>CM072527.1:40868993-41083993 GCA_036898135.1 Oncomelania hupensis
ATGAGGTAAACGCTTTTCAACTGCTCCCAGATTGAGGCTATACATGGATAGATGGATAATTGTTTTGGTTGTATAAATGGATGTGTCGAGGGTTTAAGGGACGGATGGAAGTAGATTGTTACGCTGAAACGCGCACGATAGATCTGATCGTTTTATTTTGCAATGCATGCAATAATAGAGTGTATTTACCTTTGATTTGATTTTGCGTTGTTGTTAGAAGAAGCTTGGTATAACGTTGGTAATTTTAGCTGGTCGATATTATTTGAGAATTTTCTAGAGTTGGTTGTTTACTATCGATCGAAGAATCTAGATAGATCCACTATAAGCTGAAAGATTCTTTTATGATGAAGAATGTTGTATGACGTAAGACAGTGATGACAAAGTTTGTTTTGATTGATTGTGGTGCGTCACGCTGGAGTGTTCTAACTTTTTCTGGAGTATAGAGAGACTATATATGTACCGCACTGTTTAAAAAAGAAAGTTGAAAGTTGAAAGTTGTAGAGAGAAAGTGAAACGCGATTGAGCGATTGTATGCAGTTGTTGATGTTCGCTGAATAAAGTTGAAAAACTTCATACGACGACTCCTGCCTTGTGGCTGAGTGAACGGGTTGCGTGGATAAACGAATCCGAGTTACACTTATCAGGATTCAAGCATTGGGGCTGAATCAACTACTGATAAAAATCAACAACGAGTGTAACATTTTGGGGGCCAAGCCGGGAAAAACGCCATAGCCAAGGGTTCAACTGCGACAACAAGCTAGTCAACGTTACGAGAGACAGTCATCGAGGGTACCCGCCAACGAGTTGCGTCGGGAGGGTCCAACATACTGGGACTACATCCCTTATAGATCCGGGTTGACTGCAATAGGGCGTGTAGTCGCCGAAGTGTTGCTTCGTGAGCGAACAACAGACCGGGACTACGTGGCTGCCGCAAGACTACGTCGAGGGACAGTCTCGGAGCTACATCGCCAGTTTTACAGAGAGCGACGAGTGGACGTCGCGTCTACTTCAGCACAGGAGCGCGTACATCAACACCAGCGTGGTGCAGCGTCGCATACGACGACTCCTGCCTTGTTGCTGAGTGAATGGGTTGCGTGGATAAACGAATCCGAGTTACACATATCAGGATTCAAGCATTGGGGCCGAATCAACTACTGATAAAAATCAACAACGAGTGTAACATAGATAGATGCATTTATTTGTGAACTTATTATTATTATTATTATTATTATTATTATTATTATTATTATTATTATTATTATTATTATTATGTTGTTGTTGTTGTTGTTGTTATTGTTGTTATTGTTGTTACGGTAGATGTTAACGTTGTTGTGTTGTCAATGCAACTGGCAGATCTCCAACAAGAAGAGGCAATGCGTGAAGTTCAGAGCCAAGCAGAACCACGTGGTAGAAAACGTCCAGCCTGCCAAAGTTCAAGTCTACGATTACTATGATCCAGGTATGTATAACCACACAAAGGGGCATTACCTCAAATCGGGCCCCTGTTAGCGGATCCCCGATAGCCAAGCGGTAGACACGCTGTGTGAGCCTTACGTACCATCTAGACATAGACTCACAGTCCTTACGTAATAATAATAATAATAATAATAATAATAATAATAATAATAGATGCTATATAAGCGCATTTCCCCAAATTAATCAGGCTCAAAGCGTGGCGATCTGTACCAAAATACACGTACCGTCTAGACATACACTCACAGTCCTTCGGTATGATGTAGATATTTAAGATTCGATATATATTTATCGCCCACGTAAATTAAGCATACAAGGAAATTTAGTGTTGGCTTATATAGACTCAAAGGCCTCACGTATGATGTAGACATAGACTCAAAAGACCTTGTGTATGATGCAGACATAGACTCTAAGCCTTACGTATAATATAAACATAAACTCAAAGGCCTCACACATCGTTATTTAGCGCCTTGCTATCGCGGATCCGCTACAGGCGCCCAACTTCCAAAAAGTCCCTGTAGGGAGAACCGAGTTGCGATTAAGCATAGGCTACAACAGTCGTTGGCGTCTCGAGTAAGATTATAATTTCTGCCACCGGGTACGTCCACTAAAGCAGTAGGTCTACATTTCATTTCTATAATCTATATTTGCCATACGGATGACAGTATAAACCGAGGTCTTGTCTGTGCACGCACGCACTCCATCGCACATACATTAAAAGATCCTGACGCTCATGCCCTAGTTGGGTGAGCGCCAGCTACACCAATATACCCAGCAAAGACTAGGTCATCCCTCCCTTATCCCCAGCCACCCAAGATTGCACTCAGTGGTCAGGCGCGTCAGCGATATGCCTTAGGCAAGCAATTGAGTGCTCGCCTCAGCCGCCTTGAGCAGTTCTTGAGCTGGAAAAGCGCTAGATAAGAACGATTTTTTTTTAAAAAGAAATATATAGGAAAATAAATATATAGGAAAAGAAATATATAGGAAAAGAAATATATAGGAAAAGAAATATATAGGAAAAGAAATATATAGGAAAATAAAAAAATAAGAAGAATGGATAAAATAATGAAAAGACAAATGATAACGCAAGGTCGCACTAGGTGCACTGGCAGCGATGATGGTTCGTTTGAGGGAAGGGTTTCGGGTTGTGTATTAACATCTGCGACAGTCAATAGTAGCATGATGTAACGAACATCTGTGACAGTACCATGCTGTAAAGAAAATCTGTCTGTGACAATAGCAAGGCGCGGCTGATTTTTTTTGTTTTTTCTTTTTCCAGACGAGCGGTGCACCGTGTTCTACAAGCCGGACAACGCCAGTGGCCATCTGGCCAATTTCTGTGACGAGCAGAAACGCATTTGTCAGTGTCTGGAAGGTCAGTGGCCGTTTTCGTTTGTCAGTCTTTCGATCTGTCTTGGTCTGAGCAGGTGGTGGTTGTTGTTCAATCAATTTTTATTCATCAGATTAACATAAGTTGTACTGGTGTAATAGGGGTGTCGGATAGCCCAGAGGTTGGAGCACTCGCTACTGTGTCGCAAGTTAAGCACCGTCCAGTGCGGTTAGCACTTGGATGGGTGACCGCAAAACGTGCACTGAAGCGACAAATAACAACGCCCCCAGTTGACTCAACTGTGACTGAGTACCTACTCTCTTAAGGGTGGGGAAGGTAAAGCAGCGAGGGAGAGAGATGGGCATCACCCTCATTACGCTGGCCCAAGATAAGTGTGATCTCCAACATCACGCTCCCCTACGGCCACAAGGCTATGGGACCACCTTTACCTTTTGTTTTACCTTTAATATGAATAACGTAATATACCATGACTTGATCAGATATTTTCCACAAATTAATTCATTCACTAAATTAACCATAACCACATCAGTTTTTAAAAAAAAGTTTTATTTAAATGCAGCCCAGTGCGTAATAGTCTGCCTAACAGTGTTACATCTGTGGACAAACCTAGTTTTGATGTTTGCAGTAGGTTAGCGAAAACGTTTGTTGGTTCTTCAACTGGTCAGTATCTATGAAAACTGATGTTGTTTGATCAAATATATGATCAACTGTGCTGATTTTTTTAATTTTCATTTTCTTTTATTTTGTTGTATGTGTGTGTTATAATGTTGGTGAAGATAAAAAAACAAAACAAACAAAAAAACATTAAAACAAAACAAACAATTCACTGCACACCACATACATTTTTACCAACATATTCATTCGTTCGAAACAATAATTGTTTCAAATTATTGGTTTACAACTAGACCTTTCAGTATTATTATCTGTCAACAACGAGGTACTTTTAACTGTCAGTTGCGTCCTCACTCCACTTCTCCTCCCTCATACGTAGTGTAGTGTAGTGTAGTGTAGTGTAGTGTAGTGTAGTGTAGTGTAGTGTAGTGTAGTGTAGTGTAGTGTAGTGTAGTGTAGTGTAGTGTAGTGTAGTTACATTATTATTGCTTTAGGTCCAGCGGATTCTTCCGAGCCAAATCAGGACCGGACAACCCCCGATCCGCATAAAAGATCTGCTGAAAGAACCCTAGTGGTAAAACCGAAAGCTCTCCACCAGCCAGTCACTTTACAATAAAGACATCCCACGCAGGGGACGGCTGAGGCTTCACCCCAACTTATCGAACACCCGTTTACAAAAACAAAATAGAATACAAACATCATTATAAATTATCAACAAAACACATACATATAAAATGCCTACATTGCTAAATAATAACATCATAGGAAGCCCTAGTGACCACTGGCAGAAAGCGTCCAATATTCCCAAGCTGATCCAACAGACCTCATACACAAACAAGGAGTCTTGTCCCGGAAGAGTTTTCAAGAAAAAAGGTAGGAGACTGGTCTAGCGAAGGAGACGATAGTATAGCAGATTGATAGAAAAGAGCAGGAATGAGAAAGAGCAAATGAGAAAGACAGCGACAGTGGGAATTTAAAGCACTAAATTTCCAGAAAGTGGAGATACTATTTATACTGAAATCCCCGCGCCCACCCCAACGGGGGCGTGTAGTGTAGTGTAGTATAGTATAGTGTAATGTAGTGTAGTGTAGTATAGTGTAGTATAGTATAGCATATTATAGTATAGCATAGTATAGTATAGCATAAAATAGTATAGTACCTAGTATTATGTATTCAAGGTCGATGTGGCGCGTGCCAGGAGACGACCTACCAGAAAGGCTGGATGGATTTGTACAAATTCGCCTGTCACAACGTCACCAACGGTACGTCAGCCGCTTGGTAATGTGGGTGGGGCTGCCAATGATGCTGATGCTGCTGTTGATTATAACGATGAAATTAATGATGATCATGATGATGACGACGGTGATGGCGACGACGATGATAATGATGATGATGATGAGTAAAATAATGATGATGATGATGATGATGGCGACGAGGTGGACGACGATGACGGTGATGTTAAGGATAATGTTAATGATGATTATGGTGCTGCTATTGCTGCTGCTGATGATGACGATAATGATGGTGACGACAAAGATAATGATGATGATGATGATGATGATGATGATGATGATGATGATGATGATGATGATGATGACGATGATGATGATGATGATGATGATGATGATGATGATGATGATGATGATGATGATGATGATGATGACAAGCTGCTGTGTATGTTTTCAGTGTTGACAGTTAGGATATTGGACCGAGATTTGGAGAAGGTGGGCTTTGAGCGTTTGTTAGGTACTGTGGAGAACATTGCCTATCAATGTGAGTATCTGTGTTTTGAGTGAGTGTGTGTGTGTGTGTGTGTGTGTGTGTGTGTAGGTATGTATTCTTGCATATGTGTTTGTGTGTGTGTGTGTGTTTGAGAGAGAGATAAGATAAGTTAAGATAAGATAACAATTTTATTTAGCAAGGGTAAAAAAGCAAGCGCTGGATGTGCTTTTTTACATCTTGCTCTTGGCGCTTGAACAATAATAATAATTAGCATAACAAAATAACTTTACAGCAATAACATCATAATGTCACAATATAATCAAGATCTGTGGGCACATGCACATACACGCGAACACACTTACACACATACATTTATTTAAAACAATCTATTAAAAGTTATTAATGTCGAACTCTAATTAAGTAGCTAATTAATTAATTTCTTATGTGTTGTAAAAAGATGTGTATTTAGTGACAGCACTTCAGAGAGAGAGAGAGAGAGAGAGAGAGAGAGAGGGAGGGAGGAAGAGAGAGAGAGTTTATGCTTCAAAACAAGTAGATTCCCATGTCATCTCAAAATGTTTTAGCAACGTCCCTTACATTAAAATCGCATCGTTTTGGATTTCATACAAGCGATGTAATAAACAAAATATAAGCCTACCCACGAAGCAAACGCCAGCACGCATACACACAAATGAGCGCCACTTCGTAGAAATGCCGAATTCACGTGAAACCACGCGGGCAATGCGCGACGACGTTAGTGCATGGCGTTTAAAATGTGCATACTAAAAAGCTGCACAAACTGCTGACGCCACCGACAGAAACTAGTACCCCATTTCAAAGTCCCCTATTGTTTCAGCGGGCAAGGTGCAGGTGTCGGCTGGGGATAAAGTGGTGCTACTGAAGCGCGACGCCTGCATCTGCCCTCGCCTCAAAGTGGGCGCCACCTATCTGATGATGCTGCAGCCGCCCAAGCGGTTCAGGGACGTCGAGGGTACTCAAGTGTAAGTAGCCTAGATGATGAAGAGGAGAAGAAGGAGGGGTTTGCCTTTTATGATGATAATGGCGATGATTCAGGTAAACGTAAACAGGTCCCTGCGTCACCTTTGGGAGAGAAGGGGGGTTTGAACCTCTCTTTTCTCTAGGGCAGCTTAATGAGGGTGGTGCCTATCTCCTCTTCCTCGCTGCTGTACCTTCCCCGGATCTAAACAGATCCAGGTAACCCATTCACAGCTGAGTGGACTGGGGTGTGTCGTGCGCTTGTTTCAATCTTTGTTTGTCGGTTGTTGGTTGTCTTCCAAGCGTGGTCACCCCATCCAAGTACTAACCCTTCCCGACGTTGCTTAACATGAAACTTGGCTAGCCTGTGCCCAGACCACTGAACTTCTGCGCTAACCCCAAATGATTCAAATGAAGAAGGGGTGGGGGTGGGGGAAGGATTTGGGGACGATGGACGTTGAGGAGTATAATGATGGGGAGGAGGACGACGAAAAAAAACTGGTGGCGATGGATGGATGCTGATAATTATGAGGAAGGTGTTGGCAACGATTATGACGAGACGGTGGAAGAAGATAAAACAAAGGAAGATGATCCTGTGAAGGAGAAGGAGGATGGGTAGGTGACGATGAAGATGATTGATGATGATGGTGATGATGATGATGATGATGATGATGATGATGATGATGATGATGATGATGATGATGATGATGATGATGACAAGAGAAGAAAGAGGAGGGTGGGTGACCATGGTGTTAATGATTACGAGGAAGGAGAGTAATTAGACGAGGATGAAGATAATGATAATGATGATGAAGGAGAAGAAGAACCACAAAAAGAGAAGGAGAAGATGAAGAAGATGATGATTGATGATGATGATGATGATGATGATGATGATGATGATGATGATGATGATGATGATGATGATGATGATGATGATGATGATGATGATGATGATGATGAAACGCACATCACACATTTCTCTAAACCTTGCGGCTCGCGAGTGTAAGTCAACCCAACAAGTACGGCTCTTGCCTTGAGTAATAGATCTCATTCTTAGCCTACACATGCCTGCAACAACCAATAACCTTTCTCAATAGCACACTCTGCTCAACAGGTACGTCTTTCTGCTGGACAAACGCGTCATGGTGTCAGAAACATTTGAAGGACCATCGGCAATTCTGAGCCAGGACCAGAAACGCCAAGGACAAAAGCTCACCCGCCTCTTGAAGCGACTCAGCAAGCGTCAGTGCCGCGCCAAAGGCGGCGGAAATGGAGGCGGCGGCGGAAGTCGCAAGCCCAAGTCCAACGGCAAGGTAAAGAACAAGCGAAAGGTCAAGGACAAACAGAAGAGAAAGGCCGAACGAGCGCTGAAGAGGCGACGTCAGAGAGGACACCGCATTGTCAGCTAAAAGGGCGTCCCACACCCTTCATCAGTATGAACAATCTCGTTGTGAACTGTTCAAGACTTTAATTTCCAGACTGCAGTTGGGACAAGTTTTAATGCAAAACAGGGTACTATAGTTGGCCGCCTTTAAAATGAAGAAATGAGAAAATAAGACTTGTTAGCGTGTGACCTTCGTTATTTAATTATATATATTTTATTATATAATATAATGCAATTATTTATCTCCAAGTTGATGGACACATAGTTGAAGGGGTTTGTGTTGTTTATGTTGACATTTACGACAAGTTCTGTTCGGCAGGACCCTATAATAGACAACTCAGTAAACACTGAAACAATGTTCATAGACTGCAGTTCAATGGAGCAGACTGGTTGAACAGTTAGTTGTTGGGTAGCTTATGATGTTGTTAGTGATATGGAGTATTAATAGCAATTTGTTGTTGTAATAACCAAAGGTCATAGTCATGATTTCTGTTTAGTTTTGAAAGTTCAATAAAATATGTTGGCTGTCTAATTTTGTTAGCTGCCATATGTCGTTTTTTTTCTTGAGGTGGAAAAAAAAGCTTGTTTATCTACACCAGTTGTACTTCTTGTTTTATATTTACAGCTAAGTCTGAAAATACATTGAAATAGAAATCAGAACAAGCCGAAAAGTCAATTTGTCGGTCCGTTGGAAGCTGTATCTTGGGTTAAGTGAATGGGCTTTGACAACACTTGATAACAATATTACCTAGGTCAGTGACCTGCCTCCCACGCCGTCCTTACTTTATCTAACGCCCAGGGCGTCACTGCATTCATTTTTGTTGCTAAACGCGTTTTGCTCAATATCGCAAAACCCGCCAAAGCATGTTTTTAAAGTTTTGAATACAGGTTACAGCTGTTAATTAGTTGGTTCGTCTGTTAGTCCGAATTTTTTTTTATTTTTTTTTTCATAATACATTTTTGCCTCACCTTAAGATTAATTGAACCGAAATTCATACTTTTTACTTAGTGGGTACTGTTACTCATGTTACATCGTTCATACTTTTTACTTAGTGGGTACTGTTACTCCTGTTACATCGTTCATACTTTTTACTTAGCGGGTACTGTTACTCATGTTACATTGTTCATACTTTTTATTTAGTGGGTACTGTTACTCCTGTTACATCGTTCATACTTTTTACTTAGTGGGTACTGTTACTCGTGTTACATCGTTCATACTTTTTACTTAGTGGGTACTGTTACTCATGTTAGTACTCATGTTACATCGTTCATATTTTGTTTACTTAGTGGGTACTGTTACTCATGTTGCATCGTTCATAATTTTTACTTAATTGGTACTGTTACTCATGTTACATCGTTCATACTTTTTACTTAGTGGGTGCTGTTACTTCTGTTACATCGTTAATACTTTTTACTTAGTGGGTACGGTTACTCACGTTACATCATTCATACTTTTTACTTAGTGGGTACTGTTACTCACGTTACATCATTCATACTTTTTACTTAGTGGGTACTGTTACTCACGTTACATCATTCATACTTTTTACTTAGTGGGTACTGTTACTCATGGTACATCATCCGTATTTGTACTTTCTCAAAAGGTCAAGGTCATTGTAGTTTTCGCCATTTACTGAACATGTTTTGGGCTGTATTTACAAATTGGCTAAGCTTATTTTGATTTGTTTTTTTTTCTTGCAGATAGTTCAGAAAGTGGCCAGATAGTTCAGAAAGTGGCCAGATAGTTCAGAAAGTGGCCAGAAGTGGCCAGATAGTTCAGAAAGTGGCCAGAAAGTTCAGAAAGTGGCCAGATAGTTCAGAAAGTGGCCAGATAGTTCAGAAAGTGGCCAGATAGTTCAGAAAGTGGCCAGAAAGTTCAGAAAGTGGCCAGATAGTTCAGAAAGTGGCCCATCATTCCACGTTTTCTTTCATTAGGATAAAACCCACGACCACACCAAGATGAAGGAAATCAACACCTTTGAAAATGATTATTTGATGGACACATGTGTGAGTGTCTGGAAATACATTGGAATGACTTGCCATCTTCTTTAAACATTGGGAAAATAGTTTTCAGTCTGAAAATTTCAGGCATGGTGGTTAATAAATATTTTGTAACATGGCGATTTTTACAATGTACATGTACCTGCAGTGCAGTAATAATAATAATAATAATAATAATAATAATAATAATAATAATAATAATAATAATAATAATAATAATAATAATAATGGATTCTACACAGGCCATATTCCTCTGTGGGGTGACCTGTAACTAAAACGTGCACGCTCACATGTTTGACTCCTACAAAACACAACCAACACACATTCATCACTCAAACATGTTTGACTCCTACAAACACAACCAACATACATTCATCACTCAAACATGTTTGACTCCTACAAACACAACCAACATACATTCATCACTCAAACATGTTTGACTCCTACAAACACAACCAACATACATTCATCACCCAAACATGTTTGGTTCCTACAAACACAACCAACACACATTCATCACTCAAACATGTTTGACTCCTATAAACACAACCAACATACATTCATCACTCAAACATGTTTGATTCCTACAAAACACAACCAACACACATTCATCACTCAAACATGTTTGATTCCTACAAACACAACCAACATACATTCATCACTCAAACATGTTTGATTCCTACAAAACACAACCAACACACATTCATCACTCAAACATGTTTGATTCCTACAAACACAACCAACACACATTCATCACTCAAACATGCGGTGTAAAGGCAAATCACTATTGGAGGACACAAGGGAGATACAATTTTACTTTTTTGAAGTTTTCATTGACTGCATCCAGTATCATCATTGAAGGTAGGGAGGAAACCAGAGTACTTGGAAATAACCCTTGGTGACCTGAACAGTTTTTGTATCTAAGTTTGCCTGAAGTGGTGTTTGAACCTGCAATGCTTGGCATAGGAATCCAGCGCCCTGTCAACTGCGAGACCAGGCCACCTTTTGTGTAGTTGTGGTACTGGAGGCAAGGCGTTCTAACATTTCAACCATACAAAACTCATTTTCCTGTTCTAATAATAGCAAAGAACCGCCTTGCAATACTCCTCATTTGTGTATTGGGTCTGTTGGGAATATTGGATGCTTTCTGCCAAGTGGTCACTAGGGCTTCCTATGATTAATATTTAGCAATGTAGGCATTTTATATTACATGTGTTTTGTTGATATTTTATATTATGTTTCCCCCTTTGGGGTGCCGGGGGTTTCAGTATAAATAGTATCCCCACTTTCTGGAAATTTAGTGCTTTAAATTCCCACTGTTGCTGTCTTTCTCATTTGCTCTTTCTCATTCCTGCTCTTTTCTATCCATCTGCTATACTATTGTCTTCTTCGCTAGACCAGTCTCCTACCTTTTTTCTTGAAAACTCTTCCGGGACAAGACTCCTTGTTTGTGTATGAGGTCTGTTGGATCAGCTTGGGAATATTGGACGCTTTCTGCCAGGTGGTCACTAGGGCTTCCTATGATGTTATTATTTAGCAATGTAGGCATTTTATATGTATGTGTTTTGTTGATAATTTATAATGATGTTTGTATTCTATTTTGTTTTTGTAAACGGGGGTTCAATAAATTAGAGTACAGCCTCAGCGTCCCCTGCGTGGGATGTCTTTATTGTAAAGTGACTGGCTGGTGGAGAGCTTTCAGTTTTACCACTAGGGTTGTTTCAGCAGATCTTTTATGTGGATCAGGGGTTGTCCGGTCCTGATTTGGCTCAGAAGAGGTCGCTGGACCTAAAGCAATTATCATGTAATGTAATATAATGGATGCTTTCTGCGAAATGGTCACTAGGGCTTTTTATGATTATTATTTAGCAATGTAGGCACTGCATGTGTTTTGTTGATATTTTATATTATGTTTATATTCTTTGTTGTTTTTGTAAACGGGGGTTCAATAATTAAGAGTTTAGCCTCAGCATCACTTGCGCGAGAGGCCTTTATTGTAAAGTGACCAGCTGGTGGGGTGCCTTAAGTGTTACCACTAGGGTTGTTTCAGCAGATCTTTTATACTGATCAGGGGCGAGTCTTGTTTCAACCAAGTTGTGGTCCTGATTTTGTGGTCCTGATTCGTCTCTTTGCAGTCCGCTGGACCCAGTAAGCAATTAATAACTAACTTTTACACTATATGTTTGGAAAGATGAATGTTTGTTTGTTTGTTGTGTATGAAGGGTGTGTATAACACAATTGTGATAGTGTGTGTACACATTGACATGCTTTTAGTCTGCTTTTGGGGGAAAAGCCCATTTTTAGCTCACAGAATAATAATAATAATAATAATAATAATAATAATAATGATAATAATAATAATAATAATAATAATACATTGATTCATAACGCTCATATCTCCACACCAATTCAAAGCACCAGTATTATTATTATCAAATACACAAAAGTACATTTCACAACACATCAAATAATGTTATCTTTTGTATTTTATTTTGGAAAACAGGTAAAGAACAAGAGAGGATGAATGCATATTGATTACAACTAATACATGATTATCCAAATAAAGAATCTCCACCACCTGTGATAAGTATTTTTTAAAATAAAATTTGAAAGAGGTAACGTTCCAGAAAACTATGGCTGCTCAGACGAACGACTACCATCATAACATTATGTAATGCCGCATTATAACATTACATAACTTTGAGTTACGACAGTACTGTTTCCAGGCAGCGAAACGTAATGCGAATTACAGTTACATCAAAGATTAACACACAGTCTGCACAGATTTGTAAATCTTCACAAAGATTTGTGGTAGATCTAATTACATTGAAAACAAGTCTGAAAAAAAGCACGCAGATTTGAACATCTTCAAAACAAAGGTGGTCCTTGTGTGAATAACGTCGGGAGAAAAAAAAAGATTTTGTGTGTTCCTAACATTTCATGACCAAGAATGAATCAGACAAAGTTAGTTATGCATTGCCAACGGACTGCAAAGAGCTGAATCAGGACCACAAAATCAAGAACACAACTTGGTTGAAAGAGGACTCACCCCTGAACCGTATAAAAGATCTGCTGAAACAACCCTATGGTAACACTGAAGGCACTCTACCAGCCGGTCACTTTACAATAAAGGCATTTCACGCTGGGGAAGCTGAGGCTATGCTCTAATTTATCAAACCCCTGTTTTAAAAAAAAAAGAAAGAATAATATTATAAACATCATTATAAAATATGAACAAAACACATACATATAATTAGTTATTCATTGCTTACAGGGTTCAGCGGACAGCAAAGAGCCGAATCAGGACCACAAAATCAAGAACACAAGTTCGCTGAAAGAGGACTCACCCCTGATCCGCATAAAAGATCTGCTGAAACAACCCTAGTGGTAACACTGAAGACAATCCACCAGCCGGTCACTTTACAATAAAGACATTACATTACATTACATGGTTATTGCTTTAGGTCCAGCGTACTCTTCCGAGCCAAATCAGGACCAGAGAAGTGAAAGAGGACTCGCCCCTGATCCACATAAAAGATCTGCCGAAACAACCCTAGTTGTAACACTGAAGGCAATCTACCAGCCGGTCACTTTACAATAAAGACATCCCACGCAGGGAACGCTGAGGCTATACTCTAATTTATTGAATCCTCGTTTACAAAAACAAAATAGAATACAAACATCATTATAAAATATCAACAAAACAAATACATATAAAATGCCTACATTGCCAAATAATAACATCATTGGAAGCCCCAGTGACCATTTGGTAGAAAGCGTCCAATATTCCCAAGCTGACCTCACACACAAATGGGGAGTTTTGTCCCGGAAGAGTTTTCAAGAAAAAAGGTAGGTGACTGGTCTAGTGAAAAAGATACTACAGTAGATTGATAGAACGGAGTAGGAACGAGAAAGAACAAAGGAGAAAGACCGCGACAGTGGGAATTTAAAACACTAAATTCCCAGAAAGTGGGGATACTATTTATACTGAAACATACATATAAAATGCCTACATTGCTAAATAATAATATAATAGGAAGCCCTAGTGACCATTTGGCAGAAAGTGTCCAATATTCCCAAGCTGACCCAACAGGCCCTATAAACAAATTATGAGTTTTGGAAGAGTTTTTAAGAAAAAAGGTAGGTGATTGGTGTAGCGTTAGTATAGTAGATTGATTGAACAGACAATGAGAAAGAACAAAGGAGAAAGACAGCGACAGTGGGAATTTAAAGCAATAAATTTCTAGAAAGTGGGGATACTATTTTTACAGAACCCCCCGGCACACCCACTCAGACAAATATTTACAGACTGAAAAAAATTAAAACAGGCGTTTTGAAAATGTTTCATGATCGAAAATAAAGTTTATTCAGTTTGAGAAAATCATGATAAGCGTGTTCATAACATGTTTTATGATCAACAATAAGTTAACAAAACATAAGCATTTTCATTGTGAAAGCCAAAATACACATGTTCATAACATGCTAAATGACCTGTTCAACAGGAGAATTTACAAAGCAACCCTGTGGTCCTCTTCCCCCCCCCCCCCCCCCCCTGTGGTCCTCTTCCCCCCCCCCCCCCCTCCCTCCATTTCCATAACGGCATTTAAGATGCAGTCTATCAAAACTGTCAAAAATAACATTCTTCTTCCTTTCCGTCTTCTAATAGCGACTTGCCACATGTTTGAGTAATGAATGCCTGTGTTTTGTGTATGTAGGAATGTTTGTAAAATGTCACAGTTAAAGACTGCTGCCCTTTGAGTTCAATTTAGGGAAAAGGCTTGCGTAGCATTGAGCATTATTATTATCATTATTAACATTGAACATATTTCTTTTCTTCCTGCCAATCCCCAACAGCACAAATTAACTATGCAAATTTTCTGTTCAATTTTTACAGAGATTTCTATGATCGTCAAACTACTGTAAACTTTTATTTAATGTTTGTGATGCAGAGCTTTTCCAGCTCAAGAGCTGCTCAAGGCGCTAGGGGATCTAACCCAAGTCACCTGAGGCTTGCAACCATTATTAACGTTTGAAAGGGAGAATCTCTTTCAACTAACACAAATTCAACCGACATGAAACCATAATCAAATGTAACAAACCACAATAATAGTCATAATAATGATTGGAAAAAAAGTGTGGTTCAACGAGCGCTTTCAGTTGAAGGCTATCATTGGAACTTAATGCATTCTAGCTGCTACAAAATAGTAAAGAATAATAAGGAATATATTTTAAGAAATAGTAACATAAGGAAAATAATATATATTTCAAAAGGCACAACAACACACACACACACGAAATAAAAATAAAAAAGAAGATAGAAAAAAAAGGTTTGCTGAAAAACTTGTAAAAGTTAAATAATTAGTTAGTCATTGTTTATAGGGTCCAGCAGACTGCAGAGAGCAGCATCAGGACCACAACTTGGTTGAAAGAGGACTCACTCCTGATCTGTATAAAAGATCTGCTGAAACAACCTTAATGGTAACACTGAAGGCACTCCACAATGCCTCGCAGGGGACGCTGAGGCTGTAGTCTAATTTATTGAACCCTCGTTTACAAAAACAAAATAGAATATAAAATAGAAACACATACATATAAAATGCCTACATTGTTCAATAATAATACCATAGAAAGCCCTAGTGACCATTTGGCAGAAAGCGTCCAATATCCCCAAGCTGACCCAAAAGACCTCATATACAAAGGAGGAGTTTTGGGAAAGTTTTCAAGAAAAAAACGGTACTGACTGGCGAAGAAAATAGGTTGAAAGAACAGATTAGGAATGAGAAACAACAAATAAGAATGATAGAAACAGGGGTAACTGAAAGCACTACATTTCCACAAAGTGGGGACACTATTTATACAGAAAACCCCGTCACCCCGACAGGTAAATGTTAAATAAAACGCAAGGTGCTCTATCATAATTTTAAGCTATCATCACACTATAAAAACTAATCTTAAGTGTCACACACTGAACAACTAATGTTATCTACTGCCACAAAATGAATGGGTATTGAAGTTTAATGGAGGAGATATAGCACACAGGGACAACCATCCCTGGGAAAAGGGGGGGGGGGGAGGGGTAAGGACCAAAATCAACACTGCACCACCAGACTCATCATACTGCTGCTAAGATGGGACAGTAGAAAAATGGCCACTTTTATCTCGCCCATCACAGAACTGGGGCACCTGGTTCATCAGTGTACACTTTACCACCGTCTCCCTACAAATTTATACTAATTAATAATCATTATTATTATAATTTTTAACACATCAGGTACCTGCATGGTGCCATGTAAACCTTGTCAGTGTGTACACAACATTACCAAGCACAATTTCACTAGACTACATTGTACACTTAATGTAATATTTTTCATTTTTTAAACAAATTAATAGAACAACAATGTCTAGCAAACTACTATGTGTATCATACAGGAGAGTTCAACAACAAAATCTATGTGGATTTTTTTTCATTCTCTCTAATGACACTCGATTATTTGTACATGTCACAGAACAATCTCAAGCGAAACCTACAGTTTATCACAAAGTGTATATAAAAAAACCAACTCTTCATCGCAATGCAAAGCGCACTGCGAAATAACAGTTGAATAACGATGATGATGTAGTTCTGTATAGCGCAGGTCTCCACAAAAATGCTCATTTCATTCAATCCCACATGCTCATTGCCCTCAATACCACATCATGTATGACCTGATGCAAGAAAGGCTGAACAACAGAACAGCTCCCCCTCTCTCACACACTGTACTCACACTCAACAGTAACAACTTAGAAATCAGGTAATATACTGGAAGAAAACAAAAATCTATCAAGTGACTTGAGACAATAAGATTTATTATTACAAGTACAACAGTCGAAGTCTAGCTTTCAGTCAATGTTTTTAAAAAGCTGCTGTGTGCAAAACAAATATCCTAACCAACCATGTTGTAGCATGAATCACACACACCAATGGCGGAAGATAGGAATTACAGTGCGATTTGGAATCACACCAAATGTTTATTTCAATTCCCATGTATCCTGGGATGAATTGGAATTCCAGCACAGTCAACCCTGGAAAAAGGCTAGCGTAAACTGGAATGTGCATTTCTCCTAAGCTCAATGGGAATCCAGTGAAAAAAACTAAACATCTGCATTAAACCTCAGATTCCCATTTGTCCTAGCATGAATTCATTGCTAGTTACAGGGTCCAGCGGATTGCAAAGAGCTGAATCAGGACCACAAAATCAAGACCACAACTTGGCTGAAATAGGACTCACCTCTGATCTGCATAAAAGATCTGCCGAAACAACCCTAGCGGTAACAATGAAGGCACTCCACCAGCCAGTCATTTTACAATAAAGACATCCCACGCAGGGGACGCTGAGGCTATATTCCAATTTATTGAATCCCTGTTTACAAAAACAAAACAGAATACAAACATCCTTATAAAATATCAACAAAACACATACATATAAAATGCCTACATTGCCAAATAATAACATCATAGGAAGCCCCAGTGACCATTTGGCAGAAAGCATCCAATATTCCCAAGCTGATCCAACAGACCTCACACACAAATGAGGATTTTTGTCCCGGAAGAGTTTTCAAAAAAAAAGGTAGATGACTGGTTTAGTGAAGAAGACGATAGTATAGTAAATTGATAGAACAGAGTAGGAATGAGAAAGAACAAAGGAGAAAGACAGTGCCAGTGGGAATTTAAAGCACTAAATTTCCAGAAAGTGGGGATACTATTTATACTGAAACCCCCAGCATCCTCATGGAGGGGCCTAGATAAATGAGAATATGCTAATTGGTCCTAGCTTTTCCCCAGTGTTGGCTGGAATTCCAATTTTTCCTAGGACATTTGGGAATTCCAATAAGCACTAGAACGATTCCGAATCGTATTTGATTGCCCTCCTTCCTGTGACCTATGTACCTCTGTAACTTATGTACCTCTGTGACCTATGTACCTCTGTGAACTATGTATCTCTGTTACCTATGTACCTCTGTGACCTATGTATCTCTGTTACCAATTCTGTTCAGCACCTCTTTGCTGTATATCACAGAGTTCATCAAAACCAAACAAAAACAACACAAAAAGCTCAATATCAGGCAAGCTTGATGTCAATACTCCTATCACAGAACCCTTGACATATCTTGCAAGCTGGCTACCTACACGCACAAAATGTATCACGCAAAACTTGAAAGCTGTCAGCAAATAATTTCATCACTAGCATTAAACTCTTAGCATTAAAACTTGTTGCAGAAAAGGAACTCTCACTCTAAAAGATAAAAGTGTGGGTGGAATGGATTGGAGAGGGGGTGGAGTGCTGGATGGAGGAAGTAGGAGCTGAAACTTTTCAACGAAAGTGGAGTGTGTGCGGGTATGGATAACAGTAATCCGTGGTATCTGGTAATGTTGGTGGGGTAGGAGCACTTAAACACACATCAGAGGCCTGTAAGAAGAGGACTGGAAGGAAAGGGGGAAGGTAATAATAATAATAATAATAATAATAATAATACTGGATGCTATATAAGTGCTTTTCCCCAAATCACCAAACAGACTCAAAGCACGGCGATCTGTAACACCATACACTCTCGCATGTTTCACCCACTCTCACGCACACATAACAAACACACATCTGTCACTCAAACATAGAGTGTAAAGGCAGGAAGATGGCTATTAGAAGACGGAAAGAAAATCAAATTTTTAGTTTTCACATTTGTATACTGACTGCATCCAATACTATTATTGAAGGGATGGAGGAAACTGTAGTACCCGGAGAAAACCCTCGGTGACCTCAATAGTCTCGTACCTAAGTCACATACGTTCACCTCTTGAGGGAATCGAACCAGCGACCTTCGGCATAGGAAACCGGCGACCAACCCACTGCGCCACCAGGCCACCCCATCTTTCAATATGAACAAAAAGTTGATCTCATACATAATGTCGGGAGGTAAAGCCACAACACTAACTCATGATACATAGGAAGGGTAATACCAGAATAATACTAAATGGTGATACATAGGAAAACATCCATCAACACTCAGCAGGGTATGGAGATTGGGGAGAGAGGTATCGTTAGGGGAATGGGGGATTTGTAGGTATAGGAACGGGAGATAAATAAACCACCTGTGTTGTGCTTTTGGTATATTGGTCAGCCTGCTTGACCACCAACCTAAATCTTGCCAGGGTTTTTAGAGCTAGTATCTAACAGGACAGGTTCTGTAACAGCAAGCTTTCCCTCCAGCAAAATGAGTGACTGAACAATAACCTTGAAAACGATAAAATCACACATTTAGAACACATCCAAAACGAGCAAAGAAATAAATACTGTAAAAAGACACATGCAAGCGCCACCCACAACAACATATGCACATATCCTCATATCCAACATATCCTCGTGCACATTCATACGCTTTTATCTTTTGCTACCTAATTACTATCATCATCACCTCAATTTTCATCAACATCACTTCCACCATCCCCACACAGCAGCTCAACCAAAGCTTTTCAGATTTTGAGGTTAGGTCAGCCACGCTAGCTATAAATAGCTTCGCCGATGCTTCCTTTCACTAGAAGGGGGGTGCAGGCAAGCTATAACTAGCCCGCAGCAAGCGAAACGCGGAGACACTGAAAAGTGCTGCTCACATAGGAAGTCATCTGGTGTGCCCATTAGTCGCCTAACAACCACACCATACAAATCCAAGTCCAAAAAATGTACTCAAAGCAAAAAACACATTTTTTTTAATGATTTGTGGCAAGCACAGCAAAAAAAAAAAAAAAAAAAAAAACTCAAACGATAACTCTACAATTGACAAACCACTTTTCAAAAGTTTAATACCAGAATAAAGCGTAGACTAATTTATTCGCAACATCTGTTCACAGCTTCATCAACAATATTATACTTATAAACAGATCGTGAGTTGAAACAAGATTTGAAACTTGACTGTTTCTAACAGAAATTTGGACCAACTTCTAAACCAACTATTTTTCCAACCACTGCCTTTGCATGACAACAGTTCATTTCCAGTACAAATACCTCCACAGACTCTAAGAGTGGTCCAGTATAATTATACACAATAATATATTAATAGACACATAAAATACATCCATCTTCTGACATTATTTGTGGCTTCTGATTGACGTGAAATAATGTCGGCGCGATGGTAACATTCATAAACAGTTCTTTGCTGCACATTTCTGCAACGCCTCTTGCCAAGTCATTGATCTGCAGACTTTTAAAAGCAATATTAACTGAAAAAAAGGGAAGAAAAGAAGAAAAATTCCTTTCATGGAACACCAGATTCCTTTCTTGCTTACCCAGTGGAAAGAACATTGTGCAGAACATTGTTTTCCATTGCCCACCACTCACGTGCATGCATTCTTCTGCACTGGCACACTATCACGCGCATACAAATCTCTCTCTTTCTGACACACACACACACGCACATACACTCAACATACCTGCGGGCCACCATTTCTGCGCACAGCTTTGTTGCTGAAAAGGTAAGGTACACACCTCCAAAGTCAAAATCACAGTTCAAACACATCCCAACTACAAATCAGATCCAGATCAGGACAAAGTTCTCGTACTACACACACAAAAAAAAAAAAAAAAGACCAAAGAAACCCACTGGCTGGCAATGAAACAGCAGTGGCAACAAAGTCCGTGCCATAACAAAGAAAGGGCTAGCACGGAAGTGAGGAGAGAAGTTAAGGCCGGGCAATGGTTAGCTCAACATGCTGCAAACACCAACGTTAAGCTTGAGGTTTGATGTCTTGTCGACAGATCGGACAAGTGGCGTTCCTCTGCAATCAGACCAATGACAAACATATTCACTCTTTCTACTGCCAAGCAGTACATAACATAGTCTACCTAAATAGCCACTAAGGCTCTTGGCAATTTTATTTTTCCAGTGAACTAGTTGTGGCACAGGGCCAGATATGTTCTAGAGATTTTGAAGGTCTGGTTTGCACGCTAAACACATCTACCTAAAAGGGTCATAATATATGAAACAATTTACGATGACTGTGATACACAAGGCAAACATGTTTTCATAACTTTTCGTTCATTCGGAAGGAAAGAGCTTAGGACATACTTTTTCTCTGGGCCAGCTTAATGAGGGTGGTGCCTACCTCCTCTCCCTTGCTGCTTTATCTTCCCCGGTTCTAAACAGATCCAGGTACCCATTCACAGCTGGGGTGTGTGGGCAGGGTGCCGTGTGTTGTTTCATCTGTTTGTTTTGTTTGGTGGTCATCTTCCAAGCATGTCCAACCAAGTACTAACCCTTTTCGATGTTGCTCAACATGAAACATTGCTAGCCTGTGCCCAAAGCACTACACTGCTGTGCCACCCAAATATATATACATCGGAATCATCATCATCATCATCATCATCATCATCATCATCATCATCATCATCATCATCATCATCATCACCACCACTAAAACAACCACTACCACCACCATCGCTATCCTATCCTATCCTGATTCCTGTCCAGTGATTCAACAGTGGTTGGGGCACCACAGATGATCGTTTAACCAGCGTACTCCATCTTTCCCTGTCCTCAGCAACCCTCATGGCTTCGCTCAGTGTAAAGCCAGTCCACTCTTGAATGCTGTCCTCCCACCCCTTTTTCTGTCTCCCTCTTCTTCTGCCTTCTTGCACCATGCCTTGCAGGATGGTCTTTACAAGGCCTGATGCTATGGTGAATTGGCCATACCATCAGAGTTTCTGTTTTTTCACCACTGTGAGCATGTCATCATGTTATCCACTGGCTTGTGTGATGGTCTGTCAGACTTCATCGTTGGTGATGTGCTGGGTGTAGGAAATGTTCAGAAGTCTTCTGTAGCACCTCATCTCCATGCTTTGTAGTCTTCGTTGTAGGTCTGCTGTGGGGGTTCATGTTTCGCAAGCGAATAGGAAGATGGAGATGACAAGGGAGCCCAGCAACCTTACCTTGCAGTGTAGACTGATTGTCCTGTCTTTCCAAAAGGGTTTCAATCTTGTCAGAGCAGCAGTTGTATGTGAGATCCTGGAGAGGACTTATCATCGGGACCTATTGTCTGATACAATGGCTCCTAAATTTTGAAGCTATGCACTGTGTCGATGGATTGGCCTAGGACTTTGATGTCTATGTTGATGCCATTGGTATTGTTGGTCATCATTTTGGTCCTCTCAGCACTTATTTTCATTCCATAGGCTCTGGAGGTGGTGTCAAGCCTCAGCACCAGCTGTTTAAGTTCTTGTTCCTCTCCAGCCAATCCAACAATGTCATCAGCAAAACAGAGGTTGGAGGTTGCTCTACCCCCTATGCTGACTGTGCCTTTGTGATTTGCAGGTGCATCTGACATGATGCGCTCCAGGAAGATGTTGAAGAGTGTTAAAGAGAACAGACATACTTTGAGCCCGCCGATTGTTGTTCTGAACCAGTTCCTGATGGCGCTGTTGTGGAGGACTGCACTGGTAGCCTTGTCATACAGGCTTTTGATGACTTCAATAATGTTAGGGCTGGTGTTGTACACTTCATGGTTGCCCACAGAGATGCATGCCAAACTTAGTCAAACGCTTTCTTGAAGTCTACAAACACATGATATAGATGTTGTTGGTGTTGTAGGCATTTCTTGCAAATTATTCTGAGGTTGAAAATCTGTTCAGTGGTACTTTGCCCTGCCCTGAATCCTGCTTGTTCTTCAGCTATGATTTGTTCAGCTTGGGGTTTCAACCTGTTGATTATTATTTTCAGGAGGACCTTACTGAGATGGCTGATGAGGCTGATGGTGCGGTAATTTTCACACTTTTGAAGGTTACTCTTTTTGGGAAGAGTAATAACAAGCTACTGGGTAAGCCACTCGCCACTCTGCCAGATCTTGTCACAGATAATGTTGAGGGCGTCAAACATCGCTTCTCCTCCTGCTTGAAGCAATTCTGCCAGCATGTTGTCCACTCCCGCTGACTTCCCCTACTTCACCTGTTGCACTGCTGCCTCAACTTCTTCTCAGAGAATTTCTTCTTCTTCTCCTCTGTTCTGGGGACACGCTATCGCCATCATCGATTGTTATTAATTTAATTTCATTGTTATTCATTTTTATAGTACATAGCCGGCAGTAACTTTTCCAATGCCATTTTTGGTACGTCTTATTGTCGGGTGGCAGGATAGCTCAGCCGTCAGAGCGCTCGACTTGTGTACGCGCGTCTCGGGCGACAAAGGGTTCGAATCCTGACTTCAGCAAACTATTTTGCGATTGCTGGATAGTAGTGGCCAGTGCTTTGAGAAGCTCTCTGAGCTTATAAGTGCACTATATAAGAGTAATCTCTTTCTTTCTTTTCTTATATATTCTTTTTCCAATAGAACTGTTGTTTATTGATGCACTACTGAACATGAAACCATGGACCCCTGCATGCAGGCAGCTTAGAACAGGGAACTGTGTACCTTCAACCACGGGTCTATGCAGTCTTTGTGGAAGTCATGCTTGCAGGGAATGGAGCGAAGGCAGTCGCCATTTTCAAAATCCACCAGGCAGATCTGGCAAGAAATCATGTCCGCCTCCGACATGGCAGCAGCCTCTTCATTGGCCGACTTGTACTTGAGGGTCGGGATCTGGTTGATCTGGTCGTCCGAGATGCCGCGATGCCTTACTTCTCCTAGTCGCTCTGCCAGCTCCCATAGCCCCTGGTCCAAGAACCGGCAGTATTTATTAAGTATATACACATCTAGATGAAAACTAGAGAGGCAAAGCCCATATGATTCACACGCTCCTTGTGGAACATGCAATATTTAACATGAAAATGACTGTCCAGAAAAAAACATAACAAAATGAAATAGTGGCATAAAAATGCTAAGTAATACCGACTTTGATCTTTCTATGCT
Organism: Oncomelania hupensis; assembly: GCA_036898135.1. Lineage (NCBI taxonomy): Eukaryota > Metazoa > Mollusca > Gastropoda > Littorinimorpha > Pomatiopsidae > Oncomelania > Oncomelania hupensis. The sequence continues at coordinate 40,892,396 of CM072527.1, forward strand.
CTTGACCTCAAGATGACCTTGACCTCCGTCTCCAAATACATTCACGTAATATCAAATAAACTACAGCAAAAGTTGTATTATGCACACACAAAAAAAGACAGTGATTGCGGGATGATCTTGACCTTCAGTGACCTTGACCTTGGGATGACCTCTTATGCTCATGTATGATCAAATAACCCTTGTTGCATACTAAATGTTAAATAGAGACATTCCACTGTATGACCTATTTTTTAAAAATGTTTTTGCAAGGTCTAAAATGACCTTGACTTTCAAGATCAACACAAAAACGGTATATGAAGATCAATCTATCATCTCTAAGCTAAATACAACAAGTTTGGACTTAATATCACTCATAGTTTAAGGTCAAGGTCACTTCAAAGTACCTAAAATAACCAACTTTGGACAGCTGCAGTAACCTTAAACTTGGAATGAGGTTGAACAAATGCTCATAGGATGTGTGTCATTGATATCTATTAAGCGTCAAAGAATCACAAGTTCAATATTAATAACTTTTAAAAAAAAGTGAAAGTTTGTTAAAAATTGTCTTCTTTTTTTTTTTTTTACTAACATTTGTTGACCCTGTGATCTTTACCTTGAAGTGAAGTCATTCATTCACTGATCATGAATACACACCATCTTACCAAGTTTGACTGTGATAGTTGAAATATGTTCTGGGATATTAACTCTTTCCCTGCCAATCGACGATATATCGTCGATCTGAGCCGCCATGTTTGTGCCAATCGACGATATATCGTCGATTTCAGTATTCCGTTTCGTTCCGGTTTTTTGCGCAGTCCAATCCAAGTTTTATTTTAACCAAAGAGAGATAACTCTTCCTACTTTCGTTCTCGATCGACACGCGCGTGGTTTGGGGGGGGTGGGGGGGCTAAATACAAAGAAGTAAAATTGAAGGAGGTAAAACACACCAGATTAAGATTCTCTATACACGTTGGTTGGTTGGTTTTATTAATGTATTTTACTACAAAAACTTCAGTCAGGAGTTATACACAAACTACATAGAACATACACATTTATCATCTTACTGCAACTCCTCATCCTCATTATGACAATGATGATGACGATGATGATGATAATAGTAATGATAATGATTGATGACTGATCATAATGATGATGATGATGATGATAGTGGTGTTTACCTCGTAGTCATCCAGGTCAACAAAGCCGTCGTTTTGGTACAGAGTATCCGGAGCTCTCAGCAGCAGCATCAGAAGCATCACGGATGGATCACTCTATCAACACATCACAAAAAGCACCCAATTCTGGCATCAAAGTTACACGGCAAATGTCTGTGTAGCAGTCCATGGTTTTAACTTAAAACAAGAGTTTCATAAAGGGAAAATGTGTAGTTCTGAGAAAAGGTGCTTGCTGATTTTTGTATCTCTTCACAACGCAAACTGTCATTGAGTAAAGATACCATCCCCAGGAACTGAATGCCATAAATAGAACCCAATGAATTGTATAGAATGGCTCTTGGCATGCCAACCAGCTTAATGGTTGCCACTCTCCTCCCACCATCACTTTTCAAACCCTAACTCTGACATGAATTTCTGTGGTGCTGATCTTCAATGACTGCCCATGAGTGTTTATGCACAATGATGGCTACCGCAGGTGACTGAGCTCACCAGTGTTTCAAAGGGGCCCAATGTCACAAAGTCATCGTCAGTAGGATCGTCCGCCCCACGACTGAAGATGTCCATGGAATTGAACCAACGTGTCCTGATGTCCCAATCAAACTGTCTGTCCTCCACTGCAAATACAGAACACTACATTCACTGTGTGCACAAAGTTCCTACACTGTTCCCCTCTGGCGCCTTCCCCCATCCCACACCAAACATGCCAAACGCCCACTGCACAAATGACAATGGTACAAAGAGTGAAAGAACGCTGAAACTTAGCATGTAGGTCCGCACAGTGGATTACATTCTTGCCGTTTCAGTGAAATGTGCTCTGTGTCATCATTGGCAGACACATATTCACCCTACCTCTTTCACTGAGAAGACAAACGGATAACAGGTAGTAACATTTTGTCCAGCAGCTGGCCCTGGATGTGTAACTAGATCGGAGGATAAGCTGAAATTTTAAAGTTTAAAGCTTGCTTTATCTACTCACAGCACAAGCTGTGAACTACTGCCTAGGCATTATCATGAAGGTAATATCTACTGTTAAAGGTTAAAAAAACCTCACCCGGTGACAAGGGGGATTGTACAGACTCTCTTGCAGACTCTCTCTCTCTTGAAAATTCATCGTCCACCTCCTCACGGTTATCCTCGGATGCTTGCCGCTCCTCTGAGGACCTGCCTCCCCAAAACAAGCGTCTGGTGGGCAAGCCAAGGTCCAAGCCAGCGGGACGTCGATCCCGGCCTCTCCCAGGCAGTCGCCCTGCATCCTGCCGAGCAGGATTGCTCGGGAAGTGCCGGGATCGCAACAACTGGGACAAATCATCATTTTCATGATATCCCAGATCGTTTGCGCTGTCAACAGTATGTCGTCCTCAACATCAACACTGTTCTATCATTCAAAGTAGCCAAAAAGCAAGAATGAAAAACGAAAATTATCATCAACATCAATCTGTGGATACTGACTAAAGTACCACAGTGAGGAAACCATTAACACGCCATTCAGAACATCTCCATAAGCAGAAGGAGAAAAAAAAAATCCAGCAACACACCTGTCCTTTGACCATTCCAGAAAGCAGAAGGCTCTTAAAATTAAAAGTAAATCCAGCAACACACCCCTCCTTCTAGAAACATCCTGAGTGGACGTTGGGGAGGAGTCTGAAGCTCCATGTCTCTGTTCAGCTCATCCTGCAGCTGCCGAGCGATCTCCTCATCTCGCTGCACCATCTCGTCCATCTCCTCTTGCAGCATGTCTCTCGCCAACAATGAATCGCGAGATGCTGTCACTGGCCGAGATGGGCCTGGCATGCAGATTAGAGATATAACAGAAAGTGTAAATTCAACAAAGACAAGTTAATATTATTTTAAAAAAAGAAAGAAATATGATAAAATTAAAAAAATTAAAGCAAATACAGAAAACTGAAGTAATAGTAATAATATTACCACTCGAGGCTACAGTAATATCAGTATACATGCCTCATTTCGAAATCACTTACAGCGAGATGATCTGTAAACCACCTACAAGCTGACATGTTTCACACACTCCTAACGCATTCACAACAAACGCACATTCAACACTAAAACATGTAAGTGTAAACAGAAAAGGCAAGTTGCAATATGATTGAAAGATGGAAAGGAACAGATTTGTTGTTTTAATTGTTGAAGTTGACTGTAACAAATACCATCATTGAAGGGTGGGAGGAAACTGGAGAACCCAGAGTAAACCCTCGGTGTCCTCGGTGACCAGCTAGGTCTCGTACCTAAGATGTTAAAAAAATAAATAAATAAATTATCAAACGACAAAGACACCAACCTGTCAATGAATCAAGTACACTTTATATACACACCGACTCAACCAAAGCTTTTAGGTTTTGAAGCTAGTTCAGCCAGGCTAGCTATAAATAGCTTCGCCGGTGCTCTTCTTTCCTTTCCTTTCACTGAAAGGGAGGGTGTAGGCAAGCAATAAACAGCCCGCAGCCAGCAAAATGTGGGAAAACCTAAGAGTGCTGCTCACATAGGCATTGAGCTGGTGTGTATAACCTGTTCACCTCACTACTTAGTCAATCTACATAAAGCTAAGCTTTGCAGCAATTGCATTGAATTAAATTAAACAGCAATACATTCATACCTTTCAAAATGATGAAAGCCGATTACCAAAACTAATTTTTTAAAAAATCTAATTCCTAAAGGAAAGGCCCAGGAGCATATACAGCATACATACTCACAAGCTCCCTCACTTACATAATAGAAAGAGTGGGACGTTAATATATAATACGCAAAATGAACAACAGTGAAAGGTGAGTCACCATACCAGGAGATGAGGGCTGATCCGTTGCTAATGGTGGGGGAATCACCAAGGAGGGAAGGGTTTCCAACAGAGAGTCAGGGCTACAGGGGTCAGAGTCAGAGTCTTCCGATGACGGAGACATGCTCAGCAGCTGTTGAAAGGCGGAGCTAGGAGGCGGCAGGTTGGGTAGCTGCAGCTGCGGATGCGGCGGCTCTGAAAATGGCAGGATGTCGGGCAAATGCGGGCGCACAGCGTTGTTGAGGTGGTCGTCCACAGAATCCAGCATGACCGACGCAGGCTCTGCAGCCTGCCTGACTGGTCGCAACAAGGGTCTGCTGTAAGAGCTGTTGCTGCCTCCGCTGCCGAGGCTTGCAGGCACGGCACGAAAACGAGTGTTGCTGAGAGGCAAAGCATCCACCCTGCACGAGGGGTTGGAGCGCTGCGTGTTGCCGTTTCTTCCTCTGGCCACTGAGATGGGGATGCTGGAGCGTCTCGACGGTGACTGAGGGCCTCTTGTGCTGCGCTGGCTGTTAAACATGGGTGCATAGGTCAAGTCTCGGCGAGGTGACCGGTTCCTGGTCTGGTTTCTGGGCGCTAGGGAACCGTTGCTGGCTCCTGCGGATTGCAATAAAATACTTTCTGTAATATTCAGAACCAAAAGGAGAACAGTCATTTGCGTCTTTTTGTATGTACCTCACAACAAAATGGTTTCCTTGGAAATTGCAATTGTTCATGTCCCTTCTCAACAAAGTATACATTTTTGGTTTTTATCACACAACAGAGTTGCATTGTATTGTATTGTATGCTATATTAAGACAATAAGGAAGGTGACCGTCCATTTACAAATGTACAACTACCTAAAACAAAACATACTACCGCCAAAATGATATTTTGTAGTGTCAGTGAAAGTATTTTTATGGTTACAACAGTCGATAACGAGACCTGAATGTGAGCGCCTGTGGTAAAAAGTAGATCAGAACTCCAATCTCAAAACGGGCTTTCCCATTTGTAATGTTGAGAAGGAAATCAAGATGGATCATGTTACGTTGAAACGCGCATGATGGTGCGTGTGAAATGCGCACGATATTATGTGTGAAGCGCGCGCGATAGATCTGTTCGTTTTATTTTGCAAAGCATGCAATAATAGAGTGTATTTACCTTTGATTTGAGTTTGCATTGTTGTTAGAGGAGGCTTTGTGTAGCGTTGATGATCTTCGTTGGTCGATATTATTGGAGAATTCTCTAGATCTGATTGTTTATTGTCGATAGAAACTTGTAGAAGTTTGAGAACGTTCCGGGAATGTGTATAGAGATGTATGACGTAAGACAGTGATGACGATCTTTAGTTTGATTGGTGGTAGTGCGTCATTTCTACCGTGTTCTAAATTGTTCTGGAGTATCAAGAGACTATATAAGTGCCGCACTGTTTCAAAGGTGTTGTGTTGTTGTTGATAGTGAGTTGGAAAGTAAAAAGTTGAGAGTGAAAAGGTGATTGTATGCAGATGTTGATGTGTGCTGAATAAAAGTGGAAAATTTCATACGAATACTTTGCCTTGTTGCTGCTGAGTGAGCAGACTGCGTGGATAAACGAATCAGTTACACCTATCAGGATTTCAAGCATCGGGGCTGAATCAGATACTGATAGAAAAACACCAACATCGATTCGAGTGTAACAGATCAAATATGTGCTGTCTCTGGGTGTAAAATATCATCCACTGTTCCAGTCACAAGATATGACATTAGCATGCACTGACAGCTATTAAAAAAGGCAAAGGGTCAAGTTCTATCAAGACCAAGGGTGATTTTCAGGGTTTGGTGATGTACGAGTGGAAATTTCAGTTTTTCTGCTGATTGTTGTGTCTTCAATTGCACTTGGCAATCTCCAAAAACACAAACTTTGCTTGGGGTATACACTGGCCCAAATGCGGTTCTAAAGAAAAGGGGCCAGTGTGGGTATGCCTGATTCAGATCAAACATCAACACTGGTAGAACGCACACTTTTCCAGGGGCAGACATCAGAAGTGACCACGATCTCGTGATGATGTCCTTCCGGTGACACGGCAGGGTGCACTAGACTGAAATTCGACCTGGACAGGCTGCAAGACCCGGAGGTGGCAGAAATATTTCAAGCGACAATTGGATGGAAATTTGCAACACTGCTCATTTTTGGGAGCTGGTGGGGTGTGGATGTCGACACCAGGACCACCGCCTTTAACTCAGCTGTGACAGATGCCGCCACTGAGATCCTTGGCAAGCACCGCCCAAAGAAGAAACCGTGGATCACACCTGAACTTTCGGATCTGTGTGATAAACGAAGAGAGATGGGAGGGAAAAATAACACCTCACAGGGAGCTGATGCCTATTTAAAGGTCAATAATGAAATCCGAAAAGGCATGCGAACAGCAAAGGAGAACTGGATAGAAGATCAATGCCAGGAAATGTAGAACAGTCTGAACAACAGCGGAGGGAAGGCCTGCCGGACTGTGAGGCGGCTACAAGTGTTAAACAAACCAGGGTCTCCACGATCCAAAGCGGGTCTGGTGTATGCCTTACAGAAGAACAGGAGGTCTTGGATGGATGGATTGAGTACTGCTCTGACCTTAACAGCCACATACCAAACGGAGACCCATCAGGTCTAGCATTTCCCCAGAACTGAGAAGAAGAAATCCTCCCAATTCTATGAGAAGAAGTTGAGGCAGCAGAGCATTTGCTGAAGAAGGGGAAGTCAGCAGCGGTGGACAATACACCTGCAGAATTGCTTCAAGCCAGAAAAGAATCGATGATTGGCGCCCTCACCATTCTCTGTAACAAGATCTGGCAGGGAGGGGAGTGGCCTACACCATGGACCCAGTCGCTTGTCATTGCTCTTCCCAGGAAGGGTAGCCTTCAGGAGTGTGAAAACTGCCACACCATCAGCCTCATCAGCCATCACAGCAAGGTCCTCCTGAAAACAATACTCAACAGGTTGAAACCCCAAGCTGAACAAATCATAGCTAAAGAACAAGCAGGATTCAGGGCAGGGCGAAGTACCACTGAACACATTTTTCAACCTCAGAATAATCTGCGAGAAATACCTACAACACCAACAGCATCTATATCATGTGTTTGTATACTTCAAGAAAGCATTTGACCGAATCCGACATGCAGCTCTGTGGGCAACCATGAGAGTGTACAACATCATGTCATCAGCCCTAAAAGTATTGAAGTCATCAAAAGCCTGTATGATAAGGTTATCAGTGCAGTCCTCCACAACAGCACCATCGTAAACTGGTTCAGAACAACAATCGGTGTGTGTCAAAGATGCCTACTCTCTCCAACACTCTTCAACATCTTCCTAAAGCAAGTCATGTCAGATGCACTTGCAGATCACCAAGGAACAGTCAGCATAGGGGGTAGAGTAATCTCCAACCTCCGTTTTGCGGATGACGATGGATTGGCTGGAGAAGAACAATAATTTGAACAGCTAGTACAGAGACTTGACACCACCTCCAGAGCCTATGGAATGAAAATAAGTGCAGAGAAGATCAAAATCATGAACAACAATACCAATGGCATCAACATGGAAATCAAAGTCCAAGGCCAATCCCTCAACACAGTGCATAGCTTCAAATATTTAGGAGCCATTGTACCAGACAATGGGTCCCGACAGGAGGTTCTCTCCAGGATCGCACAAACAACTGCTGCCCTAACAAGGTTGAAGCTAATTTGGAAAGACAGGACCATCAGTCTACATTCCAAGGTAGGCTGCTGTGCTCCCTTGTCATCTCCATCTTCCTATACGTTTGTGAAACATGGACTATCACAGCTGATATACAAGGAAGAATACAAAGCATGGAGATGAGGTGCTACATAAGACTTCTGGGCATTTCCTATACCCAGCACACCACCAACAACGAAATCCGACAGACCATCACACAAGCCATTAAACAACATGATGACTTGCTCACAGTGGTGAAAAAGCTGAAACTCCGATGGTATGGCCACATCACCAGAGCATCAGGCCTTGCAAAGACCATCCTGCAAGACACGGTGCAAGGAGGCAGAAGAAGAGGGAGACAGAAAAAGAGGTGGGAGGACATCATTCGAGAATGGACTGGTTTGACACTGAGCGAAGCCATGAGGGTTGCTGAGGACAGAGAAAGATGAAGTACGCTGGTTAAACGATCATCTGTGGTGCCCCTACGACCTTCGAGTAGTTCGAGTTACAGGATAGGATAGGATAGGATAGGAAGTTTGGGTATACACTTGAACCCACAGAACCCCTTAATCTTGCCTACCTGTTCTGGTGTTACTGTTGTTGTTGTTGGCTCCAATGATTGTTTTGGGCTTGGCACCCCCTGTACTGTTCTTGTCCATGGCTGCTGACAGCGATGAGCTTAAATCCTTCTCTAGTGTTAGAACTTCAATCCCATTTTCTGCAAAATCTAGTTCTATTTATGAAACTAATGATTGATCTGCAAAAAAAAAAAAATATTAAAATTAAATTTTACTTTAAAATTATAGTTAAAATGTCTGGCTTTCAAGTTCAACCACTCCTGATAATCATAATGCAGGAATGCTGAAAATCATTAACATTATCACTTAACCATGTGTCAGCAGGTCACATGCCTCTCAATCTCAATGTAGAAATGGAAAAAAATCAATTTTGCAGTACATCACCATGTGTTTGTGATCATAGATCATGATGCATAAAGTACATAAACTAAACAACTCCTTGTTATTAATCCAGTAAATTTAAACAAATCAACAATAATAATTGTTTCATCTTCAAAAAAAGTTGAAACAATGAAAGACTCGTGATATAATCAATACACATTCTTGATGACGTGCTTCATTGAGTCACAGTAACAACACACATTAAATGTTCATAATAATTATAACTCATACACATCAAATTTAAGAAACATAACTTTACGTGTTCCAATACAACTCAGCTAGTCAAAGGGGCACATAAAATAATTCGGTGAATGCAGACAGTGAAGTATGCCAGTAGCCGAGTAGGCGAGTAGCAAACTGTTGTTTGGCTCAGTATCCTTGAAATTTACAGCCCATATTCAATATCTAAACGTGTAGACTTTCTCAAAAATATTGTATTTTATAAAACGTTGTTACCTTCAACTTCGGTCCGGATGATAAGTTTGTCGTTTTAGTCTGACAAAAAGTAATAAAAAGAAATCGAAATAATAACACCAGCTTCCTTTTTGGATGTTTCCAAGAGCTCAACAGGGGACAAAACTCGTTCCCTCTGAAGTTATTATAAAACAACACGAAAATAACGATAATGGTATAAAATGCCCGAAAAGACACTCAACTTGTTCACGAGTAAAGTTCAACACAGAGCGTCAGAGCATAAATTATTAAAGATTCTTATTTCAATAATTGAGGTGGCAGAATCTGCATAAGCGTGTGCTAATAATATTATGAACAGCCATAGTTTTATTTCCCTCGCTATTGCTCCTTTCCTGATTTTTTGTCTTTTCTGATCACAGGCTCTGAAGTCTTTTCTTTCGTCTTTGTAAACTCGTGGGCCTCCTACATGCATACATAGTATACATAGTATGTAATTGAGGCCTACGAAAGACGAGACTTCCCAGCCTGTGTTGTGATCAGAACCAAAAACAAATGACGTCATAATTATATGCCTAATGTATAGAGCGCGTAAGCCTTCTAAATTTTATTTTGACCATGAATGTTACAGATAATATTAATAATGAATAATATAATCCTTTGTTAAAGCTATAATTCTAAGTAACAACATAAACACTAACGTTTAAAAGGAAGATGAGGGAATCAATTCAAATTGTATTATATGAATGCATATCTGCTACAAACTATTCCATATATCTACATATACAAAGTATATATACAAAGTATGTCTAATATCACCTAAATGTGTGAACAGACATTAAATTAAAGATTGATTGCTGGACTGCTACAAAATATCGGGATTATGTCCCTTCCGTGGACGACAGACATGCGCAGAACGTTCGCTTCACGTTGCCAAGAATGGAGAACTACAAAGTAAGTGCAGTGTTTCTTTTCTTAATTTCGTGGTTTTATTTCGATTAACACGTATATTTTTAAAACACCTCTGCTCATTACCGTTTTTTGGTTTTGTTTTATTCATTATTTCGGGTTTCAGCTTTTGGAGCGCCTGGGAAAGGGTGGCCAAGGCTCCGTTTACTTGGCAGAACATCTTAAAGAGGAGGGCAAGAAGTATGCTTTCAAAAAGGTGAGTCTGGTACAGTGGTATAGATCAGTTGTTGCGGAGTTTTGTGTTGCACCGGATATGAAGATTTACTTTCAGTGTTCAAACTCGAATAAAACACAACAAAAACTACAAGTTACCCAAAGACCAAAACTCTTATCCTCAATCTCTTTCCTCTTGACTCTTGTGGACCCGATTAATTGAGCTTTTAAAAATGTTCATTTAGTATAGTATAATAAAATAGAGGTTTAATTTTAGGCGTTGAGGCCTATTCCATACCTCTTCATTCATTGTTTTACATAGGTGCATGGGTCACGCTAGTGCATTTGTGAAAAAATAAAATGACAACTAATCGTCATATTCTTTAAACTTAGCTATGAATTTAGTATTGTTGTCCAGAAGGTTCTTAAAAGCATTTGCATTTTTTGCAAAATTTGTGTTAACCAGGAGATCATTCCAATTTTTCATGACCCTGTTTGTATAAGAAAACTGTTGAATATTTGTTCTTACAGGTTATAGTTTACCAACAATTTACCCTGCTGATTTCTAGTCTGGTTGTTGTTTATCTGAAACATCTGTTGAAAACTAACTTGGTCTATCCCGTGAAATATTTTGTATAACTGAATTAAATCGCCTCTCAATCTTCTTCCCTTAATCGTTTGCAAGTTTAAATGCGTGAACCTTTCTGTGTATGTCATGTTTGCGCATTCCGGCATAATCCTTGTGGCTGTACGCTGAACCCCTTTCAATCGCGGCCCACTGTCGTTTCAGAAATGGCTTATCAGATGACATTGCCGTACTCTATATGAGAGCGGACCAATGCCTTGTATATGATATTAAAACTATATTTTTTGTCCAAAAGTGAAAAGGATCTTTTTTATAATTCCGATCATATCTGATTTGCCTTACTGATTGCTTTTTGAATGTGTTGATCGAAGGATAAATCTATTATCAAAAACCACCTCCAAGTCTTTTTCTTCCATGCACATTTGAACTTTTTCATTTCTATTACCTATTTTTATTAGATACTCATGGTTTGGGTTGTTTTTCCCTAAATGCCTCACTTTGCACTTCTGGACATCGAAATGCAGATTCCACAAGTCTGACTAATCTTGCCATTTGTTTAAATCCTCCTGTAGCTTATTATAGTCATCAGCCTTACCATACACTTTGGTATCATCAGCGAAGATTTTGCAAATACTTTCAACCTAGTCGGGTAAATCATTTGTAACCGAGCGGAGGTATTTGACTCCCGTCTCTTGGCCACTATTTTGAGAACATGGCTCAACCCGAGCTGTTATTTTCATTTTATCCCTCAAAAGAGGGACATAAAAATATTTTCCCTGCAAGGCTGTGAAGCGTGGTTGGTAGTAAACCGGGTTGCTGGCTACTATTGCCACTGAGCTGAGGGATCTGTAATGGAAAGGGAGGCGACTGGTTGAGGCTTGGGAGAGAAGTTGTCTACCTTGAATATCTTGGTTAGACTAGCCTTGGGTGGTGCAGAATCCTTTGGGGATGCCATTGGGTTATGCAGGACAAGGTGACACGACATTTGTTCTCCCCGGCTGACCATTCGCTTTCTGATTTTGTTGGTGAGCGGGACTACATTGTCGGCAGACATTTTATGCAAGTCGGTGGCAGCGACTTTGCAGCGAAGTGTTGTGGCACTAGTAGCCAGCAACCCGGTACTACCAACCACGCATCACCGCCTTGCAGGGCAAATATTTTTATGTCCCTCTTATGAGGGATAAAATGAAAATAACAGCTCTGGTTGAACGTGTTCTCGAGGTGGTGGCCGAGAGATGGGAGTCAAATGCTCCGCTCGACTACACATTTATAAAAGTTGTAAATAAAATGGGTCCTAAGATGCTACCTTGAAGATTTCGACTCAAAACAGGGGTACTTCATGAATAGGATGATCCCACTCTTACTGACTGATCTTCCAGATAAAAATTCAGAGATCCATCTAAGGACATTACCAGTAATACCATATGACTGAAGTTTGATGAGTAATCTTTGATGTGGTGCAGCATTAAATGCTTATCTAAAATCTAAATAAATTACCTCAACTGGTTATCTAACATCTAAAACCTTTGTAAAATCATCCATCACCTCAATCAGTTTATTTTATTGCATGAATTTCTACGAATGAATTGCTTGATTTATGGATGTTCATGTAACGGTATACTGACTCGATTTTCCAGGTGGAGTGCATTGATGAGAGTGAAGCTAACAAGGCATTCAATGAGGTAAGCAAACGCTGTACTTCTGGTCTTGCTGTGATACAGTACTTGTGCTTCATTGGAGTGAAGATTCTGTAGACTTTGGGGGTTTCGTGTTTAAATCAAATGCGGTGATCATAGAGGTTTCTGGCCAGAATTTTAGCTATTTTGGGATCTTTCAGCCTTCTGTAGATGAAGAGTGGAGAGGGTGGGTGTTGTGTGTGTGTGGGTGCATGCATGTGGGTATGTGTGTGTGTGTGTGTGTGTGTGTGTGCATGTGCGTGTGTCTGCGTGCACATTTGTGCAGTTTAGATATCAATCTAAATGTTAATGAGTACATTAAGCGTTTGTGATTTGTTTGCTTGCATTTTACTTTCCTATGATATTTTCCTGTTACTTCATTTTTTAAATCCTGGTGACTTTTTTTGGGTTTTATTTGAGCCTTTCAAGCCGGAGATATAATTATGTTTACTGTGTGACAACAAGCAATTACACATACACATACTCACCCACACTCACACACACACACACACACACACACACCAAGATGTAAATAAACACACCGGTAAACACAGATGCGCACACACACACACACACACACACACACACACTCATATATGCCCATACATGATCCACACACATTTTCCCTTAAACACTGGAAATCAAGTATTCTGTTATCTTCCATGCCTTCCTTGGTATTAAATTTTACACTTTGAGTGAAGATTGTGAGTTTGTGTTTAGTTTGTTGTGACCTAGCTGCGGAATTATGCACCATTTGAGCTCTTTAGAACTCATAGTTATTTGTGAAACTGTTAGTTATACAGATTATTGGAGTACAGTCAAGTAGTGTAAGCAACAGAGAAATTTGAAGCATTGGATTTTGAGCGATAGCCATCCAGGCATTGGTTCAAAGCTAGCTGACAGCCTGGAGTGCAAAATAATAATAATAATAATAATAATAATAATAATAATAATAATAATAATAATAATTATTATTATTATTATTATTATTATTACTATTAATATAATAATAATAATAATAATAATAATAATAATAATAATAATATAATTATTATTATTACTATTATTATTATTTTTATTATTATTATTGTTATAGTAATAATAATAATAATAATAATCTCTCTCCCTCGCTGCTTTACCTTCCCCACCCTTAAGAGAGTAGGTACTCAGCCGCAGTTGAGTCAACTGGGGGTGTTGTTATTTGTCGCTTCACGTTTTGCGGTCACCCATCCAAGTGCTAACCACACTGGACGGTGCTTAACTTGCGACACAGTGGCGAGTGCTAATGAAGTTATTATAAAGTTAATATTAATAATAACAAAAGTAGGCTGACGTACATCGTACATGACCCTGATGGCAGTGATGCCCAGGCAAGCGGCCCCTGCTTCTTTGGATGAAAGCATAAACTGAGGTCTAGTCTCTGCGTGCACTTATTCCATAGCACTGACATTTAAAGATCCTGAGGCTCATGTCCTAGACAGGTGAGTGGCAGCTACACAAATACACCCAGCAAGCAATCAGTCCCTTCTCCCCCCATTCCCGGTCACTTTGGATTGGACTCGCTCACATGGGGCCGGGGTTATGAAAAACGCAACCAATAGCCGGATAACACTCAGTTCAGATGCCTATGAAGTCAACCAAGCTGTGCCGCCTACTGGGTGTGGGGTATGAGCGTGTGACTTTGAAGTCACTCAGCCTTTTCCATTTTTAGGACTATATGTGCTATTAATCCCATCGCCCCATAGCTTCCGCTTACTTTCAATTTTGATTTTGCTGCATGACATGGAAGGAACCACTTGTGTGCGTATGCGTGTGTGAATGTGTGTTGTTTTTGGTTAGGTTGATTCCTAGTTAATTTAAAAGTTTTTTTTTCTTTTTTTCTTTACATTAAAGTACTATTTTTGTTTGTAATTCTTTACTCATCTGTTACAGTGTTTTTTAAATATCCCTTAATTTGGCTGTGCCCAAAAAAGAGGCAGCCTTTGAGGTCCTAGTTGTTAGAAGTACAAGACATAAAAATTGCTACTGCAAAAGCTCAGAACTAAACAAATTTATCTAGAAATCTAGAAGACAGACAAAGACAATTAAAAAATAAGTACAGCTTAATGGCGACAACAGATTGATTGATTTCCTTATTGAAAGCTTATTCAAATATATTTGATGTTAGACTTGGAAAAAGGAAATGGACATAAGATATAAAACTTTTATTCGCTTGAAATATTACAAGAATTTGCTTTGCACATCATTGAATAATGCTACGATAAAAACATTAAAAACAATTTAGATCTATTCACTCACGTTCCACAAAACATAATAAATGGCACAGGTGCGTAGTGCTGTCAGCAAACAAAAGCACACACACACAGTCACACTCGCACATGGCTTTCCAACAAAAAGGTAGGCCGAATGCATAATTTGTCTGCATTGATGCCCGCTAGTCGAGGGAGGAGGTGCCACGACTGTGTTTGAGTGACTATCTGTCCCGGTCACTGCAGTAATAGGGCTCATAACTTGCACACCTTGTCACGTGACTGAAAGTTGCTGGTCGCTGGCCTGAAAGTCATGCTCATAACCCCGTACCCAGGGCAGCAGGTGGATTCCTCAGGCAGCTGGAGCTAGGTCCTGTATTGATCAGTGCCTTGAGCAGCTTTTGATCTGGGGAAGCGCCATATATGTAGGGAAGATTAAATAAATAACATATTTTTATTTGTTCCCAGGCTCTGGCACTGCAGAAATTGGACCATCCCTACATATGCGGATACAAGGAGTTCTTTGTGCTGTGGGACAAAAATGTACGTGCTTTTCTTCTTCCCTGTTTCATTAATGTTTTCATTACTTATTTCATGGGTGTATTGACTCTATCTTTACAATACAAGTGAAAATATGTATGAGATATATACAGTAATGTTTTGTGCTCATTTTGTACAATTACAATTTTGAGTTTGGTTTTACCAAAATCTTTAGTACTATAAATTTATTGTTTTACAAGAGAAAAGTTCCTTTTTCCCATTATCATCATCACCATCATCATCATCATCATCATCCACTCATTGCACATAGCTACGATCGAAAGAAAGTATACTCTATCATCATCATCCACTCATTGCACATAGCTACGATCGAAAGAAAGTATACTCCAGGCACACGCTGAGCAGCAGGCCAAAGTATGTCCCTTGTCCCTTGAAGGGATACTTTGGCGAGGTTAGCAGCCTGCTCAGTTACAGTGTTGGTGAAAGACGTTTCGTCTCCTCTAGGTGACGAATTAGGTCATGCTGTATTTGTTTCTAGGTCAACTGTCTTTTACCAACCGTTTGAGAATCTTTTCAAACCGTTTATTGACGCCGGATAGTGTCCTCACTTGGTTTCATACAATTTAATAATCCAAGAAGGCAAATGGGTTTTTGGGATGGAAAAAGAGCATTTTTGTAGAGAAAAGGGTTAGGGCAAGGGCTAGGGCTAGATCTACAACTAACCCTTACCCGAACCCTTGTAGCAATATTCCGCTCTTTCCGTCACTTTTAAACAGTACTGCGGTTCGCATCCGCGGCTAGCAGCGAGTCCAAAGTATACTTTGAAGGGATGGAGGGAATACTTTCACCTGCTGCTAGCAGGAGTTTTGGCAATACTTTCTACCGATCGCAGCAATGTGTATTACCTCCATCATCATCATCATCATCATCATCATCATCATCATCATAATCATCATTGTTGTCATCATCACAGATACTTCTAAATGTCAGGGGAATAGGGGTGGTGTTTGAAAAAGGAGAGTGGAATGGTGAGGAAGGATGTGTCAAAAATTATGCTGATTCTGATTCTCTGGTTCATCATCACATCAAAATCAATCATCATTATAGCTTTTAGATGAACGAAGACACAATTAATGACATTTTATTTGGGGAGAAGAATGATAGAAGAAGTTTTAGGAAAGGTAAAATTATGTGAAAAATCAGCACCTTTGTCATAATTATCAAACTGTTTTGGATGAACATAAACTGCAAAAATTTAGAATTGAGCTTGTAAGTGTGCGTGAGTGCATGTGTGTGTGTGTGTTTCCTATCTTATCCTGTAACTTGAAGGTCGTAGGGGCACCACATATGATCGTTTAACCAGCATACTCCATCTTTCTCTGTCCTCAGCAATCCTCATGGTTTCGCTCAGTGTCAAGCCAGTCCATTCTCGAATGTTGTCCTCCCATCTCTTTTTCTGTCTCCTTCTTCTTCTGCCTCCTTGCACCTGCTCTGGTGACGTGGCCATACAATTGGAGTTTCTGTTTCTTCAACACTGTGAGCATGACTTGGTGTGATGGTCTGTTGGACTTCGTTGTTGGTGATGTGCTGGGTATAGGAAATGCCCAGAAGTCTTTTGTAGCATCTCATATCCATGCTTTGTATTCTTTGCTGCTATGAGGGTCCATGTTTCACAAGCATATAGGAAGATGGAGATGACAAGGGAGCAGCAGCAACCTTACTTGGAATGTTCCTATCCGGACGCATTGTCTGATACAATGGCTCCTAAATATTTGAAGCTATGCACTGTGTTGAGGGATTGGCCTTGGACTTTGACGACCATGTTGATGCCATTGGTGTTGTTGGTCATCATTTTGGTCTTCTCTGCACTTATTTACATTCCGTAGGTTCTGGAGGGGGTGTCAAGCTTCTGTACCAGCTGTTCAAGTTCTTGTTTCTCTCCAGCTAATCCATCAATGTCATCCGCAAAACGGAGGTTGGATATTGCTCTACCTTCTATGCTGGCTGTGCCTTCATGATCTGCATGGGCATCCTTGACACACATCGCTTGTTGTTTTATGTGCGTTTAGTATGAGTGAATGTCTAAAATCATTGTATTAAATGAATAAATGTTAAATAAAACTGAACTCCGTCGGATGAGAGTATAAACTGAGATCTAGTCTGTGCACACACGCATTCCACAGCATGGACTTTAAAGATCCTGATGCTCATGTCCTAGACTGGAGAGTACAGGCTACCCAAATACGCCCAGCATGCACAAGGTCCCTTCTCTCCATCCATGGTTGCCCAAGATTGTGCTCAGTTGTGTGGGCACCAGACCATGCACCCAAAGGTTGCAAGTAAGCGCCTTGGGCAACTTGAAAAAGATCCTGTATCAACCAGCGCCTTGAGCAACTCTTGAGTTGGAAAAGCGCTACATAAGATTGATTAAATAAATAAATAAATAACTCAAATACAAAGACTAAACAGCTGTATACCTACTTATTGGGCCAACCTCAATGTGGTACATTGTTTCAGGAGTCGTCAATGTTTGTGTGCATCGTGATGGACTATTACAGCAAGGGCGACCTTCGTGCCATCATCCGTTCTCACCAAGAGCAGAAAATTCCTATTCCTGAAGAGGTTGGTAATTTTGTAATAGTTAATAATAATAATAATAATAATAACAACAACAACAAAATTTAGGCTGTTGCATATCCATGCATGCATTCCATCCCAGCAAACTTTAAAGATCCTGACACTCATGTCCTAGACAGGTGAATGCCAGCTACCCAAATAAACCCAGCACACACTAGGTCCCTTCTCCCCATCCCAAGGTTTGTGCTGACTGGTGTGGGCGTCAGACTATGCACCCAAAGGCTGCAAGTGGGCGCCTCAGGCAGCTTGAGTTAGATCCTGTATTGGCCAGCACCTTGAGCGGCCCTTGAGCTGTAAAAGCGCTATATAAGATTGATTAATACATAAATTAATATTTTGTTTTAACCGGCTCATCTCTCAAGCACCTTGAGCAGCTCTTAAGCTGGTAAAGAACAATATACAAGTGATAAAATTATTAAATAAATATTATAGTGTTGTAGTCTTGGTCAAATTGACGGACATGTCACGCCTCCTTAAAACATAAACCGACAGAGTGAAGTGTTGAACGCTCTCCGTGACAGCATCCCTCCGTCATGTCTCCCCAATGGGCCGACAGGCTAGGATTGGATAAATGGAGTTTGCATGTGACTTTTTGGCAGTTATCTATGTAGTTGTAGTATGCGGAGTTGAGCGAATTTGTAAGAAATAGCCGGCTGCAGCGCGTTCCATTTTCAGAGCTGCCAACCCCTACGGAACGTCCGTAGTTTCTCCGGAAAATGTTCATTAATTCCGCAACTACGCCATTTCAAGAAATACTACGGAAGAAAAATTTCAAAGCATACCTATTTTTTTACAAGTATCGAAACAAAGCCGCGAGAGACGTAGGCCTACTAGGCTTTCGTCAATATCATAGACTTTCGTATAGCGCTTTGCGTGTGCGCTATTTTTAGCTCAGCAGCCACTGCGCGGTATACTGAGAGAGAGAGAGAGACCACAGTCATGTCCTGTGATCCCCGTGTTTCCTTCAGGCGATTACACGCGAGGACTCAGAAATCAGTGAAGCCTTGCTAGTCCTCAAGTCAAAGTTCCAGGGACGCCCTTGCTACCAGGCAGATTTGCCAGTAGAGCTGCTACAGAGATGCAAGAGGGCAACTGTTTCTGCCCTAGCAGAAGAAAAGCCCTAACATGTCTATGCCTGTGAACCTATAACTGACAATGTTGTTTTTTTAATATAAATAGCAGCTTTAACAATTTGGTTTTAAACCAATGCAGTATCCATGCCATTAGTACATGTAGTGAGCCATTGGGTTAGCTTTTCCGAACAAAATGTTAAAACTGTTTTGGTTTTTTTCAGGAACATTTCTATCATTTTAAAAATAAATATTTGAAAGTTAATGCTTTTTGTGTTGGTGTTTGGTTTTTATTTAAGCTAATATCAACATTTTAAATAATGCTCATTTTATCATGTGAAAATTCTTGTTCGTACATTTGCTACTGAACTTGAGCTGAAACTACTGATATTTTTCTTTGTTTGCTACTGAAATTTTTTTTAGGGGTTGGCAGCTCTGCATTTTAAAAGCAACAATGCACATTGCTGGTCATCTGGCATGTGCCATCCTCTCTAAAGCAGCACACGGAGGCTTGAAGTGGTAACACTAAACAATAATAATAATAATCATAAGTTAAGGCATTGACCAAAGAAATAACACACACATGTAATAATAGTTACCGATCTTAAGCTAAAAAAACACCAACTGTAGCCATGGTTTGGATGTAGGCTCAAGGCATCTGTATACTGTTAATTACATAAAAAATTTAAAAGAAATTTAGAAGAAAAAATTTATATATATAAGAGGCCCCGAAGTACTTAAAGAAACTTGAGAAAAAAGTAACTTTCGTCCCCTCTAGGTGACGAAGTAGGTCACGCTTAGTTGTATCTAGGTCAGGGGACTTTTACCAACCGTTTGGGAATATTTTCGAACCGTTTATTGACGCCGGATAGCGTCCTCACTTGGTTTCATACAATTTAAGAATCCAAGAAGGCAGATGGGTTTTTGGGGCGGAAAGGGTTAGGGCAAGGGCTAGTGATAGAACTGCAACTAACCCTTACCCGAACCCTTCCCCTTAAATAGCGCTCTTTCCGTCACAAAGTAAAATGTTGACACATTCCGGTGCGTATAAGAGTATATATATATATATATATATATATATATATATATATATATATATATATATATATATATATATATATATATATATATATATATATATATATATATATATATATATAGATAGATAGATAGATAGATAGATAGATAGATACATATTACATCATGGTTTGCATAAGTTTGATCTTACCATGGAAGCGCAGGTAAAGTCCAAATACATAGCAAACTTGAACCAAATATCTCCAGTAGTTTGGGAAAAAATAGGATAATAATAATTTTTAAAAAAAATAATAATTATGATGTCAGCATGATGACATCACCTGATATGCATACTTTTTGTGTCATCTGGTAGGGTTCACTATCTTCTAACTAAATACCAAGTTTGACAGAAATCCTTCCATTAGTTTAAGAGAAAAGTGTGCACAATAAATAACTACGATGATGGTGATGATGATGATGATGATGATTAAATTTAATTGATTAATTAATGTTATGAAACTTTTTTTTCTTTCATTTTTTACTAGACGTTAGTTGCTCTGTTTGGTGTTTGTTGACAGAAAGTGAAAAAGTTCTTTGGTGAGATCCTGGGAGCCCTGCTGTTTGTGCATCAGCAAGGCATTATACACAGGTCAGGATGGTTTTATTTTTTATTAGATTTTAATTGTTTTGGCATTAAAATAACATAATCAGCATGGTAGAACCCAGCTAGTGATAAGTTCTAATACTGGCAAATACGCTTGGTCTCCACAAAAATTCCAGTCAGCACAGTCCCATCGGGAGCATCACAACCAGATTGACTACATCATGGTCAAGAAACGCTTCAGATCAAGTGTCCACATTGGCAGGACACATACTTTTCCAGGACCAGACATCGTAAGTGACCACAATCTCGTGATGATGTCTTGAAGAGAGCAAACACAACATAGTGCACCAGACTGAAGTTCCACCTCGACAAACTGCAAGACCCAGAGGTGGCAGAAATATTCCAAGCCACAACTGGAGAGAAATTTGCACCACTGCTCATTTTAAGAGCTGATGAAGTAGATGTCAACACTATGACCCCCACCTTCAACTCAACTGTGACAGATGCTGCCACTGAGATCCTTGGCAAGCACTGCCCAAAGAAGTCACCATGGATCACACCTGAACTTTTGGACCTGTGTGATAAACGAAGAGAGATGAAAAAGAAAAAGAACACCTCACAGGAGCTGATGCCTATCGAAAAATCAACAATGAAATCCGAAAAGGCATGCGCACAGTAGAACTGGATAGAAGATCAGTCCCAGGAAAAAGAGAACTGTCTGAACAAGAACAACAGCAAAAAGGTCTACCAGACTGTGAAGCAGCTGACAAGTGTTAAACAGTTCAAGGTCTCCACAGGGTCTTCAAAGCAAGCCTAGCATATGCCTTACAGAAGAACAAGAAGTCTTGGATAGATGGACAGAGTACTGCTCTGACCTTTACAACCACACACCAAACAGACACCCCTCAGTTGTGGCATATCCCCAGAACAGAGAAGAAGAAATCCTCCCAATTCTCCAAGTAGAAGTTGAGGCAGGAGTGCATTTGCTGGAGAAGGAGAAGTCAGCGGGAGTGGACAACATACCTGCAGAATTGCTTCAAGCAGAAGGAGAAGCGATGTAATCAAGACACAATGATGTTAGTGATATTATGATTACCTAAGTGCCGGCACGACCACTGTTTAATGTTGTTATTCAGTCTTACTGTCTT
This sequence comes from Oncomelania hupensis, assembly GCA_036898135.1. Classification (NCBI taxonomy): domain Eukaryota; kingdom Metazoa; phylum Mollusca; class Gastropoda; order Littorinimorpha; family Pomatiopsidae; genus Oncomelania; species Oncomelania hupensis. The sequence continues at coordinate 40,913,997 of CM072527.1, forward strand.
TCTTTTTGTCTTTCTTTCTTTAAAATTCTTTCCTTGTTTATTTTTCTTTCTTTTCATTTATTTTCTTTCTTTCTTTCTTTCTTCCTTTCTTCCTTTCTTTCTTTTGTTTTCTTTCTTTCTTTCTTACTTATTGTTTTCTTTCTTCTATCTATCTTACTCCTTTCCTTTCTTTCTTTCATTCTTTTTTTTTTCTTTCTTTCTGCCTTTCTTTTTCTTTCAATTCTTTCTTCCTTTTGTTTTCTTTCTTTCTTACTTCTTTTCATCTTTTTTTCTTCTTCCTTTTCTTTTTTATTTGTTTGTTTAGTTAGGTATTGTTTTGTTTCCTTCTAATTCAGGATTGTTGTGATGATTCCAGGGACCTGAAGCCCAGCAACATTTTCGTCAAGGACAATGGCACCCTTTGCCTGGGTGACTTTGGTGTTTCCACAGTCATGGGTGATCTCCGCACTTGTCCCCGAAACGCTGCTGGTCTGTCACCTTTCTTAGTTTATTGACTCACATGCATAGCCCACCTCCTTCCCCCTCCTCCTTCCCCCTCCTCCCACCTCCCCTCTCTCTACCCGCCCCCCCCCCCCCCCAAAAAAAAAAAAATTTTATATATATATATATTTTTTTTTTTTCTTTTGGGCCAATTTCTTGCAAGTTTGTGAGAAATTAGTCCGAAATAAGCCAGAAATTATTTTTAAATTTTTTTTATTCTGTCCATCTGTCTGTCTGTTTGCCGTTCACTGTCCGTCTGTGCAAAACTTTAAAATTAGTTAGTTAATTAGTTATTCATTGTTAATAGGGTACAGTGGACTGCAAAGAGCCAAATCAGGACCACAAAATCAGGACCATAACTTGGTTAAAAGAGGGCTCACGCCTTGCTCATATAAAAGATCTGCTGAAACAACTCTAACGGTAACACTGACGGCGGTCCACCAGCCAGTCACTTTACAATAAAGGCACCCCTGCAGGGGACACTGAGGCTTTACTATAATTTACTGAACCCCCATTTACTAAAGTAAAATAGAATTTAAACATCATTATAAAATATTAACGAAACACATACATATAAAATTCCTATATTGCTAAATAATAACACTATAGAAAGCCCTAGTGACCCTTTGGCAGAGAAAATAGATTGATATTTCATATATTTTCCATTTTTTGCGTTGATCTTTAAGGTCAAGGTCATTTTAGGCTTTACAAAATCCTTAATAAAACTGGTAATTGTACAGTGGTATGGCTCTATATTTAACCCATAGTATGCATCAACATTGGGTTATTTGATCATTATATAAGCATCAAAAGGCATGTGAAGGTCAAGGTCATCCAAAGGTCAAGACCATGGAAGGTCAAGGTCATCCCAAAGGCCACTGTCTTTTTGGCATAATACAACTTTTGCTATCATTTATTTGATCGTACTATAGTGTTCATTCGGAGCCAGAGGTCAAGGTCATTTCAAGGTCAAGATCATTGCAAGAACAAAGTTGGTATTACTGTGCATTTTAATGCCACAGTTTCAGTTTTTCTGAGCACTCATTTTCCTATAGAATATTGCAAGTTCCAAAAGGGAGCGTGTGAGTTGTAAGGGCTTTGCCCTTCTAATCTGCTTGATCTTCTTGATCTTGGTTGCACCATTAGGCCGCATTTATGCAGGCAGTGATCCAATATCACTGGCGGATCTTTGAATTCCTCTTTATCTTAATTGCAATCTTTATTATATCTGTACCAGTCTTGTTTCCATGATGTCATACTGTGGCACTGAAAATGAAACCAGTCAGAGGGAGGTGTGTAGCTGGGCCGGGGGTCGTTGTCAATCGCTGCTTTGTAAAGTGAGGCTGCAACATGCCTATCCTGTGAAATGTTACTGTTGTTTGCGTTACGCATGCAGGAAGTTGAGTGGAGAGTGTATGTTTTGTGTGAACGGGTGAGTGGGTGGGTGTGTGCGTGCAGTTTGGGGGCTGTCGTGTACAGCTCTTGTCATAGGCCTGTTGCCGTTCTTGACTTCTGAAAGGCTTGCTGTTGACAGAGTGTGATTGCAAGTTTGCATAGGTGTGTTGTAGTACGCGTGCTTCAGTGGTCATCATAGCCGCAGGTTTCCCACTCTATGGTTCTGGCTACAATAGTGTCCAAATGTCGCTCAGTAGACATTGGTTTAGCTAAAGTTATGTCCCTTCTTTGCCTCTCTCTTTCTCCCCCTTCTTACCCTCTCTCTCTCTCCTCTCTCTCTCCTCTCTCTCTCCTCTCTCTCTCCTCTCTCTCTCCTCTCTCTCTCCTCTCTCTCTCTGTCTCTGTCTCTGTCTCTCTCCCCTCTCTCTCTTGCTCTCTCTCTCTCTCCTCTCTCTCTCTCTGAGCAAAAAGAAAAAAAGTTTTTAAAAAGTGAGAAAAAAGTATAATTCACAGATTATACTATGCTGGCCTGTAAATTCAAAACTCTTGATTTTGTGGCCTCAGGCACCACAGTGTACATGGCCCCAGAAGTGATGGAGCAGGCGTACGACGAACGTAGTGACGTGTGGTCGCTGGGTTGCCTGCTGCTGGAGATGACCACAACCGCCATCTTCAGCCAGCAGGAAGTCGCAGCCAAGCTGACGGAAATGAAGAAAGACCCCTTCATCTTGGAGGACATCTACGATGGAATCTTACAGGTTAGAAAAATGAGATGGCAGGCCATATGAAATATATTTCCATTTACAAATTGTGTTGGGTTTGTAATCTGTTTTGTTCACATACTCATTCACACACATACACCCACACACACACACACACGCACACACCCACACACACGTACGCACACACACAGACCCATACACGCACACAAACCAACCAACCAACCATCAGTGACCCTCATACCCCACCCCCTTCAAAAATATAAAATAATCCTATCCTATCCTGTCTTATCCCGTAACTCAGAGGTGGTAAGGGCACCACAGATGATCGTTTAACCAGCATACTCCATCTTTCTCTGTCCTCAGCAACCCTCAAGGCTTTGCTCAGTGTCAAACCAGTCCATTCTCGAATCTTGTCCTCCCACCTCTTTTTCGGTCTCTCTCTTCTTCTACCTCCTTGCACTGTGCCTTGCAGGCTGATCTGCTGTAAAATTCTGAGTACACATAAATGTAACAAAATTTAACAATTGGAAAAAAGAAACTGAAGGTAATGTGAAAAATAATAAAACAACAACAAAACAGAGAAGCAAACCACCTTATAGTTGCAAGTCCGGCATCTTACCCCATTTCTCCTATAAGACTTCTCTTGAACACCCTGGCAAAATGAACTGTATAGTTACCTGAGAGCTGACTTGGCTTGAGGAGAAGAGTGCTTGGCAAAGAATGGGCACCAGAGACCTTGACCTTTGTGGTAGTGCAAATATGATGGCATGAGGCGCAGGTCCCTAATCTAGGTAATGTTCCAATGAAATTTGGTCAAAATCCGTTGAGCGGTTCTGCAGATATGGCATCCAACGCGCTGATGGATGGACAGATCGACCGACCGACCATCATGTGGTTCATTCTGATTCCATCCTGACTTTTTCAAAGTATTTCCAGATAAGTCTGGAAATACGAAAAGGAAAAAAAACGAATGATTTTGGATTGCTTTATGGACGTTTATACATACAGTATCATAAAGGCGACCACAGTGATGATTCAAATACTGAACAAAATGAAAACACGCTTACTACAGCACCACACACCCTCAAGAGTACAAGTGGAAGAGGGAAAATGAAGGTGCTGAAGTTTTGAATTATTACTGTTGCTGTTTTTGTTGTTGTTGTTTTGTTGCTGTGGTTAGCGGTGGCTACAGAAGCGTGGCTGTTATAGTCGTGGTAATTGTAATAGCCATAGCAATAACCGCAGCAGAGCAGTTTTAAGAGGTTAATTGTAGGCTCAGCTGGAGAAGCACAAACTGAAAATTAGACCATGTTTGCTCACAAGGAGGAAATGAGGAAATAGGGTGCTCTAATGTTTAGTGTTATGGATAGGATAGGAATGTTTAGTGTTATTTGTACTTTAGCTTTTAGCACGGTGCAAAGAGGCAGAAGAAGAGGGGGACAGAAAGAGAGGTGGGAGGACAACATTCGAGAATGGACTGGCTTGACACTGAGCGAAGCCATGACGGTTGCTGAAGACAGAAAGGTGGAGTACGCTGGTTAAACGATCATCAGTGGTGCCCCAATGACTTTTGAGTTACGAGATAGGATAGGAATGTCCAGTATTATTTGTACTTTTGCTTTTTTGAATTTCATGTCGATGCAGTGTCTCACTGCAAAATTGCGAATATCATTTATGTAAAAACTTGGTGACGTCATGCACAGTTTTCTTTGACCGAGTTTAAAACGAATGTAGAAGGGATAGCACGGCCCCTGTGGGCGTAATGCACTTTGTTATACTAACAACGTTTTGTTGATTCTGACTTGCATGACTGGATTTTGGTGTTTCTCCTTCCTGCAGCACTTCTCTGAGGATTGGATCAAAGTCCTACGCACCATGCTGAAAGCCAAGCATGAGGCCAGACCTACTGCACAGTGAGTTTCTTTTCCTTTACCCACAGGGTCTCTCAAAGCATGCATTTGCCCTTTTTCACCAAAAGCATGTAAAAGCATCCTGCAAAAAAACAACCTAGGCCTTACAGCTCTCCATTGCCTGAGAGACAGCCATTCTTCTCTCACCCATATTCCTGGTTTTGTTGTAGTTTTTTTTTTATAGCTGATGATAATCTTCCACACACTGCCTTCTTACACAGCAGCAAGCATCCTGCATGCAAAGCCTTATTGTAAAGGCAGGAATATTGCTATTAGAAGATATCTTTTAAAATTTTTGGTCAGATTATTTTTTGACTCATCCCTGCTTTTTCGCAGTGATGATACCATTTGTCATATTTTGCTCATCATGTACAGACAAATGTTCGAATCATTTTTTTTGGTATGGAAGTTGTGTTAGAGGGCTAGTGGGGTTTGTGGCGCACACTACTGATGACGTTGGCTGACTCACTAGTCCTATGGGCGAGTAACAAATTCCGGCGTTCAGCGCTCCTGCTTATTTTTCTAGCAGTTGGAAGCATGTCGTTCAAACTCTGTGAAACTGTCATAGCTTGGACATAGCTGTATATATCACAGAATCATCTTCATCATCATCATCATCATCATCATCGCCAACATTATCATCATCATCACAGTCCTTTTCCTCCTTATTATTATCATTATTGTCATTGTCTTCATAATCATCAGCATCATCATCCTCATCATCTCCAACATCCTTATCCTCATCATAATTCTCCTAACCATCATCACAATTATCACAGTCATCATCTTCCTCATCATCGTCATCGCTGTAGCCATCAACATTGTTGTCATCCTCCTCCTCCTCCTTCTCCTCATTGCCAACATCATCGTCATCATCATAGCTGTCCTACTCCTCCTCACCATCGTTGTAGCCATCATTATCGTCCTTCTTCTCATCCTCCTCATTCTCAACACCAACATTTTCATCGTCATCATTGTTGTTAACATTATCATCACCTTCCTCAACATCATCATCCTCACCTTCATCATCCTTATCATCCTCATTATAGTCATCGTCCTCATTAATTTGTAGTCATCATCCTCATAGTAGTTGTCCTCATCCTCATCCTCATTATAGTTGTCATCATCATGATCATGATCATCATCATCATCATCATCATCATCATCATTATCATTATCATCATCATATTCATGGTCAGCATGGTGACAGTGGTGTTCGTTGCAGGACCTTGCTAAAGATGAGCTTTGTCCTGAAGTGTGTGGAAGAGACCAATAGCTCTCTTCTTGACAAGCGTAAACGCCAGCAACAGACTGTCAACAGAATACGTAAGTTTTGGCTGTTTAATTGCAAAAACCCCTTTTCCTTCTTTCTGGATATTTTGTTTTGTCAGTTTAATCGCAAGCTCCTTTTCCTTTCTGGGTTGAGTTTTTGCAATTTAATCCCAGACTACTTTTCCTTCTTCCTGGGTAGTCAAATCAAGTTAAGTGAAGTCAAAAATTCCTTATTCATCAAAGATAAGTGAAAATTTTGCATGTCACTTATAATATACAATAATCACATGCACACACCACACACACACACATACACACACACACACACACACACACACACAACAGATAGGCTCACAGATAAACAACGACTACACATACCCACATAAAAGCAGTGACTACTACATTGCGACGTTGAACCTATTATACACATAATAAACTACGCTACAAGTTTCTGTTTTGTCAGTTTTAATGGCAAACTCATTTTTCTCTCTCCTTTCTTTCTGTCTTCGTCATCATTGCCACTAGGCCCCCTGGAAGACGGGACAGACAATGCAGAGCACATCATCCAGTACATCGCTGACACCATTGACCACGAGGAGTGTGTGCAGCAGGGTCTGGAAGCTTTGCGGGTTTTGCTGGAGAAGAATGCTATCTCGGAAGACAACCAACCCTTGGGCCCACCTATCATCCTGGACCAGGCGAGCAAAAACCTCGTCACGTTGGCCATGTGGGACAACATGTCCAACAAAGGCCTGCAGATTGCCGGCTGTGCTGTCCTCACTTCTCTCATCATAAACGGTAGGTAATGTTGATGATGGTGATGATAATGATATACTCATAATAATAGCTTATAACTTATAACAATAAAAATAATAATAATAATAATAATAATAACAAGAAGAAGAAGAAGGATGATGATGATGTTGATGATAATAATAATCATGACTATAATAATAGTAATAATTATAGTAATGATAATAATAAAAATGACAGCAATAAATTTAAAATAGTTTTAAAATTAACTTTAATAATAATAAACATAATGATAATAATAATATTGATGATGATGATGATGATGATGAAGTTGATAAAAATAACAACAAAATAATGATGATAATAAGAAGAAGAAGAAGAAGAAGAAGAAGAAGAAGAAGAAGAAGAAGAAGAAGAAGAAGAATTATAATGATAACAAAAATGACAATACTAAATAGTAACTAGATTTTATATTAATAATAATAGTAATAATATTGATAAAAATAATGGTAATAATAATAATGATAATTATTATCATAATAATAATAATAATAATCATAAACATAATAATAATAATAATAATAATGATTATAATAATAACAATAATTAATTTAAACTACTTTTTTACATTGCTAATGTTCATGACTAAGATTATTATATGTACAGGCATGGAATGACATAATAATAATAATAATAATAATAATAATAATAATAATAACAACAACGGTACTGATAATAATCTTTGGTAACAAATGCACTCCATTACTCCCCACATGAGGTGGCCATATTGCCGGAAGTTATTTACTTACCACTATGGGTCACTGTCTTTTACGTTTCTTCTTATCATTGGTGTGTGTGATTGTTGCCAGATTCTGCCATTTTGTCTCCTCTGGCCACCTCCTCCCCACCCTTCACACTCTCCCTCCACTCCTCTTATATTTATTTACAGTCGCTAATTGCTATTTGACACGATTTCAAGAGTGATTGCTTACATGAAGATTGTCTCCTCTTTATAGTTTGTTTTGAACATTTTTTGTTTTATTATAGGGCTATTATAGTGTGTTAAACGTTTCTTTGATTATACCGCTTAATACTGCTATTTTAAATAAATAAAAATATTATTCCCATTATATGAGATTCATATACTCGCATTTACAAATGTTTTTTTTAGTTTGTTATACTTCATATTTTAGAGTTTATTGATCCATGTCTTGTTCTGCAGACAATTAATTACCACAATATTTTAGTTTTATGAACTGAATTATGAATGTGTTTTTTTTTAATTTATTGTTATTTTTGTCATACTTTTCTTCTATCATATATTTCCTGCCTGTGCTATGGCAAACGTAGTTTTGCTAGATGTATTGCAAGAATTATTGAGCATTTTATAATATTGTTGTATTTAAATGTTATTCTTTAGCCGTAATTTCAAGATATTAATTAATCTAGATAAAATAGATGTGATCTCCTTTTACTATAATGGTGTTTAATAAGATTAGCATAACGGATTTGTGGGTACAAGTTATATTCAATTTTCAAGGTTAGAAGACAGAAGATGATTGTTGATAAGCGTTTTGGCAGGCACTGTACAAGCTGGTCTGATGCAGAGTCTAGGAACAGACAATGGATTGTGAGCTATAGTATATAGTCAAGTCAAGAAATCTGTATTCACAAAAATACAGTGAAAATTTGGTGTGTCACTTATTATATACAATAATCACATGCACACACACACACACACACAAACACACACCCACACACACACAAACATACACACACACTCACTCACAAACACTCACCCACTCACAAACACACACACAACACACACGAACACACCACACACACTCACAAACACAAACACACACACACACACTCCACATATGCACCAAAATACCACACACACACAAACTCACCCCCCCCCTTCCCACACTCACGCTCACCAACACACCACACACACACTCCCCAACACACGCACACACACACACACACACACACACAACGGGCAGGCTGACAGCTGAACAAGGAATACCCATATTCACAAAAGAGCAGTGACAGCTACTTGTGACATAGAACATATACACATACTAAAACCCACCTTTCCAGTTACAAAACAAAGACTTGAAATGTACCTATGAAAAAATAATTGTAATAACATAAATCAATAAATATATACTACACAAAATGAGCTTTGGGACACCACATGCACCCATGAATTCTTGATTCCCACCCCCTTCCTCTCCCCCTCCTCCCCCACACCTCCTATTCATTGTCTTACATTAAGCTTGTACTGAGTGCTAATCTACTGAGGTGCTGGCTATTCCCTCATTCCTAAACTTTTTGAAAATTCATGTTATTGATATGGTCATCCCACTGGTCATGATATTATTGCTATATGAAGCTTTGTCAGAGTTAGCATTATTTTGTGATTCAAGCAAACCAGGAATAATTTTTATTATTTGTATAGATAACTGTACTACACAAATCACTTGTCTAGAGTTTGTTGATTCACGGTTGATTATGTGAACTTTTTTGGTGCAAGATTATTTATGGTCACTAAATTCCTTTTTTTTTTTTTTTTAAAAGAAAGAAAATGTGTCCAGTAAAATTCTAATCATCATAATTATTATTTCTATGTTCATTTCACGCACACAGAGGGAAGTGAATATGCAAAAGGTGATTTGCTGTGTTGGTGTTTCGCTCTTCCAATAATATAGTTTCACTTATCCTTTTTATTTCCTGGAAGCTTCTAGACTAGATTTCACAGTGCTTGTGTTGGTTTCGGAAGATGTTATATTGGAGATAAGCTATGGCCTATGTTATATTCTTATGTTCTCGGTGCACTTGATTGATTTTGCGGTGGCCTTTGAATATTCATGATAATAAATTATGCTTTGTGGTAGTCGTGTTCTGGCAGCAATAATCTGATTGCACTCTTTGAAGGGTTGCTTCACTGTGGGAACTGGTGCAGTTCTGTTAAAGAATCGACACAATCACACAGCCACTGCTCTATTATTAATTAATCCCTAGGCTACAAAACATTTTGATGACATTCAGTTTTTACAGTTGGCGCTCCCCTCTTTACTATAAACGAGACAGAGGTAGATAGTATTAATGACTGACGACATGCTTAGAACCATGCTTTTTAACATTGTTTAATTTCAAACACCCTTCATTCTTGCAGCCTGGTCTGGTCTACCGGTCATCTTTTCCCCCCTCCTTTGTTCCTGCAAACTGGCTTTTGCCCCGTGTTAAGTTTCAATGGTACTCTCTTCTCTCACAATTAACCATGGCTGGCGTCACCGCCGTTGCTTATCAAGAGAAGGCATTTAGCAGGCATTATTAGGCCAGCAGTGAGAAATGATTATGATCAACATTTTCACACATCTAAAGTGAAACAGTTGGAATTTACTACAGGAAAGTTTTAAATATTAATTTAATCACTTTTATACAGCGCTTTTCCAGCTCAAGAGCCGCTCAAGGCGCTGTCCGATACAGGATCTAACTCAAGGCTTCTGAGGCGCTCACTTGGCTGCATGCCTTTAGGCGCATGGTCTGACGCCCAGATGACTGAGCACAATCCTGGGGGACTGGGGATGAAGAGAAGAGACTTAGTGCTTGTTAATTGTATTTGTGTAGCCAGCACTCATTCCTCTAGGACATGAGCATCAGGATCTTTAAAATCCATGTGATGAAATGCATGTGTGCACAGACTAGACCTCGGTTTATACTCTCACCACTCTCTCTCTCTCTCTCCCTCTCTCTCTCTCTCCCTCTCTCTCTCTCTCCCTCTCTCTCTCTCCCTCTCTCTCTCTCCCTCTCTCCCTCTCTCTCCCTCTCTCCCTCTCTCTCTCTCTTGATTAAGATGGAAAGGAAAGAACTTCAAATTCTTGTAAACTTTTTAAAGATGAATTTTAGGCCAATGTATCGAAAATGCTCTGGTCCAAACTTGTAGAGGAAAACAGCACAGGCAGTGATGGACACAATGATAGGGTATTTTGATAAAAAGGACTTGCAGACTCAGCAACTAGTTTTGAGCTTTTCTATGTTTGTTAGTCTCTTCTTGATGCAGTAATGACATACAACTTCTGGATAACAGCACAAAATATATACCTCAGTGGGTATAATAAGGTATACTGTGTAAGACATTTTATTCGTCCCAAGGATTGGATTGGAAAAATGATTTTTCACCAAGCAAAACAAAAAATCTTGACTGGTAGCAACAAAATGTCTTAACAGAACAGGCATAACCCACTTATCTAGCAGGGGCGGACCACAGCCAGAGCAGGGGAGAGTGCACCAACACTCTTTATATGCTGATTGCCAGTTTCTGAGATAGTCAAAGTGCTGAGCTTTCAAAGGCAGCAACCTTCAAAGAATTGTTAAAAGTTATAATTGCCCTCTTTTTTCACTATTTTTTTTTTTGGGGGGGGGGTTGGGTGGGAGGGTGAGGAGAGGTTGTACGTGCACCCTCCTGCCCTTTGTCGTTTCTAACCCCCCCACCCTCCTATTGTGTTTATTCCAGACAAAAACTCGGGAGAGGGAATATAAGATCTATGCATAGTCAGGAAGAAGGAGAAATAACAGCTGTAAGAACTCGGGATGAAAGAGTGGAATAATTACAGAGAAGAGGATAACACAAGTCAGAACATTACTTACTTCAGTAGCGGAGTTGTGGCAGCACTTTCATCAGTTCAGATGTCGATAAGGGGTGTCTGGCCGGTAGTAGAAGCAAACTTCTCTAACATGCTTTAGTAACTTCTTTTTGTGTGTGTTGCTTTTGTTTTAATCGAAATACAACATTTGTTTTGACTGACATGCATGCGGCACATTTTACTGTAACCCTTGTGTACTGACTAAACCTACTGATAATAAGGTTTGTGGTCATTTCAAGGGCCTATATGTACTTGTATGCAAGTAACTTCGGGTGAGTCCATTCAGGCTGGAATTGGGGGTTTCTGGTTTATGACAATTTATATGTTTCCATTTTTGCTCGGAGAAATGGCATTTCCATTTTTTTCTGAAGTTTGCTGGAGTTTGTATGATTATGTGTTATCACGTGGTTTATAAAGTGTTCCTTGGGGCCGATTTTTGACTGACATGCATAGCAATGTGAGTCTATGTACTCATCTCCCACCCCACTCTCCCATAACCTACCCCACCCCCCACCCCCCACCCAAAAAAAAAAAAGTAAAAAACAGAAAAGGAAAGAAAGAAACAAACTTGTTTTTCTCCAGATTTTTGCAAATCTGTACAAGATGAGTCCTAAATAGTCCAAAATTGGCATTGAAAAAAAAGGTCTGTCATTCCGTTTGTCTATCCTCTGTCCACCATCTGTTTGTGCAAAACTTTAAAGTGGCTAAGTACTCAGAACCTATTTTGACTATCACAACTAATCTTGGTAAGATGGAGTATACCCATGAGACCTCATAAATGATCAGTAAATGAATGGCCACTTTAAGGTCAAGGTCACAAAAATTTCACTTTTTTTTTCTAGGTTATCAATATTGAACTTATGATTTTTGACCCATGATAGATGAGATATGCTGTGCAAATTTGGTCAGCCTCACTCCAAGGTCAAGGTCGCTGAAGCTGTCGAAAGTCAGTTTGTATAGGTACTTCGAAGTGACCTTGATCCTAAACTATGAGAGATAGAAAGTCCAAATTTGTTTTATTTAGAGATAATAGATTGGTCTTTCATATTTGTTTATTTTTGCGTTGATCTTGAAGGCCAAGGTCATTTTAGGCCTAGCCAAAACATTTTAAAAATAGGTCATCGTTCAGTGAAATGGCTTTTTTTTAATGCAACCCTTATTATGCAACAACATTGGATTATTTGATCAGACATGCCTGATAGATCACATGAGGTTCAAGGCCATCCCAATGTCAAGGCCACTGAAGGTAAAGATCATCCCAAGGTCACAATTTTTTTGTGTGCATAACACAAGTTTTTCTATAGTGTATTTGATAGTATGTGAGTGTATTTGGAACCAGAGGTCAAGGTCATCTCAAGGTCAAGATCATGCAAAGATTAAAGTTAGTATTACTTTGCATTTTAATGCCACCGTTTCATTTTGGTTTTTCATGTTAAATATTGCGAATTCCATTAAGGAGCATGTGAGTCATATGGGCTTTGCCCTTATAGTTGTTGGTTTTGTGATGTTGTGTGACAATTCTTTGCCTGTGTATAATAGTTTGATGTTGTTTTTTTTTAAAAATTGGTTTCAAGTTGATGTTTTTCTTTCAATTCTATTTATGTTTTCACTTTTGCAGTCCATGAAATAAAAATTTTAAAAAAGCATCCTTCAAAATTTTATTTGCTACATTTGACTGCTATAAAAGTTACAAGTAAGATGAGACATTTTTTAATTTCCCTTATAACATTTTTTTTACTTATGGTCCAGACTCAGCTCCTAATAGTGCACTGGACCACATAATTGATTATATTATCAATCTATGTACTTTCCAATTACTTTTATTTATCTGTTGTTCTCAACCTAAACGTGTACAACTGTTAAGCTTTAGGAACGAGATGCTGTGAATGGACATGTGAAATAACAACATTTAGGATCCATAGTTAATTAGGGTGACCAGTTTTCTAAGCTGAAGTCTCAGATCAACTGCTTTCAGTAGTAAATGCATGTGATATAGGAGTTTTCACTCATTGATTTTGTACATGCACACAGTCCAATTTGCAGTTTAGCATTTAATACATTTTGCTTTATAATAATTCATGTAGAATTTAACTTTGAGATCTTGCATGCATAGCACAGAGTTCTTCTAGACTCACCGATGGATTTGACCAGTCACTCAAAACATAAATTCCAGCTTTCTGGTTGCTGATGAATTGCTATTTGTATAGTTTTGTTTTCTTTTGAGAAACGCGCATAATAATAATAGGTTTTAGATTCATGCATTTTCTTGTCAGTATAAACCATTTTGCCTGTTTTTCAGTTGCTTGCTTGAAGTCTGCAGTTTAGCTTTCAATTTAGTACATACCGTTTTCCTGTTCGTTTGATGTTACATTTTATCAGTTTTCGACATTTTATTTTAGATTAGGCTTCCAAGGTTTTGAAATAACTTATAATAATTTTTAGTGGAAATTTTTTCATGTTTAGTAAAATTAATTTTTCCGAGTCTTTTTGTAATTTTAATATGTATGCATATTGTTAACATGAATCTATTTGAGTTTGAATGTTGTGAATTCATAAACATGACAGTAAAGCTTCTGATTTAGCTGTGAGTAAGTTTGTTGGGTAGATTTTCACAGTTTTAGTATGGGACAGATCAACGAATCTGTTCTTATGTTGTTTAATTTAAAAAGAAAATAGCTTATTGTTAAAGCCATCACTACATTTGTGAGTGTTTGGTGGAGTGTTATGCTCATACTTTTGGTTGTGTGTACAGACTTCATTGTTATTACCAAGGGATTTTATCACACGTTTTTCACCATGTGACTGGTCCATAAGTTGTTAGGGCAACATCTTGTAGATCATAGAATTCCGTACTAAGAGATGATAGTCTCATTAATGTTTCATAAGAATCCATGTAGGACAGTTTGTTGCCTGCCCCTTGTTATAGAAAAATGGCGTTGCGTGTATTATATTTTGTAGTCTGAAACAATATAGACTTTTTGCCACAATCAGGATATTGTACTTAAGCCTGAAGGCGACTTTGACCCTAATCAGTGCATTAGAGGCTGTTGAGGGCATAGGTTTATATACACCCAGCCTGTACGTTGATAAATCTCTGACGCTCTCAGTCAACGTCAAGTCGCCTGTGTAGTGTGAACTGGCCTATGGTATTTGTATCATGGGAGTTTGAATAAAATGTTGGCAGTTATTTTTTTCTACTTGTTTCAGCGGAGGCTAGTGATGTGTTGTTTACACCAGAAGCTCTGTCCGTGGTGGGAAAAGTCATGAAGGTTGGTAGCAGGCATAAGGGCAATGAGTGGGCGCTTCGGTATCTTGCCTAAGGCTGCCAGTGGGCGCCTTGAGCGGCTCTTTGAGCTGGAAAAGCTCTGTGTATAACAAGAATGACATTAATATAATAAAAATGATTTTAACAAATCTGGTGGAACTGGTTAGGCAGTATATTTATTTGGCTTGCTAGGAAAATATTGTATGTAGTCATATATCCGTTTCTTATGCTCTCTCTGTCTCTTGTTCTGTCTCTCTCTCTCTCTCTCTCTGTCTCTCTGTCAACCTTATTGATCCAGAATCCACAATCTGTTGAGATTCAAGCTCAACCGGCCGGCAAAAATTATCGTCCGGTTCAGGCTATAGCCCAAGCTGCAGATGCTTGAGATTGAAGCTCAGCCAGCCATGCAGGGCAACCATGCAGCTTCAAGCTTGGAAAAATTGACTCAATAAGCTGCCCTGTCTGTCTCTGTCTGTCTTTCTCTGTCTGTCTTTCTCTGTCCCTCTCTCTGTCTCTCTCTCTCAATGGTTCTTGTCTCTCTCTCTCTCTTTCTCTGTCTCCCCTCTTTCTCTGTTTATCTGTCTGCCTCTATCTCACTCTCTCTTTCCCCCTCGCTCTCAGCCTCTTTCTCTCACAGTCTGCTTCTGAGCTTTACTGCATAATAATAATAATAATAATATAATAATAATAATAATAATAATAATAATAATAATAATAATAATAATAATAATAATAATAATAATAATAATAATAATATAAATAATAATAATAATAATAATAATAATAATAATAATAATAATGGATACTATATATAGTAAGCCACCCCCCCCCCCACTCCCCAATCCCTGAAAATGGAGAAATTATTTTTTTTATAATTAAATTATTTTTTTAATCTGCAGTTTGAATGATCTGTCATTAAGGAAAAGCTATATAAATACCCTTATGTAAAAATAATAATAATAATAATAATAATAATTATTATTATTATTATTATTATTATTATTATTATTATTATTATTATTATTATTATTATGATTGGTCACTGTGTACTGTCTCAGGAACACAAAGGCCACGAGGATGCACAGCAGATGGCAGCAGGACTTATTCTGGCTCTGTCCGCAAACAGTGAGTCTCTTACCTCATTGTCGTACCAACAGACGTTGGAAATGCTACAGCGTTCTGTGTATATTCTGTGACAGTAAGATGGTATAGCTATTTCCTATATAACACTAGAAAACATATTCCTATGACCAAGGAGAGAATTCTTCAGTGTTGAGGAGAGTGAACGCCTAGGCCTGTGTAAGACATTACAAATCTGTATTCACAAAAGACAGTTACAATTTGTTGCGAGTACAGATTTCTTTTCCACTGTCTTTCCACTGTATCATTGTGAATTAAATATTTCTTGGCTTGACCAACACTTAAAAGAATATAAAAAAAAGTATTTATTCTCCAGGTCAAACATTATACAAGAATTTGTGGCTTGGCATGGCAACAGTAAAATGATAAATAAAACTTGTAATTCAGTCTCCTCCTGTATGTCCTCAATCACCTAGCCTCATAGCATGCATGCATTATATATGTTCAGTTCAATTCACTATCATCCTGTGCACAGCCCCATCAGTGCATATGCCTAAACTGGAATTCCGGCATTTTGATATGGCTTCCGGCAGGTGCAGTGTCAGAGGAAAATACAGGTCTGCTGCACCCAGCACGCACTAGGTCCCTTCTCTCCATCCCCAGTCGCACAGGATTGTGCTCAGTTGTCTGGGTGTCAGACCATGTGCCCCGAAAGTTGCAAGTGGGCGCATCGGGCGGCTTGAGTTAGAGTCTGTTATTGGCTAAGCGCCTTGAGCAGCTCTTGAACTGGAAAAGCGCTCTATAAAAACGACTAAATAAAAAAATTAATAAAATACAGCCATATAATATCCCAAGACATGGAATCACAGGTTAATGGGCTAGCGTGACGTCTGCTTGTCAACTACACTGTTCTGAATGATTTGAAGGACGCCTTATTGCATGCGTTGTGAATAATGAATGAACTTTGAACTTTAACACCTATACCATTGGCCACACGGCAGACAGGGATAACCATCCCAGGTTAGATGGCGTAGGGACACTGAACCACCAGAGCAATCATACTGCTAAGTTGGACAGTGAAAAGTGGCCACTTTTATTTTGCCCAACGCGGGATTCAAACTTGTTCCATATCTGTAAAGAATCAGATAAAATGTTTATTTGACGCTTACAAAGCAGGTGAACATGTAGGTAGGGCAAATCAAGGGTTAAGGTTGACTGTTTTTGTACAGATCGTGCCAGTGAAGCCCTGGTGAGGCTTGGAGCCATTCAGGACCTTCTGACGGCCATGCGAGATTGCCCTGGCAGTGCGTCTCTCATCGCCACATGCTGCAACGCAATATGGGGACTCACTATCCTGGGTATGGATGCCAGGTTTTATATGAGCGGTGCCGACCGTTATTGAATGTTAGTGAGAGTGAAACCTCTTTAGCTGAGTGTTTAGACCATTGGCAGGAGTGAAGCGGAGATAGCCATAGATCTTTCCTATCTTTCTCTCATTCCCCAGAGAACAGCATCCAGCTAATAAAGATTATGTCCAGGGTGCTGTCAGTGGACCCCTGTCCCGTCTGCAAACTTGTTTTTTCCAAACAAGTTCCAGTCATTCGCCGAAAAAGGCAATCACCGAAGTTGAACGAAGCTCTCAGATGTGTTACGAAATGATGCTTGCATGACTATGACTAGTCAAACAGACTAGTTAAACATTAAAAACGGTCGCTGTTGCTTCTAATTCTGTTCGATTTACACAGACTAGCATTTCGCAATGATGTACTTTGTTAAGATGAGTATCGACCATATTTACTAGTTGCATCCCTTGCTCTGCTTTTGTTAGTTCTCAGCAGTAGGCTAATAATAGCATTCCCCATTTCCTCCTGCCAATCAAGTAGACACTGTTATATACATAGGCCTAATCTACATTATCACAAGTATATCAACTAACAAGTTAGTATCTCTCTTCTATGTCTCTATCGACGTGCGCGTACAACCGGTTGCTTCCCTTTACATGCTTTGCGCTCCATAAAACAAGGTCGGCCTGAAATAACTTTTTAGAAACTTCAAAACCCAGGGGAATTATGGGTAGAGAAATCCTTTTCTGAAATGACGTCGGCCAAATCCTTCTTTAGTTTCTTTGTTCGAGCAAAGGCAACCTCATAGGTATGGAGCACTTCGTCCATTATAACTCCATCGCTGATGATACTGCTGACAAGTTTCTGCCTTTATTCACTACCAGAAATATGCAGTTCCTCTCCCAACTTTCGTTTCATTTCAGCGAGCACATCTTCGCGAGAACAGATTTCCCAGAATTCTCTATTCTATTTTTAGGTTTCGGATATCCCCGTCTCAGCTTGTGGCTAAACGGGACCACCGCACGTCGACTGGGGGCAATACGAGATACTAACTTGTTAGTTGATATACTTGTGACATTATATATTATAAGTCAGCCTCTGCGCAGCGAAGAAGCGTCACTAGCTGAATATAATTATTAGGCCTGCAACATCGGATAGCTTCGCTCGACTCGGATAGCTTCGTTCGACTTCGGTGATGGCCTTTTCTGGCGGATGACTGGAACTAGTTTGGAAAAAACAAGTTCGCGTCCTGCCTCTTTGGGTAATACACTTATATCATGCGTGTTATACACAAACCTTTTGTCTCCCCTTTTTAGGAGAGACAACTTCCACCTGAACTATTTGTTAGTCTCCCTTTAGTTATTTCAATTTGTTTGAATTGATTTTGAATCGATTCGGATTGATTTTGTTGGATTCCATTTAATAATAATAATAATAATAATAATAATAATAATAATAATAATAATAATAATAATAATAATGTTATTTATAAAGAGCATTACCAAGCAACAGCCTGCTCAAGGTGCATCAAACACCTGTATACTCACAGCACAATATTTCATTTCATTGGGCTGGATTGATTTGATTTGAGGGATGATGTTTTGCATAGCTCCAAAACCATTGTCTATCCATGCTCAATGCACATTTTTAAAGACCATACATTGTGGGCAAAAACTCATGAGTAACAATTTGTCCAGCAAGTCAAACAGAGTTAAACTAGGACAAACCGGAAGAAAAAGTGTGGAAGGTGCTGCTAATGGTAATGATGGTGGTGATGAATATGATGATGATGATGATGATGATGATGATGATGATGATGATGATTAAATATTTTTGGCAGAGAGCAATGTTAAAGTGTCGGCAGAACTGAATACTCTGCAAGAGGTATGCAAGGCATTACAGAATCACATCAAGTCACCTGAAGTAGCTGAGGCTGCTGCAGCTGCGATGGTCTCCCTGTGTTTGGATGGTGAGCATCAACGGAATTGAGCAGAGACGTACAAAATGGGCAGTGTCAGGCTTGTCAGGGCAAATGGCATTTTCTCGGTTTTTGTGTGTGTGTGTGTGTGTGTGTGTTTTTGTTTTTGTCTTTTGGGACTGGGATATAAATCATGACTTAATTGCTGTAAATGAATGTTTGAAAGAGTGACGTTTGGAAGTGAGATGTAATCATGTTAATGCTTTTACCTTAATATAGGTGTGGGATAAAAAGCAGGATGAATAGACAGTCACTGCGGCTAGGTCCACCAATTTTGACAATGGTTTGGATTTAGTGTACAGTTTTCATTTGTGTGCATGGTTGTCTTTGTGTGTGTGTTTTTGATTGTTGGTTGCAAGTGGATATTTAACATTTTGAAAAAAGATTATGACTGTACAATGAATTGTGATTGTGATTGTTGAGTCTTAAGAAGTGTATTAATTATCCTTGACAGTGTTTTTGCTATTGTTGGTTGATCGTTGCAGACTGCTTTAAAAAAACACAATAATGGTAATGACTGCATAATGAATTGCGATCATGATGTTTGAGTCTTATAAAGTGTATTATTTCTGCAAGTGGTTTTTGCTAGTGTCGTTGGTAGCATGCAGACAATGGTTTTTAAAAATAATTGTTGGTAATGACTGCACAGTGAATTTGCGATCGCAATTTTGGAGTCTTGTGAAAGCGTATTATCCCTGTTGTTTTTATTTGCAGACAACTGCTTTGATACCGTGTGTTCCATGGACGGGGTTGGCAGCTTGATACAAGCTCTGGACATTCACATCAAGAACGCCAAAGTGGTCAAAAACATCTGCCTAGCGCTCACCACACTTGTGGAACCCAACGGTGGGTAGTGTTGAATCCCCCGTGGGGGTGCCGGGGGTTTCAATATAAATAGTATCACCACTTTCTGGAAATTTAGTGCTTTAAATTCCCACTGTCGCTGTCTTTCTTCTTTGTTCTGTCTCATTCCTACTATGTTCTATCAATCTACTATACTATCTTCTTCTTCACCAGACCAGTCACCTACCTTTTTTCTTGAAAACTCTTCGGGAACAAAACTCCTCATTTGTTTGTGAGGTCTGTTGAATCAGCATGGGAATATTGAACGATTTCTGCCAGGTGGTCACCGGGGCTTCCTATTATGTTATTATTTAGCAATGTAGGCATTATCTATGTATGTGTTTTGTTGATATTTTATAATGATGTTTGTATTCTATTTTGTTTTTGTAAATGGGGGTTCGATAAATTAGAGTACAGCCTCAGCGTCCCCTGCGTGGGATGTCTTTATTGTAAAGTGACCGGCTGGTGGAGTGCCTTCAGTGTTACCAATAGGGTTGTTTCGGCAGATCTTTTATGCGGATCAGGGGTGAGTCCTCTTTTAGCGAAGTTGTGGTCTTGATTTTTTGGTCCTGATTTGGCTCGGAAGAGTCCACTGAACCTAAAGTAATAACCATGTAATGTAATGTAACCCCTAATGGACAGTCTTAATTGGAGGCCAAGTGGGCTAAGGCGGGACTAACTTGCCTTGTCTTCCTGCCAGAAACCAATGGCGCCGACAGGTGTGGGTTCGATCCGGCATCTGGGCGTTATGTTTCTCCAAATATTATTTACTTTCGACTCAGGCAACGTCTCGGGGTTTTCTCCGGGTACTTCGGTTTGCTCCCCCAGAAAAATTTCAAAATCACAAATAATGTTAGGTAGGTTGGGTTTGGGCGCGCCACTGGCTGCGACTACGCCTTCCCCAAGGGTGGCGGCCCAGAGTTTCCCGATAGAAATGGATAATAAACTGTAGTTTTTTTACATACTTTTTTTTTTTAGAGGTCCTCAGATCCCAAACCAAGGTTCCTGAGCCTCTTTTGTTTTGGTAAGTTTTTTTTTTTTTCAAAAGGCTTAGAAAGCAACCTTCCATTTAGGATGCCTCAGAGCACCAATGGTCTATAGGCAATCTCACCATTTGTAACAATCTTTCACAAGGCCAGTTGAAAAGTTTGGAAGAGCAGAACAAATTGGATATTAAACACGTGCTCAGGGGTTGTGTGTGTGTGTGTATGTGTGTGGGTGTGTCAAAATGTTACACTCGGTTCGATGTTGGTGTTTTTCTTTATCAGTATCCGATTCAGCCCCAATGCTGAATTCCTGATAAGGTGTAACTCAGATTCGTTTATCCACGCAGCCTGCTCAAGCAGCATACAAGTCACAAAGTCGACGTATGAAGTTTTCCACTTTTATTCAGCATACATCAACAACTGCATACAATCGCTCAATCGCCTTTCCACTCTCAAGTTTACTTTCATGTGCACATTTGGTGAAAGCAGTTAAAGAACTGTCAGCAACTTACCGTACAAGTAAGATCGTCATCAGCAAGATAACACCTGTAAGGAACGAGGAGTTGGAAAGAAAGAGAGCGGTGTTTAATGCTTTAATTGAGGATGACCTGGGCGACATGAACAACATAACATTTGTCAATCATGAAAATGTACCCTTACATCTTTTGAAAGATGGCATTCACCCAAATGCAAGAGGAGCGTCTATTCTCGCTCGAAATTTGGGGCGGCATATCAGAAGCCTTCTTTGGGAAAATCAGCGCAGAAGAAGTGGTAGGCCTACGCATTACCAAAGAAATCCATGGTTCAGTCGTCGATTTCCCTTGGTGCAATGGTACTGACTTGTGAACTGTGCATACACTAATGTTATCACAACAATAATACAGAAACAGAATCAAATATGAACAACTGCAATAAGAAACAAACAAACATGATAATAATTATATCTTTAATTATTAAACTATTAATCGATTTAGTCTTAGGAAAGATGAAGAAGTGGGTATTATGAAATAACAGATTCTGAGTGAAAATGTCATCAAAACGTTGGGTCATATGTTTTTTATTTGATGGAGATTGGGGTATGGGGGACTTGGGAATGATTAGAGGGGGTAGGGTGGGGGTGATGTAATCATAAACTACTAATTTAAAAAAAAATAACATAAAATAAAATATGATTACGTCACTTGATATAGTACAATAGAGTTTACGTAATTAATTTCGTCATTATCCTTTCTCTCTCCTTTCAGAATAGAGGAGGGGTGGGTGGTAGGAAAGATTTTTATATTAGAGATATATGTATTGTTGTTTTTTATCCTTTTATTGCATATGACCTGATGGACTATATTAATTGTTAGTTTTTCGACCCTCGTTACCTGGAATAATCAAGCATTACAAAGTGTGTCGAAATTACGATTGTGACGTCATCTGCACATGAAGGACATATAGGATGTTCATTATACTTCACATGGAAGGTGAAATGGAAGTACAAAAAAGTAAGAAATTATTCATTCATTGATCTGAGGTATATGAAAAATAATAGTTAAATTGAGTTATGCGTATCTTATTTGAGGTTTGAGGTTAGAGAGAGAAAGAGAAAAAAAAACACGTTGATTTATGTGTGTGCAAAACATTGATCAGCGGTTTGCCAGTGATGCCAATAACAACAGTAACAGATGTAAATTAACTTTAATAAAAAATGATAATTGTATTAGAATTACTTTAGAGTAAATGATAAATATTTTGTGTCATATGCTTTGTGGTGACCTTGATGTCATAATTTGATACTAATTTTTGACAATTCGAGGCGTTTGTATTGTATTTGTATGATTTGAACATACTATTTAGTATTGTATTAGTACGGTTTTTATTTAATTTGTTAATTAATATTTTATTGTTCTTGACATTGTTATTAAGCAGATTCATTTCAAAATTCCTTGGTAATTTATAAATTAATATGAAGGATAGTGTAAGAATCTTTCAGTGGAATTGCAGGTCAATTAATACAAATTTATTACATCTCGAAAAACATATATCAGAGCATAATTACAGTGTATTAGCATTACAATCTTTAAATGTTGATGTACATAGATTACCTAAATTAACATCGTACTATTATCCACCACTATATACTTGTGAAAAAGAAAAGAAGAAAATTCAAACCGCTTTATATATAAGATCTGATTTACAATATAATGTCATTGTCACGCTACGCAGTTTGCAGTCGCGCGCCTATGTATATAGTTTAATCATCAGCCTGTACATAGAGGTTAGAAGTTACGGTAGTCAAGGGGAGAGAATCAGAATAAATTAATTAAGTTTATAATTAATAAAAGTAGCGAATGATTTGCGCCCGTGCGGAACGCACTATGTTAGAAAACAGCATAGTTGGCTATTTTGTTATTGAGAAGATTAATTGCTGCCATGCGATATTCTATGTGTGAAATGCGTGCTCTAATCGCGAACGGTGTAGGGAATGAATTATAATTGAAACGAGTATATTCTAGAAGATTCCTAGCTAATCGTATAAAACCCCATGCACTGTATATTTTGATAGGAGCAGAAACGTTTTGATATCGCTTTTGTAGCCAGAATCAACAGATCCGAGTTGGGTCAAGGTGCCAGTTAGTGACTTTGTCTGTGGGTCGTACTGATCAGACCGTCAACGAAAAAGAGCCTATTATCGGAAGAGGAGGACTGTTTTGGGAACACTTTGGAAGTGTTTGATTAACTGGAACTGTTCTAAGCTGTTTAGAATACCTACTGTGTATTCTCGGTGAAATCTGAGTTATCTACGTATAACGTCGGGTGACCTGTGACTCCGTCTAGGACTTCTTGTGCCTGTATATCACCTTGCCTAACCTTCTGTGCCTGTGTGTTTGTCCCGTCGTTTGTGTGTCTTTGTCAACAGGCCGGGGATCCCACTGGTAGCCGTAAGTTATTTACCTCAATTTCTCAGTTGGCCATAGCGTTCGGGGGTTTGGGTTATGCATGCGGTGTGAATGGTTAGTTAATTATGTTTTCTTAATTCTATTTTATGTTTCATATTGGTTGCTGCATAAATACCTAGCAATAGAGAGAGAGAGAGAGAATTTTCTAAAATGTATTATAAATTAAATAATTATAAATTGATATAAAAGAATTCGCTGTTATGTAGCGAAGAGATGACAGAAAGGAGGTGATTGTGAATGTATATGCGCTATGACAGGGAGGATGAGTAAGGATGTTGAAAGGGAGACAACCATTCCGGTAGCGGGATGCTTGTGCAGTATATTGTAATATAGTTATTAATGGTTGCGTATTTTTGTATGTATTGTTGTAGATGTACCGAAACCAAAACCAAAACCTTAGAGCGGATCATTGATGATGTGCTGAAACCTTGCTGGTGTGAAGCTGGTGCGCCTCGGCCTATTACGCCGGTGTTCTGTGTGTCAACCTCGGTTGCGAAGGTTGTGGTATTCGCCCAAGGAACCTTATTTCGTTTATAAAGCACACACACGCACACTCCACCATACACAACAAATAACTATAACCATTGATAGACAATTGTGAGGAATAATAATTGTTTTACATGTGATAAATTATAAATTACAGCACATTGAAATATATTTAATCTGAATTGATTGATAAACGTTGTTGAGTAATATTACCTACTAGATTAAGTAACCCTGTGATTGTATAGTTTTGTCTGGGGGAATTATTTCGCCAGATATTAATTAATTAATAATTTAGATTAATTTCTTACAAATTCTATTTTGCATAAAGGATAAATTTTCTTATTCATTTTATATAATATAAGAGACTTCTTGTATCTGTTTAAAATTTAAGTGGAACAAAGTTTGAATATTTATAAAGATTTAAAGCAGTTGCTTACTGTGTATTTACTTCGTTGTCAGTAAGCTGTTTCAGCCATAATTATTATAAATTCTTTTGTACATTTTGTAGTTAGACATTTTTCATCTCGATTTAGTTATCATTATTATTTTGAGCGAAATGTTTATGTATTAGTTTGGGGTTATATTAGTGGGATTGAGGGTTGGTAGGTTGGGAAGTGGGATAAAGGGAGTTAATTTTGAGTATGAATGTGTGAGTGAAATAAAGAAATTGTCTTGTTACTTCTGGTTTTGTCTTTTAGAGTTTATTTAGGTGTTGGGTTTTTTTCCCGTGTGAAAGAGCACACATGTCGAACCTCTGTTGAGGCAGTTGGGACGTGACAGTCATTCATCCATCACCAATAGCATTTGATGCTGAAGGTGGTGTATTTTTTACAAGCGCCACAATTAAATTCAATAGTCAGGAAATTATTAATATCATGTCTGTTTATCTCCCTAATGGTCCAATAGAAGACAATACGGATTGGATTAAAAACATTGATTGGACACAAAATAAATGGATAATACTTGGAGATTTTAACGCTCATTCTTCACTTTGGGATAATGAAACTATTACTGTGACTAGCAATCGTTTAGTTGAAAATATTGTAAATTCTTCGTTAGTTTTATTAAATGACGGTTGTATAACTAGGATACCAGATTCGATATTGCATAAACCATCTGCAATTGATCTTTCACTTATCAGTCCCGATTTAGCAACTAACGTTAAGTGGTTTACAGAATTAGATACGTTAGGCAGTGACCATTTGCCTATTATACTTAATCTACATGAAATAATTATTGATGATGATTTTAATAATAGTTCTGAAGATCAAATTCCTAAATTTAAATATGCAGGAGCTGACTGGGAAACGTTTCAGCATATTTTGAATTCATATGATCGTAGTAACATAGAAAATGATAATATTAATATTTTTTATTCAAACTTTTCAACAGCTGTTTTACAAGCTGCAGAATTATCAATACCAAAGTATAGGACATTTAAAGCAGGGAAATATAAAGGAAATTGTTGGTGGACAAATGATTGTGCTGAAGCAGTTTCATGTAAAAAGGAACATTTTAAACAATGGTTGAAGAATAAAAATGATGAAAATTTCACAAAAATGAAAAGGGCCAAAATAACATGTAATAAAATAATAGCCCAAGCTAAAAGAAATTATTGGAACAATTTTTGTGAAAGTGAAATAACTGAATCAAAAGACTTATTTAAAGTTTGGAAAAAAGTTAAAGAAATTAAAACTGGCTATAATTTGCCACAATATCCAATTAAATTAGAAAATAACCCATTTCCAAACTCAAAAGAAAAAGCGGAAGCTTTTCTTCATGCATTTTCTATGAACAGTTTGTCATCCTCTCTAGATTCAACAGTTATCAAATATAGAAATTCTGAAGAACTCAAAGAAGAATACAGTGATCCTCTACCTAATAATACTCATTTTCTAAATTCAGATATAACATTAAATGAATTAATGATTACATTACAATCTTTTACTAACAATAATACTACGGTTGGCGTCGATGGTTTATCCTATCAAATGCTAGTTCATTTGCCTTTGACTTGGAAAAAAATATTACTTTCATTTTATCAAAACGTTTGGAAAAATGAAACTTTTCCTTCAATCTGGACAAAGTCAGTGGTAGTACCTATTCTAAAAGAAGGCAAACCTAGATCTTGTGTTAATAGTTATAGACCAATTTCGCTAACTTCTCATGTTGGTAAAGTAATGGAGAAAATTATAAATAAACGGTTATTACATTACTGTGAAAAGAATAACATAATACCAATTAATCAAGCTGGATTTAGAAAAGGTAGAAATACGTGTGATCATCTTGTTAAATTAACAAATCAAATAAAAAAGCAATTCGCTAGAAGAAAGAGTATTTTAGCAACCTTTTTTGACGTTAAAAAAGCATATGATAGTGTGTGGACTTCTCGTTTATTATTGAAATTAAAAAACATAGGTATAACAGGGTACATGTTTCAATATATAAAGAACTTTTTATCCGACAGATTTCTATGTACAAGAATAGGCAAGATATATTCGGAATTCAAAAAGGTAGATTTAGGGATTCCACAAGGATCGATAATTGCTCCCATATTATTCAATATTCTAATACACGATTTACCAAAAGCATTATCAAAGCATACGAATATTGTACAATATGCAGATGATATTGCTATGTGGATTCAAACAACGTTAAGAAAACGTACAAACAAACAAACTATAAATTATATTCAAAAATTATATCAAAATGAATTAAATCTGCTTTCTAAATATATGAAAGAGAACGGATTAGAATTATCAGGAGAAAAGACTTATTTAATGTTATTTAATAATGGACAACATCCAAAATGGTTACCAAAATTTGAATTAAATGGTATTGCATTACAATATAAAGAAAGTATCAAGTTTTTAGGAGTATATTTGACTTCCAAACTAAACTGGCGAACTCATATTGAATATCTAATTACAAAAGCAAGAAAACGAATAAATTTTTTGAAAATTGTAAGTGCACAGCCATGGGGAAATAATACAAAAACTTTATTTCATTTAGCTATTTCCCTTGTTAGATCTTCATTAACATACGGTCAAGAAGTTTACTTTGCTGCTTCAAAAACGTATATTAAGAAACTTCAAAGCACAGATTGTAGAGCAGTAAAATTGGCTCTTGGGGTTCCAACTAGTACAAGTATAATTAAAACTTATAAAGAAGCAGGGATATTATCTTTAGATGAGCAAAGACAATTATCATGTTCTAAATATGTAATTCGAAGTTTGTCAGTAAACAATTCAGTATCAAATGATATTTATTTTGATTGCAAAGAATATCCAAAACGATCAGAAAAAATTCCTTATCTTCAACCAATAAAAAATTACGTAAATCAAACAATGACTGAATGTAATATTAATTTATTAAATATACCCATTTTACCATTAATACCTCAGATGCCATTTTGGGAACACTTAAATGCAAATTTTGATGTAGATTATTCTACAGTTACTAAAGGTGAAAATATTAATGTTCTTGTAAGTGAAGTAAAAGAACACTTGGAACAAAAATATTCTTTTCACTTAAAAATATTTACAGATGGTTCAGTATTGGATTCACTTGATAGCGGGTCAGGATTTGTTATACCAACTCTAAAAATAGAAAAATCATATTATATTGGAAAAGGATTTTCTATATTTACTTGTGAGTTATATGCCATTCTAATGGCATTACAATATATTGTTGAATCATACTTAGATATATTTAATATATTAATTTGTGTTGATTCAAAATCAGTTCTACAATCTATACAAAATTGGGAGAATAAGACTAGATCCGATTTATTATTTGAGATCAGATATTTGATACATGTAATTATTAGTAGGGGGATTGGTGTTAACTTTTGTTGGGTTCCATCTCATTCCGGCGTGTGTTGGAATGAATATGCAGACAAACTTGCAAAAAGAGGAGCTTCAAATGTAAAGTCCATAAATGATTGTAATCTGAAATTATCTAGTCATGAACTCGTTTCATTATTGGAAAAACATTTTCAAAAATTAGTAAATAAACAAATTATTTTATCATGTTCAAGAAATATTGCAAAAGTTATATATAAAATGCGCTTGGATTCGTGGTTAACAAAATATGTAAAAGATATTAAATGTATATGTCAACAGCCAGTTTCCATAAAACATTTATTATTTGAGTGTACATCTTTGATACCATTGTACACAGCAAAGAATGTAATGCTAAAAAACACTGATGATATTAGTAATATATTGTATAATCAAGCAATAATAGAAACTATAGCAAGTATTATTTTAAATACCGATTTAAAAGATATTTTTTGATTGTATAGAGGTGCGCGCGCGTGCGTGTGTGTGTATGTATGTGTGTTTGTGTGTGTGTATGATCGTCTAAAATCATTGTATGAAATGAATAGACGTTAAATAAAAGAACTGAACTGAACTGAACTGTTTACTTTCCAACTTACTATCAACAACAATAACTATCTTATTTTTGAAACAGCGCGGCACTTAAATAGTCTCTTGATACTCCCGAATAACCTGGATCAATCTCGTTTGACGCAATTTAACCAATCGCTTCTAACTTCGTCATTACTGTCTTACGTCATACATATTTTCTTCTCCTTCCGGAACGTCTTCTTGCTTCGACATGTATCGGGAAATTTCTATCGAGAGTAAACACGCAGATCCAGAAAATTCTACAACGATATCGACTAACGAAAATTATCAACATTATACAAAGCCTCTCCTAACAACAATGCAAACTCAAATCAGAGGTAAATAAACTCCATTATCGAATACTTTGCAAATCGAAACGATTAGATCTATCGTGCGCGTTTCCGACGTTCTACCATTCGCGTTTCAACGTAACATAACCCCCCACTCAAGAAGAAATTTACCAAATTTCTTTCAACAACGTTGAAACGTAATGCACAAACAAAGTTTAGAATTAAAACGTATTTCGGACTGTCTGAATACTGTCAGTGTTCACAGTTCATTCACACAGAATCAATGTTCTTCCATCCGCAAGTCTATCTGGATATTGTCAATGTTCACACTTTATCTGCACAGTCAATGTTTTTCATCTTCAAGTCTGTCTAGATATTACCGATGTTCTTAGTTCACCAACACAGTCAATGTTCTTTCACCCGCAAGGAAACGACGCCCTCGTCAGTTGCGGTCGTCATCGGCCCAGGGTCAAAGACAGTGATCTCGTGGGCTTTCCTGGAGTCAGTGCATCCTCCGTTGTCTTCCTCTTCCGTCGGATGTCCGACGCAGTCGACGTTGTCAGCCCCTAGAATGCATTTGCTGGGTCTCACGGTCAGGTTGGCTTCTGCGGGACGGGGGAACAGCTCCCTCAAGGTCTCCAGATGCTCCTTCCAGGTCTGGGTGTGGACTTCATGTTCGACCAAAGTCGTAGAGCCTGGGACATCACTGAAGCTATGGGGAAATTCGCCCATAAGGTCCTTGAGCTCCAACTTTTGACCTTCCGTCAAGCCTGGTCCTAGCTTAACGTCATCGATGCCTTCTTTGCTGTGGAAGTCTCCAAGTTCCAACAGTTCTTCGCTGTCAAAGCTGTTGTCGGTCACAGCTGCTGTGGCTGCGTGCACAGTCTCTGATGGCCTTTCCACGTACAGCTTAAGGAGGTTGGCGTGGTATATCTTGGAATGCTGACCGACCTTCACCTTGTAGTCGTTGATCCCCACCACGGTCTCCACTTCGTACGGGCCTTTCCACTGCATCAGCAACTTATTATGATCGGTAGGTAGCAGCACCAGCACTTTGTTGCCAGGTTTGAACTTCCTGTTCACAGCCCTACGATCGTAGTAGTGCTTTCCACAGTCTTGGGACTTCTTCAGGTTTTCTCTGGCTATCTCGAGAGTCTGCTCCAGCTTCTCCCGTAGCTCAAACACGTATTGGTAGCTGTTCCTCACCTCTGGGGTGTCTACTTCTTTCGTCCACAGTTCTTTTAGGATGTGCATCGGCCCTCGGATGGTTCTTCCGTACAGCAGCTCGAACGGAGAAAAGCCGGTGGACTCCTGCGGTACTTCTCTGTAGGCGAAAAGTAAGGCGTTGATATAGCGATGCCATTGTCTGGGCTGCTCGCTGCACAGTTTCTTCAGGGTGGACTTCAGCGTAGCATTGAACTTCTCGACAAGCCCGTTGCACATCGGATGGTAGGGTGTCGTAGTCAAATGCCGGATGCTCAACAGTCTGTTGACCTCCTTCATGCAGTCAGAGACGAACTGCGTCCCGAGGTCTGTCAGGATCTCTTCAGGCACTCCAATTCTACTGAACATGTCCACTAGCGCCTCTGCAACAGTTTCAGTGTCAATCTTCTTCAGAGGCACTGCTTCTGGGTACCGAGTTGCATAGTCCACTAAAGTCAGTACCCACCGATGACCTTCTTCACTCGGAGGTCTTATTTCGCCGATTAAGTCTAAGGCCACCCTCTTGAAAGGTCGGTCGATCAGAGGCATCCTCTGCATAGGCACTTTCGGGACCCTTCCTCGGGGTATGGTCTTCTGGCAAATGTCACACGATCGGCAGAAACGGCTGACGTCCGCATGAAGTCCTGGCCAGTAGAATACCGCCTGGATTCTATCCGACGTCTTCTTGATACCCAGGTGACCTCCCATGATTGAGTCATGCGCTACTTCCATCACCTGGCGCCTTAGGGGTAACGGTACCAAGACTTGACGTAGTGGTTTCCCTCCGTTGACCCTCGGGTGCTGGAAGATTCGGTACAGGATCTTGGCCTTCACCTCAAAATAGACCGTACCACTGCCTTTGGTCACGTGGTCTTGGCGGTTCCTGTACTTGTTTAAAGTGCTATCAGCTTCCTGGAGCTGGATCAGCTTATCTCTGTCCACGATGGTAGCTTTGGAGTTGCCGGCGACCTTCAGTGGCGTAGTCGTCTTGTCTCTCTTGGCCTGGGCCCTGGTAGTGACAGCACCGACGATCTCTGGTCGGCAGGGCTGAGCCGGAACAGCCACATTGTCCCGTAACAGCTCTGTAAGGTCTCCATCGGGAAACGGCAATGGATCCTCCTCCACAACTTCGACGTGTTGAGTTGAGGCAGGACTCCATTCTGAATCGGGGTCGTCGGGTCGTCTCGCGCCGTCGATGTTCCCGATCATCAAATCGTATAGCGGCTTCTTCAGGCAAACCGCTTCTACTTCGCCTATGTAGAAAGGGGTGTTGACATGAATCTTCGCAACTGGCGCTTTCAAACATTTGCTGTCGGCCATAAGTGTCCATTTTGAATCGCCAGTGAACTGTTCTTTAGCGATTAGGTCTTCTCTGACGATGACCCCACTGCAGCCAGAGTCTCTTAAAACAGTCACTTCATGATTTCCGACGCGTCCCTTGGAAACAGGCATGTTCTGGACGGTCACAGCTGCGCTGACGACGGGGATGGATTTTCCGTTGGCAAGGAGAAGTTGGCCATCGGTTATGCACTCTTGCACGTCCGCAGGAGTAGCTGCGCGCTCGGTCTCACTCGGAAGAATGACGCTCCCGCCGCACACTTGATGGTCAGATCTACTGTTTTGCCGTTGATTGGAAAACCGCCTCTGCCGGTTGCCCGCCGCTGCGTTGTCCGTACTGCTCCGCTGTCCGCTACTTTTGTTTTGAGGACAATTAGCCGCCCTGTGGTCTGTAGCGTTGCAGGTGAAACAGCCTCTTGAATGCCCTTCCCTGGGAGGAGGCGTGGAGTCCGTCTGTCTCTGGCTCGTCTGGCTCCCTTGGATCTGGTTCCCATGGTTTGCAGTCTTCTGAAAATGTTTCGTCGCGCTGGGTGGCCCCAGGGTTTTCCCATGAGCGATAAGATATCTTTCAGCAGCCTCAGTCACATCTTTAAGCGTCTGCAGCTTTTGTTCTTCTAAGTGGGTCGCTAGGTCCTTGTGACAGGCATTGAGAAATTGTTCCTTCACGATCAGGTCATGGAGACTGTCGTAAGACTTCCTTTCGCCTGATAACTCCACCCACTTGTGTAGATATGACGACAGGCGCTCCACAAACTGCTTTGGCGTCTCGTCTGACTTAGGCCGGCATTCACGGAAGCGTTTACGGTAGCCCTTCTCTGTAAAGTTGTAGCACTGTAATAGGGCCTCTTTCAAGACGTCGTAGTTTTTGGCGTCATCGTTCGACAGTCTGGTGTAAACTTCGAGCGCTTGCCCTGTCAGAAGTGCACTTAGTCGAATTGCCCAGTCTCGAGGTTGCCAATTGGAGCTTTCGGCGAACCTTTCGAATCTCGCCAGATAGCTGTCGATCTGGTCCTTCCTGTCGACGAAAGCTGGCAATTTTGGAGCCGTATGGTCGTTAGTGACTTGTGGCGCATGCTGATTGTTTTGGATACGCGCCAACTCTAGTTGGTACTGACGATCTCTTTCTTGCCGCTGCTGTTCAATTTCCAGATGCTTCAGTTCAAATTCTCTTTCTTCACGACGTCGCTGCTCCTCTATTTCTCTTTCTTGTATTCTCTCCTGAGACTTGACGTACTCCGTCAGCTGTTTGCCTTTTAGATTCAGTTGCATCCCTTTCTGCCAGAAGTCAGCCATCTAGATGCTTCTGGAAAGTTCTTTTTCTAGAAAGTTCTTGACTGTAGAGTTCTTTTTTTCTGGAAAGTTCTTGACTGTGCTGTACCTTTCTAGACTGTTCTAGAACAGCACGCTTTCTGCAGTAGCGCTGATGCTTGTCACTAGTCGCCTTCGTTGACGCAGGCCCCGCTGTCCTCGTCGTATGCGACGCTGCACCACGCTGGTGTTGATGTATACGCTCCTGTGCTGAAGTAGACGCGACGTTCGCTCGTCGCTCTCTCTAATACTGGCGATGTAGCTCCGAGACTGTCCCTCGACGTAGTCTTACGGCAGCCACGTAGTCCCGATCTGTTGTTCGCTCACGAAGCAACTCTTCAGCGACTACACGCCCTTGCAGTCAACCCGAACCTATCGGATGTAGTCCCAGTATGTTGGCCCCTCTCGACGCAACTTGTTGGCGGCTACCCTCAATGACTGCCTCTCGTAACGTTGACTCGCTTGTTGCAGCAGTTGAACCCTTGGCTATGGCGTGAATCGCGGCTTGACCCCCAAAATGTTACACTCGGTTCGATGTTGGTGTTTTTCTTTATCAGTATCCGATTCAGCCCCAATGCTGAATTCCTGATAAGGTGTAACTCAGATTCGTTTATCCACGCAGCCTGCTCAAGCAGCATACAAGTCACAAAGTCGACGTATGAAGTTTTCCACTTTTATTCAGCATACATCAACAACTGCATACAATCGCTCAATCGCCTTTCCACTCTCAAGTTTACTTTCCAACTTACTATCAACAACAATAACTATCTTATTTTTGAAACAGCGCGGCACTTAAATAGTCTCTTGATACTCCCGAATAACCTGGATCAATCTCGTTTGACGCAATTTAACCAATCGCTTCTAACTTCGTCATTACTGTCTTACGTCATACATATTTTCTTCTCCTTCCGGAACGTCTTCTTGCTTCGACATGTATCGGGAAATTTCTATCGAGAGTAAACACGCAGATCCAGAAAATTCTACAACGATATCGACTAACGAAAATTATCAACGTTATACAAAGCCTCTCCTAACAACAATGCAAACTCAAATCAGAGGTAAATAAACTCCATTATCGAATACTTTGCAAATCGAAACGATTAGATCTATCGTGCGCGTTTCCGACGTTCTACCATTCGCGTTTCAACGTAACAGTGTGTGTGTGTGTGTGTGTGTGTGTGTTCATGTTGGTGGGTTTTTTTTAAATGAAGATAGGTATTGGTGTACAGAAGATCATAAGTATATAAATATTGTTGCAATAAACGAAAGATAATTTTTTTTAAAAGCATGATTACAAGAGATGATCCATTGCTGCCTGATAATATCTGCAGAAACCGCACTTCCTCCCAAGCTAGCTCGGGGTATACAATGCTTGACCCTTACAGGCACCCAAATCTACTTAACACAGACAGTAATGGGTTAGTTGCAGCCCTATGGGGTTAGTTGCAGCCCTATGTGCTTTTGGGGCCTGAACTACTGACCTACCCCTTTCTTTTTTTCTTTTTTCTCAGGCATAAACAGCTGACGGTGCAGTAGACCATTATGGCAGAAAACTTTTGAGTGGTTTCTCACTGGCTGTACGTGTAGTGGAAAAGCAGGAGACTAGTTTAGTCTTCTAATAAAAAAAAGTTACCCCACTCATTTTTTACAACAGTGGGTTTTTCACCCCTCAGACACTTCTTTAAAAAAATGCCAGTTTCATGTTGACATTTTGTCATTATTATGTTCATAGTAACTTCGATCAAATAAGAAAAAAGTTTAAATTTGGTCACATTTTCAGATAAATATATAATCTGTTGTTGCTCTAAAGGCATTGTGGCTTGACTGCATATATTGACTCATACAATACAATGCAATACAATACAATACAACTTTATTGTCCGATAAAAACCATGAATGTTTCTTTGGCCAACATCGTCCATGCATGCAACAACAAAAATTAGAAGTAAAACTATAACAATAAACAGTAAGATCTGCTTACATGCAACCTTCACACATAATTATATAAATATAGGTACATATGCATACATCAAGTATACAATATACAATAAAACTCTAAATGCCGGCTGCAACACATGAACCACCTCTCAAACACTGCGACACACATGCACAAACACGCACACAGCCACACATTTGCCCTCTAACTCTATCAAAGCAGGCAATCCACCGCAGGCGCAAGCAACCAGTTGCACCAACAAGCATAGTCAAGTCAAGTCAAGTCAAGTCAAGTCAATATATTCTTTATTCCATCAAAAAGGAAAATTTGTTTTGCCACCACGATACTCACTGTATAAAAACACATTACATAGGCAAGATCATAAATAATTAATTATCAACAAAATAAACCTGTTGTGAGATAGATAGATAGATAGATATATAGATAGATAGATAGATAGATAGATAGATAGATAGATAGATAGATAGATAGATAGATAGATAGATAGATAGATAGATAGATAGATAGATAGATAGATAGATAGATAGATAGATAGATAGATAGATAGATAGATAGATAGATAGATAGAATATATACAAATATACATCCACACACCGTCAAGCCTTATTTTGTCATACAATAGTGTGACGAAATATGCCAATGACGATTAATTTGGCTGTCGACTCCTGTACAAGTTTTTAGTGGAATGCACATCTGAAGATTCTTATTTATCTGGAGCGTTTTAATTTCTTTTAATTGACCTTTCAGCCCTCTTGTCTCATCTTCTCATTAAATAATCAATATTATCATAAACTTTCTCTCCTCAGTGATGTAGTCATTTTGGATGGTAGGACTTTTTATTTTCAGAGGAGTGTGCATACCGAGTATTGACAAGTGACAAGCCGGATGACACATCGCCCTCTGGCATCCCCACCATCATCAAGGCCTACGAGCTGCATCGCGACAACGCTGAGGTGGTAGAGGCCGTGGTCGACCTCATCATGGAACTGTGCGACTATGGTCAGTATCTCAAGCATAGATTTTGTTATGTGTATAGATAGCATTTCAAGTCAAAGTCAGGAAGTTTTTATTCCACAAAACAAGGCTATTTTGTAAAATAGCTTCTTATGACAAATATGCACGTGGTGTGTTTTGTTCTATAGGATACTAGCTGGTATTTTTTAAACTGATAAATCCTGTAAGGGTTTTAATTTTTTTTTAATTGAGAGGAAAGAAATGGATAATCTAAACTATCTTTTCAATCAAGATTTGTTTTCTGTTGGGAGAGGAGGTTTGAAGGTGGAGGGGTTGGAATAGTGAGGGAGTGCAGCTCTCTTTGCTCATTATTTTTATGTACATAATGTTAGACGTCGGAAGTGATGGAAGAACAGGAAGCAGCAATTAGGCATGGGTGCATTTAGCTTTGTCAGTAGCCAGGAATTCTGGCTTTTTTACTGGCATGTGTGTAGCAATGTGAGGCTATCTATGTGCTCACTTCAAAATAATGTTTTTCAAGATTAAAGATTTCGGTGAGATGAGTCTTAAATAGTCCAAAAATTGTATCCATGAAAAAGAAAAGTGTCTATCCTTCCATCTATCTCTGTCTGTCTGTCTGTCCATCCACCGTCTGTCCATCTTTGCAAAACTTTAAAGTGGCTAAGTATTTGGAACCTGTGTCATGTATGACAACCAGATTTGTCATAAGACCTCAAGGTCAAGGTCACAGGGTCAACAAATGTTAGTCAAAAAAGACAATTTTTCACACAATTGTACTTTTTTCATAAGTTCTTAATATTGAATTTATTATTCTTTTATGTATCATAGATTATAATGAGGCACACTTACTGCGCAAATTTGAACAACCTTGCTCCAAGGTCAACCTTACTGGGGCTGTACAAAGTCGGTTCATATAGGTACTTTTAAGTGACCTTGACCATAAACTATAAAGGTAAAGGTAAAGGTAGTCCCATAGCCTTGTGGGCCGTAGGGGAGCGTGATGTTGGAGATCACACTTATCTTGGGCCAGCGTAATGAGGGTGATGCCCATCTCTCTCCCTCGCTGCTTTACCTTCCCCACCCTTAAGAGAGTAGGTACTCAGTCACAGTTGAGTCAACTGGGGGCGTTGTTATTTGTCGCTTCATGTTTTGCGGTCACCCATCCAAGTGCTAACCGCACTGGACGGTGCTTAACTTGCGACACAATAGCGAGTGCTCCAACCACTGCGCTATCCGACACCCCCATAAACTATGAGAGATAAAATTTCTAAACTTGTTGTTTTTAGAGATAACAGATTGATTTATCATGTTTGTTCCGTTTTGGGGTTGATCTTGAAGGTCAAGATCAGTAGGTCTTCCAAAAACATTAATTCTCAGCGCACAATGGAACGGCTGTATATTTAACCCATAGTATGCAACACTGGGTTATTTAATCATACATGTGTATGAGAGGTCACGGGAAGGTCAATGTCATCTCAAGGTCAAAGTCACTAAATGTCAAGGTCATGCCAAAGTCACAGTTTTTGAGGCATTATTAAACTTTTGCTGTAGTTTATTTGAATGTAGATGAATCTGTTTTGGAGATGAGGTCAAGGTCATCTCAAAGTCAAGAGCATTGAAAGACCAAAGTCGGCATTACTTTGTATTTTAATGACACTGTTTTTTTTTAAATCTATTCTGGGCACTCATTTTCATGTTAAATATTGCAAGCTCCCTAAGGAGCTTGTGAGTCATATGGGATTTGCCCTTTTAGTATGAAAGGTGTTTCTGGAAGCACAGTGCTGGAAGAAACTATAGATCCGACGCAGTCTAGGAACAGACAATGGATAATAGTG
This sequence comes from Oncomelania hupensis, assembly GCA_036898135.1. Lineage (NCBI taxonomy): Eukaryota > Metazoa > Mollusca > Gastropoda > Littorinimorpha > Pomatiopsidae > Oncomelania > Oncomelania hupensis. The sequence goes on from CM072527.1 coordinate 40,951,425, forward strand.
TATCTTAGGAAAAAAAGGTAAGATCTATGGGACCCTACATGTATCCATCACATTTAGTGTGCTCTATTCGTTTTGTGTATTATTGTCTATTGCCTGCTTGTGTTGTGTCAGACGGGATTCGCGAGGAGCTGATGAGTTATGACATAGCTCTGTTGTTATATGAAGTGCGCGCCAAGTATCACAAGAACAAGGTGAGCTTTGGAGAGAAAGGAAAAAAAAAGAACATCGGCTGATGCAACGAAGCTTTCAGGATTCTAGCACATATTCTAGTACTGCTAGCGGATCTTATGCTTTTGTGTACAGTTTGGCCTCATTGGTTTGTTTGTTTGCTATTTGTTGCAGAGGAAAGGGATAATGCATTTAACCAAAAATGATTATCATGTATGCTGCAGACTTGCTATTCGAAATGTATTTTTGTACACGCTTATTGTTTTATGGTGGGACAGATTGGCAGAAAATAATAATAATAATAATAATAATAATAATAATAATAATAATAATAATAATGTGGTAGAGTCGGTGATATTTTCATTTACTGCTGGTTGTGACTGAATTTGTTAGACTTTGATAATAGGTATTCTTTTTAATTTAGTTTTCCTTATTGTTTATCAGATTTTAGGGTATTTATATTTGGATGTAAATAAGTTGTAGGTTAACGTTATGAAGGTTCAACTTGTTCGTTTCTAGAACATTTGTTATTATTCTGTTTAGCTTATTATTTATTTAATTTTTTTAATCGTTCTTATATAGCGCTTTTCCAGCTCAAGAGCTGCTCAAGGCGCTGGCCGATACAGGATCTAACTCAAACCGCCTGAGACGCCCACCCGCAGCCTTTGGCGCATGGTCTGACGCCCGGACAACTGAGCACAATCCTGGGCAGCCAGGGATGGGGGAGAAGGACCTAGGTGCATGCTGGGTGTGTTCTTGTCACCGGCACTCACCCGTCTAGGACATGAGCGTCAGGATCTTTAAAGTCCGTTATGATGGAATGTATGCGACACAGACTAGACCTCGGTTTATACTCTCATCCGAAGGAGTATTTTGTTATTTATTGATCGTTAATCATTTTAGAATGTTGTCATTTAATAATTTCAATTCTAGTGTTTTGTGCCTGTAATAACTGTGTCATATTGTTCTTTTTGTGACGAAAATCATGATTGGTTCTGACGTAATTTTGTGCGTCCGTTCTGACCACAAGGATCCGCTATCTTTGTATGCATGGGAGTGGTTCTTCGCTCTGTTAGGAAAACCAACGGAGAGGAAAATAGAGAATTACATAGAGAACCAACATCTGCTTTTTCGCCCTGTGTTTATTCGTCTTCCCTCCTCACCTCTTTCAGTATAAATAGTATCCCCACTTTCTGGAAATTTAGTGCTTTAAATTCCCACTGTCGTTGTCTTTCTCATTTGCTCTTTCTCATTCCTGCTCTGTTCTATCAATCTGCTATACTATCTTCTTCGCTAGACCAGTCCCCTACCTTTTTTCTTGAAAACTCTTCCAGGACAAGACTCCTTGTTTGTGTATGAGGTCTGTTGGATCAGCTTGGGAACATTGGACGCTTTCTGCCAGGTGGTCACTAGGGCTTCCTATGATGTTATTATTTAGCAATGTAGGCATTTTATATGTATGTGTTTTGTTGATAATTTATAATGATGTTTGTATTCTATTTTGTTTTTGTAAACGGGGGTTCGATAAGTTGGGGTGAAGCCTCAGCCGTCCCCTGAGTGGGATGTCTTTATTGTAAAGTGACTGGCTGGTGGAGAGCTTTCGGTTTTACCACTAGGGTTGTTTCAGCAGATCTTTTATGCGGATCGGGGGGTGTCCAGTCCTGATTTGGCTCGGAAGAGTCCGCTGGACCTAAAGCAATAATGTAATGTAATGTAATGTAATGTCCTCACCTCTTCCGCCACTGCACGCACCCAAACCCACGAGGGGTATTTTCCCATACCCAACCTGTTAACAATAATAATAATAATAATAATAATAATAATAATAATAATAATAATACTGGGTGCTAAATTTGTGCTTTTTCACCAAATCACCAATCAGGCTCGAAACGTGGAGATCTGCACTCACATATATGCTCGCTCACAAGTTTGACACACTCACACACACACACAGCAAACACACATCTATCACTCAAGACATGTGGGGTATAGGCAGGGACATCTCTATTAGAAGACTGTATAAAGGAAATTGAATTTTGCCGTTGAAATGTTAGATCAGTAAGGAACGTAAGGAGCTGTGCAGTATATACCACATTTCTCTTCATCTGCTGTGCACGTCTTGGCTAGAGAAACTTGTTCAGCTTGGTAGTAGCCTATGGTTGTGGGACCTTTCATATTTCCAGCCTGTACCTGTATTTTGCAGGTTTGAGAGCAAATGCCGCCAGTTATTTACTGATGTCTTGCGTGTGAAAGATTAGGTATGTTTTGTCTGTGTTGTTGCTGGTGTAAATGTTTGTTTTACCTATACTTCATAATGGCTAAATCTTGCGCACGTTTTCAGGTGGGGGATGGTGATGTGGGCAGTAATAAGAAAGGAAGGGGAAGACAGTTGTCTCTCTTTAAAACAAAACAACAATATAAAACATTTTGCATACATATTGACAGTCCGTTGACTATGGACACCACTTTTTATGGCATCAGAAGTTTTTGAGAAAAAAACATGCCATTTTCACGCTTTATGCTCTTTATAAATGTTTTACAACGTATTTGCATTGTGAAATCTGAAAAGGCCCCAATTTCAAAGCGTTGTTTACTTTTGGAGAAAACAGTTTTACCCTAAAATGTGCATTGTTATCACATTAGACAATGATAAAGTGGGCTTTGTTATCACATTAGACAATGATAAAGTGGGCTTTGTTATCACATTAGACAATGATAAAGTTAACATTGTTATCACATTAGACAATGATAAAGTTAACATTGTTATCGCATTAGACAATGATAAAGTGGGCTTTGTTATCACATTAGACAATAATAAAGAGGGCTTTGTTATCGCATTAGACAATGATAAAGTGGGCTTTGTTATCACATTAGACAATAATAAAGTGGGCTTTGTTATCACATTAGACAATGATAAAGTGGGCTTTGTTATCACATTAGACAATGATAAAGTGGACATTGTTATCACATTAGACAAAGATAGAGTGGACATTGTTACCACATTAGACAATGATAAAGTGGACATTGTTATCACATTAGACAATGATAAAGTGGACATTGTTATGACATTAGACAATGATAAAGTGGACACTGTTATCACATTAGACAATGATAAAGTGGACATTGTTATCACATTACACAATGATAAAGTGGACATTGTTATCACATTAGACAATGATAAAGTGGACATTGTTATCACATTAGACAATGATAACGTGGACATTGTTATCACATTACACAATGATAAAGTGGACATTGTTATCACATTAGACAATGATAAAGTGGACATTGTTATCACATTAGACAATGATAAAGTGGACATTGTTGTCACATTAGACAATGATAAAGTGGACATTGTTATCACATTAGACAATGATAAAGTGGACACTGTTATCACATTAGACATAGATAGAGTGGACATTGTTATCACATTACACAATGATAAAGTGGACATTGTTATCACATTACACAATGATAAAGTGGACACTGTTATCACATTAGACAATGATAAAGTGGACATTGTTATCACAGACAATGATAAAGTGGACATTGTTATCACATTAGACAAAGAGTGCACATTGTTATCACATTACACAATGATAAAGAGAGCTTTCCTTGCTCAAACAAACTGCTACAGTTTGACTTTTCCATTTGGGTTGTGACAGGGAGTGATTTCCCTTGTTTTAACAGTACAGCCCTGTCACCTTTGATCCTATTTCTGAGTGAGCCATGCTGCTTGAAGAGTGCAGCCTTGGTGTCTGGGGTAGGGTAGGGTAGGGTAGGGCAGGGTAGAGTAGGGTAGGGTAGGGTAGGGTAGGGTAGGGTAGAGTAGGGTAGGGTAGGGTAGGGTAGGGCAGGGTAGGGTAGGGTAGGGTAGGGTAGGGTAGGGTAGGGTAGGGCAGGGTAGGGTAGGGTAGGGTAGGGTAGGGTAGGGTAGGGTAGGGTAGGGTAGGGTAGGGTAGTGTAGGGTAGGGTAGGGTAGGGTAGTGTAGGGTAGGGTAGGGTAGTGTAGGGTAGGGTAGGGTAGGGTAGGGTAGTGTAGGGTAGGGTAGAGTAGGGTAGTGTAGGGTAGGGTAGTGTAGGGTAGGGCAGGGCAGGGCAGGGTAGGGTAGGGTAGTGTAGGGTAGGGTAGGGTAGGGTAGGGTAGGGTAGGGTAGGCTACACGCCATTGTTTTTACGGGTTCCTTTTATTACCAGCTTTGGTACCTGCTATTTTTAGCTCCAGACTGTTGACTGGCTAGCCCATGGTTGTTGCTATTAATAGGCTCAAAAACTATGGTATTTATTCTTTTTAAAAATAACTATACTTGCAAGAGAGTTATTCTTTGTTGTCAGCTTCTTTTCTTTCTCAGTGGGGCGACACTGCTTTGTTTCAGTTTTGTTTATGCAGAAGATGTTTGGGGGTAAGAGATTAAAAAAATTTCAATTTTCGGGGATGGGGAGGAGGGGGGGGGGAGGAGGGGAGGACAAGATTGAGTAGTGGGAGGGAAAATGATTGATAGACTGAAGTGAGTGAGTGTGAGTGAACATTGAGGTTTAACGTCTACACCCACCATTGGCGATATGGCAGACGGGGATAACCATCCCAGGGAAAGAGGGGTAGGGACCTGAATCAACACTGAACCACCAAAGCAAGCATACTGCTAAAATGGACAGTGAAAATGGCCACATTTTATTTCGCCCACCACGGGATTGAAACCTGGGTCATCGGTGTGCCAGGCCAACGCTCTACCAAATGAGCTACGGTGATAGACTATTTTGGTGAATGCTATTTGCACACATTCTGCTGACAGTATCGTAGTGTGTTATAGAATGTGTGTTTGTATATGCGTAGACATAAGCCTTGACATGGGTGACTAACCTTGCTTTTTATGCAGGAAAAGGGTGAGTGTATTAGCCACCCAGTTTTTTCCAGCCACCCACTTTTTTCTAAGTACGCAGGAGTGCTCTTTTAGTGCATGGGAGTGCAGTTGTAGTGCATGAGAGTGTTTTAAGTACAAGGGAGTGCTCTATCCGGGACGGAGAAAATCCAGTCAATTTTCGGAAAATTTTGCAAGAAAGTTTAACCTATTTCTTCGCCTATAGGAGACGAACTAGGTCAACTTTTGAGACGGAAAGAGCCAATTTTGCATTAGATTCTTACATTTCTAGAAGAAGTTTGCGTTCTTTCCGTCAAAATATCACTTTCCGATTCTTACATTCTTAGTAAAACCCAGTCTTGATGTTCTACATACTTGTGTGTGTGTGCATGTGTGTATGTATGTGTGTGTATGTATGTGTATGTATGTGTGTGTATGTATGTGTGTGTCAATAAAGAAGTGCATTAGGGAGTTCTGTTGTTTTTTTTTCCTCTCAAGTACCAATCATGGCGTGATTAAAGTAAACCAGAATACGTTTGAGTTTGTTTGTACCTTTATCTATTTTGTTTTAAAATTATTATTAAAAGGGGCCTTTCAGTGCTATTTTACTGATGGATCCTATATGGTTTATCCGAATCCTGACCTTTTCAAATGTGTTTGATCCGATATTTGTTTCCCAAAGTCCAGAAAATGGCCGTACGAAGTCATGCTGTAGGAACCATCAAGGGAAAAATTACGCTAGCAGACGACGCGTGCTTTTCACTATGACTACTGAATGAATACTGATGTATAAAATGCTCTAACAACGCTTGTTCCCAAAACCATTGGAATGCCCCTTTAAGCACATATTATAGGTTGTTAATTGGAGAGTAACAATTGTCAGGTTTCATTTGCAACCCGTGTATGTGTGTGTGTGAGTGAGAGAAAGAGAGAGTGTGTGTGTGTGTCCCATGCCCATCGAAATCAGATCCCTGTCACAAACATGATTGACCTTAAACAAATAATGCATGGTTTTTTTAATATAAAAATCATTGTTACCACTCAAATTAAACCTTGGTAAACTTTCGCATCATTGAAGTAGAAAAACATGCAGTCTCCGCTACAGGGTCTATTCCTTTCTGGTGACTCAACACAGTGATGTCATTATTTTGTTTTGTGTGTGTGTGTGTGGCTATTTTTCTAAAAACTTGAGATGATACACGTTTATTTGCGTGCTTACCAAAACTATCAAATGAATTCTCTCTCTCTTTCTCTCTCTCTCTCTCTCTCTCTCTCTCCGAAAAGGTGGGAGGGGAGGCGGGGGAGGGGGGTCAAAAAGATATGTTTTCCCCCCACCCCCCTCCACCCTATGTACAGGAGGGGCGTCTTCCTCACGCCGGTTCCAACACCACTGTTATGTATTCAGTTCTTTGCTTATGTATTTTGTATGAACTTTTATTTATATGTATTTTTCATTGTAGCCATGTATGCTTTTATTTATTTTATTTGCGCAGCATTGTGGCATTTGTTTACCATTACCTGCTTACTGCTTTGCTAAATATATTTGTGTACGTGTGGTTGCTTTTGTTGTATTAGATGACCTGAACGCCGAGATGCGACACATTGGTGTGGGGCCTTACATGTTGTCTGAGGTTTATAAACGCTACAAAGAAAACAAGGTAAGGCAAGGAGAAACAGGAAATACTATTCCGGCAGAAGCCATCTTGTTAGTTTTGAATTGTTTGGTTTGAATTTGAATTATACGTACTGTGTTTATGTTTGGAGGGCGCCTTGCCTCGGGGGTGCATATTGTTCGAGAATGGAGCATAAAGTATGAAACCAGTGCTCCAGTTGATGCAGCATTTTCCATCTGTCGCAATAAACTGCATGCTCTTCACTCTGTTGTCTGCTAGACCTTTACAAAGGGCATGCATGTATGATTGACATTTCAGCTATTAGCCTTTATTGCCTATGCAATTTCCAACTATTATTGCTATGTACTTTCACTTGCAAGAGCACTTAAAAATGTAATTACGAGATTTAAATATTTTGGTTGTCCATTTGGCCCATACTGATCCTCCCATGGCCCATTGATTTATCACGCAAAGGGCCAGCTGACCTATAAAAGACCTGCTATCCTAAAATGAACACTGATTATAAGTTGTTCAGCTTGTTTCAGGATAAGATTTAAACTATAGTATAGCGAGGGGTTCATTTCAAGCACCTGCAGGTACCTAGAGTTGAATATACTTAGTTTTTTTAAAATTCATTATTAGTTGTGTTTTTTTTCTTCTTCGATGATTCATGGGAAAGAGTGAATAGAAGCAGTACTTTGAATTTTAATTGGACTTGAAATGATCCAATCTTAATTCATTCTATCATAGCTACTGTAAGTAAATACTAATAAAACTAGGTATTTTCAGATATTATTATATATGTGGGAAAATGAAAATGTAGACGTTAAGATTCAGGATGAAAGTTCATGTTTGTGGGGACTGGACATCAGCAGTTTGTTTCATATAGTGTACAGTAATTTCTTGTTTTTGTTTATTTGAAGGCATGTAATAACTTCAACTATTATTGAGTCAGCAACAGCCTGGAAACAGGTATAGCTTTGTAGTTGTTTTGATATAACAGCCTGGAAGAGGTATAGTTGGGTTGGGTGTTGTGGTGGTGTTAACTATAATATATTCAGTTCCTACATCTTGGACTTTACACTACAGATGCTCTTGCCCAAAATCTTACTTAAGGTAAGGATCTATCGGATGACATTTAAACACCAGTTGTTCTCCTTTGTCAATTGAAAAAAAAATATTGGCCTCAATATATTCAAGTATATTGTATAATATTGTATTTGTGCACATTTGCCTAATTAAAATTACAATTTGAGACATTGACTTGAGTGCCGCATTGATTTCATGTTTAACGTTGATAAAGGGGTTGATTATATTAAAACTGAGTGCATCACTATATATGATTATTGTAACTGTTCGTGTGACACCAAAAGCTTTGGTACGCTGATGGTTGATTAATTTAATCTTGTCTTATATACTAATGCAATGTTTATTAGTTGTTTTACGACTTTCTTGGCAGAATATTTTCTTCTTTTTGTTTTAAGACTGTGTTCATAATTCCCAGCTCTTTATTCATTACTATGTCCACTTGAACGGATGAATGAATAAAGGCAACATTTATTTATGCTATAAACGTCTTACGCAGAAAGTAATAATACTTCGTATACTTCAAAAATTGTTAGACTTTTTATTTTTAATAAGATCAAATAAGTAATGTTTCAGTCAGAAGATAGAGATGGAAAGAAGAAAAACGATTTGACACACACCAGACTAAATATGCTCTCAATCTGTGTAGTTTGCGAAATGCTTCCTCAGGAGTTACAAATCAACTCATTTCAATGGTTGAAAAACTTTCAGGTTGAAACCCCAATTTGCCTTAGCATAAAATAGTTTGTGTTGATAAGCTCGTTGCCAAATGCAATGAAAATAAATGTTTAAGTGTGTTTAAATAAACTTATATTTTTGACTAAACAAAATATGGGATGTACTGTAATTAATTTTATCAGCCAACTTAATTTATGACATCCACTCTACTCCCACCACTCTTTAATTTGCGCCTTGTTGTGTCTCTTACCGTAGGACATCATGGGTCCTTGTGAAGAGGCTCTGGACAAACTGGGGGCCAGCAAGGTCATGGCCAAAAAGACCTCCTCTGAAGCTACAGTTTAGGCCTACTTTAGTCGCCTTGCCAACCAGCCAGCCTGCTTGCAGCCACCTGCCAAGGGCATCGTGGAAACTAATAGTTCTTCCCCATCTCTTTGCCAACAACTCTGCATCGATACCCCAAGGCACCTGCGAAAGAGTCACTATAGAAACTATAGTCTTAGGCTGCGGGGCCATAGAACCTCACGCCTCACGCCTCACGTTTCGTGCTCTAGGCCATAGGACTTCATGCCACACGCTTCACATTTCATGCGTCAGTTTTGTGTTGATTAATTGAGATTGAGAAATAAGATTAAAAGAAATGGAAAAGACAAGTTGTATTGAATTTTGTGTTGTTGAGATTAGATCTAGAAAATTGGATACATGTGTACAAGCCCTGAGATAAGTCTGCCACCTTTTGGTTGACTGTGCTATGAATTACAGTAAATAAATAAATAAATCGTATAAAAGTTACCTTTGGGTGTATTTACAAGTTTTTTCAACTCCTCCCAAACTTGTGCACTCTGGTCTTTATCTTTGTAATCTCTGGGACCCACATATTTCGGATTACAAAGTTGTTGTTGTTGTTGCACCAATTTTTATTCATCAGATTTACAACTTATGTTAATCTGATGAATAAAAATTGGTGCAACAACAACAACTTTGTAATCCGAAATATGTGGGTCCCAGAGAAGATGCCTTGCCCGGACCAACTCGATTACATTTACTCTAAAGTCATCCATTTTACCATCCAGTTAGATCTAATTTCTTGTGTCTGACCACTTGGGTAAGCTAGAAGTGACTACACGCATCGAAAAAGGTGGGCATGCTCACTTTTCTCTTCACACGTGTAGCGTGAGGCGTGTGGCGTGTGTGAAGTTGTATGGCCCACGCCAAGAAATACCATGTCTGTTCATTTTTATCTTCACGCGTGAGGCGTGAGACGTGAGGTTCTATGGCCCAGCAGCCTAAGCCTCCTCCTTCTCCTTGCCAAACAGTGTGCCACTCTACAATGACCAGCTTTATTGTAAAAACCAACACTTAATTAAATTCAGCGCTTCATCTCAAGCTTTCGTTGTTTGGGGTGCTATGGCCACTAAATCACAGTTGAAGGAATATATGAATGACGGAGGTGGAGCTGTTCTTCTCTTAATATCTGGAATCAGCATCACAACCTCTATTGTCCCTATAAAAACACAAGGAAATGTGTCAGTTATGGGGATGTCATATTCAGCTCTGTGCGTAAGATGTGTGTATATATTTTTGCAAGTTACAGAACTCAGCAGGCCTCTCCATCATGCATAATTCCGTATTCGATGGTGATGCTAACTTTCCAAGTAATGCAAACATTTTATTTTGTTTTATTTTAGTGATCAAGTGCCTGTCATAATTCCTTGTAAGAGGTAATAAAGATTTGTTGAATTGAATTGAAAATGGAAGTAATCAGCACATATTTGTCCATCTCATGATTTTTTTGTCTGTAACTTTGTTTTTTCAGTTTCAAAGTATGATACATTCCACCATTTAAAATGCCTCTTTACTGAATCATTTATAGGGATTTTCCATACCCCCCCCCCCCTCCCCCCTCTCCTCCTGGAAAATGTATTTCTGCATTTTATTATAACTATTGTTTTTCTGTTTTACAATAAATATGTGTTTGATATTGTATTTTATTTATTTATATAAAAGATTACATACAGATTTATTATTATTATTATTATTATTATTATTAATTAATTTATTTATTTATATATTTAGGATTACATACAATATTTTAACATGATATATCATTTTGTTACTGAGCCTTCAGTACAGTATTTACTATTATAATCTTCTGTGTTTGCTCACATAATACATTTCAGTTTGTTGTTGTAACAAATGAAGTTTATTGATTGAATGTACGTAATTATTTATACGTTAAGCTATCGCCACTATAAAGCAAATCAGTATAAATTATTAAAAAGCAGTGGATCGTCTCTAATCTAACATTGTATTCGATCAAAATTAATTGCAGTTCGTTTTATTTGAGGTCTATTTACTTTGATGTGATGTGAATTGCAGTTGATCTGCACTGAACTGAAATAAACACAGACTTAGCACAACTCCCGTTGTGTGTTTAGAACACTGTAACTAGGTTAGAAGTGACGTCATTACTGGTCCTGCCACAGGCCAGTGACAGTCTGCATTAAATACTGTACTGGTAACTTTTAAACTTCTGGTGTGTGTGTGGGTGTGCGTGTGTGTGTAGATGGGTGTTTTGTGTTGGGGGTTAGAAAGTAGGATGCATGACTTTTATTATTTGATAAGCTACATTCATGTTGTGTACAACTGCTTTTCTGTTCTTTGGGGTGTATTGTTTTAATCCCAGAAGTCTTTTGTGTTTTATTGCTTTTGTTCCGTTGTCTTGATGAAGTGTACGCTGCACACACATTTCCTTGTGTTTTCATAGGGACAATAAAGATTCTGATTCTGATTTGGTGCATATATAGTTTTTTTGTACGATGCATTATGAATTTAATTGAAAACATACAAAGACAAGAAGAAATAATGGAACAATTGTTTTTTACTTTTGGTCACTTATTTACTGTGATATTCGTTTGAATTAATTTAATGAATATACCATTTGTACACATATATATATATATAATTTCAGTTCTTTTAATTTCCCTGTTATTTACTTAAAGAGTTGTGACCATTAATTTGGTAATCCGTCCTGGTGGCATACAGTATTACAATATTATTCTGTGTTTATTTGTACTTTTTTCAAATGTTCTGCTTTTAACTGTTTACCAATATTATTTTTTGAAGTAAAACTAATGACTTGCAAAATATAATGTCCTTTTCATAAATAAATAAAAAAATTATTTGAATTTTAATGGTAAGGTTATTTAATGTATGTGTGTGTGTGTGTGTGTTGTATCCATGGGCATATGTGGCAGTAGTTGTGTGTGTATGCACGCTTTGTGTATGTGTATGTGTGTGCAATGTACAGCAGGAATGTAATAATTATGTATACTGATTACACCTTACCTTAACTTCATCGAATTGTATACAAAATAAACATTCATACTGACTTGTTACTACATCTACTTCCTCTAACTGTATCAATAAAAATAAACATTTTTTCTTATACAATGATTTGTTACTACATTTACTTCCTCAAACTGTATCAATAAATAATTAACTTTTTTTTTTTAATACAATTCCAGAGTTATTAATATTATTATATTGCCCAGTTCTATGATGCATGGCCCTAGTTATTAGTATCATTATATTGTCCAGTTTTATGATGCACGGACCTAGTCCTGAAAAGGAACACACAAACGTACACATGATATTTCGAAAACTTTATTATTGCCAACTCCAAACAAAGAACAGAACAGCAATTACGGTTTAAATACAACCACAATAGATAGCATCAGATATCTTGGGAGCAACATCAACTAAGCCATACATGAAATGATGAATGCATGCTTCTAAAACATTGAAAACAGGAACAAAAGATATGGGTGACTTCATTCATTGGTTACAAATCACATCATCAGGCATGAGATCTGAGAATATTGAAATTAACTGAAAATTTAGCTGGGGCAAGGGAGCCGGCGTAGGCTCCCAGCCAGGTCAAGGGGTAAGACTCCTTGTAGTGGTTCAGCCCTAAAGCCGAACATATTTCATATTTCTGATTGAAAAAGTATCACTCTCCTGACATCTGAGCTGCGAAAAGAAGCACATTGTTTTGTCACTAATCACTTATAATCAGTAAAACAATGAAGCTGTGCTGATGGTTGTTTGGGTCACGGGTGTACATTTGAACATAAGCTGATGGCATTATTTAGTAGTTCATATAATTAAAAAGAAACGTACTAAAATTCTCAGTTGCTGTCTCTCACCTCTATTCAACACTTGCTCATAAATGTACATGTAATAGAAAGGAAAGACTTGTGGTGCAAGGTTGGGTTGAAAAAGAAAGTGTCACGGGCTCCTCTACCCACGGCCACTTCCAACTCCAACAGTTTTGGACATTTCCTTGTCTAAAGCTCTCGGTTTTCTGTTAATTAACGGAGAAGTCTCATGCCTGATCATTGACACGTCAACACAGAGACTGGCAAGCAATCAAGCATGCATAAACCTGATGTATTCTCAGTGCACTGGCACAAAGAATGTCTGCTAGCTGCCTTTTCAGATCTACAAACAACAGTCTGCACACTTTCTCCAATCACTTACATACACCTCCTCATTTCAAACGCCATGCACGCTCATGCGCATTCACCCCACATCCCACAGCAGAGATGGGCAAGGCTTGCAGCACCTCCCCACCATCTCTGCCACTGGTTGTATAGCCTACCCATTACGCTGAGTGACGTAACATAAGTGGACCTACAGGCTACCCTCCCTTTTTCAGTTTGGGACGGGGAAAGTGATTGGGTAACACTTCAATAAAAACTGCAATCTGTTCACTACCAGTTACAGAGTTGACGTAAGCTGCGGCTGTCCCTGCTATGCAGTGTGCCAACGCCCATGAAAATCCAACCATTATAACTCGCACCAGCAGCAGTAAATGTTCTCATCATGTTGACAATATATCCACAAAGTAACTGCTCAACTTCTCAAGAGTTCACCACACGCGCACAAATTCTGTTCACTAACAAATGCATACAATATCTTAGTTTTTGAGTCGTACACCCAATTTATAATGTAAATAACCAACACAGATTCACAGATGCATCGAAGCGCTAACTGAATAATTCATAAAGCACTGAATGCAATGTCTTTCATCCCAAACTCGCTTCATCCTCACGTTTACAAAATGATCACACGATGAACGTTTTGAACACACAGCAGCCACACATTCTTTGGTCTACCAAAGATCCACGCACTTTTGACAGAACCTTTTTTTTAAGCCACACACATATAAACAAACATACTATTAAAATTAACTTCAGCACAGTGTTATTTGTACACAGAACTGGAGAACTCTTTCACAGTACCATCGCTTGTATCTGCTCACAGTAAAACTAATAGCTGCACCGTGTCCCACCGTCATAGCTTGGAGATGGAATGGATGCCTAGCTCACTGATGACCCAAGTTTGAATTCCAAGAGAAAAGGTGTCCATTTTTCACTTCCATCAGCAGTATGATCGGTCTGGCGGTTCAGTGTTGATTTAAGTCACTATACCTCTTCTTCCCTGGGATGGTAATGGTTATACCTGTCTGTCTTATCGTCAGTGGTGGGTGTAGGCGTTAAACTTCAATGTGCGCTCATCCGTACTGTCACTTGTATTCATTCACAGCACTATAACGCTATTAGACCGCACTGTCACTTGTACATAGAACTGTAGTACTCATCTTCCAGCTCAAACAGCTCGGCGGCCATTTCATCTCTGAGTGCCATAAGCTTGGTGTCGATCTGGGCCTGCATGTCGCGATACAGAACCATGTTGGACGACAAGGATTCGTTGACGGATGGGAAATCGTTCAAGATACGAAACTGCTTGAGGTCTGCCACCAGTTTCATCAGCGACTCGCCCGCCTTGACCTGCCAAAAAAGTGGCACAAGCTGTCATTTGTTTTATAAGACCATGGGTCATGCTCACCAATATCTAGATTAGGTGCTTAAATATATTCATAATAATAATAAAAACTTAAAATTATGTAAATAAATAATGTATCGTACACCTTCTGTGGACATTATTTATTTATTATTTATTTAATCGTTCTTATATAGCGCTTTTCCAGCTCAAGAGCTGCTCAAGGCGCTGGCCGATACAGGATCTAACTCAAGCAGCCCGAGACGCCCACCCGCAGCCTTTGGGCGCATGGTCTGACGCCCGGACAACTGAGCACAATCCTGGGCAGCCAGGGATGGGGGAGAAGGACCTAGGTGCATGCTGGGTGTTTTCTTGTCACCGGCACTCACCCGTCTAGGACATGAGCGTCAGGATCTTTAAAGTCCGTTATGATGGAATGTATGCGACACAGACTAGACCTCGGTTTATACTCTCATCCGAAGGAGTAGGAAAACAGGAGTAAAGTGTCTTTCCCAGGGACACAACACAATGGCCCGGCCAGGGCTCGAACCCGGGACCTTCCGATCCGCAAGCCGAAGCACTACCATTAGACCACAGTGCCTCCATTAAAAGCGGTATCTCCTGCATGCTTGTCTTGTCTGAATGCTACCAGTGCAAACCCTTTAACATGAGCTTCTTGAAACTTAACTGAAACTGATTCTATGTCTAGTATAAAGTATACTACACCCATGGGGAGATCTCTGACACCCTCCCTTCCCCAACCCTTCCACTCACAAAAAATATCATAGGTGGACAACACTGTGATAATAGAAACTGATAACCTTGGGTGAATTATACAATGTAAATGTGGCTATGCCAGATTCAGAATTGCATCTTTTTTTTTAATATTGTACATTCTGACAGACCCAGGGGAGTAGGAAAAGGGGAAGCGGGGAAGTGGGGGTGGGTGGGGGGAGGTAGCTATTGGTCTAATGCTCAGTCTAGGAACACACAATGGACAGTAGTATAGGTCTATTACAAAACAAAAACAAAGTTCAGGCAGATCTTTGTTGGGACCCCACATGCATCCGTGGACAACTGAGAAAATCTTCACTGGGATACTTAATACATGTATAAACAAAAAGAATCCTCCTTACAGCTGAACATCTATAAAAACTCACAATGTTTGAAGCTCTAACTTGCATCTCGTAATGGTCAAGCTCGTTCTGCGTCACTCTCTGCATCTGCCCGTCTTCTTCAATCTGCAACAGTTTCAAGTCAAGTCAAGAAATCTGTATTATTTATTTTATTATTTGACTTGAACAGTTTTTTAAAAAAATAACTAAACACAATAGGAGCACTGCTCCTAAATTTGCGCTGGCATTTTCTCTGTCAACTACTCTCATACAAACATGTTGGTTTTATTATCTCATACAAACATAGAAAAATTACACTGTTACTGCACATTCCCTCTCTGGGAGTGGGATGATGATGTGAAAGAAAGAATGTTTAACTTGCCCACAAGACTAGAAGTAACCCAGCCAAAAGTCTACCAAAATGCTAACTTGCCCATTAATTTTTTTTACACAAATTAAACTGAAAACAAGGTCACCCAGACAAAATATTATTTTATTTATTTATTTACTACTACTACTTATCTCAAGGAGTCAATACAAAGCATAGTAATATTAATAAATGGGATGAAATAAGAAACAATCCAGCAAAATGTAATTTATGTTTTAGACTTCTGAATATTTCAATAAAACTGGGGTAAAAGAAAGACAACACAAAATTATTAAACAAATTTATCAGCAAAACAAAAATAATAAATAAGAATTAAAATAATATATGTTATCAATTGCTTCCTAAATTCATAACCTTACTCTGGCCAGTTTGATGATCTCTGTGAAATTTTCAAACATAGCTTTTACGTTGCTTCTCAGACGTGTGGTGTAGTCTCTTAGCTGGGCTTCCTTGCTCTGTGGCAAGGTTCTCTGGGCTTGTGACATGATGGTCTGAGACAACAAAATGAACAATCACAATATTAACCCTAACAATAAATAATAATAATGTTCGTCATTTATAAGGCGCCTTAGCCTAAGGATCAAGGCGCTGGCCGATACAGGATCTAACTCCAACCGCCGAAGACGCACACCCGCAGCCTTTGGCGCATGGTCTGACGCCCGGACAACTGAGCACAATCCTGGGCAGCCAGGGATGGGGGAGAAGGACCAAGTGCATGCTGGGTGTGTTCTTGTTACCGGCACTCACCCGTCTAGGACATGAGCGTCAGGATCTTTAAAGTCCGTTATGATGGAATGTATGCGACACACAGACTAGACCTCGGTTTATACTCTCATCCGAAGGAGTAGGAAAACAGGAGTAAAGTGTCTTTCCCAGGGACACAACACAATGGCCCGGCCAGGGCTCGAACCCGGGACCTTCAGATCCTCAAGTCGAAGCACTACCATTAGACCACAGTGCCTCCCATGTGTACATAGTTGTAAATTGTAATTTGTGTACATAAGTGTAAATAATTTGTACCCTTACTGTTCTGTCTTTTGGTGTATTGTAGCTAAAGCGATGTTTTATCGAGTGCATGTACTTATATGTAATGACTATGTAAAGCGTGGTGAGTCTGGTCATAGGCTGGAGTATCCGCTATATAAAAATCCGTTATTATTATTATTAACAATGGCAATGGGGGCACTAGAAAGCAAGGCCTGTCTTTATAGTACAGACTGTGCACAGAGATTAATCAAAATCTGGTATTCTATATAGGATTTCCAATGTCATCTCCACCACAGAAAATACAGCACCCTCCCCCCCCCCTCTCCCCCCCCCCCCTTGTAGCAATTCCTGCCCTCCCTGTCACAACAGGCTATTTAGACCCTGCACTATGGTTTCACGCCTTCAATAGTTCAGCCTGCTGTAGCCTTTGTAAATTAAAGTCGCTGCCTCAGACGACAAAAGTCAGGACTGCGCTAAGCATGTGTAAGCTAACTCTCGCTAGGGTAGGCATGTCCTCATCCTGCTGATGTATAACCACCCCCGCTAGGAGGCGCTCAGGTCTCACGAGATTTTCTCGGGCTTTTGGCTGACCACAGGGTTAGATAGTTATTCTCTGTCTAAATCTCAACCGAGAAGGACGCACGCAGAAAGATCTCTCGCAACAGACTAAGCAGGTGACGGGTGAAATTCATTCATCGCAGTATAGCCACAGCATGACATTGTCGAGAAGGTAAATGATCAATCTTTTGTTTCATCGCGATTTATTGATAATATTGTTGGATTATGATTGTGAAGTCTTGCCATGTTTTATTATTGTGAATGTTACTTTTTTTGTTACTCAAACTTTGCTTGACCACGTGGCTGACCCGTGACCGGTATTCGAAACCACGAGGTAGCCTCTACTGTCCAACTGTTGTTTGGCCTATGTATATTATTGCAGATCAGTGGCTGTACCAGAGAATGTGTATGTTGTTAATTACTTCTCCATGTGTTTAGTTTAGCCATGATGTATGTATAGGTACAGGAATTATGTTGGAAATTCCAGTGGACCATGGACTTAGAAGATTGTTCGTCCCTTGTTTGTATAAGTGGAGCGATCACTGAGGGCTGTTTCTGCCATCAGTGAGACGCTCTGCACACCCTTAGTAAACAAGGCGTTGCAGAAACTCGTCTTGTTTTGCAGACAAGCAGGCTTGTTGGTCCGATGCAGGAAATAGACCACTAAGAGTCAACCCTGACATTCGGCCGGCAGGGGAGCATCAAGCACTGAGCTCCGACAGCCCAATAGTCAACAACCAAGGAGGAGACAGGGTCCACCATCATCACACCTCAACGAATCAGCTAAGTGCAAGAAGAAACGCACTAACACTGATCTAGAAGGACGGTGCGGTAGTCCACTCTCCTGAATACAAACATTAGGCCAACAAGAACAAATAGCCCGATGATGAGACAGTAGCAAATATTAAGAACAGTAGCAGGATTGCCCCATCAACTCAAGGAGCGAACTATTCGAAGTGAATTTGGATGTAAGTTATTATAGTTATAGTGGTTAGAGAATTATGTATAGAGTAGAGGAAATAAATGTGTGATATTTACTGTTAACAAGTGGCTGGATTTCATAGCCGTGCGAGAGCTAGTGTGTCAATGAATCTGTTACCATTTTCTTCCTATCTCTAACTAAACTGTGTAACCCTATCCGCACACAGACCAGGCTAAACATATAAATGTCCCCGCATACAAAGACGGGTGGGTAATAGCATTCCATTGTGCAGAGCCCAGTAACAATAGACCCACCGTCACACTCCCCTCCCACAAACTTCTAGTAGATCTAATAGTAATACTAGTTCTAGTACTAGTAGTACTACTGTACTAAAACAGTAGTAATGTTACTATGTTGCCACTTAGTGTAAATCGTGAATACGCGGTGCTATAAACAATATGATATTCAGATCACAAAGACGTACGCTGTATTTCTGTGGAAATATGTTAAGAACTAAAACAGTTGGTCTTTTCACACGACGGTGTGCAAATCAGAGGCAAAGCATACAGTGGTTGCGTCCATTTTGAAAGCCTCTAAATAGTCATGTATACAAATACAAAAATAAAAATAAGATGCAAACAAAACTGTCGAAATAAAACATATTTCCCCGCAGAGATTTTTTCTAAACATAACAATTATTCAAATCTCTTCAGAAAAGCCTCAAGCTTAATATAATAATAATTTATAAATATGTGTCGCGTTCCATAAAATGTTTTGTGGTAAATAGATACAGGAAGCGTACAACCGTGATCACGTGACTTGGTAACTTCCTTTTCAACACGAAACATGGTGAGTGTTATGATAGAATGTGACTTCGTGGAAAATCGGTTGTTTTTCATCAACATCTTTGTGTAATTAATATCATCGAATTATTTTTTGTAATCGTCTGTGGTTATTTTATTCATTTACATAGTCCATTTGCACCATGGCATGCAGTTTGTTATATTCCTTTTGATTTGTAAATTGCATGCCTGGATAAACTCAAGCTGTGGTCATTTCCAAATATTGTATCGTTTTTCCTTCATAAGTGTCATTCTTTTATTTCTTTGCATATGTATGAGTCTTTCAAGCTAGTATGCTATGTTCCTTGATTTGTCCGCATGTAAACGCTGCGATATTAAATTCATTAATATTGAACTGAAGTTTGAAACTAATAATTCGTTTGCTTATTTTGTTCCAGCCTAAACCTAAGAAGGGGAAGAAGAAGGTGGCCGCAGCCCCTCTTTTGGGGAGAAAGGTGGAACAAAAGAAGGTGACAAATCCTCTTTTTGAGAAACGGCCCAAGAACTTTGGCATTGGTATGTATATGCTTTTATGATTTATGTGATAATGTTATATTCTTCCATTTTCCAGTATAACTCAACTAGTCAGTTTCTGTAATATATAGGCTACTGTTGAAATGTCATACCTTTTAGATTTAGTAGACCTCTATTAAGGTGCGGTCTGACGGGAAGTGAAACAGAAGCAAAACAGCCGATAAAACACGAAAAATAGTAGTTTTTACGATGTTTATCGTGTGATTAGACCTAGAGCATAACAGCAGCAAAGCGCCGAAGTGAAGAAAAGCCAATGCTTTCAGTGTTTGAGCGTGCTCTAAAATTTTGGGATGTTTCGCTGAAGCATTTGATTGCCAGCCAATCAGAAGAGCTGTTGTACAAAAACGAGGTTGTTTTCATTTCAGCGATCATGGCAGCATCAAAAGCTACTGGGCCATTAGCAAAATCTGAAACAAGACGATAGGTTTATTCTCAGCGATCTTATTCAAAGCCACGAGGCATTCTGGAATGTTAGAAGTCAATATTACAGAAACCAAACCCTGAAAAAGGCCTCATGGAAAAAGCTGGGATCGTATGCGCATTGCTTCCATGCAGACTGCTTATGCAAAACTTCTCATCGTGTGACCTGGTCACAGAGCAAAGCATTATAAACGCACATGCTTCTAGAAGAAGATGCTTTGCTTTGTTTACAGCTTTGCTTCTGTTTCACTTCATGTCAGACCGCACCTTTAGTCACCGTGCCTCTCTAGAGCCGTTCAATCACTAGTCTCCCTCCTCGTGGCCCTCTGGGAGCACTCGGAGGCGATGACATCATGTTCGTAAATTATCATTATTGTACCCTCCCAGTGACTTCCCCTATGGACAATTCGACGTCACACCCTGGACAATTCGGTGGCGGGACTGTTCGGTGCTAGTCTGGACAGCCCTGAAAATGAAAAAAAGGTCCCACTAGCCTTTGGCTAGTAACTTAAAAATTTTACTAGCCAAACTAAAAACTTTACTAGCCAAACTAAAAAAAAGTTCATTTTAGCTCACTCGAATTTGGCGACAAAAGGTTTTTTTTCAGTCGCCAATTTTTTTTTCCACTAGCCATGGCGACTAAATTAGTCGCCATTTTTCAGGCCTGCTGGACCATTAAATATAATCAAAATAAAAAACTAATTTAATTAATTAAACCACAGGCTTTGAAGTCTTGTCTTTCGTAGGCCTCAATTACATACAATACCTACAGCTGTCACCACCCCTTGCTGGTCCATCACGTCGTCATGGAGTTCTTAACTGAGCGTGACAATGAGCACGTCATGCCAGGCTAAAAAACGGGTCACTGCAGGGTCCACATCAAGTCGTCCTGTCAGCAGTTGGCCTAATCCCCGTCCACACGCCGGACATTCTAAAGTCCTGTATGGCCGTCCCCCTCGTGAACAAGGGTGATCACTGCTGGACCGTCCACAGCGGCATGAAGCACGCTGTCATTGTAGTCACGAACATCATTGGAAACTACCTGTAGTGCTGGCCGCATCTCCCTGAGGACGGCGGGTGCGGAGCGAAGGGGCGTGGTCACGACCTCTTCCTGCAGGCAGGCTGGAATGTCTGTGTGATAAACGCCAGCACACCACAGGTGGATATGCTGCACGCTGCTCTGTAATCTCCACATCAGTTCCTGTGTACTTGGACCGCCCTTCCGTTTCTTGTTAAAGGGGGCACCTCATCAATGAGGACAAAGAGTGTGCCCCCACGGACAGCATCTGAGAGATAGTTGAATGCCACATCCACATCACCAGCTTTGTTGTGGAAACCATACGAGTGAAAGTGCGCTGTGGGATTAGCAGCCATGGTCACTTGCAGCTGGTTCTGGATCAGATGGCTGGCAGACAGACCTTCATGGTATAGACTAATGACGTGGACATCATGGCCTCTGGACAGCCAACGCTGGCCTTGTAGGACCAGCAGTATTGTTTTGCCTGTTCCAAATGGACCAGATATGTAGACTAGTGGCGCATCTCTGGTCAGAATGTCCAGATGTTGCAAGGTCAGCACCAGAAGTGATAGGCTCTGCCCCAGTTTTGCAACCCCCTGGCCTTCATGTTCAATCCGCACCTCAGCATGCGAGGGGTTTGATTCCGTCTTGAGCTCATTGAAATGTGCAACCCTCAAACGTGGTGGTACAGAACAGGACAGCGACCGTTGTGGCCGGGCCCGAGAACCTGGTCGCAATTTCTTTGTACAAATTGTTTCCCCCTTCCCAACACATGTGAGAATCGTCTTCTGCCATTCTGTATCGCCACCATGCATCCAGCTAGTGCAAAGACGTCTGTAGTGACGTTCCAATACTGGCGAGAGTCTTGACAGCTGGTTACAACACACACACAGCTGCACGGTCTCTGAGGAGTCCACAGTCCCAGGCATTGACACAGCTCCTTTAGCAGTCATGCATCATTACTGGCCACTCGACACAGTTGCTCACTGGTGATGTAGGTGAAGATGATAGTGCCGATGACTGTTAGAGCAGGGGCCAACATGATGAACATGACCTGGCCCTCGCTCCGTGCCATGACCTTGAGATTAGCAATTACATGCTGCTGAGTAAAGTCTGCCTGAATGTGCTCAGGTATGACTATGTCCAGTTTATCCTTCGTTTTTTTTCCGCTCTTAGTAGACGGCACAGCCACCAGCACCCGCTGTCCACCGATCTTGCTGATGTCATAAGGCATGCGGTTGTGTGGGAGCTGGTCAGGAGGTCGGATAGTAAAATATGACCCGCTCTCTGAATTCTCTCCACTGATCCTCAGCCTTCTGCAGTTTACGCTGAGACTTGGACCTTGACATGTCTCTAGTTAGTCATCTGCATGGCTATGAAAATGGAGGTGACAAAATCCTGCAGACATTCAGTCAAGCCCATTTATTTTAGAGTTCAAGCAAGTTATCTGCATGGCTATAAAAATGGAGGTGACAAAATCCAGTTTTGACATTCAGTCGAGCCCATTTATTTTAGAGCTCAAGCGAGGAAAGGCCAGTGCAAAAGGTTGTATACACAGACCTGATAGTTCTCAGCGAAATCGCTGAAATCCGCAAAAACGAAGAGAGACAAAAAAAGAAATTGCGGAACAATCCGCGGACACTTATTTTTATTTTTTTTGTATCGGAAGACGAAAGTTGCTTTACTCGCTTCCGGTTTTGCGGCGCCATACTTTGTTTTGGAATAGTGGTGCAGCGTTGACTGTTTCTGTGTATATATTTTCACTGTTCAAGTTGTG
This sequence comes from Oncomelania hupensis, assembly GCA_036898135.1. Taxonomy (NCBI): domain Eukaryota; kingdom Metazoa; phylum Mollusca; class Gastropoda; order Littorinimorpha; family Pomatiopsidae; genus Oncomelania; species Oncomelania hupensis. The sequence continues at coordinate 40,974,237 of CM072527.1, forward strand.
GATTTGTGGACGTCATCAGACTCATTGGACTTCAAAATGTCTGTCACAAGGCGTGACATAGTCGCACGTTCCACGGAAACCTCTCTTAGATCACTATCAGGTCTGATACAGTTTCATCAATGAAGATTATCATGTAATCGGCTGGTAGGGCACCACTGTCTTTTAGTAGACCTCTATTAGTCGCTGTGCCTCTCAAGAGCCGTTTGATCACACATCTTCTTAGTGGCCCTCCGGAAGCACTTGGAGGCGATGACGCCATGTTTGTAAATCGTCATTATTGTACCCTCCCAGTGACTTCCCCTATGCTAAATATGACCTATATTACAGTAAACTATATCTGTTGTGATGCATAATCATGACCCCTGCAGTTTTAAGGCATGCTGCCAACTTTTTTGTGTGTGTTGATTACTTGGCAAACTTAAGCATCCACATCATCTCCTCATATTTATACACTGCATATAGTTAAATAAGAAAATCCTTACCGTTACCCAAATCTTAACACTTCATGGGGTTCTGATGTGGACGTTTGCAGCAATCCTTTATATAATGCTATGCACTGATGATCGAGCTCTCCCGAGATTTTTCAGTCACACGCATGCACACAATCACCTGACAAGTTCGAAAATGGTCACAAAGAGGAAGGCAGCATCTGACACCCCTTCGAAGCAAAAAAAAAAAACCTCGCTCAAATGTACATTGTGAAATATACTGAAAAATGGCCTTGAAAAATGTATACTTCTGTTTTTTGCGAAGTGTGTGCTTGCGAATTTTCTGTGAAATCGGGTGTCAGTTATGAAATAGCTCGCCACGTGGAAACTAACAAGCACAAGGCAAACAAAAAAATATGTGACAGCGAAAAAAAAAGAACAGCAAAATCACATTATGTTCAAGTATTTGCCAATGGTGATGCTGTCCATACTTACTATACCTCACTCCTCTGCTCATTGTGAGAGTTTTCTCCCTTGTTAGAAAAAACAAGACAGAATTCAGGGGTAGCATGTCATGAGAAACCCTTGAGGCCCTGATTGTTGCCAAGTCTAGACCAGGGTCAGCTCTAGAAAGAACATACAGTGACAGAGATCTGAAAGATCTGAAGCAGGCCTACTATAGGTCTCTGCAAGGACAGTCTAACTAGAACTTTGACAATCTTGTATATAGTGTTGTATATAATTGAATAGTTACCTTGTTCTGTGTTATGTTTTAATTTTAAAATTAACATATTGATTTAATAATTTTTATCGCTGCGTTTGAAAAGACGGAAACTTGTCGTGGAATGACCTGTCCCTGGAAATTGGTCTCTGTCCATGTTTTCTGTGAAGCCTGTCCCTGGAAGCTAAAGTCGGGGGTAGGCAGGCCTGTATAGTGTTACCTCTATCTGTTTTTTCAATTCACCAGGTCAAGATATCCAGCCCAAGCGTGATTTGTCACGATTTGTGCGATGGCCCAAGTACATTCGTCTCCAGCGCCAGAAAGCCATTCTTTTTCAGCGCCTGAAGGTTCCCCCTCCAATCAACCAGTTCACACAGGCTGCTGATAAGCAGACTGGTAAGGATAGGTTCTTTCATGCCTATTTTGAAAATCATGGTAGTCTATGACTTTATAGACACGGGCAGGGAAAGCTTTGGGTAGTGCATGTGGCAGGAAGCTATGTGCTATCAAGTGGTGATTGAACCATAGTTGAAATATATCTTTTTTTAAAATTGCTGCTTTTCAACATGCCATTTTTGTGTGACGCCAGGTTATAGAGGAAAAAACAAATTTGGCGGGTTATGTATTTGGCAAAAGGGCTTTGACAGCCTGAGCTGTGCAGTAGAATACCACCTGTGGGTGCATACCAGTCTTGTTCATTTGTCACAGCAAAGTTGTTGAGTGAAGTTTGGGACTGGGTCAACATATATGGAGATTTGACAATGTGTGATTTTTATCCCAGCTACCCAGATCTTCCGTCTGTTGGACAAGTACAAGCCTGAAACTAAGCAGGCCAGGAAGGAGCGCCTGCGCAAGCGTGCGGAGGAGAGAGCTGCCGGCAAACAGGACAAACCCACCAAGCGGTTGCCCGTTGTCAGGTCTGGCGTCAACACCGTCACCTCCCTTGTGGAGTCCAAGAAGGCTCAGCTGGTCATCATTGCCCATGATGTTGACCCCATCGAGGTCAGTGTGCTTCTCTCTTCTAGCCTCTCCCTTCCCACCTGTCCTGCATCCCTTCACATCCATGTTTGTGAGTGTCTGCACCATGATTTGTATATGTGGTCATCCATGATACTGGATAACACCTCTGGGACATGAGCACCCCCAAAAAAAGTATTAACAAAATCAGAAAAATTGTGTTTTTATGGCAGCTGGGACATTTTTTCATGACAATATGATAGTAGAACTCGTGTGAATAAACAGTTTTGCTTGAATATGTGAGTTTGTTGACGCACATGCTGTTCATGATGTTGGTTACATGGTTTCTAGTGTAATGCTATGTCTCCCAAACAGTGGCATCACTGTGATGGTTATACCAGTGGAAGTTGATGTTAAGAACCAAGCTTCAAGAATGCATACATTTGTTTTCTGCATGTCAACAGTTAGACCGAGCATACATTAACAAAATTTGGAAACCGTAACTTACACAATTCTGTAGGGGTACACATTTTACTAAATGAGTATGTGAATTGGATAAAATATAAACCCCTGATAAATGAGATTTATATGGTAAAAGGGTTACATTATCAACAAGCAACAATTGTTTTCTTCAAAATTGCACCTGTGATAACACAAAATTGTGTAAGTTACAAGGAAACCATGACGTGCAATATAACCTCAAGTACAAACAGAAGCAAGAGAGCCATGTCAGATTAAACACATTTTAATTGTTTCCTTGCAAACATTTCAGTTGAAAACAGAAACACACAAAAACAAGGCTTTAGGGACAATTAAATTAAAAAAAGTAGTGTTGTCTTGAGTTAATAGTTGGAACAGCTATGCGCATCAGATCTTCTTCCTTCTCCCAGGAGAGCTCGTCTTTATCTGGGAAGACATAGTACGCCCCTTTACATTTCAGGTACTTGATTTGCGCTTCTTTTTTTGCAGCATCATAGTCGATCACCTGGAACAGTTGTGTAAAATATATAATATTGCCAAAATGTATAACGTTGATCAAAAGTGCGACAGTACAGTACAAATTTAATAGATGATAATAATTTTAAAGATAACTCAGAGAAGAGTGAAGTTGATCCTGCACATCAGGGAAAGAGTCGGACAAAAAATACTTACTTGACCACGGAAAGCAAGGGCTCGACCTCTTGTGGTAAACTTCACTTCCACCCAACATCCGCATGGAACCCTGGCAACAAAATACATAATAAAATAAAAGTAAGGAAATGTTTGCTTTGTGGTCAGGAGTGTTAGTGCAAAAATCATTTTTCAGTTGCAATGTCCAGCGTCCCATATATATTACATGTATTTTATGTAAAATAATCCATTTACAGCTGAAAAAAAGAATGCGCAATAATTCCAGTCGTACCATGGATTGTCAGATGAAGTTGCCTCTTGAGGGGAATGGTCCAGCAGCTTCTGCGCAGAGTCAGTCATTCGATCAGCTGGCTTCAGCCTGATTTCAGGCAAGTGTGTACTAGTACAACATAGGAAAAAAAGGATTATGCATCTTCATCTGGTATAATCAATAGCATTCAAGATCTAAAATGTAATTTTAAGTCAAAGAAAATAAAAACAAACCAATGATTACCTTGAATTTGGGGAGTGATTATCCACAGATGACACCTTCTTCACAAACTCGAACTGCAACAAGCACAGACAGCAAAATATTACCAGAGGAAAGCGTTGAAGCTCATGCAAGGTCGAGGACAGGTGCTAATAAGCACACATACATTAAAAGCGTATTAATAAAATATGACATTACTTCAACCAAAATGGATGTATGTACTAAAACTTTGGTTACCTGCAAAACTGGACTGGCCTCAGGGTAAGTTGATGAAACCTCCAAAGTCCAGTTAGCATAGCCTGGGGTGGTGATCAGCATGTCGTTTGGGCGACCTTTCTGTAAGTCCATAATCTTCCAAACACCTGTGATGTCGCTGTTGGGACATGCACTACCACCTCCAAGACATTCAGTGCAAAAGCAGCTGCGTTCACGAAACGACACCACATGGGGCCGCACACTTTTGACACAGTGCTGCTGTCTTGTTTTGTCCAGTGGTTTCAGGTTGTTGAAACGCTCACATTCCCCGCAAAATATCTTCCACATAGAAGAAGTCCCTCCTGTAGTGTGAATGGCCAACGATGGTGAGATCTTTCCCTCTGGTGTACTTTTCTTTGCAGAACAGGAAAAAATCTTTTGCAGAATCCAATTCTGCACGTCTGGTGGACACAGCAAGATTCACTGCCTTTTTTAGAGTTCCAAACTCTCTGTCGCATGGCCCTTTACCATGACGTGATCCAAAAAAGTGCCTCTCTGCCTCCACACCAAAATCTTTATCAGCACAGGATAGGTATGCAAACGCAGTCTTGTTTTTATACTGGGTAGGTGCGCCATCAGAAAAGAACACAATCTTCTTGAACGGATCAGGCCTGTCCTGAAGGGTGGAGATGGCAGTCCCATTGAATGCATGGACTGCATGACTGTCATGCTTTGCATCTGGTGAAACATGGATGAAGGAATGTGTCACTGTTGCGTCGCAAGCAGGATCGACATCACACCTGTAGCTGGCAACACTGGCATGAAGAGTAACCTGTGTGTATGACCAATGTGCACCTTGGGCCTCGTCCTGGAATCTGCACTTGAAATTCTCAGCGAAGTCCTGGCAGATGACAACTGATCCTTCAGGCACTGTTCTTGAAATCAGGTCATACTGGCGCCCCTGCCAAGATGCATCGAACAGATGCTTGGAGAAAGTTTTGACCTCCGATACCAGTTCAGCAACAAAATCTGCGCCTGAAGCAACATGTTTCTTCCTGGTCATCCTTGTCTTTCCATCCCTCTGTACATTTACCCATTTGAGGTACTGGACATCCGAAGTGATATGCGCTTCAAGCAATGGCCGAAGATGGCGCTCCAGTGCGCTGGGCCCGCATTCAATGCATGTTCTCTCCAGGCAGGCTCTCTGATATTCTCCATTTATACCTTTAGGGCACAGGGTCATCCTTGACAAAACAAATTTGTCTTGTATGCTAATATCCAGCTGGTTGCGGTTTCCAAATAGTCGCAACGCCTCCAATTTTAGGTCAATGTTTGCACAATATTCACAAAGGCAGTCTCTGCGTCTGCTGCTGGTTGTTGGAAGCACATCTTCAGGCCGCAGTGACGCAAACATACTCCGGCTGATTTTGACATCTGGGTGCTCCTCTTTGAAGAGCTGAAAAGCTGATGTAGTGGAATGTTCCATGACGCTGCGGCTCATAAGATCACCATTTCTCTGTCTCTTAACACCCCTGGCATCAGGCAGTGACCGTGATACATCCCCACGTCTGTAAAATTCATGAATGACTTTCATTGTGACATCGCTGACAGCATCTTTTCTTTTTTGCCTTTTTTCCAGGTCTTCTTCACTTTTGACTTCTTTAGCTTTTTTCAGCAACTTGTATCCAATCCCAATCACCCTGCCGTGCTTAATCGAGTACTTCTTTAAGATACTTGAGCCAAGTGAGCACACCAGTGATCTCTTTTTCTGCAAAGCTTTCCTGCTCCTAGCTTTCTTTAGAGAGTTCATGCTGTTTGCAAAGGAGCTAATTACCTCATTCGCAAAGTCAAGCCTTTTCTTCGAGTTGGGGCTGACTATCAACTTCTCCGCGAGCATTTTCTTTTTCTTCGGAGTCGCTGATGAGATTATTTTTTCAATTACATCCACACATTTCGATCTGTCCTTTGGGAGAGACTTCTTTGCCCTGTAGGCAGCCTTTCTTAGTGTTTCAGGATTTGAATATCCTTGGTCACCTGGAGTGCTGGGTCCATTTTGATCGATTTCAGGTTGTGGATTATCCAGCTTATTCTGTCCTTTATGAGGCTGGTGCAACTCAGCATATCTCTTTCTTCGCTTTGCATTTCTTTGGTCCCTTTGCAGGGATGTCACTGGAGCTTGACACCTATAGGACAAATGTCCTGGAAGGTGGCAAAAGGATAGGACATTAGTCCTGAATTGGATCAAAACAATAGGACATTCTCACGCGTGACAATAAAGATAGTAAAACAGAAACCACATAAACACAGTCTGAATGAACGACATTTATTGACTAGTAACAAACAAATGACACCCTCAGTGGTACTGATATGGCCTTTTCTGCCTGTCGCGTTATATATATATTTTATATTAATATATATATAGATGTTAAAAGATGAATGAACAGTTGAAAGAATTTTATATAAATAGAATCAATTTCCTCTTTGTATTATGCCTAAAAATCGATAAGAAACAAGAAAATAATGTTGAGAAATAGAAAATAAAGAATAAAAGAAATTACTGGCTATTCATTCGTCCTGTTTGCTTTTTTACAACTAAAAAAGAATACCACTGGTTGATGGTTGATGATATTTATTTCATATGATGTGATACAAAAAACCCGTGAAATCATGGTTCTAAAGAATTTCACTGTTGATTAAAATTGTCACTTATCTGACGTGGATTCCCTGATGGAGAAGAAGAATTGTCTCTTTTGTTTAACTTAATTCTGTCCTCACGTTTGACCAAAAGGATTATCGTCCAGCTGGCTTCACATGGACGTCAGGGATATGACGAGCTCCATGTCATCAGAAGAATAAGCGTTGAGGATGGAAGTAGGTTAAAACGATTATATCAGGAATCCGACAGTCGAAAATATTATGAAGAAGGAAGCAAAAAACAAAAATCCTTTCCCTGCGCACAGACAAATTAACAGGGACTAAATACACAATCTGTATCCTGTTGAATGACCAGCGAGGAACGCCGTTGACGTTGTTTGAATAAGAACCCTGCATATTCACGGGTTATTGTATCTTATTCTCAAAACATAATAATGTTCTTTCCTCGCTGTTCATCCACACTGTTCCAATGTTTAAGAATGCACCAACATTCTTTATGAACTAAGCTAAACATGTTAAATTAACTATCACCATATAAACTTCACGCGCTGAAGAATTTATATGAAATGAGAACAACATGTTAAAATAACTATTATCATACAATTTGCATACATTGAAGAATAATAACGAATCACCTTGATGAAGGACGATGAATGATTCGCATGGCGCAATGGACACAAGCACAAGACTACCCATTCCCAGCTTCACACATCGAATCGTAACTTACCAGCTCAGGATTCGTTTGTGGTGTCTACGACACGTGTTGTTTAGGGTGAGACGAGCTTTTTGAACCAACTTTATGACCTCAGTCATCCGAAATAGTGGTCTGGCGTAAACATATGTTCCTTGCCCTCCAAGATGGTCGCTCGAATGGTTTTTCTTAACGATATTTCCCACATCCAGCCAATCGAAAGGATAGTACACAAATTGTCTATGGTAACAATATCTAAAATTGAACTACACTAAATAAAAACAATGTCGCATACTGCGTCATTCCGAAAACAATATTATTATCGTCACTGTCTATGACGTACTGTCTATGACGTATTGTCTGGACTATATAGCAGAATATCGAGGATGCGTAGAGTAAGCGCTTGTATCGCGACAATATCCCCCCGCTTAAGTGAAAAATCAAGAATGCAATTTTTCCTTTCACTTACATCGAGCGACTGAGATAATCTGCCCCGATATTGTCTTTGCCTGGAATGACTCGTACAGAGAAGTTATACTGTTGGAGTTGTATGGCCCATCTCATCAGCCGTCCGTTTTCTGTCCTTGCTTTTTGCAGATATTGTAGAGGCTGGTGATCTGTTTCGATAACAAACTTTGTTCCAAACAGGTATTGTTCAAACTTCCGTATTCCCCATACTATTGCCATGCATTCCTTCTCGATCGTGGCATACCGGCCTTCAGTTTCACTCAGCTTCTTGCTGGCGTATGCGATTGGTTGTAAACCATCACCATGGTCTTGCATCAGGATAGCGCCAATACCTCTGTCTGATGCGTCCGTCCTCAGGACGTACTGTTTCTCTGGATCAGGGAGACAGATGACTGGCTTCTTGCACAACTCTCGCTTGAGTGACGTGAATGCTTCTTCGCATTTGTCGTCCCACTGAACTCGTTCAGGATGCCCTTTCTTCGTTTTTTCAGTCAGCGGCAGTGCGAGCGTAGCGAAGTTCGGCACGAACTTCCGATAATATCCTGCTAGACCCAAGAAAGCGCGCAAGTCTTTCTTCGTCTTCGGTGGTTGCGCGTTTCTGATCTTTTCAACCTTGTCCTCTTCTGGTTGAATTGTACCTTGACCAACTATGTGTCCTAGAAATGACAGGCTCTCAAATCCAAAATAACATTTGGAAGGTTTTGCTGTCAGATTGCACTCATGTAATCTATCCAACGTTGCTTTGAGGACTTGCACGTGCTCCTCCCACGTCTCAGTTGCTACCATGACGTCATCAATGAAATTACTGACTGCGTCTTCGTTCAGCGGTTTCAAAAGTTTCCTCATCATGCGTGTGAAAACAGCCCCAGCGTTCTTCAACCCAAATGGCATCACAGTCCATTGAAATTGACCTTGCGGTGTAGTGAAAGCGGTTTTCTCCTTGTCCTCTGTTTTCATAGGGATTTGCCAGTATCCTTTTGCGAGGTCTATCTTAGAAAAGTATTTCTTCTTGCTCAACTTGGCAAACAGCTCATCGATGTTAGGCATTGGTTCGGCATCGAATCTTGTGGCTTGATTTAATTTTCTGTAGTCAATACAGAATCGGTTGTTGCCGTCCTTCTTTTGTACAAGTACTACAGGTGCGCTGTATGGTGATGCTGCTTGTTCGATGACGTTCATTTTCAGCATTGCTTCAACTTCTTCTCCGATTGCTTTTATCTTAGAATATGGCAGAGGGTACTGTCGAACAAATATAGCTCGATCCTGTTCCATTGGGATATTACACTCTTGCAACGATGTTTTCCCCGGCAAATCTGTCAATACAGACTTCTTGCGGTCGCAGATTTCTGTAAGCTCTGTTCTTTGCTTTTTTGTCAGTTTGTCGGACAAATGAACATCCGCTGGTCCTTGGGTATTTTCCAGCTGAATCACAGGTATGCTATCTTTTGTTCCAGTAGTATCTTTCTGTTCATGTTCGTCGATCATCACAACGGCGACGATATGAGTTTCCACTTGCTTCTCTCTTTCAACGTACAGTTTCAATGCATTAGCATGGTAGATTTTCTCATTGTCTCCTACTGCAATCTTGTAGTCACATTCATTGATGCGGTCAGTGACAACATATGGACCTTTCCATAGCATCTGCAGTTTGTTGGCTTTATCAGAAACAAGCATGAGAACTTTATCTCCAACGTTGAATTTTCGTGCTTTTGCTTTCATGTTGAAATGTTTCGCGTGTTTAGCGCTTGCTTTTCCAAGATTTTCTCTGGCGATTTTACAGGTTTCTTCAATTCTATTGCGGAGGTCGATCACATACTGAAATGTGGTCCTGGTTTCTTCCGTCTGTTCTTCCTGTGTCCAGAGCTCTTTCAGAATCTGTAACGGTCCTCGTACAGTTCGTCCATAAAGAAGCTCAAAGGGAGAGAATTGTAGTGATTCTTGCGGTACTTCTCTGATAGCAAATAGAAGTGCAGGAATAAACCTGTCCCATTCTTTTGGTTGTTCTTGACAAAGATGTTTCAGCATACTTTTGATGGTACCATTGAAACGTTCCACCAACCCGTTGCATTGTGCGTGTCTTGGTGTGGTCCTCAGGCCTTTCACACTTAATAGCCTGTTCACTTCGTCAGCTAGGGATCCTACAAATTGAGATCCGTTGTCTGTCAGAATCTCTCTCGGAATACCTAAGCGAGTCCACATTTCCCACAATGATTCGGCCACATCTTCGGCTTTGATGGATTTTAATGGCTTGGCTTCGACGTAGCGTGTAGCATAGTCCACCATGGTGATTATATAGCGGTGCCCCCTGTCGGACGCTGGTAAGATAGGTCCGATGATATCCACCGCCACACGATCAAAAGGTGTGTGGATTATTGGCATCTTGCCCAACGGCAGTTTCCGAACTTGACCCTTCGGTGACGTCCTTTGGCATATGTCACATGACGCGCAATAGCGTCTGATGTCTCCGCAGATTCCGGGCCATACGAAATCGTTCCAGATTCTCTTCCTGGTTTTGGTTACACCCAGGTGTCCTGACATCGGCGTGTCATGGGCCAATCTTAACACTTCGTTGCGATATTTCTTTGGGACAACAATTTGTTTGGTCTCTTTACCGTTTTGGAGGAAAAGAACGGTACAAAATTCCCTTTCTCCAGCTGTAGGTAGTTTTAGAAGTTGATTTGCGCCCTCCTTTCCCATGCTTGGTCTCATTGTCAGCTAGCTTCCTTGCTTTCTCCAGGGTTGGATCCTCCTTCTGAGCTTGTCCCAACTCCACTGGAGTGACATCCCCGAGCAGAGAATTGGATGTTTTCAATGTTTTATCTGTTTTCCCCACAGAAGCTCTAGTTTGCATTGCTGCGCACACTTCTCGAATAGCGTAAACTGGAACAGGTGTCAGGTTCCCATCCTCAGACTTACGGTAGTTCCCTACAAGAACTTGCTCTACCGGTTGCTTCATAACGGCCACAACGGTCTTCCCTTCAAAGAATGGTGTGTTCATGTGTACCGTCGCAATTGGTAGTGTTAACTTCGCAGGCGACGAGGCCATCACTATCTCAATGGTCTCTCCTGACAAACATCGCTCGGGTACGAGACTGGAATCGACGATGGTGATCGACGCTCCAGTGTCGCGCAATGCCGTCGCTTGCTTTCCTTCTACTTCTACTTGGCACTCCGGCGAGAACGGTATCGCCGTACATAATGAACAGAGCTTGCCGTGACTCTGTACATCCTCCTGCCTCATACTTCCAGCTATTGCGGCGGCTGCTTTATTTTCTTTCCCTCCTTTTGGGCATTGTCTCGCCACATGACCTTGCTGGTTACAAGTATAGCAGGTTACTTCAGGCCTCCTTGTCCTGACGTTGTGGAGCTGCTTCTGCGTTACCTCCACCTTCTTTTTATCTCCTTCCTCATCTTCTTTCCTTCTACTATGCTTGAGTCTATCTCCGAATCTATTCCTGGGTCTTTCATGATCAGACATAGTGGCTTGCTTTGCTGAGCAAATCTAAACAAATCGCCCATAATCTTATTGCATCGCCCATCGTCTCCTCCTTTTCTCTGACGCGCTTGATCAAACGTGCTATCAATCACGGATCAGTCATATGTGTTTCTTTGCAAGTTCCTGCCATCTGGATAACCAGAGATGTGTGTCTCCTTCTCCTGGCCTCTCTAACTTTTTTTCGATATTCTTCTGCCGTCAGCTGGAATCGGAACAATATGATTGTAATGTTCATCAACATCACTCAACATAGAGTAATTTTTAGCAATGGATTTGGCCATTCTTGAAAAGCCGTTCTCTCAAATGTGCGTAGATAATCTGGTGTCTTCCAGAAAAGGTAGTTTTATCTTCAGTTTTTCCTCTAAAACTGCGATGACGAGAATCCGAAAGATCGTGTTTGTTGTCACTGTTTGAATTTCGAGTTCTAATTCAATTCCAGCTTTTTTTCCTTTTCTTTTGTTTTTATTCTTTTTTCAGCTTTTTGTTTTTTTCTTTGTTCAGCTTCAGTTTTCTTTTCTCTTCAGCTTCGCTTTTTTTTCAGCTTTCTTGAGCTTTTTTCTTCAGCTTCTTTCAGCTTTTGATGTTTTCTTTCTTCAGCTTCAGCTTGATTTTTCTTTCTTCAGCTTCAGCTTGAGCTAAACGCGTTTTCTCTTCCTTGACGTAATTGACAAGATCTGGACCCGACAACCCCAACGCTTCTCCTTCGGCCTTAAACTTTAAGAAAGGATCGTTGGCTTCCATTGCTTTCGCTTGAGCACGAGTCGTCATTTACGAATTCCAAAAATGTAATACGACAGGAAAGAATAAATTAGCGTTCGAAAAGTTCCGATTTCGTCACGCCGATTACGTCACGTCAATGACGTTATTTTCCCGAGGAGGAAAAAAAAAACAAAATGGCAACTCTTTGAAATATCTTCGAACAACCCCAATGGATTCGTTATAACTATACGCTTTTACCGCAAATTCTGTTATTTGCTATTCGCGTATTAACAGCATAAAACCGAGAACTTGAAAAGAAGAGTTTTGTGTATCCGGCAATGGCACCCTCTTGTTAACACCAGTTCTACTTCGAACTCAAAGATTCTAATTCATTCTTGTAATGTAATTAGAATTGTGATAACGTGTCACTGTCTAGGCTCGAATCCAGTAGCTAAACTTATCAAATTCACAAAAGTTATCCTGCTACCTTTACCTTGATTCGCCTAATAAGATCAACTGTACGTGGCCTTATTTGATTGCCACACAGATACAATCCACCCTGGATGATACACCTGTGTCTCAGGGATTTACTGTGTGTATATTTATAAATTAAAAAATACACTCTAGTATAACTCGCGGTCCGTTCCTTTGTGGCGGATGAGTTTACTAGACCCTTCTGCTAATACTCTCTCACTACGAGTATTCTTCTAATTTTCTATGTCGCTCTTACTTCGGCGAACAGAAATGTTAGGCTACAAAACTGACTTAAGGATCCTATGTGATTATTCCGTTTATCACTGATCTATTAAGCGCGACGCTACTGTCTGTCTACTGTTCGGTCCGTTGAACATAGAACATTTACCTTACCTTCAAAGGTGACTAGTAGGTCAACAAGTTATTTAGTCTTCATACTAAATTATAACTTGTTATCTTTCTCCTTCTAATATTGACACAGGTCCTCGTGTCTCCGGATTCACTATAACAACAAATGCTGTAGGATTCCAATATTAGCTTCAAACACTCAATCGGTTAAGACTGAGATAATAAAATAGACCACCGTTCTGCCTATTCTTTTACAGCATGTAATACCCGAAATTACAGCTGAACATTTGATTGACAACACGTACTGGGAGTCGTTTGCATAAGGTTATAAATATGCAACCTAATTATATCTGTAAATATAACTGGTAACTTATGATCGACGTGGGAAGCTGATGTTACATTGGTTGGTAGGGTAGTCCATAAGTCCGCCCATTTGTAAGAGCGGCTCCCGCCAACCTCCCGCGTTGAACAAATGAATGATACAATGATAATTTACATGTACAATGTAGTAAATATCATCACCACCAGTGGTAACACGACTTAAAAAGTGATTGTGACTCCAACTATCACGAGACGAGCCCCCATTGTCGCGTTATATATATATTTTATATTAATATATATATAGATGTTAAAAGATGAATGAACAGTTGAAAGAATTTTATATAAATAGAATCAATTTCCTCTTTGTATTATGCCTAAAAATCGATAAGAAACAAGAAAATAATGTTGAGAAATAGAAAATAAAGAATAAAAGAAATTACTGGCTATTCATTCGTCCTGTTTGCTTTTTTACAACTAAAAAAGAATACCACTGGTTGATGGTTGATGATATTTATTTCATATGATGTGATACAAAAAAACCCGTGAAATCATGGTTCTAAAGAATTTCACTGTTGATTAAAATTGTCACTTATCTGACGTGGATTCCCTGATGGAGAAGAAGAATTGTCTCTTTTGTTTTTTGCTTCCTTCTTCATAATATTTTCGACTGTCGGATTCCTGATATAATCGTTTTAACCTACTTCCATCCTCAACGCTTATTCTTCTGATGACATGGAGCTCGTCATATCCCTGACGTCCATGTGAAGCCAGCTGGACGATAATCCTTTTGGTCAAACGTGAGGACAGAATTAAGTTAAACAAAAGAGACAATTCTTCTTCTCCATCAGGGAATCCACGTCAGATAAGTGACAATTTTAATCAACAGTGAAATTCTTTAGAACCATGATTTCACGGGTTTTTTGTATCACATCATATGAAATAAATATCATCAACCATCAACCAGTGGTATTCTTTTTTAGTTGTAAAAAAGCAAACAGGACGAATGAATAGCCAGTAATTTCTTTTATTCTTTATTTTCTATTTCTCAACATTATTTTCTTGTTTCTTATCGATTTTTAGGCATAATACAAAGAGGAAATTGATTCTATTTATATAAAATTCTTTCAACTGTTCATTCATCTTTTAACATCTATATATATATTAATATAAAATATATATATAACGCGACACTGCCTTCTGTTCACTCTGCAGAAGTGGATGGTGTTCCTGAGTCCTGTTGACCAGTGGTACCCCTCCTAGCCGAGAACAGGACCCTTTTCTTGTCAGCTGCCCACTTATCAACAACACCTAAGACAAAAGGGTGTTGACCCTTGACTTGATCAGGCCCTTCCAATTGTACCCTCAGCATGCAGTCCTGAAACTCAGGACTTAGGCGGTTTCGCAGTGAGGTACACAGCAAGTTCTGCCTGCTGAAGCCCCTCTCCACATCCGCTGTGTGGACAGGCAGTGTCAGTGCCAGTTGCCCTAGCTTCCTCATGTTTGGGAACGCCATAGCTGTGTCTGAAATAGCAATCAGCTTCCATAGAGCAGCTGTGTTGTCTCTGGGGAACATTTGTGCTTTTACAGTCTCCTTCAAGTCTTTCCACTCTCGTCGAGTGGCATCCTTATCAACCAGAGGAGGGGATGTCTTGTGTTGCTTCTGGCCATTGTCATCATCCCAGGAGTGAGTCTTGGGTGCCCCGTAATGATCAAGCAAGGTCTCAAGTTGCTCGATGCCCCATCTGTCAATTTCCCTCTCAGACAGAAAGGATACTGGGCGCATGCACAAGATTCCAAAGGCAGTCAGGAGATCTGTGTTAGGAAATCTGGAACACAAATAAGGATTGACTTATGAGAAAGGCAAGCTCCCATAATGTTTTGCACCTTAAAACCCCAAGCATGAAAATAACATGACCACTTGGGGAGGTCATGGGGCAAGGGGTTTAGGTGTCACCGTGTGTAGAGGACAATGATGTAAGAGATGTACTTAGAAAACTCAAAAGGCTGTTTCCACCTCAACAGTAGTTGAACACAATTTGACAAACCTACATAGTAGTAACTTTAAGAACCCACTCTTCATTTTCAACATAGATTTTTGGTTTTGTTTGATTGTTGATGCTGTTTGTTTGTTTTAAATTGAAAATGCATACCTTCCATCAATGTTGGTGATCAGGTTATCAACAAACTTGTCAACAGCTGAGGTGATGTCACTGTTGGGGCAGCCAGTCACAACATGTCCACAGTACTGGGTTTTGCCACTATCATGAGAAACGTTCCCCCAGAACTTCTTAAGGTGTTCACCACCATCCGTTTTCAGCTGTCTCAGGTGCTCCTTGCAGCGGTCCAATTTCACCTGCAAACGTTCCTTTCCATCTTTAAAAATAATTGGAGTTATGATTTATAATTTATGTACACTTGTTAACCATATTTCTGATTCACATAAAAAAGCAACTGATAAAAAAAACAAGTGGACTCTAGTCTAGAATTCTTCTCATGAGTTTACCTTGATCATGGCGATGTCAACTTCTTGTGACTGAAAGAAGAGGTTGAGGGCACCAATGGCAGGAATGACATCCATCAGAAAACTTGTCAGGCCAATGAATTTCAATGTGCATATCTAAAACAAAAACAACAAACAGATCAATTACCATTTTCTTCATCTACATGTTGTTAACAACTTCAAGTAGTGTGGAACACAAGGTGAAGTCTATACACTAATATGGGTCTAATGTGGCAAAATTAACATTTTTTTTCTAAATCTATTAAAAAAGCTGTTCAGCTCGCCCCCCCCCCCCCCCCCCCCCCTCCCCCTCAAAACAAAATTTTCACCCTTTTCTCTTTGAAAAGCCATGTGGTCATAACCAGCCAGATATGAATAAAATATGAGTCCCAGGCCTAATTACGATTTGTAAAATTACAAGGAAACAAAAACCTTTTTCTTCAAGCCGACAGCCTTGGGGTCCTTTGCTCTAGCAGCAGCCTCGGCCTCCTCCAGGTAGGTCAAGAGGGCTTCCAGGCTTCTGTAGATGGCTTCCAAGGCCTCGTAGAAGGAGAGCCATCTGACTTCATGCACTTCCTTGAAGCGCAACTTTGGCGAGTCGACAATTTCTTGCACATCTTTCAGCTTTTGACACCTGCTTGGGGACGCTTTGAAGTAATAAAACAGGGATGTCAATATCTCCACGTAGCTTTCCATAGCTGGAACACCTGAGGCAGCCTGGCTGGTACACAGTGCAAGCCTGTGGGCTATGCAATGAATGTTCACAATATGTGGGTTTACACGAAGCATCCTGCCATGCAGGCCCTTCCCCTTCCCCACCATGGCAGTTGCCCCGTCGGTGCCAAGGCCCATTAATTTTCCGATGTTGTCTGTCTCAAGCCCGAAAGCCTCCAGCTGTTGCAATACAACTTCAGCCATTGTTTCTCCAGTACCGTCACTTATGCTTACATTTGTCAGGAAGTGTGTACTTGCATGTATTTGGCTGTCTACAAGTTTAATATATAGAGCCAGGCGCTTGTTGTTTGCCCTGTCAGTTGATTCATCAGCAAGAATGGTTATGTAGGTGGCCCCCTTGATTTTCTCGACAATGTTCTCTGAAATGACGTTACTCATCACCTGCATGAGCTGTGTGGCGGTGTTTCTATGTTCATAGGTGACAGTATCACTGACATTGAGTTTGTCAACATTAGGGGCGCCCAAGTCTTTGACAAGCGCCAGCAGAGAAGGAAATTTGGATAGCGGTAATGATTCCTGGATCATCCAGTACACAAGTTTCGTAGTGGAGGCCATTGCTGCCTCCTCGCCACTCAGCAGTCTAAGCTGTGCATCCGCTTGTTCTTTTTGTAATTTTGGCACTTGTAATGCCAGCCTGTGATCTTCGATCTTGGCGTGGTCTGAGGGAGCACTCTTTCTGTAGTTTGTACAGCCAGTGGTGAATGAGTTGTTTCTTTTGGCCGCAATACAGATCCAGCAAAGCATGCCTCTCCCCTCCTCATAAAAAAGCCATGGGGAAAAGATTTTCTCCCACGAGGGTTGATATGTCCTAGTTATAACCTGTCGCGAGCTTTCGCTTTCAGTTTTGGTTGTAGTAGGCCTACTTGCGGCACTAACTTCGGGGCCTTGCTCGGTCTTTCGCGACTCGGTCTCCACTGCTGATACTTCGTCCTGCTGCTCGGAAATTGCGCTTTCAACTGCATCCTTCTCTGTAGCAGGCACTGGCAGGAAAGCGAAAAGCTTCCGTTGTTTCGGATCATTAGTAATCGAAAGTTTCCGTTTTGGTGGCATTTTAATCGCTCGTTTCGAAAGAGAAAGTACTTTTGATAAACAGGAGAGGAAGCGCTGTCAACGCGGTTCACGTCAGTTCGCTTTCGCTAAAAAATAGCTGAACTAAGCCGCCAATCACACCGGCCCGCACGTCGCTCGCTCGCGCAGTGTACAGCCGACTACCGCAAATTTGTAGCCTACTCGGAAAAAATGTTATTGGCAGTGTCCGCGATCAAAAGGAAAGCAATCAGACACATGACCCCCTCTTGAAAAAAACAATCGGACATCTGTCCTGCTGATCATTATTTTTATCGGACATTTGACCAAGTCAATCGGTCATAGTCCGATGTCCGACGCCCAGTGACATCCCTGCCTTTGTTCTTTTGTCTCTTTGCCATGCTGTTCAGCTTTCTGATGCCTCCATTCTTTTCTCTGTTTGTCCTTCTCTGATCTTGTCTTTCCAGCTGTAGGTTTGGGTAGTTTTCCTTCTGCCCTCATCTTTTGTCTGTGCTTCTGAACACGGAGTCTTGTCTTTTCTCTATACTGAGCTTTTTTGTCCTCAGAAATGCCTGTGCAAAACAAAAAAGTTGAAAGTGTTACTAAACACACAACCTGGTAAAAAAATCTGTATAGATCAATGTTTAATTTAGAGACCTTGAAAGTAACCAACAGAACTTTCTATAATTTACTGTTTATGAGTGTTTATACCCAAAATCTAAGGGTGATTGGATGCACAAATATTGAGCCCAAATGCAGCAGTAAATATTTGTACACATTGATGTGACTGGGTGCATTAGTAAACCGATCCCTACATTTATTTTCCAACCCCATGGCTAGTGGTAACAAAGCAGGATCACGTCACCCACTAGTACATTATCTGCTGTGGTGTGGGGTATTCTTACTTGATAATTTAATTATTCGCTTAATAATTATTCTTAGTGTTCCTAGTCTGGAGTAATTCTTATGTCCACAGATGTTTTATGTAAAGCGTGGTGTACCGTGCTATAAAAGATTTCATTCATCAGAGATGAGAATCGTCCGCTTTTTAGCGGAAATCCGCTCTTTCGGAAGGTCCCAGGGTCATTTTTGAGATCGGTTTAAATCCGGTGAGAAAATTTTAGTGTATATGATTAGGGTGAGTTGTTGATTTTCGATCTGGCAGCTTATTCCCACTCGTTATTCCCATGCGGATTGTTGTCATTTGGTTCGCTCTCACTGCGTTTTCGTCGATCCACCAAGCTGCCGTAAAAAGCCGAGATAACCCGATTTCTTTCTTCCGTGTGTAAACGTACGTGGGGCTCTCTTAGATACCAGCCATCGCATTACGGAAGTGACGTTTCGTATCTAAGCCTCCCGTTTTTCTTCGCATTCCGGCTGTTCCCAGACACTCCCGCTGATAGTGACCTCACTCAAATAGGCGCTTGAAGCCCTTTCTCGTGCGCTGGGTTGTAGTGCGAACGATGGAACAGCCAAAACATCACGTGGTTGATCAGCCATTGTCTAGAACAAAGCGCGACTTGTAAAATGCTTCGAAAACTAAATCCTGGAGAAAAGGCTCTTGCTACCCACATCTACAGTGGTGTAAAAAACAAGTGGAACTTTTTTAAGTGGTTAGAAGAAAAGTTGAACACAACAGTCTTAATTCGTTTGAAGGACAAAAAGATCGAAAGAAATGTGGAGTTGAATGCAGAGGCAGAGAAACAAGCCAGACTGGCTCATAAGAAAGCTCTGACTGCCCGACTTCAGGTGTTGGTGAGGAAGAGAAGTGAGATTAGAAGTCAAAAGCCACCAGCCAAGAAAGCAAGAACTGGATAGTTGCCTGGCTTCAGTTATAATTATAAAATACATGCACATGTACATAGTTCATTCAATAATTGTGTGTGTGCAGACTGTATAGCATGTTGGTACCTGCCAGTTTTTATTTATACTTTTAACAATTCTTCAAAAAAACATGAGTATGTTGTATACACAAAGAACTGTAATCCTAGTGCATGACGTAATTGTAAACTTCAGCCTGACTTCAGTGCCTGACTACGACTTCAAGGCTGAAGTTGTTCATAATGTATGATTATAGCATCAGAACTGTTTTAGGAACTATACTGCCTGAAACCATCAGTATTTCTGCTTTCCTTGTTGTGGTTTTTCCAAGACATTATTTTGAAATTGTAAACCTTGTTTGAACAGTCAATCGAGGTATTTATGATTTTATTGTTTGGTGTGACCGTAAGAGTGTCAGTGAGGCTTCATACTGATTCTATGTATAAATGTACAACTCTGTTTTGGACAGTAATTATGTGCATTGGTAAAGCCTTGTCTTGTCATTGGTATTTAAACCATTCTTGTCTGCAGTCAAAAGGAATGTTTGTTTAATACAAGGCTTAACTGATGTTTGAAATAAATTCATTAGGCCTATGTGTTGAACTGTGGAGAGCTAACAACAGCATTTTAGTACCACAAAAACAACTGATCTGACCCCATAAAATAAGGCTCAGAATGCATAGATTTTAACCATCTTTTCAAAAAATTTTCCGGGGGAGCATGCCCCCGGACCCCCCTAGCATCGCGTATCTGCTTTGCAGGTACGCGCACTCGTGGCTTCGCCACTCCACAGACTTTGGAATTTTTCCTCCTTTTTGTCATTTTAGGATTCTCATCTCTGATTCATATTATTATTATTACAACAGCTGGTTGTGTCCATTTAATTTGCAGAAAAACTGAGAAAAAAAAACAACATACCTATGACATAGGCCTTCACTCGAGCATTTTCATACTCCCTGAATGCTTTGTAGTGCTCAGGATCTTGTTTCAAACGAGCTCTGTAACTCCTGCTTGCTTCTGCAGAAGACACTCGGGGTTTCTTTTGCAGCAGCTCCTGGTGTGCATGCTTCATCAGTCGAATTCTAAGTCCAGACCTTCTCGGCGGATGCTGTTCAAGTGTTGCGTCTGCCATCTCTGTTAGGAAATAATGTTTGAAAATGTGAAGAATCGCTTGCATTATTTTTCACAAATAACCTACATACTGTTCTCAAGAAGTAATTATAAATTTCAGCAGAAAGCATGTGCACCACAAAGTGGAAATCTACAACTTACAAAAAAATCCATTTGTTGGTTACATACGAGTAAACGACCAAGGATGTCAAAACTGGTCATTATTATTTCTTTTATAAATAATAAGCAAATGAAACTAAATTGTAATAATCTGTCAACACATGTACTTACCAATGTAAATTTGCAACAACATATATATATAGATGTGAAAAAAGAACATTTAATAAACGATCTAATTTGTTAGTACTGTGAATAGAATTGCCAATCAGGAAATGGTTTCTGGTGTAGCCAACAACATTGGTAGTCTTGATTCATTAAAAAGACTTTACACAAAATAACTTCTCAGTTGAAAGTACACCTTGTTATTACAAATAGTTAACCTACAGCCAGTAGCTAAAGTCAATAAGTCTACAGTACACCCAAATGCAGTATCCCTTCTGTTGGTTACACAGAAACTACAGTGAGCAGAACGATAACCCAAAAATTGTTTCTGAGTAGCCAACAACATGGGCTGTTTCGTTTGTCAAAACCTTTTGCCAAAACATATAATTCTATCTTGAAAGCAAAACATATCGTCACCAATAGTTGAAATAGACTCAATAAATGAACAAAATCTGTCTACATTGCCCCCAAACACCATCTGCTTATTGTTGGTTACAAAGAAACTACAGTGAAAAGAAAATTGCGACCGGGAAATGGTTTCTTTGTAGCCAACAACATCAGCTATCATGATTAATACAACTGTACGACTAGAGAATAAAGATCGTATTTCCAATAAAAAATATGCAGCAAAATTCTTCCAAATTTAATGGTTTGGTGACCTAAGCAATCCTAGAATGCCTCCAAACACAACCCGCCTTTCGTTAGTAACAAAGAAACTGCCGCGAATTGAATAGCGATCGGGAAATGGTTTCTGTGTACTGAACAACATCAGTCACCTACTTTCATTAATCCACAATTCATTTGCAAAATCATTTAAAATAAATTACAACCAACTGTGGAGAATCTTTGAATTATACCAGTCTTTTGAAAATAGTCAATGCTAAACACTGCAAACGATTCTAGGTCACTGGTTGCGTTACATAGGAATCGGGCACCGACTATCACAATGGCGGACTTTTCAGTTTCAGTGGTAGCGTGCCTGATCATAAAAAAATAAACTGTGGAAACAAGAACGCAACAATCTTTTAAATAAAACACAAATAGCTGAAAGATACAATAAAACATCAATATCTTACCGCTTTGGAGCTGTAGCAGAAGAAATCGGCAAGATATCTCGTCAAAATCGAAAGTCAACTGCTGCTGAGCACGTTGCGTTACTAAATTTAACCCGGAAACGAGGCTCGGTTTTAAGCAATAACACGGATTTTCCTGTCACGTGCGCGTGTTGTTCTGACATGGCAAAATGTGTTGGTGTGCTTTGCGTTGAACAACACCGTGTTAGCATCGTTAAAACGTTCTGGCCCGTCGCGCCTACACGTTTTTCTGTTCGTTACCTTCGGAAACGGATAGCGGCACGAGCACTTCAACAATGTGTACGATATTTTAACATTGTTTTAATCTCTTTGCCGATATGAAATTTAAAAAAAATAGAGATTGTATTTTAGATGCTTTACCTCAACATTTTTGGATCAAGTAAATGTCAGCAAGTGTTAAAACGTTTTTAGTGCAGTTCATCGCCGGAAACGAAAGTAACGAACACATGGCATATTTTCAAACACAAAATTTGTGTCAAAGACTCTCATTATTTTTGGGGGGAGGTGAAGTGACTTTTAGTCTGTGTTTTGATCTAATGAATAAAAACAATATTACGACTATAATGTTGACAACTTTTGCTAAATCCCTTTTCAAAGATCGCGAGTAGCTTAATGTCCCGGTTTTTATTGCAATTTGCCCTAAAACATCAGCCTTTTAATTTATTTTTAGGTGCAATAAAAACATTCATTGAAACTAAACATACGTTTTCTAGCATCAGATATATGTTGTGTTTCACACTGCATAGTTATAATTGTGGATTTTGATGTGTGGGCTCTGTTTTGTTAGTCAATGTAGGCCTACCTATCGATTTTTGTGGGGTTTCCCACTATCATGGATGACCACATATATGTGCGTTGTGTGTGCTTAGCGCATGGCATTGGGCAATGATGATTACATTCCTATCTGAACCCTGATAGAAATAAATCTACCACCTAGATCGCTGAGCTTATGCCATCAAAACGTTTTTGTGTGACATGATTTAGTATGTTTTATTTGGGAGACGATAATAGTTGTGTGTTTGTCTGTGTTTGTGCTGTATATGCAGTGAAGACAATTTATAAATTTACTTATAGTTATCTGACAGTTCTTGTAGTAGTTGTTTTCCCTCAATGAATTTTTACTGTTCTGAGTGGTGAAAACCAAACTGATTATTTTGTTGTTGCTGGGCAACCCAAGTGTCCCTGATTAGTCACTAGTGAACATTTTTTTACCCATGTGAAAATAAAAGCTATCATTAATTTCTGAGACAGTGCTTATGCCTATTTTTTAGTCTGCAAGTGTTACATTAGACACCCAGAGATATAGAAAGTAAATCCGACTCATAATATTTTAATAACGATCCTAATATCTCGTATCAAATAGCACTGAACCCTTTCTAAAGTCATCAGATGTTCAAAGGTTTTCTCTCTTTTTTTTTTGGGGGGGGGAGCATGGTTTCATGGAGCTGATGTCTGTTCTCTTTAGTTTTCAGTTAATGTAATTATCCCTTGTATGAATCAAAGCAGACGACATGCATGCCTAACCGTGCGGGATTTTTGTATTTTTTCCGGAAATTTGACAAACTCGGCAAGCGCTATGGAAAATACGGATACTTGTTTCACGGTCCGGAAAAAAATAAAAACAACATTGGGGGAAAAAATCGAACTTGATGGCCTGTGGTAATGCACAGTGTGACGTTTTTCCGCCGACGGCCGGACGCGGTTTACTGCCGCAAGTCGCAGTAGAGACACATGGCGTCAAAGTTTCCGGTAGAGGCACCACAGTTTGCCGCACTAGTTTTTGCGCAGTCGCAGTGAAGGTTGCTGCTTGTGAGACAATTCAAAACATGGCGTCTAAACGAATGGCTAACTGATTGTGAATCCAAAATTTAAACTACTGTTTTTCACTGAACATGGTTCTACAAGTTTGCCATGATGATGTATATGAATTTCTTCACCTGACAAGCCAGCTGAAGACAAAACTTCATTTGACATTCTTTATCTTCTGAGCAAACTTGTAGTACACTTGACCACAATTTCTATTTTCTTCCTCACATTCAGTTATGGACTGACTACGTTCTGATGAAAAGTAGCACACTTGCTCAAGTTTCAAGATATTTGATTTTATAACTCGACATTGATCTTTAAAAACAGTTCAGCTGTGCATAACAGTGTGCATTCTGTTTGAGGAATCATGAATTCCAGACGGATGTTTGTGTTACCTCCATATCTTGTCAAATGCCCATTCAGACATAGTCAGTTTATTGCCAAATTGGCCCCAACATGTTGCTTGCTATCGTATATGCGTAGGTTAATGTCAGTGGGGTTTTAAATAAAACTGCCCAAGTTTCTGTGACCTGCAGATACATTGTGTAATACATCTTTCGCAAGAGCAGGCGTTCTACTTCCTTCCGATCTATAGTTTTATCTCGTTTCCGATTGACTGCTAACAACAGATCTATGGGATGTTGGCGAGTTGTACATGTGTGGTGTGTGTGTGTGCTTAGAGCAAGGCATGGGCAATGATGATTACATTCCTATCTGAACTGTGATGGAAATAAATCTACCACCTAGATCGCTGAGCTTTATGCCGTAAAAAGGCCAAGTCTTTTTGTGTGACTAGTAGTGTTGATTTGATAGTGATTGTTTGCATAAATATGCTATGTGTGTGTGCTGGTGCTGGACACTTCTGTAAGTTTAGTAATAGTTGTATGACAGTTCTTGTAGTTTTTCAAACAAGTTGTTTTTCCCTAATTGAATGTTTACTGTTAAGCATGGTGACAAGCAAATCAATTATTTTGTTGTGCCACCGGAGTAGTCACTAATATTGTATGCTCACGTTTAAAAATAAAGATTAAGATTTTTCAGTCTCTAGTGTTACTTTAGGAACCCTAAAAGTAAATCTGACCCTAAATATTCTAAAGACTTGACCCTCACATTTTATGTCTTGAGAGCACCAAACCCGTTATAAACATGTTCTAAGGTTTTTGTTTATATGGCAATATCGTTTGTATCTCTCGGTTTATGTTATCATCTCTTGTGTAAAGTTGCATCAGAAAGACATTTTATTGGAGGTTTCTCATGGGTAGTATTTTTATTGTTTGATCATTTGTGTGTGCATCCGTCAGTTACAAAGGCTTGTTCTTTCTCAAATTCAATACTTTTATAAGTTTTCATTCGAAAATTTGGAGCTACAAGTTTGCTGTGATGTTGTATGAGTTTCTTCACCTGACAAGCCAGCTGAAGAGAGAACTTCATTTGACATTTTGTATTTTCTGAGCAAAATTGTAGACATTTACTAATAATTTTTATGTTCTTTCTTGCTTTCAAGTACGTTTTGATGAAGAGTAGCATGCATACAAAAATTTAAAGATATTTTATTACAACACGTGATCAAACGAAAAAAGTTTCAGCTTACCTGTTCAACCTGTTATGTTTAAAAGAAATTGTGAGCATGCTTGACGTACTGAGCTATAGATATACTGTACAGCTCCCGTCGGCCGATGAAACTACCCGCCATATTGGTATGACCATACCCAAGCGTCTGCTATACCGAGACATGCTTGTTTTTCCGTTGTGTTACCAAGATCTCATAGTGTCTGTTGCAATCTGTCCCATTCTTCCTAGGTCTATAATTACTGAGATTTTTTTAGATTACTAGAATTAAATCAATGTGAAGAATCTTTGCTGCCATTATCAGGAATGTGAGAAGACTCGTGATTTGGTTTTGTTCGCTTGTCCTTACAGTTACAGCTATGTCTACACATTGCGATGTTGGCAACTTTATAGAGTCCATGTGTATGTTTGATCAATGTTTCTGGCTTATTTTTAGGCACAACATTACAAAAGAAAATAAATAACAAGTTTTAAGTAATTAAAGTCTTCGAGGAGGGGGAGATAGAGAAGGGAGCGAGGTAAGATTTCGTTAAAAATTTATTTCAAGAGCAAATAGAATTACATACACGCATAGGAATTCAAAAGTGTATCAGTTCATTCTGTAAGTCATTTAACTTAATTTTGATTGACAATGCTCTTATCTCAACAATAGAAACACTTGGTAAGATCATGAAGTCATTTTAAAATAACGGGTTCTGAAATACAAACAAAAACCAAAAACGTATTATACAGACAGCGAGGAGCTAAATAAGGAATGACAAACGTACCTGTGCCAAAGGATTAGAACTACTTCTGCAACTAGCTATTAACTGCAGCCACAGGGGTCGGGATGGAGTAGGGGCTTGGGTTAGGTTAGGGTTAGGGGTCGCCCCTAAGGTTAGGCCCTAACCCTAACCGAAACTCAAACCAAAACCCTTTAGAGGCAGGGTTAGGGCATGACCTAGGGTTAGTGTTTGGATTAGAGGTTAGGTTTGGTGCTAGGTTAGGGTTAGGATTTCGAATAGGGTTAGGCCCTAACAGGGGCCATTAGGGTTAGGGTTAGACCCTAGGGTTAGAGATACGGCCTAAAGGGTTAGGGGTTAGGCTCTGACCCCAAGCCTAAAGGGTTAGAAATAGGTTAGAGTTTGGCGTAACCCTAAAGGCTAATATCTTTCTGTCATTGTTTGAGCTGTATTTGTTTGTGTTCCTCCTGTTTGATAAATAAAAGCTGCTATGATGACAAACTGTCCCTGAATCGAAATGAAGATTCAAAATATGAGCTTTTTAATCCTGAGCAGTTTTTCTCACATTTAAGATTTAACATTGAGGTCTCGGTATTTTAGTGCATGGTGTCTTTGGTGTGAGAGTTGTATTTATAGTGTTTATGACAAATAGCACAGCTGCTCTGAAGACTATTTGTGGGTTCCTTACGGAACATGCTCTATCCTTGTCGCTTGGACCCAACCTGATAGAACTGGCAAAAAAAAAAAAAAAAAATGTCCATGCGCCGGAAAACGGTCGCCTACAAGCTGGCTCCTGGGTGGCAAAAACTGTCACTTACAAATATAAGTTGAGGGGCTAACCAGCATCTCTCAATGTTGATGAAGCCACTGTCAATGCTGGCAACAAAGTTCTTGATCCTAACTCTAAAAATGTCATAACAGAACTGTTTGGAGCTGTTGATTAAAAAATGCAGCAACGGCTGTAAACCTGTTGGTTGACATTGCAGAGGCTCTGAAAACTTTAGAGCTAGGCCCTGAAAAACAACTGGCCTGACAATGCCTGTTGCTTTTTTCTAACTTGACTGAACTGTTGATGAAATTGTTGCTATATCTACTGTTGACCTCTTTTCTTTTTTTTTCCTGTACAAATAATATAATATTTCAGCGTCTGCGGGCACCTACTCCTCCTTCCCCTCCCTCCCCACCAAGGGCCATTGCCCCTCAACCCCCACTTCAAATTTTAGAATTCAGTAAATTTTCCAGTCCATGTTTTAGGTTGGTTGGTTGGTTGGTTTGGCACCAAGTTGATGGTTGAATAAAATTGGGGTTACCATAAAGCTGCTTTTCACAAATTTTGAATTTGGGACTGATTGTTACTTTGCGAGCTATGTGATGTGGAATAATGTTACTTGTACTTTTATTTGCTATGTTTTACTTGCACTTCATTTGGTTGCTGTGATGATCATTTGATCTGAAACACCTGTGATGTTTCCTAAACGAGCTTTTTAAATCTGAGCAACCCAAATCTAAAGCAAATGACTGCCCAGTACATTTGCTAGATATTGTTGAAAGATGAGCGTCCAATGAATGCATGTGGCTTCTTTGATTGTGCAGATTGTGTTGTTCCTGCCCGCCTTGTGCCGCAAGATGGGAGTGCCTTACGCCATCGTGAAGGGCAAGGCCCGTCTGGGTCGCGTGGTTCACCGCAAGACAGTGACCTGCCTGGCTCTGCACAATGTAAACCCAGAGGACAAACCTACTCTCTCCAAACTTGTAGAAGCAGTCAAGACCAACTTCAATGATCGTGCTGACGAGGTGAGTGGTTCTTCCAGCCCTTCTTTCATACAGCGCTATATTCCTTGACCTGTTGTTACCAGCTATAATTGTAAAGAAAGTGCAATTTTGCTGAGCAGCGCCTGTAAGGCTATCCTGCAAATGATGCGGACTGTAACACTGATTAGCATGAATAGGGAACCCCCGTAATTCTCTGCATACAAAGTATGTACATTTCCTAATTCGGCTTACAAAAGTCAGATTTTATGGTGCTTCATTTTCATTCAATTCACAAACCTAGCAGAAAAAAAAGCACTGGAGCCTACATCAATGGTAGAAACAAAGTTGCTGTTATAATGGTTGCAATGATGGATCACATATGTACTAATATGAATCAAGGATTATGATTTTACCTACCCTTGGCTGTGGCTGAGCAACCATAAAAAAAAGTCAACTAAATTTTTCTTGCTGTATAGTAGTGTTTCTAAGGGTCCTGATTGTCACGACCTAATGTCGGACAGACATCCCTCCCGAACAACCCAGCTATATAACTACCTACCCAAAACTAAACAGTCGTACAAAAAAGAAAATAAATAAATAACAAACACGTCGGTGAAGTTTTGAAATAAAAGAACGAGTTTTACTTCCCAATTACGCACAATACAACAATCACACCAAACATACATAAACAAAGCATCAACAAAAAATATAACTGGGTGAAATGAAAAATGAATGAAATGAGATGGATAAGTGACTGAATCTAAATGTATTATTTAACCATGACACCAATCAAAAACCAAAATAAATCAAATGGTATTTCACACTTTGAACTATTTAGACTGAAAATACCACTAGGAAAGAAAACAAAAAAACTTCCTTAATTACTAACAAGGCACAAAAGTCAAACGTTCATTTAGAGTTAATAGGTGCCTTTTTGTTTTAAATAAGTTAATCTAAAGAACAGTTCATAGTTAATAGCAATAACTAAATAACGAAGACCAGAAGGCTGTTGAGCCAGCACTGTTGACAAAGGTCCATGGAAGAACACAGCGAGGGGGGTAAGGCACTGTCCGCAGGAGGCGGCGATGTAAACTTCAACCTGCCCACCCTCGAGGTTCTGTGACAACTGCTGCTGCGCCCAGTCGTACCGGGAGAGGGGGTGGGGGGGGGGGGGGGGGGGGGGGGGGCCGAGACTGCTCCAGTCGCGGCTAACTCCGCTCTCACCCAGACACGCCAGTAACTTCTAATGCAGCTCTATCTTGACTGCTATCGCCCGGTGTCGTCCAGCTCAGTAGCCGACCGGGTAAACGTGTTGATGACCAGATGGACAATGGACTATGTCGTTAATGAAAATGTCGTTGATGAAGAAGACTCGTCCTGTAATCAGGCACAAATATAAGACCCAGTGCAAATATACAATTATCTATCCCCTGCCGATTATTATAACAACGAATGTTTATATATACAACATATATATAACCCGGGAAAGACGAGCACTGTTATAAATAAACATGTTTTTTTTCTTAAACACTAAGTATATATACAACGTCTAATATATACATTCACAAACATGCTAACACATTCACAACGCGTAACCTGGGGAAATATAAAATGCTACCTGCTCCCGACCCAACACTTGAACCTAACAAATGCATAAAAAGCAAAACGGGAGAAATAAATAGGAACACAAACAAACTATCTTTCATTTACACCAAGACAAGAAGCAACGGCTGTAAGAAAATAAAACATTCACTTACCAGTCCGTGTTAGATCTTTTGATATGTGGACACTCGACTGTCTGCTTATACCTAGATATAAACACACCTATAGACCGGTCACAACAGACGTAAGATGTCTACTATCCTTGACTTTAGTGCTAGGCTAAATTCAAGTTGGTCGCACAACCTCGTAAAAAAATATGTCTCCCTGCCTCAATGTCGCTAACCTACGTATATATATATCCCACCCCGAACTTTCTAGAAAAATAAAAGAACTCACTACGACAATTCTAAAGCCAAAGTCAAACTTTGCTGTGCCCTTCTATATTACTAAATTTCATAAAGCTGTACACGCTACTCAGTTTTAGCTAAACAATAACAGCACGAGGTGCAACGCTAAGATCGCTTCACACGTGCGATTCGCTTTCTTGCTACTAGACTTCTAGAATTACAGTTAAAGGGACACATTTACATTTTTAACTTTAATATATTTTAAAAAAAAAAAAAAAAAAAAACTTTTTTCAGAGATTATTAAGGGAAAGGGTGCCATGTCAAAAGAAAAAAATACAATATTAATCCTTGAAAACTGATGGATTTGAAGCGTCATTTACGTGTTTCAAAGAGAAAAAATTATATGCCAATAGACATTCACATGTTTTTATGTAGTGTAAAATTGAACTTTTGAAAGCCATTTCTTGTAAATGTATGCGATTGTTAGTTGCTGAAGTGATTGCTTGGTGTGTTTGTTACAAGGTGCGAAATGAGAAAGTTGTGTAGTAGAGTTCTCACTCCAATTGTGTTGCTGTTGTTCGAAATCATACGACTGGGGCCAGTGTTGGTGCATTAGCTTGCTACCAATTGTGTCATGAAAGATACTACCCATTTGGTTGCAATGATGGATTACATATGTACTATATGAATCATGCAATGATTTCACCATACCCTTGGCTGTGACTGAGCAACCGTGAGTGTAATTTTTTTTGTCTGGTTTATGAATAGCTTGTAATAATTTGGCATTTGCTAGCAAGATCCGTCGTCACTGGGGTGTGTGTCATGGGTGCCAAATACAATCGCCAAGCTGGAGAAAGCCAAGGCCAGAGAACAGGAGAAAATGGGATAGACATTTCTCTTCTAGCTGTGGAAAAAAAAAAAACAGAAAATACCAACTCTACTGGTGTGTGATTTTTGGCATCGATTCATCTCTTTGAGTGGTGTTTATGGTTTGGTGGTTGCTTTTGCATTTCTACCCATTTAATACAGTGAATCTGTATCCAGAATTAATTGCAGTGCTGTGTATACAAGCAATAATTAAAAATGTTAAAAGAATCTCCAAGAGGACCATATCACCGATGGAATTTTTGTTGGTTAAAATTGTTCAATGGTTATATACATGGCGGAGTAATGAATCAACCTCTACCTATTTCTGGCTCTTACTATTTCAAAGTATTTCCAGATCTCTGAAATGAAAAATAATCCACAGTATTTGACTATTTGCAACTTTATTTTTTATGGCAAACACTCTACACTTGTGAACAAATCTAATCCCAAGTTAGTTATTCATTGCTTACAGGGTCCAGCGGACTGCAAAGAGCAGCATCAGGACCACAAAATCAAGATCACAAGTTCGCTGAAAGAGGACTCACCCGTGATCCGCATGAAAGATCTGCTGAAACAACCCCAGTGGCAACACTGAAGGCAATCCATTAGCCGGTCACTGTACAATAAAGGCATACCACGCAGGGGACGCTGAGGCTATACTCAAATTTATCGGACCCCAGTTTACGAAAACAAAACATAAAACATGTGCATATAAAATGCCTACATTGCTAGATATCATAGGAAGCCCTAGTGACCATTTGGCAGAAAGCGTCCATGCTGATCCAACAGAACTCACACACGTATAAGGTGTTTGTCCTGAGTTTTCAAGAAAACAGGTCGGTAACTGGTCTAGCGAATAAGATAGTAGATAGAACAAAGTAGGAATGAGAAAGATGGCGACAGTGGGAATTTAAAGCACTAATTTTCCAAAAAGTGGGGATAATATTAACACAGAAACCCCCGGCACTTCCACCGGGAGATTTTATCCCAACATCGATCGACATGAGATTCTGCAATAGTTTGCAATGTGTATCACAATTATTTTGTAACAAAATGAAACCCGATTTAGGAAAGAAAAAAATAAACAATGTCGTGCCTACTTTGTTGAAACTTTTGTTACACCGTAGTCGAACATTTGTAATGTATTGTTGATCGTCAGTGACTAGCTCCTAGCAGAATACGACTACGTCCAATGCATACAGCTGGAGTTAAGTGCCAAAGAATTCAGACAAACCGGTTAATATACAGTTGTCTATAGTGATTTTAATTACCAGAGCAAAATAATTGACAATCGCTGAGGATTTTAATCAAGTTAACCGGAGCAAAATTATCTACAAGAATAGTGTAGTCCACATTGTCATCGCCAAATAAGAAATTCACTATAGCAAAATTCTATCTACATCTGCATAGTAAAAGTGCCATCAACACGCTTTTAAACACGACATATCCAATGCAAAGGTAACAGTGCAACGCATATAGTTTGTAAATTATGGAATGAACAATTGGAAGAGGCAAAAGTTTAATAAAGCAAAAGTTTATCACATTTCACTGCCATCTACACATAATCGAGTGTGTTCCGATTAGAACCTATCACTGCTCCATCTCAAACGAAAAAATATTTACAGCAGAATTCTATACACCAGACCACGAATAAAGGTATTGGGGTGACTCATGGAAATTATTATTGAAACCCTTGGAGTATGTTTTATGATCTATTGATGCAAAAATGAAGTTTGCGCTACAATACTACTTTAGGGTAACAAATTAAACAAAACCCCTTATTTACAAGCAGCAGTGTCCCTAAGGCGAGTGATCATTAGACATTTATGAATCTACAAATGAACTGACTTTGCGAGCTATGTACATGTTTTCAAAGGGAAAATGGGGATGGGAGGCAAGCATACCGACTATGTGAACAAATGAATGATCTCGTCCTACAGACACACACATATCATAAGCATATCCATTCAGTAATTACTGCGATTTCTACAATGTTATTACACATAATTACATCCACATAACACTACAAAATTCTGGTCCCATCATATTGCACGTTCAGTTAAGGGGAGAGGGGAAAAAAACGGCACAAAATAGTTGTAAAAAAAATTTGTTTCTTCACATTTTCACATCTATAAAAGGGAACGAAAGGGGCTGCATACAGTACACATAAAAAGACAGGTTTACACAACTGCTATGTACACCTTGAGGACCATACATGTCCAAATAAATATAGAATAG
Source organism: Oncomelania hupensis (assembly GCA_036898135.1). Taxonomy (NCBI): domain Eukaryota; kingdom Metazoa; phylum Mollusca; class Gastropoda; order Littorinimorpha; family Pomatiopsidae; genus Oncomelania; species Oncomelania hupensis. The sequence continues at coordinate 41,006,761 of CM072527.1, forward strand.
AAAAACCATAAGAATAGACACGTAAACTAAGGTATACTTTGTAGTAGTACACTCTCAAAATAACAAAAACGCGGTTATTGTTCTCTGGCTGACTACAACAATAGACGGAGAAGTTGGTTATACATGAACAGTAGTAGTACACTCCAAGATGTTAAAATCATTCTTTTGCTGAATTGCAAGATTAGAAGTCTTTCATCATGGTTTCTGATTCACAATAGCCGATTCATTGAAGATTATTTACCACACAAATTCCTCTCACAGTCGACAAGAGAGCATAAATTGTCTAAGGAACAATGCAGCCGTCACAAAATATCCTCGATAGGTAGATTAATAATATACCGAATTAATAATTATTTTTTTACAATTATTTTTCTCGATTGATCTATTTTATTTGATAGTTTTTATATAGCGCTCTTCATGCTCAAGAGCTGCTCATAGCACTAGCAGATACAGGGTCTAAGGCTCAAAGCACCCGCTTGCTTGAAGTTTTGATGATAAAGGTTTTAGGTTGGTGTTTAGTAGCCTTTATAAAACCTTGGATTTTAAAAAACAAAAATTGTAAACTTTATATATTTATTTATACAAAAGCTGATACACAAAGGAATTTACATTAAACAACGATTGGTGTTGAGCCAAAAACTGAAAATAACACAAGTTAACTGGAATTTTAACAAGGGCGAGCAAGTTTAGTTCTTACACGATCTCCTCTCGCACTGTCAGTAAGATTCTGCCGCTGACCAACTGTACAGATGGCAATGACTATGCCTACAACAGCTATTTATCAAAGACCCATTCAAAACTAGCACAAGGAGCTATACTTTTTACATAATTATATTTTGTTGACCATGAGCATTGACTTTAACATTGCACAATCATTGTGGCAGAAGTCAGTCTACATAATTAAATGCACTGCCAGCTGGAGGGCTAGTGTTCCCAATCGATCAATCAAAGAAAAAATATAAATAGGCGGTCAATGGAAAATGTAGAATCCATGGCGTCTTTATGTAGCGGAATTGCTCAGACTGCGAAGGTCGCCGAGGAATCCCTCTGGTGTTAGAATGTGGGTTGCACCTGCAAAATCATCATAATGTGTGGTAACTATAAGAATCACCTTCATCATCAATCGTCGTTGAATTGTCACAAAACATTATTTATTGTGGACCGTTTATACACGTGACGCTACCCACAAATGAAAGTTTAATACAGTTCATTTATGTTGGTCAAATTCAGCACAACCCTGTATAAGATCTATGTACTACAATGACATCTGTGACTTGGCACCTAGTTAGTTGTATCGTCGTAGACTAGAGGTCTACCCGATACAATTTTGTGACTAGCTCGTGTTTGGCTGACAAGAGGAATAGTTGTACAGTACATACCAATGAGCACCTCCCAGTTCTTGACGGCCTGGGTGACAGAGTAGGCACAGCGCATCTCACTGTAGGTCAAGCCACCGATGATGAAGATGATGAGGCGTGGGCCACTCTTGAAGCTGGCCTTGCCTTTCTCCTGGTGCCACTGTCCATAACGCACACTAAAACAAATGGAAAGCACTGTGAGCAGTCCTCTGGTTGTGGATGTTTTTACAAGCTGTGTAAGTTGTCATTCATTCACATGCTATAAACTGTCCAAAATCACACCACACTGTGAAACTACATACTAGCACACACATTAGCTAACCATTGAATATTAATACATTTTATTGTTTAACACCTTTCAAAATTGGCAATCAAAACATGATTATAATCATAATGAACATAGCACAGAGTTCTTCTACATCTGAATTTATAGTTCATAAATGAGAATAGAGAGAATGGTGGATGCAATTGTTTTTTTTAAAAAGTACAATAAAACTTGGCAGTTTGTGGAGTCTTACATTCTTCAAAGGCCGATTGACAAGACTATAGAAGGAAGCAGAGCTCTACTGAACACGTCATCTCGATTCCTTCACCTGTAATGCATTACAAACCTTTTCTAACGTCAAAAGCCACACTGAGCCATCAGTATGACCTAATCTCCAATGGTTATGTCTGCCTGTGCCTTACATACCACATGACCCCAGTGCACAGTTTGTTTTTTTAGCCACAATGTCTGGCGGCATACTTCAGGGCTGCATTTCAACAGATTGTCCGAGATACATAAAATAGTAAAATCTACACAAAACAAGCGCTGGACTGAGTAGAGAGAGAGAGCTCCAGTACTTGGCTGCCTCACAGTACAGCAGCAGTGATGCACAAGTTGCCCGGACCCCGGACATTGACCGCTTGTTTTTTGTTAATGTCCGATTGTCAAACCTCAAGGCGGACACCTTGTCCGATTAAAACGATGGCAAGTCGGACACGTGTCCGATAGTTTTTGCGGAGATGGCGAAACGTTTATTCAGCGCTAGACGGAAAACCAAACAAGCCCCCGGGACCGTCATCTACATGCTGAAACATATATTATATGCCTTATCTCCCTTGTCATCGCCTGCATGGGGTTGCTATTTTTATCCCGAGTCACATGGCGTTGTACTTGTACTTTTGGCAAGCCAAACATTCGATCGAAATTATTGGAAATGTCTGCGAAAAAAAGACTGAAGGCGGATGAAAACCAAATCTCAATAACCGTCTTATTTGCGGGTAATTCAGTTCCCAGCACATTAAAAGAAGCAGAGCCTACACGATCTGTGGAGTTCCGATCCCGATGGTCGCGAGACCGAGAAACCGTCAACTTCGAGTTAGCCTACTAGTAGTACTCGTGTTGATCGCGTTTTTTCAGAAGGCGTAACATTTGACAATGAAAAAAAGGACATGTTCTGTACAGTATTTAAAAGTTCTGGTGTGTCGCGAAATTTGGCTCTGTTATGCAGCTTTTGAAAGACAGTAAAGCAGAAAACATTCAATCTCTTGATGTCTCAGAGAGGGTACACTGAAAACGCTTCAAAAGAGCATCTTCACCGGATTGTAAAGAAGTGGCCAAGCAAGAGAAAACGCTACATTTTCAAGAATTGAACTTTCACTGTTTCGAAGTGCCTCTTTACTGTGTCCTATTACTTTTTTGTGTTCAGGACATCATGTCCTATTGGTTTTTTGTGTTCAGGACATCATGTCCTATTAGGGTCCCAAAACATGTGCATCACTGCAACAGACTGCATATTGTTGCAACAAGAGATATTCTAAGTGTTAACCAACCTGCGAGGACCTTGCATGTTGAAAGGGCGGGCAGAGGCTCCTCCAGACAAGTAGGGGAAGTGTTTGGTTTCCAGCCGGTCATCTATGGCATCCTGCGCAATAAACCACAAGGGTTAAGTTTCTACGTAGTCTATTACACAAAAGAAGCTCTAAGGCAGCTTCTATCCCTTGCCAGAGCCAGCTAAAGGTACCGCAAAAGGTGAGTCGGTGTCAAAACAGTGAGCAAGCACATACGAGCTGAAGATTGTTTCAACAGCAGTGCCATCCCCTTTGACCATCCCAATACTATCCACCACAAGTTTTACATAAACACCAATAGGACCAGTTCTCACAATACACTGTAGTTCTCAAAAACAACTCAGTTACTGTCGCCAATCTACGTTGGGAGAGATTTGGTTGTTTAAAAAAGAACTTTATTTCTATAAGATGCATTTTACAAATCAGAATCTTTACTGCCCCTCAAACAAGAAGGAACACTTTCTGTGGCAGTGTGCAATGAACATAACATCAAACAATATTCACACACCTGTACAACGGTCACCAAATGAAACAGCAAACCACTTTCAAGCTGAACAAAGTAGCAGGGAGCATCCAAACAGCACCTCACAGGTCTAGCATTCACACCAAATATAATTCATTTAGCTTTCATGCATTTCAATAGTCCAGGTTACCAACAACCGCAAATAAGTCGACGTCTCCTGTTGTCAGTTGACCGCTACTACTATATTGTAAGCCCTGGAAAGACAAAAAACTGAATGAAAGCAAAGAGACCAACCTCCATGATGTCCTTGATGTAAGGGGTCCACCGTGACATTTGGTACGTGTGTTCAGAGGAGCGCTCACGACGGTTAAATGTCTGGTAGGGCTGGTGATACTTCCTGCGACTGCCCTGTAACAAACAACGACGTAACGTTAGCAGAAACCATCTTCACAAATGTTGGAGAAGACAGCCGAAATCATGTTCACAAACGTTTGAAAACTATTAGAAATAATATTGCTCACAGTCATTGGTTTTATGATAGTGAAAACACATTTTTATGTTCACTTATTTCCCTTGTGGCATTGATAGAGTGGGCTATAGTTTTACACAGTCACACAACTGTAAGAATCATGAATAATTTCTCTAGGCATATGATGAGCAGATTTTACACTACATTCACCACAAACAACAGGCCCAATAGACACTAAATCTCATTTGTCGCGTTTCTAGCTTTCAAGTTGTTGAGCAAACAAACATCCAATGAAAGGTAAAACCTCTAAAATATTTCTAAACATTATCAAATACACAACAATAACACACAAAAATATACATGTGTAACATGGCTTCAATTGTGATCATCACAAATGACATGCATATTTCGTTTCTTTATCATTTACATACAAGTATGTTGCAATAGGCTTATGAAAATCATACCAATTTCAACGATAATGTGAACGTCAGAATAGGCCTAACATAATTTCTACAAGCAATAGAATGGTTCATTTATGCACAACATGTATTGTTTTCTTCTGTCCACAAAAGAGCTTGTAAAATGTTCAAGTTGAATATCTTCATACCCAAATCCTGACATGCACAGTTGACCTATAATTTATCACCTGACGAACGAAAATAAAATAAACAATCATCATAACCCAAACAAAATAAAAAGGCATGCATACAAAAGGAGCTTTTGGTAGAAATTTGCCAAACATGCTTGATTTGCATTAGCCCAATATATAGAAAATGTGTCCATGAAATTCAAACTCGAGAGTATCATTTCTGTTGGTAGCAAAGGAAAATTACATCATGAAGGGTGCGGTATTACGTCCGTCCATCAGACAAAACAACTTCACCATTGATGAATGCTGCCGATGTTAGCTAAACGGACAACCTAGTGTATACTACCTACTTTGCTTCGAGACATACTCTAATAAACATTAATTCTTTCAAGCGAGCAGGACGAAGCAACTCGCACAGAATGTGTGCATGAAAATCTGCAACAAGATTACAGCCACAAAGCTGTAAGTGTGCCGTTGGAGAGTTAGTGTGTCAATGTGCAATATAAAATAATACAACTGCTGGCATAAAAAAAGGCCAAGATGGTGGGAATTTTTTTTTTTAAATCCTGCTATGACCAAATTACCAAACCTTTATTTCAATTTTTGTTACTGTTTGTGTGTGACTCACAAAACCTCCAATATCATCGTGTTACTAACAAGCCAAGGTATACAAACAGCCTGCAATCAACCCGACACACGCAATGCCACAGTTTCCTTGAAATAGCAAAAAAGCTAAAAACAGCCATTCAGTCAAAAGCAGAGACTTTCAACTTGGGGTAGCTCAATTCAACATTCAAATTTAAAGCAACATAACAGCCAAGGGAAAGCAGGGAAGCCAAAATGTTAAGCGGAGAACATTCACAAATCATGTCCAATAGCAAGTCTTAAAAAAAAAAAAACCAAGTGTACAATGTTCAATACATTATAAGATTGTAAAAAAAAAAATTTTAATTAAAAAGGAATAAAATAATACCGTTACAAGTTTTTAAAATGTAAACAAATCAGTCATTTAAATAAAAAACAAAAAAAGGGTTCCAAGTGAATGTGCGATGGTTCAGAGGAACCAAAAAAGACGGTAAGTTAGAAAGAAGACAGGAGGAGTCAGATAGGAGAGGACTTGGGGGAAAAAAAGAGGTTACCATCCCATGTTAGTGTTGCTAAGTGGTGCATCAAGTTGTATCCTGAGGGATTAAAAATAAGGGGGAAGTCAAAGACCATGACAGAAGGTACATAGAGGTATGGCACTCTGGTGTGCTGCTGCAAAGCATCTTCAACTATACTCTACTGTTGCCTTCAGCCCCCCCCCCCCCCCCCCCCCCCCCCCCCCCCCCCCCCAAAACACTATTGGTTGGGATCTATGGAGTGATTCCACATTTATGCCAGTCGTCTTCCTTTCACACCTTAAAAAAAAAATTTTTTAAGAAAAAAGTATAGACTTTGCATAAAAAGAACCTAAGATAAGGAGACCATCACAGATGAGGTGACTGTCATAGATGAGAAGACCGCCACCCGAGGTAGTTTCTTGTGGTGTTTGAGAGGATCTTGGCAACAACGCGACAGTAAAGGAGGGATCAATAATCAAGGAAAGATAGATGGCGAGGGTCAAAAGGAGTTTTGAGTCAGTAGTATCACTGAGAAAGTAGTAGTTGTATGCATTGAAAAGGGGTAAGAAGAAAGGGGAGGGGGGGGGGGAGTGAGAGAGAGCACAAAGAAAGTGAAAGTGTGTTGTCAATGGGGGTATTAGTTTTGTGTTCTTGTATCAACACTGTTAATGTTACACCAAGTGTAAATGCATGTTGTGGTCAACAGCCAATTTTTGTGTTTTTGTTTTTCTTGAAACATTTCTGAAAATGGTGGATGGTCCTTCTCACACAACCACACACAAAAAAAACACCCATCAGGAATCCTTACTTTTCAAGACCTACAAAATGTATACAGTATTAATCAATGCGCTAGCTAACTGACCCTTCTCACAACAAAAAGAAGCCTCACCTTTCAAGATTCCACACTAACAAAACTAACATTTGTATCAAGATTTAATGCGTCAACTCTAAAGAATGTTGATGACAATTCCAGAAAATCAATCCCAAGCACACTGCTTTGAAGCTAGTACCATTTTATTGTTGAGGTACACAATAGTAGTAGTCTGCATTAATAGGATGTTTTGGGGAGGTTCATGATCATACCGATGCCCAACCTAATTTTTCCCAACCTTTTGGACCCCCTATTCCCCATTGAATCATAATAGAAAATTCTCCCTGAGAAAAAAATGAATACCTCAAAGGAAACCATCACCAAGAAAAACCAACCAATGGCATACCCCCCAAAAAAAATAATAATACCAAATTGAAAAGAATAGGGGACTGCATGGGGTACTAATCAAACAAAGTAACTACCAACTGGAACAAATAAAAGGGTAAATAACAAATTACCTAAAGGGTTTTTTAAAACAAAAATACAGACTAGACATGACAAACTGAAAATGAACATTATACTTGGCACATTTGATCATTATGAGACAAAACCACATTTTTTAAAATTTTTTTTTTAACAGTTCAGCACAAAACTATGGACCACAACTACTAGTACCAATATACCATAAACAAAACACAAAATTAATAATAAAATGTAAGGAATTTAAAAAAAATAACGTGAAGCCATACTACAGGCTATAAAATGAACATGAACAGAAAATAGCGCCTAACCAGGACGTACAGAAGAAAGTTTTTTTGTTTTTTTTTAAAGGATTTTTCTGTAAACAAAAATAATAATTTTAAAAAAATATAATAAAAACGGCAGCCAGATCTCTCACCTGAATAAAATTGGACTGAAAGGTGCCGTAACTAGCGGCATCAGGCAGCAGTCCTTTACTAGTTTTACCCTGAGTCTATCCGGCACGCATGCAGGGACAGAAAGGTCATCAGTCAACATCAGTTTCCCTCACTTTGACTTCAGTCCCCAGCCATACAAAGGGGGGATTTATTGCATGCCACTGACTGACAAAAGGGGGACCCCCTCCCTTCCTGGGTTCAGTCTGAACACATTCGTAAAACATACGATTATAAACAGTTGATGAAGTAGTGAAGGGATCCATAGTTACACCTGTCATCTTTAAACATCTACTACAATCTGAATACATTCATTCATAACGTGAAACTGTTAAGGAGCAGTTGGGTTGCTAATTGTGAACATGACAACATAGGGAAATGCAGCAGTTAGTCATAAATGGGATATCATCATCATACTCAATAATATTAAGGAACTTGTGGAGGGAAGGTGGGGGGAGAGGGTGGGGAGAAGGAGGGCCAATGTTAATAATCCACATTTTCCAATCTCGGTTAAATAAGCAAATATATTAAAAAAAATATTCTGTGGTGAAGGAGAGGGGAATCAAGATCAAGAATTGTTCTCAACTGGCAAGCTTCCACGCCGTAACTAACCAAAAAAAAAAAGAATGCTTTCCCCCCCCCCCCCCTCCTCCCCCACTCCCCCCCCCCCCTGTCAACTGTATACCAATGTTATACGGAAATTGGACGTTGAAGAAGTCGTGCGTTTGACTTGTTAAGCATTAAAAAAAATATTTCCAACAAAATTATAAAACTGTTTAAACATGACTACTCCCCACTGGGAAGGAGAGGTATGACAACATTGCACAAGAATCAATTAAAAATAATTATTTTGTTGAGATTCTTTAAAGTAGAAAAAAATAAAATAAAATAAAAGAAGGTAAAATAACAATGCACAATTTAAACTTCTAATAGAACACCTTGATTATTACGTACAATTTGAATTCGACAAAATTCCATTTCCTGATATAAACAAAACAACCCAACCATTAAAGTCAGATAGCCATTCTTCCATCTGTAAACTTTGTAGAGATCATCAGCAAAGTAGAAATAGTAGTTAGATAAAATATTTTGTTAATATCTCAAACAGGACACATGCCCTATGATTCAGTTAAATGTGTAGTTGCTACATTTCAGTATTACACAAAAAACGGGGAAAATTTTAAACAGACATTGATTACATCATACACAAGTTCCAAGTAAACCATAACTGCTGAGCTACAAATAAATAAACCAACTGAAGATGTAACGAAACCCTCCAATAAATCAATCAACCAAAACAAAAAAATAGTACAGAAACAACAAAACACACCAACAAATACGAATACAGGGTGTTCCAAAAGTCTTGGGCACTTTTGAAGTCCCCATATCTCAATAACTATGAATGGTAGTAAGATAACAGTTATGCCATTTTAAAGCTAATTACATTAAGTTTTTTGTAAAGCTGTTGATTTTTTTATTTCTTTTCAACATAGTATATACATGATTTTTGTTTATATCTTCTTTTTTTCATTCTAGAAGTATCTGAACAATGAATAAGGGCTTCAATAATAAAATATCCCATTTTATAGGCAACAAGGCGATAACTTTTTTGTTCTAGACTTCGACCCATGCATGTTAATAAACGTTGCACCCTAATGTGTCACTCAAATTTGTTCAAATGAAGTCGAGATTCATAATAATAATAATTTTTTATTCTCTTGGGTTGTATGGATGGAATTGGATTTTTGGGGCATGTGGCTTTTAAACGCACCACACTGTACTCTACAATGCAGTACAGCACAGAGTTTCTGTGCCAATTCATTTTTGGTTAAATCTGCTGTAAACAGTAAAGATTGAACTACCCAAAACCAAACCCCCGTTTTAAGTCCAAGAATGAATTGATTCATAAAATATTCCCTTACCCTCCCCCTCCCCTTTCTTGTCCCCCCACCCCCCTTCCCCAATGCAGTAGGTATTAATACTAATAGTGATGAGAAAGACAGCAAGTTGTGGCCATCACCATACTAAGTAGAACGACCAGTAAACCCACTATTGTTTGCTCAGTCTCAGTGCTTGTGGTCTGTTTGTTCATACTCCCCTCAACCTTCCTACTAATTTAGCAGACAAACTTGTAGCTGGGTCCAGCAGATGATTTGAACATTCTGGCTGTTCCATTCCGGAGTACCTACTATAATATGTAATGCATTTGGAACCTTATAGGTCAAATTAAAAACAGTTGAAAATCCTGGCTTTCGGCATCCCTAGTTCCCCTACTATGATGCACTGAGTATGTATATATAGAGTCACGTGTAAAATAATAAAAACAATACGTGGAATCATGATCAGCATCAAAATTATACATTATTTTGTTGAGATGTTTCTCTTCTGAGGCATAAGAACCTAGAAAAAAGGTATCTGCGGTGTTATGTCAGTGTTATATATATATATGTTCATGGTATCTTATTCAGGTGTCTCATCTTGCCAAAGAAAGACTGGAATAGCCAAGTGGGAGCTTGTGAGCTCATGGGGGAGAGTGTAAGAGCATCTCTGGGATCAGACGTTCAAAGAGAAAGAGAAAAAACGATAGAATGTACTCCCTTGTAGTGAATATTACAATTGGGTTTCAAAAACATAATAAGAAAAAGATGGGGAAATGACAGAAACAAAAGAAAATAGTAAATTAAAATGTTTTAAAGATATGTTAAGACCAAAAAAAAAAGTATCAACAACACCACAAATATTTGCTTTAATAAAGAAAGCCTACAGTTTGTATTTTTCAGAAGGAAATTAGATTTTCATAAAATGTATACACATTCTCACTCTTTGTCACATACACACATACTCATATATACACAAGTATGCACACACTTCTCATGCACACACAGTCATACTCACAGAGAGGGCATGCATACAGAAAAACCAGGTCAAGATTCATTAAACCAAAAAAAAATTAAAAAAATAACAATAGAGAAAACTGTGGCAAGGAATAGCAGAGATAAGTGTGACCTTGCACCAAAAGAAAGATTCACAGTAAATACTTCAAAGACACTAAGGGGATTACAGTAATCAAAGCAAAAACTCCAACTGGTATGTTTCTAGCTTCCAGTGCTTCAAATGAATAAAATGTAATAATGCTTGACATGCTTTTACTCCAACATCAGACCCCAAGCTTAGCGACAAACACGCATTCATCCTTCATGCATGGTTCTTCAAAAGGAAAACAAAACAAATTATCGCAACTGTTCTAAAGAAAAAAAATAAGTGTACAATTTGAATGTAATTCAGTGTAAAAGGATGGTTTGGATTCTGTATAGTGTATAGTACATATTTATTCACTAAAATGAGATCAAACCAATTGTGTTTAAATTTGGAACGATGGGATTATCTGGTGTGTAATAAACAATTTGCACTCTCACACACTCACCCATGAACAAACATTATTATCTATACACACATATAAACACACACGAGTGGACACATTAAATGAATTAAATTTATTTGTAAACACACAAGCACACACACCACGCCCAAAAGTCATCAATAAACAAAAAATCATCTTCTGTCAGAAACAAAGAACCGTGTTGATATTATTTGTGATTAACACTCTTTCTTCAGTCTCGGTATTCATCTCAAACTCAAACACTTTAAAACTCAAAAGGGATCAACTCAAAAAGGAAACACAACGCCAGTACCCATTGAAATAAAGAAGGGACCCCAGAGTTTTGCTGTAGAGATGATGAAGAAAAAACAAAAACAAAGCAAAGATGGTCACATTAACATTAACCACAACATTCAGCACTGCTGTTTCTTTTTGAAAAGGGTAATAATGCTACAGAACAATATGTGCATTAATAATACATGCATACATAGATGAATAATTACAAAATAAACAGGCAAATAACAAAGTAAAATAAATAAACTAATTAATAAAATAAACCAATACAATAAATAATACAAATAAATAATGAAATCAATAATTTAAATCAATCAAATAAATAAGTAAATAACTAACTCAATAAATAATTAAAACCAATTAAATAAATAAGTAAATAAATAAAATAAATACATAAAGAAAAGAAATGCTCAGATTCTTACAATTCTCTCCACTTTTTCAATTTTTTCTACACCACCCACCAGAGGTATATTATAACAGAAATCTGAAGTTGAAATGTACAATAACAGTGTGCATGTCACGTCAACAAAGTCTAGCATAGTCCATCATAGAGCTAGCTGCATATTAAAGCAAGCACAATAGGCCCTGAGCTTGCTACAATATAAAAACAAGGCCTCGAAAAGCATCCACAGGAAAAAAAAGCCAACATCAAATCAGGGAGTGTCTATGTCTTTGATTACATTTCCGCAATGGGAATTTGTAAAGGAAAAACAAAAAATAAAGAGCAGAACCCCACAGAGGAAAAGAACAAGGAATTGCGTGCCAGTTCTTTTCTTCTGAAAGTGAAGATGGAAGGAACAGAGGGATAGATACCTACACCTCCTTAGCTGTACATAACTTCTAGAGATTAAGCTGCCTATTCACTCCTTATATCCGTTCACCTAGATCTGTTAAAACCCGCTTTATAAACATTTACAAAGTTTCCCACTTTTCCCAAGACTATTTTGGTGTGCGCTGACATTGTTTAGAAGAAAAACCCAAAGCTCCCACAACATTTCCACCTGGGGCGGTATTCAGGAAGCGTTACGAAGCAGTGGGCAATTCAGAATCCTACTGTACGCGTCACGGATTTATCTACTGGGCAAACGCTTCTTGGCTACCAACCCTGATGAATTAAACATTTCATTGCAGCATTTTATTTCCAGAATTCAAGGCTTTAAAATCGCACAGCCTGCTATAAAACTATAGGAGTAATTGTGCGATACTGTGTTCTCGTTAGGAAAGCGTGCGCTACTTATTACTGAGCACCTTGTTTTTAGCTTTTGACATAGTTATATTCTCTTCTTCAGAAAAAAAAAAAAATCACAATGTTAAGATTGAGACGCACTTGATAGATCAGATCATTTTGTTTTGCAAAGCATGCAATAATAGAGTGTATTTACCTTTGATTTGATGTTGTTCCTAAAAGCAGCTTTGTATAATGAAAATTTTCGGTCGATATTGTTGAGAATTTTCTGGAATTACTTGTTTATTATCGATCGAAGCTTCTAAACTTTACGGGTAAAAGCTGGTCGAATCATATGGATTCGTAAACATTATGCGACGTAAGACAGCGCATAGTTCCGGTGATAAGTTTTATTTTGATTGGGTGTTACTGCGTCATGCTGGAATGTTCGCAGTTTTTCTCGATTGCAGAGAGCCTATGTAAGTAATGCACTGTCTGCTTGTGAGGATAATCTTTGTAGTGATTTTCGGAAAGCAATCTTGTATGCAGTTGTTGATGTTTGCTGAATTAAGTTGGAAAACTTTATATGGACTCACCCAGTTTTTTCTAACACCACACTTGTCTTCAGAAGAAGCTTGTTTTTGCTTTAACCTAGGGAGGGAGAGGAGGGAGGGAGAGGAGGGAGGGAGAGGAGGGGAGAGGTGTGGGGGAGGGAAGAGTTGGACAGACAAAGGCTGGAAACTATAATGAGGTTGAAAAGTATGGAATCCAAACCAAGGCAAAAAAACAGAGCAAATGGTGGCAACTAACCTCTTCAGCATTGGTCTAATCGGTTAGTGAAAACAACACCAGCATAAGTCACAAATGCTACTATCATGATCCTATCCTATCCTATCCTGTCCCGTAACCCGAAGGTCGTAGGGGCACCACAGATGATCGTTTAACCAGCATACTCCATCTTTCTCTGTCCTCAGCAGCCCTGATGGCTTCGCTCAGTGTCAAACCAGTCCATTCTCGAATGTTGTCCTCCCACCTCTTTTTCGGTCTCCCTTTTCTTCTACCTCCTTGCACTGTGCCTTGCAGAATAGTCTTTGCAAGGCCTGATGATCTGGTGACGTGGCCATACCACCGAAGTTTCCGTTTCTTCACCACTGTTAGCAGGTCATCATGTTGTCCAATAGCTTGTGTGATGGTCTGTCGGACTTCGTCGTTGGTGATGTGTTGGGTATAGGAAATGCCCAGAAGTCTTCTGTAGCACCTCATCTCCATGCTTTGTATTCTTCGTTGGAGATCTGCTGTGAGGGTCCATGCTTCGCAAGCATATAGGAAGATGGAGATGACAAGGGAGCGCAGCAGTCTTACTTTGGAATGTAGACTGATGGTCCTGTCTTTCCAAATGGGCTTCAACCTTGTCAGGGCAGCAGTTGTTTGTGCGATCCTGGAGAGGACTTCCTGTCGGGACCCATTGTCTGATACAATGGCTCCTAAATATTTGAAGCTATGCACTGTGTCGAGGGATTGGCCTTGGACTTTGATGTCCGTATTGATGCCATTGGTGTTGTTGGTCATCATTTTGGTCTTCTCTGCACTTATTTCCATTCCATAGGCTTTGGAGGTGGTGTCAAGCCTCTGTACCAGCTGTTCAAGTTCTTGTTCCTCTCCAGCCAATCCATCAATGTCATCTGCAAAACGAAGATTGGAGATTGCTCTACCCCCTATGCTGACTGTGCCTTCATGGTCTGCAAGAGCATCCGACATGATGCGCTCTAGGAAGATGTTGAAGAGTGTTGGAGAGAGTAGGCATCCTTGACGCACACCGATTGTTGTTCTGAACCAATTCCCGATGGCTCTGTTGTGGAGGACTGCACTGGTAGCCTTGTCATACAGGCTTTTGATGACTTCAATAATTTTTGGGCTGATGTTGTACACTTTCATTGTTGCCCATAGAGCTGCATGCCAGACTCGGTCAAACGCCTTCTTGAAGTCTATGAACACATGATATAGATGTTGTTGGTGCTGTAGGTATTTCTCACAGATTATTCTGAGGTTGAAAATCTGCTCAGTGGTACTTCGCCCTGCCCTGAATCCTGCTTGTTCTTCAGCTATGATTTGTTCAGCTTGGGGTTTCAACCTGTTGAGTATTATTTTCAGGAGGACCTTGCTGGGATGGCTGATGAGGCTGATGGTGCGGTAATTTTCACACTCCTGAAGGTTACCTTTTTTGGGAAGAGTGATGACAAGCGACTGGGTCCATGGTATAGGCCACTCCCCACTCTGCCAGATCTTGTTACAGATAATGGTGAGGGCATCAATCATCGCTTCTCCTCCTGCTTGTAGCAGTTCCGCGGGTATGTTGTCCACTCCTGCTGACTTCCCTTTCTTTAGCGCTTGCACTGCTGCCTCAACTTCTTCCCGGAGAATTGGGAGGATTTCTTCTTCTTCTCTGTTCTCTGGACATGCTAGAACTGATGGGTCTCCATTTGGTGTATGGTTGTAAAGGTCAGAGCAGTACTCTGTCCATCTGTCCAAGACTTCTTGTTCTTCTGTAAGGCATATGCCAGACTTGCTTTGGATAGTGGAGACTTTGGGCTGTTTGACACTTGTCAGTCGCTTCACAGTCTGGTAGGCCTTCTTGCTGTTGTTCTTGTTCAGACTGTTCTCTATTTCCTGGCATTGATCTTCTATCCAGTTCTCCTTTGCTGTGAGCATGCCTTTTCGGATGTCATTGTTGATTTTTCGGTAGACATCAGCTCCCTGTGAGGTGTTCTTTTTCTTTTTCATCTCTCTTCGTTTATCACACAGATCCAAAAGTTCAGGTGTGATCCACAGCTTCTTCTTTGGTCGGTGCTTGCCAAGGATCTCAGTGGCGGCATCTGTCACAGCTGAGTTGAAGGTGGTGGTCATGGTGTTGACATCTACTTCACCAGCCCCCAAAATGAGCAGTGGTGCAAATTTCCCTCCAATTGTGGCCTGAAATAGTTCTGCCACCTCCGGGTCTTGCAGTTTGTCCAGGTCGAACTTCAGTCTAGTGCACTTTGCTGTATTTACTCTCTTCAAGTGGAGCCGGAAAGACATCATCACGAGATCGTGGTCACTTCCGATGTCTGCTCCTGGAAAAGTACGTGTCCTGCCAATGTTGATGCTTGATCTGAAGCGTTTCTTGACCATGATGTAGTCTATTTGGTTGTGATGCTCCCCGCCAGGACTGTGCCATGTCCATCGTCTGGAGTTTTTGTGGAGACCAAGCGTGTTTGCCAGTACCAGATTGTTGTATCTGGCAAACTCCAAGAGTCTCAGACCCCTGTCATTTGTCTCGTTGTTGCAGTGGGGTCCACATGTGTCTCCCCAGTTGCGGTGCGCATCTTGGCCAACCTTGGCATTCCAGTCGCCTTGCACTATGACTATGTCCTTCTTCGGCACTTGGTCAAGGACCGCCTGTAGATTTTCATAAAAATCCTCCACTTCGCTGTCGTCATAGTCTGATGTTGGGGCGTAGGCCTGGATGATGGTGATGTTGAAAGGGGCTGCTCTCAGGCGGATGGTAATGAGTCTACTGGAGACTGGGCGGCAACCCATGACAGTCGCTAGAATGTTCTTGTGGACCAAGAATCCAACGCCGTGTTCGTGCCTGTCATCCCTACCGCTGAAATAGAGCTTGTGGCCTTTGTCGGTCGTTGTTTCACCTAGGCCTTTCCATCGCAGTTCGCTGATACCTAGAACGTTCCATCGATAGTGGTCCAACTCGTGGGCCAGTTCTTCTAATTTTCCTTCCGCAGTTAGGGTCCTGACGTTCCAGGTTCCTATGACGATGTTGTTTCTCGTGCGGATCTTGCTAAATTGTCCATCAGTAGCATACTTAACACCTCCGTCCTGGTGGCCAACGGAAGGCGCGGTCCTTGTGCCGGGTGACGGCCCGGGCGACGACCGATCCGGTATGGAATTAGTGGATTGTGTCATCATGTAGTGTGTCTTGGGCAAAAAAGACCTGGCGGTGCCCAATCCTCTCCAGGCTGTTGGCCACAGCCGAAATCCACGAATACAGTGTGGCTCGCCTTGGCCCTGAGCACATGGTCGTTGAACCTGTAGTAACGTGAGGTTCCTCCGCCCTGGCCGGTGACTTCTGTGTAGAAGACTTTCGCCCAGTGATGCCGTGCTAACATCACAGGGGTGATGTTAGCACTATCATGATAGCAGACCATATTACTAGAAGGCTAAAAGCCCATAAGACTCACATGCTCCTTTGAGGGAATCTATCTCAAAGTAGGCAGTGTAGGTGGAGCTACACAAAAGGCGGATCAAAAAGACCAAAAGTAATATTGACCTTGAAATGACCCTGAGGTTCACATGACCACAAACCCTCAAGATCAAGTATCAATTTTTTTTTAAGCTTGTATGGCATTGAAATGCACAAATGACCTTGAAATGATCTTGACTCTGAGATGATCTTGAAATGACCATGACTGTGAGGTGACCTTGACCTTCCCCAAGACCTGTCATGCCCACGTAGGATCAAATAAACCTCCTATTCAGCCTAGGATTCATTTCGCACAGATTAGTGAAAATGTGGAACTTTTATTTTGGGATAAATACATAAGATTCACCATTGCTGCACACATGCAAGTCAAGAGTACATTAAAATAATGATGCTAAAAATGTAAGTGGTAGCATAGAAGAACGCAAACAAATTATGTAAAATGCATGGTAGTACAATGGCAGGTTACAAAATTGAAAACAACAAAAACCAAAACTACAACAGCTTTATATTACGGTAAATTAAAGATCTGCCTTAGAACAGTTCTACAACACGCAACATCAAATGCATGCAGCTCACTGCTGTTCTAGCAAAACATCCATTTACATAAAAACGCAAAATATTCTTTTATACACAAACTACTACCATGAGCAGTAGCTGCAGACTGAAATGTCTGATGTCGGGAGTGTAATTACACTTTTAGAAATGGTTTGAAATAGAAATAAAATCAATGAATTGTCTAAAATACTAATGAGATTGGCTTGATACAATTCTTTAAAAAAAAAATTTTTTAAATTAATTTCATCAGCCTTTAGCCATTGTTTAGCTCAAGAGCTGCTCAAGGGGCTGGCTGCTACAGGATCTCACTCAGGCCACATAACTGCACTTTAATACAATAATAGGTCACTGTCCCAAAACCCAGAAATCCAGCTTTCTTTATTCCATCTTGCCTTAACATTTCCTATTTTACTCCCCGGGCAGTCCTAATTATCAAGTTGTAGAAGGAACACTGAAGTTCATCGTCTACACCCACCACTGGCCACTGGGCAGATAGGGATACTCATTTATCCATGCATGTGGGATCCCAAAAGCCTGCCTGAACTTTTTTTGTGAGTATATACTACTAAACCCTCTGTCCCTAGGCTCTGCATAACACCTGTTATTTTTGTCCCACGCTGCACCTGCTGAGCAAATATCAAACAGCTAAAATGTTGCATTCTGGCACAACTGCATGACCATTGCAGATAAAGATGGGTAGGTATAGACCTAAGTCAACACTGAACTACCAGAGCAACCATGCTGCAAAAGATGGACATTGACCAGGCCACATTCATCTCGCCCCCCTCTTCCCCTCCCCCACTGGATTTGAACCTGGGTCATCGGTGTGCTAGGCGAACACTCATACCGCCGAGCTACGGCAGTGGGACAATTTGACTTCTCAGATAAATATTTCAACAGACTAGGCTGGATAAATGTCTATGTTGGATAAAATGTCTATTTAGTAAATAATGTTCTCCGTCTCATATGTGCGAGGATATACTCACACATCCCTTTATAGGCAAAAATACTGAAAACTTCACAAGACAAATGATGCCTGAATGATGAAGCCTGACTGTGACTCTTAAAACTATGCGCTCTCTCACTTCTTGCAAGGGGCAAAATGACTGACAGCCTGCAACGACCCCCACTGCTACAAGAGAGAGGAGACTAGTGAGGTAGCAAAACAAAGGGGCCCAAAAGGCAGCAGACTATAATGGAAGCATTCTCATAACTTGCACTTGGCTAAATGCTTCATCATAAGTTGAAAGCCTACTTCGCTAAACGCTTCTTAAGGAGCTGAAGTCTCTCTAGACATTTCACAATGAATTTACTGGACAAAAATGGCATACAACCTAAAGCCTCAATTGCTTGGCTGTGACAACAACAGTGAGCTTCATACTACAGTGTTTCAATATCAACAATCTGCCAGTAAATGCTCAACGCTAGCACTACATCGGCACACTCAACAACCACAAGAACACTTCAACAAAGGTATAGATAAGGAAAGACAAATCCAGTCAAGAGAAAAAAAAAAGGATCAAGGTCACGGTGACGAGACACACACACACAAAATAAGATGTTAAGTGTGGAATGCTACTTACATCCTGAATGATGGGCACTTCCAGGTTCTGCATGTTGGTGATGATGCACTTCTCCTCCGGTGGGATCTGAGCATGCTGCCCCAGCTTGGTGAGGTTTTCCTCAGAAATGCCTGAAAACATCCGCAAACAATAGGATTATCACACTGGATCTCAGCAATGATTCAAAAGAACTTGTGTTGAATGGTGATTCGTGAAATACTGTTTCTCATCTGAACCACCCTCAGAAGTGCAATTCAATATCAATTTAATAATTTTTTTTAACGTCTGTTCACGTAAGTGATTTCAGAATATACGTCATTCTCCCGCATGGACACACAAACATAGAACCAAATCTAACAATTTAAAGTTGAACTAAAACCATAAAAAGTATGTACACTGTATTACATTATACTGGGGTTTCTGCTATGTCAGCTAGAGGTTAGTGGGCTGCGTCAGGCTAATTATAGATGACAGCTCCTCTTTCTTGGGGGACAAACTGAAAGATGTTATAGCGCTCTATCTAGGTCAACTTTTGAATCAGTCTCTGTGAGAAGAACCTGTCTGAAAAACGTGTTTCTTGGTGTAAAAAGTGGTCGTTTACATGACTGGAGCCGGTGATTATGTTAATCTTGTCTATTTTGTTACTTTCATATACAGGCTTTGTGTTAGTGTAAACTAGAGTTTTGTTTAAGACTAGTTTTGTTTGATTTTGTGGTAATACTGATATTACTGACACTGACACATGCTTCTTTGTTCCTACTGAAAGCAGCTGAATCTGCGCTGTGTGTACCATTTTCTAATCATGCTCAATATTGGTAGAAGCCACCAACTGTGTTTTTATTTTACCCTCAGTAAGTACTTAGTCTAAACTTTGTGATAGTTTCGTCCTGGGTGTGTGTGATTGATTGCTGGGGCAGAATAGTGCCATAATTTTTGTTAATCAATGCACTCCGTACAGGCACTTGCTAGCTATGACAAACTTTTATATGCAGTGTGACTATCACTGCACTGTGGCTGCCATGTTCACAATAGTGCACTTCAACTTTTTGTGTGTTGTTATTGCTTGTTCTGTTTGGCGTTTTCCCCTTCTGTTTTGTTCTTAAGCATAGGACGTATATATACCTAATTTAGTTTTGTGACTGTAATTGTGCTTATGTTCTGTCTGTTGTTTGTACTTGATTTTGTTTGTTTATTGGCATACTTTTCTTTCAATTTGTAGTATGTGATCCAGAAAGAGTGTGCTTTAACACGCATTTGAACCTTGAAATTACGGTCATTGTATTCCATTACAGTGCACGTCATCTTTTCTGTTCTTCAGCATCTCAGGATAATAATAACCCCAACTGTTGTGCTGTGTTGTGTTGTTTTGTTTTGTCTGTTCCGTTTTGTTTGTGATAATGAAACAAATGTGAAGTTGTTGTCGGATCGATGAGTTTTGTTTCTTGCGGTATGTAAAAGTTCGTAAGACCAATACTAAAAACAGAGTCTGTGTTGAAAAACTTTCAAATCGATTTGTGTGCTGCTCTTGGATTACTGATGTATGGCGCTGCAATGATACCAGTGAAATATGGGATACAGAAGCGGCCTTCAGGTAGGCTTTTTTGTTTTATTCACTAGCAGCAAACAATTTCCATAAACATGAATGTATCGTAAGGCCTTTCTTTTTATATATTTTATATTGCTAAAATGAAATGCACTTTTTTTAATTATTTAAAACGCAAAACAAATTTCACATGCATACCCTATGCATGTGTATAATATAATGTAAGTAAATATGAATGAATATACTCTGTTGTTTTTATATAACTTGTATAATGTCCTTCTTGATCTTGTTTTTTCATTATTTTATTTTTTTTATTGTGGCACATTAGGAAGTTTTGTTTACTATGTTGTCTTCTGCAATCATATAGATTGTGCCAAGTTTCGAGATTTTGGGTTTACTGTTTATTTAAATGCAGCATGCATGTGTTTTTCAAATCTGTAAAGCATGGTATAATTATATACTTTTTGGAGCAAAATTTTTTTTGGGATTTTCTCATTTATCCTTTCTTCTGCCTTGTAAATTGTGGCGTGTTTTGTTTCATATTATTGACATATGTCACCTGTGTTGTCTTCTGCAAAATGTTGTGCTTCACAGGAATTCCGGATGTTCACCAACTGATAACACCGCGAGCGAGCCAGCTTTCAGCTTATCGCTGTGTGTCCTAGGCCTACAGCTAGTATAGCCCGTAGCATGAATCAGTTCAAGCACCACTGTATAGGGAAGAAAGGAAGGCAGAAAGGGCAGGAAGAGGGTGGATGAGAGTGATGGTGGTAGCTCTGGCAAATTATTTTTAGCTCCAGCTGACTGTATCTGGGGAACAATCAGTGTGTAACAATACTACAAAAGTTTACCAACTGCAGACATGTAAATTATAAGGGCAACATCTATCATTGTTGTACTATGCAACACAATGTCAATGGATTCTCAACTACTGCCATCGGCATTATTTTCTTTATATAACAGAACCAAAACAGGACATTAATATATCATATATGCCTAAAAGCATCAGGAACAATATCACGTTGAATTTAAGCAATCAATGAAAGCAGTCATCTTGAATGAGGATATGTATGAAATATCGCTTCTGCTATCAACCAACACTGACCCAGGCCTTGGTTAGGTTTTCCTCAGAAATGCCTTAAAGCATCAGCAACAATATAACATTCACTCAAAGCAGTGGTTGAATGAAGATGATGTGTGAAATATCACTCCTGCTCTGAACCAACACTTATCAACAACACCAAAAAGCTACAAGTAGCAGTTTCCTTTGATGATGATGATGATGATGATGATGATGATGATGATGATGATGATGAACAAACAATATCACATTGAACCTCAGCAATGACTAAAAGCTCTTGAATGATAAGATGTGAAAGGGCTTGTGATCTGAACCAACACCTTTCAACACCACCAAAACTTACAAGTATTCCTTGCTTCAGAGAAAACAGTTTGTTTTTTTGTGTTGTTTTCACACAATGAACAACGATGTTAGTATTCTATTATTATGTCTTTATCTCCAGCAATCTGTTATCACAACAGGCAGGTATTACCAATATCCACATCTATTTGAAAATCAACCACATTCAGCAGACATCACCGGCATCTACAAGTCACAACAGACAAACGCATAAGTACACACGCACTTTTTTCAAAGCGGCTCTCCACTCTAATTTTAATAAGAGAATGGGAAGAAGGGACGTTGACAAATGGGTACAGACAGAGAGAGAAAGACGGAGTGAGAGGGGTGATAAACAGTTTTTGAAAAGTGTGCCACCCATGTCTGGCCTACCTCCTTTGTGGATGATGTACAGTAAGATGATGCGGATCTTGTCGTAGGCCGTAATGTTCTGGTCCAGCAGGATGGGGACAATGTTGCGCATGTGGTCCTTGATCTTCTCCCCGTCAGCGTCCGTACCCATGGCTAGGTCCTAACGACCAACCAACCAATCCATCAAATCATCACCATCAAAAGCATCATCACCATCAAAAGCATCATCATCATCAAAAGCACCATCACCATCAAAAGCAGTAAGATCATGACCAAGGCACAA
The DNA here is from genome assembly GCA_036898135.1 of Oncomelania hupensis. Taxonomy (NCBI): domain Eukaryota; kingdom Metazoa; phylum Mollusca; class Gastropoda; order Littorinimorpha; family Pomatiopsidae; genus Oncomelania; species Oncomelania hupensis. The sequence continues at coordinate 41,029,108 of CM072527.1, forward strand.
CAAAAATCCACAGTATTAACTTCATAGGTGCACCAAGCAAAGACAGCACGTGACTGCTAGCGCTAAATAAACAAGACAAAAGGCGAGAGAGAGAGATCTCCTATCCTTTCCTTATTCTCCACAGTTAACTCTATTCTGCCTGAGCGGGCAGCAGCTAAGCATCACTGCTGGCCTGAGCCTGCAGGGCCAGACTGTTGTGAAAACCACTAGTTGTACAAAATCGGCTCTTGCCTAGCTCAGTGCAGGCCTATTGATATGAAATTTTGCATACTTATAGAAAACTAATTTCTTTACAAAACTATATAAATTTTATATTTGTTTAATAATAAAAACTGAAAAAAATTCCTAAATGAAAGCCTCTTTCGCATTTTTTTTCTTGAATTTTCACAATAACATTGAAAAAAAGCATTTATGTAAGTTTTTTTTTAGCTATTTAGGTAAACATTAAAGTATTTAGATATTTGTTTTGGTAAATTTCCACAAAATATTATAGCAGCTCAACACAAAAATAGCAGAGAGAGAGAAAGATCTTGATAGTCCTCGATTTTTCGTAATTTAAAAATCAAATTGCACGCCAAATTCGCATCAGAACAAGAAAATTCGACCTGGCGGAAGTGACCGTATGTTTTATTAACATGGGAAATAACCGTGCTTTCAATATATTTTTGCAATGCGGAGTTTTCTCGCTTGGACCGTATGCAAGTGTGGGATACTGGAATACCTGCCTCCCAACAGGTTGAGATGCATGGCGGCTACTGGAAAACTTGCTTCCCAGCGCGGAAGAGTTAAGCATCTTCTAATAAGGATTAAGTCCATTTTTATCCAACACCGTTTCTGTTGGCGAGTCAACTAATACCCGTATTTTGCATATTATACTATTCATCTCCCAAAGGACGTTCACCATTTGCTGCCAATACCATGGTACAGAACGTACAAACTAAAAATATTTCAAATACATAGGAATGATATTTAATATAGAGAGATTAGCATTGAACCTAAATAAACACTAGGTACACAGAGGGCAGCAAACAAGTATCCCGTACTCTAGCCTATAACACTTCACTCTCCCCCTAAAAACATAATTATTTTACAAAATAAAAATACAAGAAATAAACAAACACCCAAAATGCTGACTTATGCCAAAAGCCACAGACAAATCAAGACACACAACAGGCCGTTGTTTAAAACAAGCGCCAACATATCCTACCTGTTCAACTTTGCATAGTCTGTCCACGTGTTTCTGGTACTGCCGCATGCAGTCCTCCGCCAGGTGCAGGTGGGCCGAGTACTTGCTCAGCTCTTTCTGGTACTGCGGGGCCTTCTTCAGCATCTGGGACAGGTCGCGAATGTTGGCCTTCTCTGTGCCGCCCATGCGCTTGGCCTCCGCAAACTGCTTCAGCTTCCTCGTCACCTGCCTGTTAGTAATAAGACTGCCGGTCAAAAATGGTAATTATTGCAGGCCATTTTGGATGTTCTAGCTTTAGACTAGCACCTTGCGCAGCTTTCTGACAAGTATGTTACGCAATAACTTTTTGTCCCGCCCACGAAAATTTTGCAAAACGCAACAAAAAATTAGTAGTGTTGATTAAAAAAAATCATACACAAATAATTTTGAGCTAGATTTTCATTCTGTCTTTTTGTCACAAAGTGAATTGGTAAATATCTATATTTGTGTATACCAGCGACGACTGTTGACATAGGCATGTGGCGTATGTGTTCGCATGGGTCGGTACTATATTTCCTAGTTTAGGAATATCTTAGTGATGAGACACGACTATAAAAAGACTGTTTGGAGAACAGAAGGTTGTTCTCGTGTGTATCTAAGAGTGTCTGTGATTGAATAAAAAAGGAGTAGGATAAGGTGTATTAGTGGAATGAAAGATAGACTGTAAAAAAATGAAGATTGAATGCTTATTTCGTGTGATGGGAATATTGTGTTACTGTGTAGGCTACTTCCATTTTTCACTGTGGTGATTCTGGATCCTGTTCATGACAGACAGGGTAATTTGAATATTTATATTTTGTGCGATTTACTTGTTTAAAATTTAATACCGATAATTTATTTCGTAAATGCATAAAACATTTTCAAAAATCGATAAATGTTATTTTCTGTCAGACTGGAAACGGGATTGCTTCAGAGAAAAATGAAATCATATTATAATTTAACTATTTGTTATTTTATTACTTTAGAACTTTTTTTTTTAATTCAGTTTTAATTATTATTCTATTACTCTGAGTGAGAAAGAAGAGAACCATAAAATTAGCAAAATGTATATTGGTGGTGTGTTTCAACTGTTATGTACTTTATGTCTTTAGTATTTCAAGTTTATCTCTCTGTCTCAACTTGTGTAATTGTATAACAAAGGCCTTTAGATGAATGTGTATGCGTGAAATTGGAAATGAAAAAAAATGTTTACAAACTAATACAAAGTTTGTAGGAATCTTCAGAGAACAGAGCTTATTATTTTATAACATGCACGTGAAGTTTATGACACTTTTGCTAAATGTGGTGTAAAGACTAACGTTTATTTTCTAATTGTTTACAAGTAAATATAGGTATAGGAGAATATTGTATTGAGCTGTAATTCCGTGTGTTTCGTCTCCTTTCCTCCTGAACACCTGGTTGACGAGAAGTGCTGGGACTTGGCATTGAAGATTGATACACTCCTCACCACTTTCACTAGTTCCAAGCACATTTTCTGATTCATAATCGGAACTAACGGTATCACAGTCAGCAGACATCACTGGCATCTACAAGTCACAACAGACAAGCGCATAAGTGTACATGCACTTTTTTTTAAAAGATACTTCATCCTCCTTGCTATTAGGGTCCATGAACAGCCCATTCCATAGTGATTTTGTCTCACTTCAACACTAGAAAAAAAAAAGAACAAAATTCAATATGAGAATGATCCAGAGTCAGTTAACTTGCTTATTAACTCTTAGCGTCCTGTAAGGTTTTCTGTACATTTGCGCCTATATCCTGTAAGGATTTCAAGTTTATTGCAATAAATTGGGTTATGAATTTGAAAAAATTGAAAAAAATTTATTTATTGTCACATTAACTTCATATTTTAGGATATGTTTACAAAATGGTTATTCTATGTACCCAAAGAACCATTTTGACTTTAGTACTATTTTTACCTGTTGGAATCTTGTAATTAATTCATAATTACAGGTATTTTATGGACTATGTTAATAAAACAACAACAAGACAGTGTGGATTGCATGTGAATGTGTGCACAGTCAGTCAACACAGACAAGAAAACTCACTCTGGTTGTCTACACCAAGTCCTTGTGCTCTTTCAGCAATAAGCTCATCAATAAGGTTACAAAACTCACTATTACTGTCGGAGCTATCCCCTGCCATCATGGCCGAAAATTTCGCAAACTCAAACCTCAAACAAAATCGTTAAAAAAGTACACAAAACCACGTCAAACTTGCGAAAACGATAGCGGAAAACACACTGGAACCTTTCCGGAAGTTGACTAAACCTTCTCTCACGCACAGGAGAGTTCCTATTTCCTGTGATTTCATGACTAAAAAGTGCACTAACGAGGCGCGCATTACCGCGCTTCAGTATTATGGGCGAGGCGCGCATTACCGCGCTATAGGACGCTAAGAGTTAAGGTTAGTAACTCGTAATGGTAGTTTTGACCGAACTGAAAGTCCCACTTCGCACGGGAATCCCTCGTGTGCAGCCAGTCATTGCAGAACTGTATGAAAGGGCATCCTCTATTAGCAATAAGGAATGAGTTAAGCCCGCAATATTAAGAACAATTACTGTGTTTTAATAGTCACACACACATTGCTTCAGCTTACCCGACTGCCAGTCATGCAACCAAAGGGGGACCTCTTTGGACAATCATTGCCATCGTTGGGCTGCAACTAAGCTTAGATAGGCAGCCGGCCCGAAAACGACTTTGGGTGCATCACTGCCTGATGCCCAGAAGAGACCCGGTGCTTGAGAGGTTCTTTTGTGTGGCCGGTACCCACTCATCGAGGACATGAGCATCAGGATCTTTAAAGTCCATGCGATTGAAAGCATGCATGCACAGACCAGACCTCGATTTATACTTTCGTCTGCAGGAGAAAGGGTGCAGGACCCCTTTATTTTTAATATTTTTTTTAGATATTTTTGTTTGCTACACTCAAGTTCGTTCGTCAGCCAGCTTTGGAACCCTTGATCGTACAGCGATGTTCTCGCTTGACATTTAATGTGCACACTGTCTTGGGAGCGGAGTACACCACTAAGCCACCTGTGTCTGACGATCATATTATTGTTTCTGTTTGTTTTATCACTCGGTCCATCCATCGGCTTCCCACTACTGCCTGTAGGGGCTGCAATGCTATATCACTTAACGTTCAGTGCTTCAACTGTAGATACCCAACTCCCAACTGCGCTTCCCAACTCTTGGACAAGTCAACGAAGAAGGAAAACAAAATGAGCAATAGATTCTTATGTTTCTTCCCTGTGTGTTACATGTGAAGTGAGCGAGTCTGGATGGTACTTACTGTGAGACGATGGCCATGTGCTGGTGACGTAGCTCTACCCACAGTTCATCGTTCTCATCCAGCAATGCATCTTTCTCCTGCACCTCGCTGCCATTGGTGTTCTCATATCTGCATCAACAACATCCACACATTTATTTATAATAGTAATTTATTTGGCACAGGCAATGTACTTTTAGCACATCACAATTCCAATAACTGTAATATATATATGCATAATAAACCTTCAATCCCAAACCCACAACTGCGTGGCAAGTTAGGTTAGGTCAACTTGCTCCGTAAGGAAAGCAAAGGAAAAAGCTATGACCATCCGGGCTTGTACGGTCCTGCTGTATATATTGTTTTGTTTCTCTGAAATAAGCTTGTGTAAAAGTGTGACATGTAGGTCTCACCTGTAGACGTCATTTTCAATGGGCAGAAGGTCATAGGACATGGCCTGGAAGGTTAGCTCGTGCAACAGCGGGGAGATGGGGTCGAAGCCACGATCCAAAATCAGCAACATGGAGCGATCTTTCTGAACACCCTGGGGATTGACCAATTAAAAAATAAAATAAAAATTAGAAAGGCAAATCCCATATGACTCACACACTCTTTATGGAGCTTGCAATATTTAAAATGAAAATTGAGTGCCCAGAAAAAAAAGCCAAAATGAAACGGTGGCATTAAAATGCAAAATAATACTGACTTTGATCTTCCTACGCTCTCAAACTTGAGAGGACCTTGACCTCCGGTTCCAAATACACTAATGCACTATTAAATAAACTACAGTAAAAGTTGTATTATGCCCAAAAACAGTGACTTTGGGATGACCTTGATCTCCAGTGATCTTGACCTTGGGATGACCTCTTATGCTCATGTATGATCAAATAACCCAATGTTGTTGCATACTATGGGTTAAATAGAGCCTTTTTTTTTTTTTTTAACAATGATTTATTTTCTGTATACTTTTTGCAAGGCCTAAAAATGACCTTGACCTTCAAGATCAACACAAAAAGGTTTCCCTTGCGATGTCGGACGGGTGTTTTTTCTGAGACGAGTCTACTCACCTTGTTTTTCGTTTTCTGTGGTGGTTGGGCTTCGTCTTTTTTTTTCTTTTGGATTAATGTGTACAATTTGGATGCTGAGATAAGCACTAAAAGGATTGTTGTTGCTGAAAGGTTAGTAATTCTGATAATTTCGCTTCGAACTCCGCGATCACTAGCACCGGGTTTGAAGTTGACATTTGAAATATGTCGTCTGCTGCAAGTGTGGAGCCGATATTTTTATTGCATCGTGAGCTTCCTCCCGAGGAAAACATTCGCTATGACACCTTAGAAATATGTCTGGCTGCCGAGAAAGTGTCGGGCTTGGAAACAATACTTGGCGCGCAAGAAATTCGAGGTCTGTGGCGTATTTATCCACTGACAAAACATGCTAGGAACAAACTTTTGCTGAACGGCGTTACCTTGCGTTCATGCTCGATACAGGCGCATGACAAGAATCCATTTACAGTACGCGATGAAGGTGGCGAGATTCCTGTCACAAAGGTTTGGATTTCTGATGTTCCTATCTCTGTTGATGGGAAAGATATTGAGTCAGCGTTGGTGAGACTTGGATGTGTTCTCAGGTCTTCTTTCATTTTTGAGAAGGTGAGGAACAAAGATGGCAAATTGACACGCTTCCTTACCGGTAGGAGATTCATCTTTGTAAACATCCCCACTAAACCATTGGAGAAAACTGTAACCTTTGGAGGGTTTACTGCTAAAATCTATCATAAAGAACAGCCGAGAGTAGAACCCCAGCAGTTGACATGCAACAAGTGCCTTGAGCGTGGTCACAGATCATTTGGATGTAAAAACAATGTAAAATGTCGAGATTGTCATTTAGAGGGTCACAAACGCGGGGATCCAGTTTGTGAAGGTCTTTCTCTCCCCTCTACCATCCCTCAATACAGTGACAAAGTGAAAGAGGTTGTCGCAGAACGGTGTGAGGAAAGAGAGGTTGTCGCAGAACGATGTGAGGAGAGAGATATTGTGGAGAAAGATGCCATGAATCAAAAGAAAAAAGCACAAGTGGATAGAGGCAGAGAAGTGAAGAAGCTGGCAGGGAATGGGAAGAAGCAAACCTCACTTCCATTTGGCACTCGAGCCCGTTCATACACCCCCAAGCGTAACAGATCGGGCAGTAGCGATTCTCGTAATGTGGTCAAGCTGGCCAAGCTGAATGAAAAATGTCCTACAAACGACACACTTGGCGAGTCAGGGGGCGTGGTTGACGAGTCAGGGGGCGTGGTTGGCGCATCTTAGTGGGCCTATTTGTTTTGTTTTCCCAGGCTAGGTGACTTCCGCTTTTGATTACAGACTTTGGAATATGGCTTGTGATTCGGCTTTACGTATTTTCTCCCTGAATATTCGGGGAATGAGGTCAAGAAGCAAAAGAAAGTCAGTCTTCAACTTTCTGAGGCATAATAAATATGACATAATTTGTTTACAAGAAACATACATAACAAAAGATGTAAGTGAGGATTGGAAAAGAGAGTGGGGTGGTGAACTTGTGTTTTCTTCAGGGACTGCACATAAAGGTGGACAAGTGATTTTGATAAGAAAAGGGTTTAGTGGTTGTAGCGTTCAGTTTGAATCAGATAGAATTCTTGTATTGTCCATTGAAATTGAAGAAAAGAAATTTGCTGTAATCAATATTTACGCTCCAAATTTAGACAGAGACAAAAGCTCATTCTTTGAAACTATTGCTGATGTTCTTAGTAACTATGCACACTTTGAAAATATTGTTTTGTGCGGTGATTTCAACTGTGTTTTGAATAATGATAAGGACATTATTAGTGGGGATAAACATTCAGAACTTCTAGTTAATAAATTTAACGATGTATTAAACTTGCATGATTTGCATGATGTATGGAGGATGTTTCATTCAACTGACAAAGAGTATACCTGGTCTAAAAGAGGTCCATTTATTGCTAGAAGGTTAGACTATATGCTGGTTAATACCTCTGCATTTGAGAAAGCGATTCAGTGTGATATTGTGTCAGTACACAAGTATATCAACTAACAAGTTAGCATCTCCCTTCTATGTCTCTGTCGACGTGCGCGTACAACCGGTTGCTTCCCTTTACATGCTTTGAGCTCCATAGAGCGTCATCGGCCTGAAATAATTTTTTAGAAACTTCAAAACCCAGGGGATTTATGGGTAGGGAAATCCTTTTCTGAAATGACGTCGGCAGGACTCTTCGCGATTGTCTTTCCTTGGTGCATGGCAAATGAGACACACCGAAAATGGGGATGTTTTAGGGGGGACTTCCGGTACATGGCTACTATAACAAGCTCTGAATTCTTGCTGGAGAGTTTTTAATTTCCTGTTAATGACACATAGCTATGACCATCAGCAGAAGTGGCAAGCGAAAACAACAGAATGCAAAGGGAATGGAGAATGACCTGCGAATCTGCTCCACTCCTCCTGAATTAGCGATGGCCTCTGTTCTGACGGACATCGAACCTGAGCCAAGCCAGAACGTTAGCGGTGCCGTTGAACAATCCACGATTATAGCCATGGCACCCGAAATCATGAGTGCTGTGTGCGAAACCCGTGAGATCGTGGCATCGCTATGCAGACGGATTGATTCTCTGGAAGAGATCATACGGAAGCAAGATCTGAAAATTAGCGAATTGCTGACAACCGCGAAGCAGACGACGCGAGAGACACCTAGCAACGCGCTTTCTGAGACATATGCACAAGTTGCTGCATCCTCCCCATCCAAATCATGCACAAAACAACAATCGAGGAACGGTCCGAGCATCAACTCCACGTCTCAGCTTTCCAAAAAGGATAAATTAGATCTAAAGTCAGCGAGATCGAAAAGAGATAACGTCAAAGCGCCGGTTTCGTCACCAAGCGGCGCATTTTCTGCCGATGACGTCATCAGTAAAGAATGCGGAAATGCTGTCATTTTCCACGATTCGATGCTGGCAGGCGTGAAGGAGAAGAGACTGGGTCAATCCTATGGTTTTGAGGCCAAGAAGGTGTTTGCACCTCTCATCAGTGACCTGGTTCCTGCCTTCACGTCTGTCAAAGATCATCCACTGCCTGACGTGATCATCGTTCATTGCGGCATCAATAACTTGAAGAAACAAGATGCCAAATCAGCGAGTCATCAGTTTGTCGAGGCCATCAAGACGATCATTTCCAGCAGCCCGGCATCCAAGATCGTCGTGAGCAAGGTCGCCCCGGTGCTGAACTTCAACCTTAACAGTAAGAAAGAGTTGTTCAACGCGATGTTGATGACCCAGCTGGCAGACCACAAGAACATCTCATTCGTCAACAACGACAACGTGCCCTTCTTTGCCATGCGCGATGGTGTCCATCCTACGAGGAGAGGCTCCAGTACTCTAGCGGGGAACATTGGCCGCCAAGTTGAGCGACTGTTGTGGAAGAAACCGCGGAATTCTGCCCGGCGCTTCAACCGGTCTGCAGATCCCTTTCCTGTTTTTTTTTTTATTGGAGAGGTAACTTTTTTCCACACAGCCATCTTCCATTCCCTGCCTGGCAGCGCTGAGGTCATCAGGACGATTAGTTGTGATAAGTCATAACATAGTAGTTCCTATATAAAGAGCTGAAAATATATACTCTTTATTTGATGTTTCGGTTTCATAATCTTTAGTTTTTCTCAATCTGTTAATGAGATACGAAAAGTTTACTGTTTTTCAATGGAATTGTCGTTCTGTATCTACTAACTTACAATATTTGCAACAGCACCTGTCTGAGAAAGATTATCACGCCTTGGCTTTACAGTCTTTGAATGTTAGCAACAGAAAATTGCCTAAACTAAAGGGTTTTTACTACCCACCTGTTATAAACACTGACACTAATAACGTTCAAGCTGCGGTGTATATCCGTCATGATTTGGAGTATAACATCCAATCAACGTCTTTTATTCAACATCAAGATGTTCATTCGGCAGCAATCAAAGTGAAACTTAACAAAGATAAATGTGTTAACGTTTTAAGTGTTTATTTTCCAAAAGGCACAAACAACACACAAACACTGACTGGCTGAAAAGTTTTGACTCATCTGAGTCATGGTTTGTGTGTGGTGACTTTAACACACATTCTCCTTTATGGGACAAAGGCTGCAATTCATGTACAAATAATATTTTTTGTGACAACGTCATCGATTCTAATTTGTTGATTTTAAATGACGGTCGTATCACTAGGATTCCGGATGTATCAACACATCGGCCTTCCGCTATAGACTTAACTTTTACCACATTAGACCTTTATTCGGACTGTATGTGGGAAGTGGAATCTGACTCATTAGGCAGTGATCATTTGCCATTGATAATAATATGTGACAGCAGTGTTGAAATTGATATTGCAGAGGATCCAGTGCCAAAATATATATATAGCCGCGCAAATTGGCAAGATTTTCAAAACGTTTTATTATCATATGACACAAACTTTGTTAATGATGATGATATACATGTTGCATATAACACATTTATAAACCATATTCATAATGCAGCTTCAAAATCTATACCCAAAAAACGTGCATACAATGAAAAGGTCCGAGCTAGTAATATATGGTGGAATATTTGCAAAAAAGCAGTAGATGAAAAAAAGGAGGCTTATAAAACGTGGTTAAAAAATCGAACATCACAATCCTTTACAGAGATGAAAAGAGCTAAAATTAATTGCAACAAAGTAATTGCCTCAGAGAAACAAGCTTTCTGGTCAAATTACTGCAATTCTGAAATAAGTAGTTGTAAGGATTCATCAAAAGTATGGAAAAAACTCTCTGAAATGCAAAATGGGTATAGACTTCCCCAATGTCCTTTGAAAATAGATACTAAGATAGCAATAATTTTCCCACACCCTAAAAAAATCAGAAGCATTTGTGAAACATTTTGTTACGATAAGTCATTCATCAAGTCTACCTTCTAACATTAAAGAACAAAGAGAACAAGAAGAAAAGAGTACAAAGTATGAGCCGCCACTGCCTGATAACAATATGTACTTTAATTCTGAAATTACCTTAAAAGAATTACAAAATGTTTTGAGAAAAACGAATGTTCAAGGGACGCAACCAATGTTTTTCTATGTTGGTAAAATATAATGGAATATATTGTTGGATTAAGCAAAGCGATACTATAAAGTATCATGTTAAAGATTATAGAATGTTGAAGTTTAGTTGTTTAGTTTTTTTTTCTGGAGGAACAAAATAAGATTGTTTTGTGAATTTTAAACCTTGTAGATAACGTGGATGCATTTTGATGTTTCTATTGCAGTGTGCTGACAATGGAAGGGAGATAATTCATTGTTTAATATGCAGTAGTTTTTATTTTCAAGTATGTAACGCGTAAACCGAGTTGTTTGCAGGTTGGGCTTTCTTTGGTTGTTCCGGTGCACTTTATGCACGCTTGCTTATGCGCCCGTTCTCCTGGCCTTGGGGAGGTGCAGTTCGGACTGAGGAGCAGCACTGACTCTCGGAGCTCCGTCCAACCCTCTCGGCAACTTGCAGCCAGCGTAACGCCGTAATTTAAGTTACGTTCTTTCCGTCGTTATTCTCAATTGAATAGACCTTCTTCAGGCTGTTTATAACTCTGCTGAAGGACTCAGATAGTTTTGACTTGAAACTAATGAACTGGGAAAAAGAAACTGAATCAAGTGACAATAATTTGCTGCAATGTTTGTGGTTGTTGAGAGGGGAGTCAGTTGCCTGCTGGTCTGAAGTGGAGACCAAATCTGAATGTTATTTGTGTTGTATGTTTGCATTGTGAAAGAGAGGGGAGGGGAAGATTAATTATCATTGCTTCGATTTTGTTTGTTTGTTCGTTTTTGTATGCGAGTTATTTCGAAATAATCATTTTATAAAAACTTTAGATCTCTTATGTTTGAATAGTTAGAGAGAGAGAGAGAGAGAAAAAATGGGGAAACATGAACCAAGCATGCATTTCCTGACATGCAAAGTCACATTATGGGAAATCTCTCGTGACACTGATCATGCTTTTGCACTGCACTGTCTTAATTGATATTTACTTACAACAAAAGAAAATATTGTTTACTACATTTGTAGATTATAAAAAGGGATTTGATAATGTACAGCGTAATAATTATGCTTTGGGAAAAATTAATCAACAATGGTATTTCTTGAAGAGTTTTGATAGGGATCAAAGATGTGTATCAAAAAGCTAAATCTTATGTTATAAGCCCTAATGGTATATCGCCTACTTTTTTTTTATATGTAATGCTGGAGTGCGGCAAGATGACAATTTATCACCTATTCTATTTTCATTGTTTCTGAACGATTTAAGGTCTTTCCTTGCCGAACATATTGATGGTTTATCGTTGCCACGGAATATTGGTAATGGGTTCAATTTCTCAGATGTTGACCAGTATTTTAAATTTTTTCTGTTATTATATGCTGATGACACAGTCATTTTTTCAGAGTCAGCTGAAGACATGCAGAAAGCTCTAGATGTTCTTAATTTATATTGTGCGAAGTTTGGTCTGTGTATAAATATTGCAAAAACGAAAGTTATGATTTTCTCCCGCGGTAAAATCAAAGTTGCCTGTCTTCAAGTTTAATGATGTAACCCTTCAAATAGTTTGGGAATATAAATATTTAGGCACTCTTTTTCATTATAACAATAAATTTCAAAAGAACTTGAAGGCCCAGAGCGTTTCAGATGAACGTGCGATGTATATATATGTTTCATCATGACATGTTCTGCCATACGTTTTTCATGCATTGGAGAAAAACAATTTTAAACATTTTCCAAACAAATAGAACTTTCACAACAAAGATAAACAGACAATTTTGAATTTCAGTTCATACTTTTATTTTTGTGTTTGTTGTTGTTGTACTCAAAGATGAAAAGCTATTACTATTGCTTTCAATTACAATTCAACATCTGTACTCAATATAAAATACTGACTGCTGCTACTCAGAACCTTCAAATTGCTTTTATGCAGAAGATATACCTATAGAATAGTCTTTCTTTTTCATTTAGCAAAAGTAGAATGTAGCATTGAAGCATACATTTTATACAACTCTGAAGCTGAGATGTGCATCACTTTGAATATGAACATGAATAAAGGCCCAAAATTAGCACATTAACATTATTTTCTTGTTATTTATTTTAACCTTTAGCCAGAACACTAATTACTTAGTTATTCAATGCTTATAGGGTCCAGCGGACTAGATGAACCTAATCAGGACCTCTCACAAACATTATGACACCCCATAGGCAGCGGAGCAGGAGGGAGGGGAGGGGAGGGGGGTTGCAGGGAGGCATGTACTATCACAAGTATCCCAATTACTTTGCCTATCTGACCTGAAATTATATTTTTTTATTGTCATGAACCTGCCATCACCCCCCCCCCCCACGAATCCTCCGCACCCCCCCCCCCAATTATTTTTTGGTTCCGCCACCCCTGCACCCCACCACATCTAAGCTGCGCTGAGGGCGTCAGCTCTTCGCTTGATTTATCACCCCAAGTTTACTAAAATGAGTAATAAAATTTATCAGAAATAACTAATATTACTTAAAAACATACATAAAATAGCCAGATAGGCAAATAACACCAAGAGATCACAAGATCATCCCAGTGTGTACAGGTAACACTACCCAAGCCACCACAGACAGGCATTACATTACATTACATAATTGTTGCTTTAGGTCCAGCGGACTCTTCCGAGCCAAATCAGGACCGGACAACCCCCAATCCGCATAAAAGATCTGCTGAAACAACCCTAGTGGGAAAACTGAATGCCCTCCACCAGCCAGTCACTTTACAATAAAGACATCCCACGCAGGGGACGGCTGAGGCTTCACCCCAACTTATCGAACCCCCGTTTACAAAAAGAAAATAGAATACAAACATCATTATAAATTATCAACAAAACACATACATATAAAATGCCTACATTGCTAAATAATAACATCATAGGAAGCCCTAGTGACCACCTGGCAGAAAGCGTCCAATATTCCCAAGCTGATCCAACAGACCTCATACAGAAACAAGGAGTCTTGTCCCGGAAGAGTTTTCAAGAAAAAAGGTAAGAGAATGGTCTAGCGAAGAAGACGATAGTATAGCAGATTGATAGAACAGAGCAGGAATGAGAAAGAGCAAATGAGAAAGACAGCGACAGTGGGAATTTAAAGCACTAAATTTCCAGAAAGTGTGGATACTATTTATACTGAACCCCCCCGGCACCCCAACGGGGGTCACAGACAGGCAAGATAATCAGAACATCATAACAGTGCAAAATGAGTTTGATGGGAAAAAAGCCAGGTGAATGGACCATATTGGCGGCTGGAAGAAAGTAGACGGCAGAAAAAGGAGGCAAAGATAGAAACACAGAGAGAAATTGGAAAGATGACATTTCAAGCATTACATTTCAAGAAAAAAGGGACACTATTTATACTACCCCCAGTCGACGCTGCCATTGTCATTATCATGGTTCAAGGCGGGGTGGTCTTTCGTAGTTTCCTAGCCTATTACTCTAAATTATGTAGCCTCCATCCTCAAGCACCGACGGCTCGTTTTGTTGGTCACAGTAAACAACTGGTCTCTCAAAGTTCCCCCCCCCCCCTTTTCCTCTTGCCAGCTGCCATCGTATCACGCTCTACATGTGCCGAAATGTACTCATTGACTCGAGCATGAACAATTTTCCTCGTCCATTCCGCAAAGAATATCTGTCGAAGGTGCTGGCTGTAGGTTGGGAAAACGTCGGCTCCCAGTTCATTTGCCATTTCCAAGATGTCTTTGTCAAACCCCACCAGCGGAGTGCACACCTAGTAGAAACAAGAAAATTGTGAGAATCAAGTCAATTTTAATATTGCATCACAGGTTCACCTAAATACCAATTTTTACTTTTTGGGGGTGGGGGTTGGGGTAGGAGAGGGGTGGGGGGTGTGGTGGTTGCCAACATGAACTCTGCACGTGATAAAATCCAAGGTAGATTTTGTATCAGGATGTACAATCTTTAGTGTATGGGCTTGTGAACACGAGATCTTTTCAACTTCCAACACGGATTTACCCTACAATGTTTGTACAAAATACAATGTTTCAGTTAAGATAAGATAATAGTAATACAACTTTATTATCTTTTACAAGAAAATTTTCTTTGCCAGTACCACTTATACTATAGAGTCAATAAACGATATTCTTGAATGAAGTACAAACCAAAGAGCATGCATAATAAGAAGTGTGAGTTAAAAAGAATACGTAGGAGAAGTAACAAAAGTGGAATTATTATTTGGCGCACACCAAACGTTGGATTAGGCCCACAAAAAATTTCTGTTTACGACCGCCCCTAATGTTTTGGCTCGACCCAAAATTTGTGTTGGGTTCGTCTGGAAAAAAAACTATAATGATATATATACCTTTAACCGTACCTGCAAGACGTTCTTTCCATACTTCTTGAGCGTATCATCATTCACATGCTCCTCAGTCAGTGTCAACACCTTCTGGACAAAAGACTGCAGTGTGGGTTTAGGGAAAAACATTCCTCCATCCACATCACGCATGGCCAGGTCAGCAGGCAGGTCCTTTTTCTCACTGCTGCTCACCCGGGCAGCTAGTGTCATTTGGTCAAGTTCTGCCGCCTCATTCATTGCAGCAGTCCCTGAACAACAAATAAACATTTAGAACCAAAATGTACAGAAAACAATATAAATCATTGATCATAATAGTTTTTTGAGGATCCACATTCCCCGAACAATGAAAATAATAAACATCTTTAATAGAAAGTCGCTTGTAAACGTGTGTAATCCTCATCATGTCTCATCGTGTGTTGAAATCGAGACGTGCAGCGTCAAGGCTCTCTCTCTCTCTCTCTCTCTCTCTCTCTCTCTCTCTCTCACTCTCCACGCTACGACATGATCAATTTATTGACATCTTTGCAGGAAAAATAACTTTTACATGGATGTGGAGGGATAGGGCCCTAGGCTAGGGGGTACTTAATTTCTTCAATTTCCTTTTCTCCAAGTTGCCTTACCAATTTGTCGTTTCCCAGGAATTCTCCTCTGCTTGTATTTCTTCCACATCTCCCCCAAACATCCTCCGCCAAACGTGAGCACAGCTCGGTGACGACTCGTATGTCCTTCTTGTGTGACAATACTACTAGTAATACTTTTACTAGATTTATTGTGAGCTGAAACGTTGCTGTCCGTTTCTCTGTCTCCATCTTCAAGGACGCTGTGGATACGTTGGCCAACAGCAAAAACACAGCGAACTAGGAAAAACAGCACGGCACTACAGTCCTGAACATTGTTTACCTCTGTCTTTTTATGAAACAGTGGCAATAGTTGTCCACAGTCGGAGTGAAACCGAAACTGAAAGCTTCCAAAAGCCAAATCCTTCTTCAGTTTCTTTGCTCGAGCAATGGCAACCTCATAGTTGTGGAGCACTTCGTCCATCATAACTCCATCGCTGATAATACTGCTGACAAGTTTCTGCCTTTGTTCACTACCAGAAATATGCAGTTCCTCTCCCAACTTTCGTTTAATTTCAGCCAGCACATCTTCGCGAGACATGGCGTCCATGGCTTCAACCGTAGCTAGTTATCAGTTACTTCCCTTGAACAGATTTCCCAGAATTCTCTATTCTATTTTTAGGTTTGGGATACTCCCGTCTCAGCTAGTGGCTAAAACCAAGGGCAACGGGACCATCGCACGTCGACTGAGGGCAATACGAGATGCTAACTTGTTAGTTGATATACTTGTGGTCAGTATCAATGTCAGATCACAGAGGATGTTCGCTTGTTCTTAAATTTTCAGATATTGCAAAGGGACTGGGGTTCTGGAAATTCAATAACTCCTTGCTTCAGGACATTGAATTTGTTGAACAAATGAATGCACTTATTGATACTTACAAATTAGAAAATACTGATGAACAAGATACTCAGACTTCATGGGAATTGCTTAAACTACGAATTAAAAATTTCTCAATAAATTATAGCAAGCTAATAAGTTATAAAAACAAAAATACATTAATACAACAGTACAACACGTTGAATAACCTTGACCTAGAGCTGGCTAAATATCCTGATTCTGTTGACATTCAAAATGAAAGAGAAAGGGTAAAACTAGCCATCGAACTTGTAGAACAAAATAAAGCACGAGCAGCACAGATTAGAGCAAGAGCCAAATGGGTTGAAAGTGGGGAGAAAAACACTAAGTATTTTTTAAATCTGGAAAAATCCAGAGCAAACGGGAAAATTATGGATTGTCTAAAAAATGAACATGATGTAATAGTGACTAGTCAAAAAGATATTATGAAATTGCAACATAACTATTTCGCCAACATGTATAAAAAGAAAGTTAACAGTGAAAACATAAGTGAGAAAATAGATAACTTCTTGAATACTACTGCTCTACCGCATTTATCACAAGAACAAAAAGATAGCTGTGAGGGAAAACTTACTGCAAATGAAATACTAAGTGCACTCAAGCAAATGAAAAATGGATCAGCTCCAGGCAACGATGGTCTAACTATCGAATTCTTAAAAATTTGTTGGACACGTATTCAGCCCCTGGTTATTGCATCTTTTAATGCAGCATTTGATAACGGCTCGCTCTCACTTTCCCAACGTCGTGCAGTGATTACACTCATACATAAAGGTAAAGATCTACCCAGAAATGAACTTAAAAATTGGAGACCTATTTCCTTGACAAACTCAGATTATAAATTATTGGCTAAATGTCTTGCGTTGCGCCTAAACTTTGTAATTGATCATATTATTAGCAAGGATCAAGTTGGGTACATTAAGGGGAGAAATGTTGCTACACTTCTTAGACTTATTGATGACGTCACTGAACAACTTAATGAACAGGATAAACCTGGTTTATTGGTTACGGTTGATTATAGTCAAGCCTTTGATAGCATTTCTAAAGAATTTATGCTAAATGCTTTTGAGAAATTTGGTTTTGGTCCAGACTTCATGTGTTGGGTGAGGGTATTAATGTGTAACACACAAAGTTGCATCCAGTATTGTGGATGGTTATCAGAATACCTCCAGACTGATTCCGGGATTCGACAAGGTTGCCCTTTTTCACCCCTGGCCTTCATAATTGCAATTGAAATTTTAGCCATTAAAATTAGAGCGGATAGAAATATTAAAGGAATAAAAAATTGGAGAGCTAATGATTTATACTTTGAGGAAATTGCTAAAATTATTCTGTACGCTGATGATATTACTTTATTCCTGACAGATCAGCAAGATATGAAATATGCTTTAGATAACATCCAGCAGTTTTCTTCATTTTCTGGATTGCATATAAATAAGAATAAATCTGAGGCTATGTGGTTAGGATGTAGAAAACATTGTACTGATACATATTTTGATTTTATCTGGAAAAATAAAATAAAAATTCTTGGTGTATATTTTTGTAATAATAAATGTGCATCAGTTGTTCTAGAAAATTGGACAGAACGAATTGCCAATGTTAAAAGATGGATTTCCTCTTGGGAAAAGAGGAATTTGAGCATTCTTGGAAAAATTTGTATAATTAAAACATTTCTTTTGTCACAGTTTATTTATGTAATGCAAGCGCTTTTAGCTCCCGATAATGTTCTGATAGAGCTGAACACACTCCTGTTTCGGTTTGTTTGGCGGAAAAAGGACTGTAACCGTAAAGCTTTTGAAAAAGTTAAGAGAAGTGTTTTATGTGATTAGGTACTCCAAGCTGGCCTTGTGTCAGTGATTGTGCTGCTTTCAGGGCCGTTTTTCATGATACTTTAACTTATATTTTCTTCTTTAATACATTATATTTTAATAAAATATGCATACCAAAATAAAGATTAATCTTTAAATTACATGTGTGTGTGATTTATTTGTTTGTTTGACACCGTTATGAAAGTAAAATTATTAATTAAAAAGTATAACCGTTAGCTCGCGAGCGCCGCGCATTCCAAAAGTGACCCGATCTGTGAGCGCACAGTACCTCTCTCTCCGCGCTATTTTCAAAGCGTCCTTGCTACTAAGCTAAAAAAAAACTTATGACATCATGTAGGGGAGATAATGCTGATCAATTTGATACTAAATGAAGCCTACCTTGTTGAAAATGAGTGCGCGGAAATCAAAGTTGAAAAGTTTGAAGCCTAAAAGTAAACGGAAATAATTGAGTTTTGAAGGATATTTTAGTATGTAACGATACAGGAACGTTTTGTCTCAAATTCAGTGCTATTATTTTTTCTGATTTTAATAAGGACGCATTAGAAATTAGAAAATAAGAAGAGCGGTTTGACAGCCGAAAGCGTGCCTGCTTCGGCAGTGCCAAAATGGCGGAAAGTTACCGTCAGATAACCGTTTAATTAATTTTATTTTAAAAGGTCGTTCGTAAGAACTAAGCATTTTTGAGTTCGGAAAAGAATAAGCTTTATGCTGTGTGTTCGATTTGTAGTCAAATGTAGCTCTATTTTGAGAAAAAAACAAATTTTATGAAGTCACGTGACCTCTCTATTTTCGGTTTCTTCTTCGGTAGGCCTATTTAGATGTAAATTATCGTAATGATCGACAATCTTCACAAAGACAATTTTCTGCAGCCTAAAGTTATTTTTCGTGCAGATTTGTCCATTTATGACATTGCCTCATAATTGTTGTCTAGCCTATACTTGAAAATAATTATTCTCTATACTTTTTACTTTTAGTTTTACTCTTTACTTTTTTTAAGGTCACTTCACTAGGGTTCAACAGTTTACACAGGTCTACTGTTATTTTCTGTTGCTTGGATTTTTCATTGGTTAAATTAAATGTATATATCATGGTATTTTAATTGTGTCATTTTGTTTTAATAAAACTAAAACAAATATATTGATGTCAAAATCATATTTGCAGCTTAATTAGATGTAAAGTGATATTAACTTGAAATTATCTGCGTTAAGTAGAAAGAATTATTATCCATGACTTCTTTCATAAACTGATAAAGGTTCCACTGCATCATGTTATTTTCATTGTGTCATTTTCTTTCTATAAAACTCTTTAAAACAAATCAATTAATGCTAAAATCACATCTGTAGCTTAATTAGATGTAAAGTTGAAATTGAAATTGCCTACGTTAAGCAGAAAGACTTGTAATTCATTACTTCTTTCATAAACTGATAAAGGTTACACTGCATCATGCTATTTTCATTGTGTCATTTTCTTTTTATAAAACTCTTTAAAACAAATCCATTGATGCTAAAATCACATCTGTAGCTTAATTAGATGTAAAGTTATATTAAATTGAAATTGCCTGGTGTTCTCAGTTAGAAAATTTGCTTAAAATAGCTCCGATGGCCATTTTTAAATCGAATTTTCTTAGAAAACATTCAAACAGGCTACTTGGAAAAAATTAGAGCCATTATATATATATATATATATACTAAGTGAAATTTGTAGATTTAATGATTCTAAATGATTAACTAAAGAAAATACAATGCCTTAAAAATGGCCATTTATCACTTTTTGCTTTTGCACGCAAAAATCGGCTCCAAAATTAATTCATTAAAAAAATCATAACTTAAAAACTAATGAAGCTAATGAAAAAATAATTATACCAATGAATTCAGCATGAAGAAATCTATCTATTAAGCATATTTTTTTAATTATTTAGGCAATTTGAAAAATCAGCTTGGAGTACCTAATGTGATACTATTGAACACGGTGGTTTGAATATGATCGATGCTAGACAAATGCAGTTGTCGTTCCTTTTGCAGTGGGTGATGCGTTTGTGCAGATCTCAGCCACATGACAGATGGTCTTTGACACCAAACCTGCTATTTTCTCATTTTGGACCTAACTATACATGCTTTTATTCAAATGTCAAGAGTAATAAATTTAGAGGCTTAGAAAAAGTAAAATCTCTTTTTTGGCGGTATGTGTTAAAGACGTGGTTAGATAACAATAGGCACGCTGCTGATAGTGTCTCAACAATACTATGGAACAATAATAACATCCAATATGCAGGAAATGTTCTGTATTTTGAAGAATGGATTAATAGTGGTTGTGTATCTGTGATTGATGTTGTTGATGCCAATAGTTTTCTCCCTTTTGAGCACATATATTTGAGACTTGGAAACTCTCCCAGCAGGATCATTGAATATACAGCGGTTCGGGCTGCTGTGTTACGTTGAAACGAACGAAAGTGTGTCTAAAGCGCGCACGATAGATCTAATCGTTTCGTTTTGCAAAGTATTCAATAATGGAGTTTATTTACCTTTGATTTGAGTTTGCATTGTTGTTTGGAGAGGTTTTGTATAACGTTGATAATTTTTGTTGGTCGATATTGATGTAGAATATTCTGGATCTGCGTGTTTACTCTTGATAGAAATTTCCGGATGGATATCGAAGGTCGTGAATGTTCCCGGAAGTAGAGAAAATGTGAATGACGTAAGTCAGTGATGACGATCTTTAGTTCGATTGGTGGCAGTGCGTCATTTCTACCACGTACCAAATTGTTCGAGAAAAGAGAGAGGTTATTTAATCGTGTGCCGAGTTGCTGTTGGGAGATAGTAAAGTTGTTGATAGTGATTTGGAGAGTTGCTGTGAAAGTTGTTGAGTTGAGTTGAGAATTGTATGCAGTTGTTGGTGTGTGCTGAATAAAAGTGGAAAACTTCATACGTCGACTTTGTGACTTGTATGCAGATTTGAGCGGGTTGCGTGAATAAACGAATCTGAGTTACACAACTATCAGGAATTCAAGCATCGGGGCTGAATCAGATACTGATAGGAAACACCAACATCAAACGGAGTGTAACATGCTGTAACCAGTTTTTTAAAAAGGTTTCCCAATTATAATGATTATGCAGGCACTCGCTTTTTCCCCGCCTTTGGCGGTAAAATATTGACCAAAGCGAAAGACTTTAGGAAAGAGCTTGTTGCAGAAAAAAGAACTTGTCCTTGTGCAGTTGCCTTTTGGAAAGGAAAATTTGACATTAATATTAATAACTATTGGTCAGTTGCTGTTAATGCTACAAAAGAGGTTAGACTCCGGGTCCTTCATTATAAAATTTTACAAAATATTTATCCTACTAATATTATGTTGTCTAAAATGAAAGTCAGGGACAATAACAAGTGCTCTTATTGTAATGATACTGTAGATTTTATTGAACATTTTTTCTTTTATAGTCCAGTCATAAGGCAATTCTGGCTAGAAATTGAAAATTACATTGTATTTCATTATAAGGTTAATATAAAACTTAGTGTTTCAGATGCACTGTTTGGGATTTTGAATGGGGATAATATAAACAAAAATGTACTTGAAAAAATTAATCATATAATTCTAATAGCAAAAATGTGTATTAGTATATTCAAAAAGACTCAGTCTTTTTTCTTACCTTTTTTTTGAAAAACAAATGTTGGCAAGAATTTTGTAACATGGTTTAATCATTTTTAAAAAAAAAAGATGATGATGATGATGAAGATGACGTGGAGGAGGAGCAGGAGAAGGACGACGACAACAACATTGATTGCTTACTACGACTAGTATTACTGATGACCATGATGCTGGTGGTATGATAATGATAAAGACGACAATTATGTTAACCATAGAATAATGTTGAAATAGGAACAGACACTGACTAATGTATAGCAAACCACAATCATACAAACGGCCAAATAGATTACAGAAAAATAACAATTGAGCTATTGCTTTTGTACATCAATATAACACATTGATACACCTGTTAGAAACGAGAGCTATAATTACGGTCGTTGTCTGTATAGTACACAAAATAGCCCAACATTATACAAACATATATTGCGTAATACCCAAATAAAATGGCTGTATGGAAATGTGATCACACGGGAATGAATAAAGTTGTATTGCAGTGTATTGTATTGTATTGCAGTGTATTGTATTGTATTGCAGTATATTGTATCGCAGTGTATTGTATTGCATTGTATTGTATTGCAGTGTATTGTATTGCATTGTATTGTATTGCCGTGTATTGTATTGTATTGTAGTGTATTATATTGCAGTGTATTGTATTGCATTGCAGTGTATTGCAACGCAGTGTATTGTATTGCATTGCAGTGTATTGCATTGTATTGTATTGCATTGTATTGTATTGCATTGTATTGTATTGCAGTGTATTGTAGTGTATTATATTGCAGTGTATTGTATCGCATTGCATTGCAGTGTATTGTATTGCAGTGCAGTGTATTGTATTGCAGTGTATTGTAATGTATTGCAGTGTATTGTATTGTATTGCATTGTATTGCAGTGTATTGTATTGTATTGCAGTGACTTGTATTGTATTGCAGTGTCTTGTATTGTATTGCAGTGTATTGTATTGCATTGTATTGTATTGCAGTGTATTGGATTGTATTGCATTGTGTTGCAGTGTATTGTATTGCATTGCAGTGTATTGTATTGCTTTGCAATGCATTGTATTGCATTGCATTGTATTGCAGTGCATTGTATTGCATTGTATTGTATTGCATTGTATTGTATTGCATTGTATTGTATTATATTGCATTGTATTGTATTGCATTGTATTGCAGTGTATTGCAGTGTATTGTATTGCAGTGTATTGTATTGCATTGTATTGTATTGCATTGTATTGTATTGCATTATATTGCAGTGTATTGTATTGCATTGTATTGTAAAAAAAAAATCAAAGTCAAAAAAAAAATAAAATAAAATAAAAAGATCAACCCAAAAACGGAATATAAGTTTAGACTTTATATCTCACATAGTTTAGGGTCAAGGTCACTTTGGACAGCTTCAGTGACCTTGACGTGAGGTTGACCAAATGCTCATAACAAGTGTGTCTCTTTAATATCTATCATGCACCAAAGAATCATGTTCAATATTACTAAATTTTTAAAAAGTGACATTTGGAGATTTTTTTTTTTTTAACTAACATTTGCTTACCTTGTGGCCCTGACATTGAAGTCATTCATGCACTGATCATTTATGAGGTCTCGTGAATTTACACCATCTTACCAAGTTTGGTTGTGACAAGTTAAAATAGGTTTTGAGTAATTAATCCACTTGAAAGTTTTGCACTGACAGTGGATAGCAAACAGGCAAAAAAACTGACCCTTTTTTTTTCTAATGTCATTTTTGGACTATTTAGGACTCATCTTGCACAGATTTGCCTTGGGGTGGTGAATACATAGAGTGCATGTGAGTCAATCTGATATCTAGCAAGTTATAAACACACCACTAGAAAAACCATTCTAACGGATAGGCCAAGCTTTCAAGTATTTTCCAAAAGCCCTACACAATATAAATGATTGATTGAATTCAGGTCCGCTAATATTCAAATGCCAGTTATTTTAAAGCCTGTAGGTCCACATATTGTGTACCTTGATTTTTTTTTTTTGAAAGATTGTGCCTGCATTCATAGATACAGTAGATCCTAGGTCTCAAACAACTTTCAATTAGTCTTCAGTGTATGAAACAAGTGTGTCCATAGAGCTCTAGGTTTTCAGCGATGAAAGATTTGTCCGCAAAGCTTTGTGGCTTATCTACTAAAAAAAACAAAACACTTTCTATTTCAAAGTTACAAAGTTAACAGATTTCAACAGTGATAAGACTGGGATTACCCCAGACTCACCTCTCCCATAGTGTGGTCATCGGCACGATAAGCGTCCAGCTTCTGCTGCACCAGTTGAGCAAACTCTGCATTACGATCATACTCACTGAAACACAACAATACACACACAAAAATGATAATTGTTGGTGGTGAAAGTTAAAAACTTCAATGTTCTTTCTTCGCACAGCAAAACAAAATGCAAATTAAAACATAAAACATGATTTGTCCACAATTCAGCAGCCAACTTACATGGTCAGCCTCTTTTAACAGTAACTAGTGCTCCGGAGCCCACATAAAGACTCCATATCTCTTAAATACGTTTCAACAATGCTGAAGCGGCTGAACACCAAGACTTTCACGTTAGTATTTTTATCAGAATGTTTATTTATTACTATTTTTAACTACGAGCTCTAGTGAGGAAGGGCGCTGAACAAATGTTTATTATTATTGTTATTAGTTTCCGAGCTGTAAGCCCTGGAATTATTGTTTCGGCTTTGTCTATCCAGCGCCCATCCGGAGGTGACATTTGTGCACTTTTCTATGAAACTAATGGATGGATTTCTCTGAAACTTGGTATTTAGTTCGGAAATAGTTTACCCCACGATATCACACACAAAAATTAAAGTGAACCCTACCAGATGCCCCCCCCCCCCCCTTCCCATCTCCCCCCCCCCAAATAATATGCCTCTCGGGTGACATCATTATTTGTTGTGGTTTTTTTCTAATCCTATTTTCTCCCAAACCACTGAAGGGATTTCATTCAAGTTTGGTACGTACTTAAGATTTTTTCTGTGCTTCCAAGGTAAAACCAAACCTATGCAAATCAAATGAGGTAATCAATGTGACTTCATGTTTTAAATTTAAAAAAAAATAAAATTTAAAAAAATCAAGCTTCGCTTCCTATGTAATTAGAGTGTACAGATGCCATAAGCCTAAAACAAAACTAAGGAATATTATGTGACATAATCGTGGTAACATACTATTTTTAAAATTCCTTTTTTATTTTTCACCCTTCATAATATAGGTTTGTGTGTATATATCTGTTTTTATATATTTGTATTATGTAATACTATTTTAAGCGTTTTTTTTCTGTCGCAAATAACTATAAATAAGAGTCATAGTCAGTGTGTGTGTGTGTGTTTGAATTTTGTTTCTCATGTTTTGCTTTTGCTTTATTTATTTATTTTATCTTTTGTAACATTAATTATTTCATTAATTAATTAATTTTTTTTCTTCTGTAAAGCGCTATGAGCTCTAGTGAGGAAGGTGCTGTACAAATGTTAATTATTATTATTATTATTATCATTAGTATTTGTCCTTTACACAGACACAACAGACAAAAAAGCTATCTGCAAACTCCACACTCTCACACGCACAAAGATACCAACCCTAAACGCGCATTAAAACGAACCTTCACTCTAATAAGATCTCAAAGCATGTTCTGCATGCCACATCGAACCTAACCCAAGCTATTATTTTATTTAGGGGATTTTATTCTTCGCCCATGTGGGTGAAATTTGGGCTGCCTTTTCAGTGAAAGGGTGGCAGCTGCAAAAGCGCTGCAAACAAACGAAATAGAAATGTGTAATTACCTGCGATATCTGACGGCAGGGTACTCCCCTAGTGTAGCACAGAGGGTGGCAATCTGCTCCGCACAGCGTTCCAGATTTAGTGTGCGGCCAGACGACTTCTGAGGGTTGTAGTAGAACTGGAATGTCTCCGCAGAATCCAAAGAATACACCTGCATATGCGATAAACTTGACACTTGACAAAACAAGTCAAAAAGTACCAATAAGATTTTTTATTTTTTTTAATGATGTCATTCTAATTTTATTGTTCCTATATAGTATGTACCAACAGGTCAGAATTAAAAATTACACATAAACTTATGAAATGTGCAGAAACAGAAAACATACTAAACACAATACAAAAAGAGTTGAGTCTATCACTAATAGAAGCTGAGATGTTTACAAATCCGTGGGTAAATAATTAAGATTTTTTTTTGCCCAATTTTGGCTGTTTCATTAAACAGCGTACTTTGAAATGTTGACAAATTTTAAATAAACCACACAGAAGCTTAAATTTTACATCAATTATTCTTAATAATACAGAGAACCAATTTATTTTTTTCCAGACCATTGTGATCAGTGATCTGCAAGAAGCAGCTCTTCAAACTTGGCCAAAAATGCAAAAACAAAGGTGGCCAATACAGAAAAAATTGAAACTACAATAACGTTTGCACTTTTCATCAGATCTTAAGAAGTCAAAATGAACTATTTTAGTTTTTCTGAGCCACTTCTTTTGACATTCAGGTTAACATAATTCTAATTGTGTATTTTACCTTCCTCCCTCCCTCTCCAACTCAACCAGTAAAAACACTTTATCTAGTTAATATGCACTCTATACAAGTTGATTAAAAAAACGGGCATTTCAAGGCCTGAAGTTTCTTTCTTTACTGTCTACCGTTATCCTTTTTTTCACCCGACAGCCGGAAAAAAGAGAAACTTATAGGCCTTCAAATGTCTGTTATTTAAACTTGTGATTTGATTACATCTTAGCACAGAACTGCAGTCCATACATAGATACACTGTTTACTGGTAGAGTTGGAGAATGCCCATCTCAAGTGGAAGGGGAGGGAGGAGGGGAGGGTGAGAGAAGTAAAGGGGGGGGACGGGGGGGTTTGACACACACAATTAGAATTATGTTAAACTGCATATCAAAAGAAACAACTCAGAAAAAAACTAGAATAATGCATTTTGAATTATTAAGATCAGATGAAAATTGCAAACGTAATTGTAGTTTCAATATTTTCTGTATTTACCACCTTTATTGTTTGCATTTTAGACCAGGTTTGAAGAGCTGCTTCTTGCAGATCACTGATCACATTGGTCAAAGTATGCCTAGCCTAGCTAAGAACAAAAGGGTGGTCGCCTTTCAACGCCCCGTGAGATTTCTCTATTATTTGTGGACAGATGGGAAGAGGGAAAACAGACCTTTCTTAATAATATAGCGAAAGGGGGTCTCCCTTAGGAAAAGTGATCAAAAATGGGATTTGAAAGTTTAAAACCATATTTTCTAACACATTTTTCAAACAAAGCCAGAACATATTTATAGCAGCGGAAAGCTAAGACATTCAGCTACGTTTATGGTGTATTTATAATTGTGTAGCATATACGGTAATTTCCCTCAATATATCGGGTGACCTGAAAATCTGATTTCAGCAAAAGCGTTTCAGACGCCACCACGAGGCCATACTCCTCCACTGATTAAAAAATGGTAATAAATCACACACTAATCACACATTCAAAACAAACACAGCATTGTAAAGGCAGAACATTCTTCTTTAATTTGATCAAAGAAAGCAATATTTGATGAAATCTGTGAATGAAAATGGCTAATTAGCTGCAAATTTCGTGGTTGTCGCATGTTGCAAGTGAAGGCTGCCAGTACATTATATAGCAATTTTCCAGCTCAAGAATTGCTCAAGATGCTGGCCGACACAGGATCTCACTCAAGCAGGAGTGAGATTTAGCGGTCGCCCGGTCGCCCGAGGCGGCTTAAAACCGGCTCGGGCGACCTCACTTTATAATTGAGCCAGCCCGCCTGGCGACCTAAAAAAAAATAATACTACTTGCAGACTTTTAGAAGCTCGGTCCGAAGCGAGAGCGTTTTTAGGTCACTGTTCGTCTGCTACGAGTATGAAGCATACGCGAGCGTTATTTCCCTTTGTCTACTTCCCTTTCGCGCCAAGCGCGCTTTCTGCTTTGTTTGTGAAAACGATACTCGCTACAAATTACGTGTATTGTCAAGGTGACGGTTGTTGATCCGAAAATGTGGAACTTTATTTCTAGAATCTACCTCACCACGTCCGAACCCCCGTAGCTACAAGACTCACCCGATCATCCTGAGAGGCAAGAACCCTCAACGTGATCAACAGACTCCAGCTCATGCAGCAGTATTGAAGTGAACGATTGTCGGGCTGCCTAAAAACCATGCGGGCTACCTCACTTTACTTACTAGCTAGCCCAGCGGGCTAGTTAGACTCCTGGGTTAAATCTCACCCCTGCTCAAGCCACAGAAAGTACCCACTTTTATTGCCTTAGCCACATCGTCCAATCCTACATTATATAAAGGTTATCCTTGCCATCTCATGCCTTCAGACCAGTAATTGTTTGGGACTCTGTACCAGGAGTTATTATTATATTAATAATGATTACTATTTTTATTGCTGTTAATATTATTTGTATAATTATTAAATTAATTTTTATTATCATTATTACTACTACTATCTGACCTGTGACTCATAAGGCAGGAACGCAATGTTGATCTCCTTCAGGGTCTTGATGAACTTGGCCGACGTGGATTTGCACAACTCATTGAACAACTCATCAGGACATGCTGCAATCACAACACAAACACACACATCCAAGCAGGTGAATTACAGAGCAAAAATCCTCTCCAAGAAAGCATGGCAAACCGACCAACAGACATTTGGCTCATTCTGATTCCCTCATGACAGAAGACGGAAGATTTTATTTACTTTATTTTATTTACAAAGGTTTACAATGGAAAAGTTGTTGAAAAACAACAAAGACGTTTTGTAGTCTAGATTTGCATTTTAAAATAGAATTATTTTGTCTTCCAAACAGGTCAAATTTGGTGTATACTACCCAAGAAAGCACAGGAGAGCAACCGGCCGACAATGGGCTCTTTCTGATTCCAGACCATTTATTAAGTACTAACAGTAAATGAAGACATCCTGTACCTTCTGTAAAATAAACATGGGCTCCTCGGTACATGGTGTTGTTAGGGTTCTGGAAGTCCTGCATCATGCCTCGAATTGACTGAAACAGTATCACAACAGTGAGATAAGTGCACTGTGAAAATCAATACCATCAATACATATCCATTACATTACATTCTATCAGGTTTCAATCCCACACAACTAACAAACCACATAACCATTTAATCTAGCTTTGCACATTTTAATTTATCAATATAGCAATTTTAAAATTTTATATTGAAACTGCAACAAATCATTAGTTCTATGAGAGGGAAAGGTGACAAAAATTAACTCTTTCCCTGCCAGGCATGTTTCCACGTTTGTGCCAGACATTTCTCTGGCACCGGAAAGAAAGTTCAGTACCTTAGGCATTTAAGCTACTGTTCTTTCAATAATAGTTGTTAAATAGACATATTTCATATCAAATTAAAGGTAAAAGAGTGAAGAATAAGAAAAAAAACCCACAAAAATGTTAATTTGGTTATGTTATTGAAATATGTGTTTTGAAAGCATGTTGATCTTTTTGAAATGATAAAATAAAATAAAAATATTTCTACATATCACAGTAATAAAAAAAATCTGGAGGAATAATTCCAATCACTGAATCAGCTTCACACACCAGAAAGAAAATTTATTTAGGATCAAAATACACTTTACAGTTTGAAATTATATTGATTATTAGCAGAGTTTGACACACTGTCGATTGTGCCCATCACAATGCTTAGTAAAATGCACAAAAAACACTCTAAAAACGAATCAATTTGAAGAAACCACGCGCGTGTCGATCAAGAACGAAAGTAGAAAGAGTTATCTCTCTTTGGTTAAAATAAAACTTGGATTGGACTGCGCAAAAAACCGGAACGAAACGGAATATTGAAATCGACGATATATCGTCGATTGGCACAAACATGGCGGCTCAGATCGACGATATATCGTCGATTGGCAGGGAAAGAGTTAAGATTACATACTCATTCTAAAAATGGAAGTTATGTTTTGAAATAACTCCAAAATGTTGTATAAGTATGTGAGCTAACATCATAATAATAATAATGAACATCTATAATGTGCCTTTTCTCAAAATTGAGCTTAAGAAGCTTGCAGGAACGATGTACTACATTATATTACAAAAATGAAACATAAAAAATAACACTGTAATAAATTTTATTTTTCAAAGATAAAATTAAAACACGTTAAACCCAGTGGTGCAGAATATACAGCAAAATCTATGGACAAAATAGACGTAACAGGTACATTTTAAATAACTGCACTCGGCTTACATACACTCACACCCACCAAAATACACACGCTCACACACACTCTGCCAAACAACTAAGAGTAAGAATACTTTGCCTGACTTGACAGGCTGATTGTATAAAAGTGAAAGCATGCAAATCAACCGTTAAACTCACAAATAACTCTGATAATGATCAGACACAGATAATAATCAAACACAGTGTACTGGAACTCACCCTTTCAGTTGGCGTGATAAGATAGATGGCCTCCAGCAAAGGCAAAGGTTCCCTCCTCTTTGCAATGTCCTCCACCACTGCAAGCACAACAAATTCAGTTCAGATTCAACTTTTAAAACTTAACGAAATATATCCTTTTTTTTTTAAACTTAAAACTTCTAATTAAAACTATCCGTACTCAGGTCTCTCTTTCAAATCTTACTTTTCTATTTCTGTTTATAAAACGATGACAAATACTCAAAAGTATCAGTGTGTCACACAATACATAAGAAAAGGGGATTCATCCCAAAAATAAATACATTAGAAAAGTTACTTTCAGCCACACAAAACAAACAGAATAACATGAAAATTAATAATGACGACGATAGGGATGATGATGTTGATGTTAAGTGATTTTCAAATGGTCTGGAAGAAATGTTTGCTGAGAGAGGGAGAGAGAGATTGGGGAGGTGGGGGGTGGAGGGGAGAGAGATAGTTATAGTTAGTCATTGTTTATAGGGTCTAGCAGGCTGCAAAGAGCTGAATCAGGACCACAACTTGGTTGAAAGAGGGCTCGCCCCTGACCCCTATATAAGATCTGCTGAAACACCCCTAACAGTAACACTGAAGACACTCCACCAGCCAGCCACTCTACAATAAATTATAAAGGTATCCCATGCAGGGGTGCTGAAGCTGTACTCTAATTTATCGAACCCTCGTTTACAAAAACAAAATAGAATATAAGTATCATTATAAAATGTTAACAAAACACATACATACAAAATGGCTACATTAATAAATAATTATACCATAGAAAGCCCTATGGACCATTTGGCAGAAAACATCCAATACCCCCAAACTGACCCCATCCATAAATGAGGAGTTTGGGGATAGTTTTCAAGAAAAAAGGTAGGAGACTGGATGAACCGCATAGGAAAATTGGGGTGGGAGGTTAAACTAAAAGTGGGATGTGAGTAGAAGTACCAGTACCATATAGATCCGAAATAGTTTGTAATCAATTGCACTTTGCTGTATGCATGTTACTTGTTTTACTTGCATGCTGCAGTAAATTCTGTCAATGTATATATACGCCACAATAATCAAAATAATAATAAAGACAAAATCAGGAAAAGTGTGATACAACAAAACAGTTGAGTTCGTAACCGTACGTGTGATGCCTTCCGAGGTGATCTCCGTCATTTTGCAGCATGCTGACAGCATTCTCATGCTCAACTGATCTACTATCAACACCTTCCATTCTCCAGATTTTTTCATGGGTCGGATAACATCGTTGATTATTTCTGGATATTGAATACAATCATGAATTGAAACGACATGATTGTGAAAACAGCAAAATATGTGAACATACTTTCATAAACAACTTAATCAGTTCATCATTGTTAACTGCATGCAAAACTCTAACAACACTAAAAAATGTAGTCAAAATAAAACAAAAACAGAAAATAAGTAACTTCGGTAATTCTAAATATATTACAGCAAAGATGTGTCAAATCAGGAACTGCGTAGGTAAAATACCCAGACAAAATAAACAATCGATCCTCATTATTATGTTATTCCTGAGGCTGAGGAGGAAACACCCTCCATGAAATGTGATATCAATTTATATGAAACTACAATAAAGAATGACGGTTTCCATTAATGTTCGTACACATCATTATCTGCTTATTGCCTTTAGAGGCACATTAAGCCATATTGTTACAAAATATTCCGTGAAAAAAAAAAGATTATAAAACTTACTTTCATGAACAGCTTCCTTTAACGCCATCTTGAATGTGTAACAACAAACTGCATGATGGGAAATGTTAATATCCGCCCACTCTTTATGATAGGCCATTTGAATCAAGACCTCTCTCTCTTCCCCCCCCCCCACCCCCCTCTCTCTCTCTCTCTCTCTCTCTCTCTCTCTCTCTCTCTCTCTCTCTCTCTCTCTCTCTCTCAATAATTTTAATTTGACTGTAAAAGCATAGTTATACATATTTTAAATGGATTCTGCAAGATTGTATAAAACCTCTATTTAGCATTAGAATATTAATTTAGTTTTTACTTAAAAAGCAAAATGGATCAATATAACGTATACAGTTGCAAAAATCCATTTATCAGTACAACTTATGTTAATCTGATGAATAAAATTTGATACAACAAAAAAATCCATCATTCAAACCTTTGATTTTTGTATTGCCAGACTTGTAAGGAAATGATACCTTCAAATAGTAGGGGCTGGGTGGGGAACAAGGAGGTGAAAAGAGGAGGAGTGTAGGGGGGAGGGGGAGCGATTGTATCGGAACGTTCGAGTTAGTTTTGTCGGTTGGTCGATCTGTTTGAAGCCATATATCTCAAGAACCTCTGAACGGAATTTAACCAAACTTTATAAGAACATTAACAAGGTTAGTGGCCTGCCTCCCGTGCCCTCATAGTTGCAAAGATCAAGGTCACTGGAACCATTTTATTGCTCCACACGTTTTGCTCAGTATCTCAAAAAGGGCTCAAACGATTTTGTTGAGTTGTAGTGTACAGTACAGGTACGTCAAATCATAGGCCATCCTTCAGCAGCAGCCCAGTATATCATTTTTACCTTGCGGACATTTCAACTATACTGATAAACATGTTAGAGCCTTCGTATTTATACTTTCTCAAAGGTCAAGGTCATTGTATGTCTATATTATACATTTTGCTCTGTATCTAAACATTGGCCCAGGGGCGAATCAGAGTAAATACCCGGAGGGGGGGCACTGCCATTTTTTAAAATTTTTTATCCGGTATACAGATTCGCTTTGGCATTGTTACAATACTGGGTTGTTAGTGTACAACTCGCGGCCAGTTCAAAAACGCGAATGAAAGGAAAGGCAGAAGTTGTCCCCTATACGCATTTATCATTTGTGACGCAATAGTGTCATCACGTGACCACATCGCCCACGTGCGCCGAGGGTCAATGAGAGGACAAACAGGTGGATGGAATGGGAGAGGGGGAAACTGTTTTTTTTTTTTTAATTTTTTTTTTAACGCGAACACTTTGTGACGCAATCAGAACGCATCCGCTCACGTGCACCAAGGGTCAATGAGAGGAACTAAAGGTGGGGGAGGGGGGCACTTTTTCTTTGTGACGCAATCTTACGCTTTGTGACCCACTCATGTGCCCGAGGGCCAATTGATTGATTGATTGATTTATTGTTGCTTTAGGTCCAGCGGACTCTTCCGAGCCAAATCAGGACCGGACAACCCCCGATCCGCATAAAAGATCTGCTGAAACAACCCCAGTGGGAAAATTGAATGCCCTCCACCGGCCAGTCACTTTACAATAAAGACATCCCACGCGGGGGACGGCTGAGGGTTGACCTCAACTACGCGAACCCCCGGTTACAAAAACAAAATAGAATACAAACATCATTATAAATCATCAACAAAACACATACATATAAAATGCCTAAAGTGCTAAATAGTACAATCATAGGAAGCCCTAGTGACCACCCGGCAGAAAGCGTCCAACACTCCCAAGCTGATCCAACAGACCTCATACACAAACAAGGAGTCTTGTCCAGGAAGAGTTTTCAAGAAAAAACGTAGGTCATTGATCTAGCGAAGAAGAAGATAGTATAGCAGAGTGAAGGACAGAGCAGGAATAGGAAAGAGTAAATGAGGAAGACAGCGACAGTGGGAATTTAAAGCACTACATTTCCATAAAGTGGGGATACTATTTATACTGAAAACCCCCGGCACTCCAACGGGGGGTACTGTTGTCGCAGTGAATCTGTCTTGCCTATAAAGGGGTGCCCGAGGGCCAATGAGGACCCTGAACAGGTGGATGGACTAGTGGGGAAGGGGGGCACGCTTTTCTTCTTTCCATCTTTTAAAATTTTTGTATTATTATTATTATTATTATTATTATTATTATTATTATTATTATTATTATTATTATTATTATTATTATTATTATTATTATTTGTGTGTGTGTGGGTGTGTGTGTGGGTGTGGGGGTGTTTGTTTTTTTCCCCTTTTTTTCTTATCTTTTTCTTCCCTTTTTTTTTTTGGTGCCCACTGTGCCCCCCCCCCTCCTCGTCCGCCCCTAATGTGCTCAGTTGATCTGAATAATTGTTTGCTTGCAAATAATATAGTTTAGGGGGTGCCCTATCATTTCATGTTTTTCATTGGCTTCCTTAGGGTGAAGCCGAGTCACAACACCGCCAAGAAAATTAAAATTTTTGAAAATGCTGAGTGAGTGGAAACACATATTGAATGGCTTGCCATCTCGTTCATCTTTGGACTACTTTTTAGACTAATTTTTTTAAGTGTGTGTGTGTATGTGTGTGTAAGAGAGAGAGAGAGATATTATAAAATTATATATGATTATTTATATATATATTCTATAATTATAATTAACTATATACCTGATAAATTAGTCTAATATGCTTGTAATTTAATTGTATTTGTATTATTATGTACACAACATTGTAATTTCTCATTGAGATAATAAATTTAGTTCTAATTTTCTTATTAATTGTGCAATTGTTCTGTGTGTGTACAGTACTAATTATTAGAAAATTATTAAATTTTACTTTTTAAAAAAAATATCAAAAAAATGGTATGAACATTGTTACAGTTTAATGTTCCAATGCTGTGCCCAATTTGTGATAAACAAAGTATATAGTCTACGTTGTGTTGATTGTACTGTATAAATTATCCTTGCACAGAGAGAGAGGGAGAGAGAGAGAGAGAGAGAGAGAGAGAGAGAGAGAGAGAGAGAGAGAGAGAGAGAGAGAGAATGTACATTCTTTGGAGAGAGAGAGAGAGAGAGAGAGAGAGAGAGAGAGGAGAGAGATTATCATTCCTCCGCCCGTTCCCTCTCCCCCTCCCCGCCTTCTTTACGAAAATGGATGCCGTATAGTGTGATTTGTACCATAGTCTATTGAAAACACGGCTCCATAAAGTTCGACTTATTATATTGACTGATTAAATCATTGTGCACGCGAACGGCAAAATTCAACGACAGCGTTCTTGCATGCATTCACTACCAAAAAAGATGGGACTCGAGCGCTCATTGGGTTTGTGATGCGACCTTGACCTTGTTGTATTCATGGCTTCCGGAATCAGTGGTTGAAGTGGAGTTAGGCTTTTGTTGATTTGTGAAGGTATACAGTCATTGTGTGTCAACACCGACCTCTCAACAATGCAAGAACTCACAGTGAAGGATTGCTAGCTGTCTGTTCCAACAAAATGTCGACCAAAAACGAAAAGATAGGTAAGTGAATTTTTTTTAAATGTTGTATAACACCTGTCCGTGCTGTATTCATGTTCGGCTTCAGATACTTGTTCTGCTGTTTGTCATGTATGTTTACGTGCGTGTCTATGTGATCGTTCTGTCTTTGGGATAATGCATTTAAATCCAGGGTGATTATCACTTCTGTCTTTTCTCTCTCACCATTTTTTGGTGGTTCTCATTTTTATGTTCTTGTAAATAATGTGTTTAAAATGATGTTTATGCAGCCTAGCCTTTAGTTTCTCTGCAGGTACTACTGTACGTTGGACTCGGTTGTGTTGTAATGTGAATTAGTGAGGTGTGGTTCTCAGTATTAGAGTTATAGCTTTCAATATAATGATCACTGCTTTCAATATAATGATTGTTATTACCCATTAATACAATGGGTATGATGAAATCCAATCTCTCTCTCTCTCTCTCTCTCTCTCTCTCTCTCTCTCTCTCTCTCTCTCTCTCTTCCTCTCTCTCCCCTTCTCTCACATCTTCTATCTTCTCTCACTACTTTCTTTCTCTCTCTATTTTTTTTCTCTCTCTCTCTTTCTATCTCTCTCTCTCTTTCTATCTCGCTCTCTCCTGCTCTCTCCCTCCCTACCCTCACCAATGATCGAAGTAGTTATTTTAAAAAATCCTCTGGCACTTGGCAGTATATATTTTTGTTGAGTTCTCTTTTGGTGTGTGTGTAGGCATGCATAGTCACACCATGTTTAGCTGAATGGCTGCAATAATGAGTTTTTTTGGTTTTAAAAGTATTAAAAATACCACAACATTTATTAATTATGAGAATGTAAGAATGATTTTAGGTTATTTTCTCCACCTTCTGATTTTCTTCCTGTCATTTTATGTTAGACGCTCCAGGCTAGTCAATCAGAGCAAATTCAGTACATGCAACACACAAGGAAAAACAGATGTAGTGTTTTTAACAATACAAATATAATAATACTTTTAACTTAAGTATAGAACCAAAATGTGTATTAATATATAAATTATTAACGGTTTTTTTTTTACAGGGGACAAAAATTAAAAAATATTTATTAAATAGAATTCATGTGTACTGTATTACATAAGAGAATGAGTGAGGGTACGGGGGGAATAGAGAGTTAGTTATTTATCAGTGTTCCCTCAACAACAACAAAATGAGAGTCCTTGGGACTCCCAGGTGTAAAATTTTAAGAGTCCTTGTGCAAATTTTGAGAGTCCCCAACTCGAAAAAAGAAATGTAAAAACAAGTCCAAGCCTCACTTTTTTCTTCTTTTTTTCTTTACTCGGTTAAGCGTCACATTAGTTATCCTAAACATATAAAACCACAAATTTAAAACATATATTAAATGTTTATTTAAGCCTAGATGGAATCAAAGAATGGATTCACGAAGATTTCTTCTGTTCAGTGAATGGATTGCTTGGAGGAAGTTTACAATGCGCTCGCATGCGATTTTTAAGGACGGCAACTCATGACACAATCTTTAATCGTCTGCAATGGCAGTCTCAGTTGGGTTCTGATTCTGATTATGCCGTGAATTAGTTCGCCACTCGTTGGTAGTATTTTTGACTTCAGCGATTTGAAGAAAATGTGTGCGTCCACAGGACGCACACATGCAAATTTTTCTGCATCATTTTTTATATTTTGTGCGTAATTGTCGCACTACTGTGCGTAATCGGGAACACTGTTTATTTATTGCTATTCATTGCTTACAGGGTTCAGCGGACTTCAAAAAGCTGAATCAGGACCACAAAATCAAGACCACAACTTGTCTGAAAGACCCCTGGTCAGCATAAAAGATCTGCCGAAACAACCCTAGTGGTAACACTGAAGGCACTCCACCAGCTGGTCACTTAACAATAAAGGCATCCCATGCAGGGGATGCTGGGGCTATACTCTAATTTATCGAACCCCCATTTACAAAACCAAAATAGAATACAAACATCATTATAAATATCAACAAAACACATACACATAAAATGCCTACATTGCCAAATAATAGTATCATAGGAAGCCTTAGTGACCATTTGGCAGAAAGCATCCAATATTTCCAAGCTGATCTAACAGACCTCACACACAAATGAGGAGTTTTGTACCGGAAGAGTTTTCAAGAAAAAAGGTAGGTGACTGGTCTAGCGAAGAAGATAGTGTAGTAGATTGATAGAACAGAATGAGAAAGAACAAAGGAGAAAGACAGCAACAGTGGGAATGTAAAGCACTAAATTTCCAGAAAGTGGGTATGTTATTTTTACAGAAAAACTCCCGGCACCCCCATGGAGGGCTGGGGGGGGGGAGGGAGGGAAAGAGGGAGAGAGGAAAGAGAGAGAGTAGTAGTTGTAGTAATAGTAGTAGTAGTAATGAGTGCAGTAGTTTTGATAGTTACAATTATTTTAACTTGTTTATTTATTACGTTTATTTTCAATGTCTAATCTGGTCCTGATTTGGTTCGGAAGAGTCCGCTGGACCTAAAGCAATAACCATGTACTGTAATGTTCAATGTCTAATTGACTTTGGTTACTATAGACAATATAAAGAGGAGCATGCTTCAACTTCAAGTGATATGTTTAGTTCATAATCACATAGTGTTCCTTGTAGTGGTAGTCCTAGAACCAGTAGTTTTGTTTGCCAGGTCAGTGAAAGAGGAAGTTCCAACTATTGCCTACTTAGCAAAGAAGGATGTAAATTATTTACAATTATATATAATATTCTTTTTTTTTTTACAACCTTTTACTGTAGAGTTCTATTAATTTTTATAAGTACTGAGTTACTAGGAGTGTCCAGATGCATACATTTTGACCAATTTATTATGAAGTTTTATTTGGGTTGTAGTGTTGGTTTTAAATTTAATACAAAGTCTTAACTCTTATTTTTGTTTGCATTGTTTTAATACTGTTATTAATTATTATTGATGATCAATTCATTAATGTATTAATGTATGTGTGGTGGGGTGGGGAGGGTGGAGGTGGAAGCAGTGGGAGTTGGGGATGGGATGGATATCATATTAAAAAGAATTCATGCGCACGATAGTATGTATGCTTACTTTGTATAGGCACACTATTCCTGTTGTTATAGTGGTTTTTTTTTGTAGTTTGTCTTGTTGTTTTTTTTAAAGCACTTTTTCTTCCTGTCGGAATATATTAGCTGTTACTAATCATCTATTTTGCTAATCGTAATACTAATACTCCCTCTGTGTCTCTCTGTCTCTGTCTTTCAGTCTTTCTATCTCTGTCTTTCTCTCTCTCTCTCTCTCTCTCTCTCTCTCTCTCTCTCTCTCTCTCTCTCTGTATCTGTACGTCTGTCTCTGTCTCTCTCTGTCTCTGTCTGTCTGTCTCTCTCTCTCTGTCTCTGTCTCTCTCTCTCTCTCTCTCTCTCTCTCTCTCTCTCTCTCTCTCTCTCTCTCTCTCACGTTTCCCCTCTGTCTTACTATTTTTAAATATAAAATTTTCTATTCTTTGAGAGCAAGAAAAGTTCTTTTCTTGATAAAAATATGTATACATATGCAATGTGTACGTCGGTCTGCATGTTCTTGTATGTGTCAATGTCATGTATATGCACCATGAGTGTATAGATCTGTATTGACACCAAGCATCATGCTTGTGGGCTTGCCTTTGCCAACAACCATTGTTATTCTAAGACGGGTGGCTGAACAAAACGGCCTTTGGAGCCCTTTTTGTGTCAGGCATGTTTTAGCGTGGTGTTTGAAGGTCACACAAGGTCAGGTTCTGGGTCTGGCCTGGCTGCCTGGGTTGCACGTGTGACCTTTTATAGACTCTGCAGTGGTTAGAACCATACGGAGTGTCAGTGATAGAGCTGTCACGGCTTGTGTGGTCGTAGACTTCATGCTGTCTCAGACAGATACTCTGTGTGGGAAGAAAAACAAAAACAAAAAACAAACAACTCATAAAGTTGAGGGGGGGGGGGGGAAGAGAGAGAGAGAGAGAGAGAGAGAGAGAGAGAGAGGTTACATTACATTACATTACATGATTATTGCTTTAGGTCCAGCGGACTCTTCCGAGCCAAATCAGGACCGGACAACCCCCGATCTGCATAAAAGATCTGCTGAAACAACCCTTGTGGTAAAACTGAATGCTCTCCACCAGCCAGTCACTTTACAATAAAGACATCCCACACAGGGGACGCTGAGGCTATACTCTAATTTATCGAACCCCCGTTTACAAAAATAAAATAGAATACAAACATCATTATAAATTATCAACAAAACACATACGTATAAAATGCCTACATTGCTAAATACTGTAATAACATCATAGGAAGCCCTAGTGACCACCATGCAGAAAACTTCCAATATTCCCAAGCTGATCCAACAGACCTCACACACAAATAAGGAGTCTTGTCCCGGAAGAGTTTTCAAGAAAAAAGGTTGGTGACTGGTCTAGCGAAGAAGAAGATAGTATAGCAGATGGATAGAACAGAGCAGGAATGAGAAAGAACAAATGAGAAAGACAGCGACAGTGGGAATTTAAAGCACTAAAATTTAGTCGCTGGAAATTTAATTTCCAGAAAGTGGGGATACTATTTATACTGAAACCCCCGGCACCCCAACGGGGGTGAGAGAGAGAGGTACGGCAGGAGAAGACAGCAGATGAGGCGTTTTGCTGGTAAACAAAGGTGGCAAAGAGAGTGTGTGTGGGGAAGAGGAGGGAAGTGAGGGTAAAGAGGGAGTCTGTGGCTTGTTAGAGAGATGGGACACGGGAGGGGGACTTTAGCCTATATGCTGCATAATTTTGCAATTATTTGGTCCTGTGGAGAATTTATCTCCACATTGATGACTATCAATCCCTAATGGGCATTGGAAGGTTCGTGTCCCGAAGGTTCAGCAGCCTAGGTTCGGGATCTGAGAGCCTCGGAACCAAGTTTGTGAACCTCCACATACCTTTCACTTAAGACAGGCCATTACCAAGATCTATACAATCATACAAATGCACGAAAGGTCGGCTGTGTCTTTCTTTTCTCTGTGTAGACTATGCATAGATTTGTCATAGATCATTTTGATGTTTATGAATATTTAGTGTATCTCATTTCCATAATATATTACGTGTTTTGAATCGTGGAAGAAAGCGACATGTGGCATTTTTAGGGATTACGAATCGTTAAGTTATGCAATCAGTCTGAGCATTAAGCTATCTGTGCACTGTGAGATCTCACGACAAGTCATAAGTCATACGAGTTATGTTGAACATAAGTTATACAGTCAGTTTAAAAGGGCCCATTTTGACCAAGTCTCCTCGTTAGATCCCTTTAACATTCACTGTGGGTGTTGCCCCACCCAAAAATAAAATCAACCTAGCAACACACACACGGACACACAAGTATGTAGAACATCAAAACTGGGAATGTAGGAATCGGAAAGTGGTGGTGGTTTTTTGACGGAAAGAACGCAAATTTCTTCTAAAAATTTAAGAATCTAATGCAAAATTGGCTCTTTCCGTCTTAAAAGTTGACCTAGTTCGTCTCCTATAGGCGACGAAATAAGTCGAACTTTCTTCAAAATATCACTCCCATGTACTTAAAACACTCTCATGCACTACAACTGCACTCCCATGCACTAAAAGAGCACTCCCGCGCACTTAGAAAAAAGTGGGTGGCTGGAAAAAAAAAAGTGTGGGTGGCTCACACTCAAACCCATTTTCCGCATAAAAAGCAAGGTCAGTCACCCATTTCAAGGACACACACATAAACGTTTTCGAAAGTATAATTGTTGTAGTTTTGTTTTCAAATCAATAAATGTTATTTTTGTGTCTATTAATAACAACCTTTAGCTATCCATGTAGCGCTAAAAATACCCTCTAGAAAATCGTAGAGGGTATTGATGCACAGTTCAGTGATCAGAACAGAGATTGAAAATTCTAACTTTAGCGGTTGATTCGAGCAACGAAACTTTATTTTCAGTTTTTTCCAGGTTGGTTGGTTGGTGGTTAAATTTTCTTTCCCCAGACACAGTGGCATATAGGGGACGATATTAAGAGAACATGATTAAAATTCAGGACCACATTTGTTAAAAACAATTATGTACATTATGATTAAATCTCGCTGTAATGATGCATAAAGGAGTGAGCGGACAGATAAGTTAAAAAGACCTTTAAGAAATTTGTTAAAATACATTAGGACGATGATTCACATGAATCATGGAAAGGAAGTTTGGACCAATAAAACGAAATTGTTCATCAGCCAATCGTAACTGGCGATGTCTAAGAGAGGCTCCATCCTCATTAATGATAAACATAGATTTAAAAAATGTATAAGTTGGGCAAGGTAAACACCCCTGTACATAACAATATAAGTTAAAACATCTGTTATAATAGATCGGGTGGACACCCACCTGTTAAATATAATTAATTAATAACTCTACACAACATAGATAACATCAGGCTACAGTCTATAAAAAGATAATAATTAAGACACCAGACATTGTTTAATGTAATACTAATAGCATTGCCAAGTTTAGGGTAAACCAGTTTTTGCCCAATATAAACACATTTTTCGACGTGGGGCCCTTTAAGCATATACTTTGGGAAATCACGATTTGAGTTGATCTTTCGATGGCAGTCGACTGATGATGTAAATGAACAAGTGTCTTGTTGTGTGATTCAGGCCTAGGTCTATCATTCTGCAGTGCGGAATGTGCCTTGGAGCTCAGCTGACAGTAATTAGTGCATGAAGGAGTGGTTGAACTATTTACTTCGTTTACTTTTATTGCAGACTTTAATAATCGGTTCATCTTTACGCCAGCGTCAAGTTTACCGTCATCTCATGTCCTGTTTGTTCGCCCTTTTATGGCCTATCTTAGAGGTTTCAATTTTTTTTTTCGATATTCTCAGATCCTGGATCTAAATTCCTTGAACCTTTTTCTTATTTTTTTTTCTTATTTTTTGTTTGTTTTTGTTTTTATTTGTGTTCAAAAGGTTCAGCACCCTAGGTTTTGGACCTCAGAACCTCCAAAAAAAAGTTGTTGGACCTCCACGAATTAAGACAGGCCATTAGGTGCCGGTGACTTTAGCCTCATGAATGTGTGTCACGTCAGTGTTCGTTCACAGTTCTGTGATATTTTGCATTTGATTTATTTTTGTTGTTGTTGTTGGAATCAAGCAGAGGGCTGCTAGTATTCAAACTTTACAATAATGAGAAACAAACGTGTACATAAGCCACAAAGGAACGCTAATGTGGACAAAGATTAGACAAAAGGACACAATGCAAGCTCAGCTGTTCTTCAGGCGAACCAAACACAAGAGATAACAGAAACAATGCTTCAAAGCAGAACTCTCCCAAAAGAAAGAAGGATTTTTTTTAAAAATACTATATCTATATATATATATACACGATATCCATCTTAGCAGTTTGATTGCTGTGGTCGTGCAATGTGGGTTTATGTCTCTGTACCCCTCTTACCTGGGTTGGTTATCACCCCTGTCTGTCCGATCGCCAATGGTGGGTGTTCGTTTGCGTTGTCTTTTTTACATATTTATTTATTTATTTTATTTAATCGTTCTTATATAGCGCTTTTCCAGCTCAAGAGCTGCTCAAGGCGCTTGCCCATACAAGATCTAACTCAAGCCGGCCGAGGCGCCAACTTGCAGCCTTTGAGCGCATCGTAATAACGCTCAAGACAACTGAGCGCAATCCTGGGCAGCCAGGGATTGGGGAGAAGGACCTAGTTGCATGCTGGGATGTGTTCTTGTCATCGGCACTCACCCGTTTAGGAGATGAGTGTCAGGATTTTTAAAGTCCGTTATGATGGAATGTATGCGACACAGACTAGACCTCGGTTTATACTCTCATCCGAAGGAGTAGGAAACGGGAAGTGAAGTGTCTTTCCCAAGAACACAACACAATACCCCGGCCTGGGCTCGAACCCGAGACCTTCAGATCCGCAAGCCAAAGCTCTAGCATTAGACCACCGTGCCATTAGGCCATGTGCCATTAGTGATTAAAAGGTTTCCCCCCCCCCCCCCCCCTGAAATAACGGTTCTTCACTTGTGGCTTTTTAGTCTTTGGCTTTAGTTCCTATTCTATCTATCCTATCCTATCCCATAACTCGAAGGTCGTTGGGGCAGCACAGATAATCGTTTAACCAGCGTACTCCATCTTTCTCTGTACTCAGCAACCCTCATGGCTTCGCTCAGTGTCAAGCCAGTCCATTCTCGAATGTTGTCCACCCACCTCTCTTTCTGTCTCACTCTTCTTCTTCCTCCTTGCACCGTGCCTTGCAGGATAGTCTTTGTAAGGCCTGATGCTCTGGTGACGTGGCCATACCATCGGAGTTTCCGTTTCTTCACCACTGTGAGCATGTCATCGCGTTGTCCTAGGACTTGTGCGGTGGTCTGTCGGATTTCGTTGAAGTTTATTATGTAGTAAACTGCCACTTATACTAGTTAGTGCAGGCTTTTGTCTCGTTTAGCCAAGTACTGTACATTCACAATAAACAGTCTTAGAAAGCTACTACGTAACACACATAACAAAACTATATAGCCGCGTTCGTGTGAAGGAACATGAAGACGAGGAAGAAAAAAAAACACTAGCACTGAGCACGCTATTACAGCGTGGGTCTTGACGTGTAAATATAAAACCCCTGATTCAATACCATTATCATAAGAAAGAACTCCATGGCTATATTCAGAGTCGCTTGTAAACCTTTTTACCTCTCAACATCTTTGCCCCACTGAAGGAGTTGTCTCCGATGGCCAGGTTTTATCCGCTTTCATCAAGCCGTTCTACCACGCCACAGCCTTTTCAAGGTATGGTTTTACTTGCTTACGGTTATATCCCTTTGTCTGCCGTAATCTATACTACTCAAAATAATACAAGGGCCACTTGGACATACGGGTCTCTCTTTAAATCAGAAACACGAATTCAATTTATTAGTTCATCATATTTTATTGCAATCGTTTCTGCATCAATAACAAAAAAGATTTTAGACATCAGTCGCTTAAAAATTCGAGTAAATTCAATTTAAGTGGACATACCCCTCATTTACAAAATCAAAACTTTAGAAAGGCCGTACTGCTGGTCGTCTTGATCGCAGGTTTGCCTCGTGTAGACGGTTGCGAATTGTCTGGTCGCTGACGTTAACATTGCTGTCTTCTGATGGTGTTTGCTATAGCGGACCTCATCCTCAGAGCTGACAGGGTGCTGAAATGGTTTTGTCTTGCAGTGGTAACGCGCGGGCGTCCGGACCTTCTTGGTTCTTGGACGCTTCCAGTGTTGTTAAAGCGCTCCCGCAGCCTTTGGACAACGGAGTGGGGGGACAGCCGCCTGCCAACTTCTCTGCCCCCACCCCTTCCTAAAACCATGCAATAGCTCTGCCTCTATCCGCATCAGTCAATCGTCGCCTGGTTAGAAAAGCAGCAAAAGTGCTGCCATTTATACCCAGAAAAAAGCGCCGATTGTTGA
This sequence comes from Oncomelania hupensis, assembly GCA_036898135.1. NCBI lineage: Eukaryota > Metazoa > Mollusca > Gastropoda > Littorinimorpha > Pomatiopsidae > Oncomelania > Oncomelania hupensis. The sequence continues at coordinate 41,074,029 of CM072527.1, forward strand.
ACTGAACTCAGAAAATGCAAGCCTTTCGCGTGCAAATCACTTTTTAATGTTGAAAATTTTGCTTTCTTAGCAAGACAACAGTAAATTAGGGTCATTTTTTGGTAAAAATTGGGTTTGTTTTTCAACTCAGTGCAGAAAGTTCAAAACTCACACATGTGATTACTTGTCAGAATAAGATTGTCTTGAATGTTACTGTACAGGAAAAGTTTTCAAATAAGCAATATAACTTAAGCGATATTATTGATAGCAGCAAAAAATAATTAAACTAAATGAAATATGAGAGTGGCCCTTCAATTATTTTGAGTATTTTATATATTTGCCGTTGGTGGATGTCTATGTTAAACTTCTGTTTTCATTCATTCTAGAACTGAATACAATTTGGTTAAGCTAACCGTAAATATGAATGAATGAATGAATGAGTGATTTTAGTGAATAATTCAATGAAAAACGTGTAGTTAAAGTGAAAGTGCCTCATCTTGGTGGACATGCAGTATAATACTAGTGATTTGTCAGCGTTTAGCATGCTTAGCGCGAGTTTGTTTAGATTTTTCATCTCCCAGCACAAAAAATGCGTCTTGCAACACAAACCGTTTAGTTCCAAAGATCCATGCTGCCACCGTAACACTTAAAAAATGAAAACAATCAAAGGTAGGTGCGCGACGGGGTCGGAGGTCACTGTCAAACGTAGCTTGGCAAATCGAGGTTGTAAACAGGCCTATTTTGTGAAGTTTTACTATAACTGTACGTAACGAGTGCACGAAGTTGAGTGGAGAGTGCGTATTGGGTGTTATGTGTGTGTGGGGTGGGGGTGGGGGGTGGGAGTGGAAGGGGATAGTGGGCGGAGGAGTGCGCGTGCATTTTTGTGCTTTCGGGTACAGTTCTTTTAGTAGGCCGTTTTTAGTTTTAGAGCTCTGTTGATCACGGGTACGAATGAGAGTTTGCGTGCAGTGTAAAAACGATTTGCTCCTTGTTTTGTTTGTTTGTTTGTTTGTTTGTTTGGATTTTTTTGCTTGCTGCGATGCCCTTTCCTTGTAAAGCTTTCACTTGGCAATAAATGATGATCGTATCGTATCGTAACGTATCGAATCGTATCTGCGCAGGCAGACGGTTTTGGTGGGTTTATTTAATACCCAGAAGTCTTCTGTAGCACCTCATCTCCATGCTTTGTATTCTTCGTTGGAGATCTGCTGCGGGGGTCCATGTTTCGCAAGCGTATAGGAAGATGGAGATGACAAGGGAGCACAGCAGCCTTACCTTGGAATGTAGACTGATGGTCCTGTCTTTCCAAATGGGCTTCAGCCTTGTCAGGGTAGCAGTTGTGTGTGTGCTCCTGATCGCAAGCTTATGGCCTGTCTTAATTGGAAGGTTCCTGGAGGTTCGAAAACTTTATTTTCAGGTTCACAGATTCCGAAATTACTTTGCTGAACCTTTTTGGACAAAAAAAAAAAGGTTCAAGAATCTTAGTTCGGGATTTGAAAACCTCGAAAAAAAAAATTTTAGAACCTTCACGAACCGTCCATTTAAGACAGGCCATAAGCTTGCGATCAGGAGCACACACACAACTTCTACCCTGACAAGGTTGAAGTCTATTTGGAAAGACAGGACCATCAGTCTACATTCCAAGGTAAGGCTGCTGCGCTCCCTTGTCATCTCCATCTTCCTATACGCTTGCGAAACATGGACCCCCGCAGCAGATCTCCAACGAAGAATACAAAGCATGGAGATGAGGTGCTACAGAAGACTTCTGGGCATTTCCTATACCCAGCACATTACCAACTACAAAGTCCGACAGATCATCACACAAGCCATTGGACAACACGATGACGGCTCACATTGGTGAAGAAACGGAAACTCCGATGGTATGGTCAAGTCGCCAGAGCATCAGGCCTTGGTTTGGTTTGGTTTGGTTGGGTGAATTAACGTCCCCGGACACGTTGTGTATAGGGGACAACCAGGCCTTGCAAAGACCATCCTATTATATAAGGCACGGTGCACAGTGACAGAAGAAGAGGGAGACCGAAAAAGAGGTGGGAGGACAACATTCCAGAATGGACTGGCTTGACACTGAGCGAAGCCATGAGGGTTGCGGAAGACAAAGAAAGATGGAGTACGCTGGTTAAACGATCATCTGTGGTGCCCCAACGTCCTTCGAGTTACGGGATAGGATAGGATAGGAACGCTTATGGGTGACAAGACGTAGAAATGGAAGGCTCTCGCCCGTAACGTAATGAGGTTCGCCTTTCGCTTCAGGCTTGACACTGCTCAGCTGCTCTGTGGTGTGGTGTGGGGATGATGATGATGATGATAGAGGTGGTGATTATGATGATGTTGAGGAAGATGATGATGATGCGGTGCCTGGCCTATAAGCTGGACGCAATGCTGAGTCCAAAAATAAGGGGAGAGAGAGGATTTGAAGAAATGGCTGTCGATAAAAGGCGGTGTGTGTGAGAGGGGATTGGGGCAGAGAGAGGGGGAGGGGAATGGTGAGGGAGGGGTGGGGTTGGGGAGTAGAGGTGGAAGATGATTGAGGGTTGGAGATTTGTAATAAAATATGTTTTGCAATGTCTTCTTCCTTGAACCTGATTCCTGATGGTTTAGATTTATTACATTATAATAAAAGTTTTGTTTTGGTATAAATGTATGAGAGTCTTACGGAGTCAAGTTTTTAGCACTGGAATATGTGTGTGGTGGGGGGAGGGGGAAGTGGAGGTGTAGGCGGGAGGGAAGAAATGGTGTACGGTATGGAATAAAACTCATAATCTTAAAAGGATTGTGACGTGAGTAACTCGGCTTGAAGAAAGGAGACAAAACCTGGCCTTCGGAGAAAACTCCCCAGTGCGCCAAAATGCTGACAGGTTTACACCACCAACAAAAAAATGTGTACAAGTCTAGTCGTTGGTCACACAGCGTAGCAAAAATTCGCTGAGTTCCGCTCACAGTTAAAGGCAAACATAAGTCTCGGCACGTCTCAGAGTGCTCATTGACGGCAGGTTAAGTAACGAACCGTGCTGTGTTCATTAACGACACAATGCGCCCACTGTAACTGATTAATCGCGCCCACGCAGCTTTTCCTACTATTTGACCCGTCCCTGGCCACAGTTTTGCTCTGTGACTTTTTATACCGCCGTTGTACATTTGCATTAGTGACAGTCTCACTCTTTTTGTGTTATTTTGTTCTTTTTGACAGTTGATACAGTATTTTTGAAACTGAGCTTGTGGACAACCCTGAGATCACCTTTCATCGTTTGTCTCCTTTAAAAGTCAATCAATGAATCTATCAGTCGTCGTCATCATCATCATCATGATCATCATCATCGTCGTCGTCGTCGTCGTCGTCGTGGTCGCCGCCATCAACAACAACAATGCTCCCATTTTCTTAACCAATAAATATAATACAATACATTTATTAAATCCCCCCCCCCATCCCCATACACACACTAAACACAGAGAGAGAGAGAGAGAGAGAGAGAGAGAGAGAGAGAGAGAGAAAGACAAAGAGAGAGGAAGACACACCCACACGCCACCTACACACACACACACGCACACACACACACCATTAGGAGTCATCGAAGCATCGTAGAAGGGTAGGCTATTTGTAAAATCTACTATTGATGCATATTACGGGTGTCCCGTAAGTCCATACCCATCCATTTTTCTTATATATATATCCAGTGTATCTGTGTCTCTGCATAATGTTAAACGACGCTATGTTCTATGACACAATTTCGTCAAAATAGCAGGGTTATTGATCCCAATGCTCTCGGGAAAACGAGAGAATTTTGTTTTATAAATAATACATGCATAATTGAATATAACATAATTATGGATTGGTGGGGGCTTACCCTCGGTTATATGTAACATACCTTGTAGCCCATAATGCACCAGTACGCTTGCTGGCTAAGCTAAGGTCAGTGCAGTGCACGTTTAGGAAAAGAACGGTCCACCATCAGTGGTCATTAATAGCTCATTAGCGGCATCAACAAACTTATGGGGAGGCCCCGTTAGCGTCGAGGGGACACGCTGGTCTAAAATGCCGAAATTGCATGCTGGTGCCGAAAACGAACGGACGTGGGTTCGATTCTCGCAAGAGGTGAAATAATTAGCTTAGATCACTATGAGGCTTATCATGTCGCCTACTCTTTCGGATGAGAGTGTAAACCGAGGCCTCGTCTGTCTGTCTGCGCAGATTGCATTCCACCACCGTACAGGACTTCTTTGTTTCAGATTTGTAATTAAATATGTGCGTAAGCTTCGTCAACTGTACTGATGCCATCCATATCTTCCTCTTTATTGGAATAAAGGACTGCTGATTTTGGCTTCACTTGAGTTGGTCCCAGAGTTAGTCGTTATCGTTGTGTCTAGCCCTACTGTGCACACTCAGTGACTCATGGTGCCAGGAATTGCCACAAGGCAGAGGCCAGGTAGAGGCGGATTATCACACTTCAAGGTTTAGGTAAGATTTTCCAACGTTGCTCCAACTTTCCCAGCGTAATCCCACCGGCACCCACCCTTACTGTTTGGCCTCTTACCGTGCAATGCAATGCGCAGTTGTTCACATACATTAGAATCATCGTCGCGGTTGTCGTCGTCTCATCATCATCATCGTCGTCGTCATCATCATCATCATCATCGTCGTTGTCGTCGTCATCATGACAATATCATCATCATATAAATTCATCATCATCATCATCATCATCATCATCATCATCATCATCATCATCAACTGTGTGTCTTTTTGCACGGTGTCAGACCACTATTGGGGAGATATTGTTGCTGATGGTGATGTTACAGATGGAGACGATGGCGATGACGGTGGTTGGTGTTGTTGCACTGTAACCTTGGGTTGAAACGGGAGTGTGAGGGGAGGGGGGGGGCGCTTATCGGCATGTGTCACGTTCTTGTCAGCTTCGCCGGCCTTTGGGGTCGGGGACTCCCCGCTAACTGGAGGGGGGGGTGGGGGAAAGAGAGGAGGAGGGCAATAACGTAGGGGAGAGAGAGAGAGAGAGAGAGGGAGAGAGAGAGAGAATGCGAATACGAATATTTATTCAATAAAAGGGCCTAGCCCCCTTAGAAGAGTCAGAGAGAGAGAGAGAGAGAGAGAGAGAGAGAGAGAGAGAGAGAGAGGGGGAAGAGAGAAGGACGAGAGAGAAAGAAAGGGAGAGATAAAGGACGAGAGAGGGAGGAAGAGAGATGGATAAAAGAGAGGGGTGCGGAGGGAGAGAGATGGAGAGAGAGAGAAAGAAGGACGAGAGAGAGTGCGAGAGAGAGAAGAGATGAAGAATACTATTGATAATTTAAGTCTGGTTCTGTCAGAGAGACAGAGACAGACAGACAGAGAAGGGGGACGCGATGAAGAAGAACATTGATAGTTGAAGTCTGGTTTTGTCACAGAAAGAGATAAGATAAGAAAATATAATTTATCTAACGAAGGTAATAGAATAAGCAGCGGTCTGCTATTTGGCTCACAAGCATAGCTATGCGAGTCTATGTACTCATCCCCAAAATTTGTTTCCCGATTTTTGAAAATCTGTGTGAAATGAGTCCTAAATAGTCCCAAAATTCACATTTTTTTAAAACTGTGTCCGTCCGTCGTCCGTCTGTCTTTCCACCGTCCGCCGTCTGGATCTGCAAAATTTGCCAGTGGATTAATATCTCAGAACCCATTTCAAATATCACAACCAAACTTGGTAAGATGGCGTATATGCACAAAACCTCATGAATGATCAGTGAATGAATGACTTCACTTCAAGGTCAAGGTCACAGAGTCAACAAATGTTAGATGATGATGATGATGATGATGATGATGATGATGATGATGATGATGATGATGATGATGATGACGGCGATTAAAAATACGTCAACAGCGACACTTTTAATGTTATCCCATTACTGTCGGTGAGCATGCAGGTTAGCTAAGCGGGAGGTTAAAAAAAAGTCGGAGCAGGTCGACGGGTGCAGAGGTGATTCCCTGTTTGAGATGACTAAGAGGTTCGATCCATTTCTGTCAGCATGTGGACAGACAATACTGCACTATCGACCCTTCACGCCAACGTTACTAATTCGAGTAGTTGTAATACTGATGGTGGTGGTTGTCAAGTAGTAGAAGTAGCAGCAGAAGCAGTAGTAGTGTAAGTGAAAGGGGGTAGAAGTAATAGTGGTGATAGTGTAATCGGTAGTAGTAGTAGTAGTAGTAGTAGTAGTAGTAGTAGTAGTAGTAGTAGTAGTAGTAATTACAATAATAGGACAGTGTAGCAGTAGTAGTTATGTAATATAAAAATTTTTTTTAATAAAGTCTTTTCATTGTTAAAATGATTTTGTACTTTCACAAACACATATATGCACATGTTTTAACATATACGAGACATATAATATGCATTTATGTACATAATAAAAGAAACGTTTCTTATGCCATTATTTAATTTAGTTGTGTAGTTACTAGTAGCAGTAGCAACACCAGTAGTAGTAGTAGTAGTAGTAGTAGTAGTAATAGTAGTGACGTTGTGGTGGCAGGTTATGGTCGTCGTCGTTGTAGTCGTCGTAGCACTACTAGTTTAATAGGCAGAGCGGTAGTAATGGTAGTGATAAATTAGTAGTACTTAGCATTGTAGTAATAGTAATAGTAGTAGTAGTAGTAGTAGAAGTATCATATTAAGTTCTTTTAAATAGCGCGTTTTTCAGCTCAGAAGCTGCTGAAGGCGCCGGCCGATACAGAATCTACCTCAAGCTGCCCTTGGCGCCCACTTGCTGTCTTAGTAACAGTAGTCCAAGCAGTAGTAATAAAGCAGCAGTAACAGCAGTCCAAGCAGTAGTAATAAAGCAGCAGTAACAGTAGTCCAAGCAGTAGTAATAAAGCAGCAGTAACAGCAGTCCAAGCAGTAGTAATAAAGCAGCAGTAACAGTAGTCCAAGCAGTAGTAATAAAGCAGCAGTAACAGCAGTCCAAGCAGTAGTAATAAAGCAGCAGTAACAGTAGTCCAAGCAGTAGTAATAAAGCAGCAGTAACAGCAGTTGCAGCAGGCACAGTCGCACCATCGTAGCCTACTGTGATGGTACCCTCACTGATTCTGAAGTCTGATATCTCAGCACGCATATACATACAGTACAGTCCAACAAAGCCATCCTAAAGAGATGAACATACGACTTATCGACCGTCTTACATCGGTACTGTGACAAGAGGTGCCCTATGCGTTACAAAGACCTTTCCCGAGCTTTCTAGTAATGATATTGTCAAAGGACCTAGTACTGTACTGTACAGCCCAAGCTGTCATAATAGAGTCTTTGATATGACCATGATATGACTATGAAAATGAGGAAGGGTTTGGAGTGAAAGACAGCTGTAATAGGTTATGTTATTGTGTATATTTGTGTAGCTGTCGTGCGGCAGTATAGTAATTAAATAGTTATGTTACTTGTGAAGGGTGGGTGTGTGTTTGTGTGTGTGTGTGTGTGTGAAAAAGAGAGAGAGCGCGCGCGCACTGAGAGAGGGGAACTCAGACTCAAATATTTTGAGAGAGAGAGGGAGAGGGAGACTCAGACTCAGACATTATATTCACAACAAGGATGCAGATTTTACAATATCTTAAATCGCTCCTCGTATCATTTACGCTCACATGAGAGAGAGAGAGAGAGAGAGAGAGAGAGAGAGAGAGAGAGAGAGAGAGAGAGAGAGAGAGAGCAAATAAGGACAATTTGTATCATCCCTCTCCCATCCATCTTGTGATATTATATTATAAGTAGGCCAGCTATTCATTAACTGTACCACTCAAACTGTATCAGCAAATACTACAACACTAGGAGGCTTGAGTAATTAGTTCAGATGCCTTTGATCAGCGTAAAAGAAAGGCTGGGAAATGGGGTAAGGGTATCGAGTAACGTACTAAGCTGTTGTCGTGACATGCCGTAGTGGCCTAGTTGTAATGGATGCAGTGGTTAAGGTTTCACCTGTTGGGGAGGGTTAGCATGCAACGCTTGTCTAGAGTGTCTCCCCTCCCCGTCATCCCCTGCCCCCCACTCTCCCACCAAAAAGGAATATGTGAACAGTTGCAGAGATCGAAAGAACATCAATAATAGAATAATAGCTGGATATTGAATCAGTGGATGGCAAGCATTTGGCGCCAATTCTTTCCTTCTTCGTGAAGTAAGTAGTAGTAGTAGTAGTAGTAGTAGTAGTAGTAGTAGTGTAGTAGTAGTAGTAGTAGTAGTAGTAGTAGTAGTAGTAGTAGTAGTAGTAGTAGTAGAGTAACAATAATAATAATAACGAAGGCTATACGCGCCTCATTCCTAAATCAGACTCAAAGAGCGGCTATCTGTACCTAACATTCACGCTCACATATTATAGACACTCATTATACATATATATACACAGAAAACATACACTCATCACTCAAGCTTATGGTGTAAAGGCAGGGAGATTGCTATTGAATGAATGAATGTATAATTTGTAAAGCGCGTAAATATCTCCACGCCGACAGGCATGATCGCAGCGCTGGTGGGAGGGAGGTGGGCACACACACACACTCGTACAAACACGAACACACACTGACACAAACACGCACACACACTCACACAAACACGCACACACACTCACACACACACACTGTGGCGGGTATGGGCCTAGAACCTAGTACTACATGTATTAAGAAGACGGACAAGGCAATGGAATTTTATTTGTGAAATGTTAGATTAGACTGCATCCTATACAAAACACTGCACCCAATTCAGAACCCGGCAACCAATACAGAACACAACAACCAATACACAATACGGCATCCATTTACAGAACACGGCATCCCATTCAGAACATGGCATCCAATTACAGAACTGGGCATCCAATTACAGAACACAGCATCCAATTACAGAACACAGCCTCCAATTACAGATCACGACATTCAATACAGAACAGAGACAGGACTGACGGCCAAACAAGATAGAACGCACCAGATTAAACGGTCTCCTATACAGGTATTGTGCTAAAAAGTTTTTTCCGGAGTGAAAATCAAGAAGGACCCAGACACACATAGAGACACAGCAACAGATGGAATTGATTTTGAATTGTAAAGGGAAATATAAAAGTTGGATATGATTATAAAATTGGCTGGCATGATCTCTTGTGGCCTGTTTTGATTGGAAGGTTCGTGGAGACCTAGGTTCGGGACCTGAGAACCTCGAACAAACTTTGTTGAACCTCCACGAGCCTTCCAGTTAAGACAGGCCCTTAGTATCTAGGCAGTAGGTTCAGGCTAGGCAAGATAATGCAGAGAAGATGGGATACTTATGATCAAGGTAGCTTAGCTGGTGCCGGGACTTATAGGAGGGCTTATATAGATATTTTCGGGTTGCTGCAGGACATTAGCCGTAGTACATAAGTACAGTATGAAAAAGGCGTTGTCGAGTGGTCTTCGCACAGCTACACCTTTGTCAGAGCTAGCGGCCCGGGTCGGAGCAGGCAGGCAGGCTAGGCCGGCAGCGAGATAGAAGACGAAGCATTCACGGCATACTTACTTGTACTCAGCTGCCACTACCACCGTCGTCCTCACCGTCGCCAGCCTCCCCCAAACCGCGGCAGCAGCAGCAGCGACCTGACGTGGCGGCAGCGGCAGTTATCGATACGGGAGCATGCTGATTACCAAGTCTGAGTCATGCCTGACCCCGATCTCCACCCCGGCCTGCCATATCGGCCCTAACAAGCTGTCTCGCGTCTTTCCCACTTCACCAGCTTTTAACGTGTCGTCTTTTATTTTGCGTGGCAGTAGGTTTTTTTAATATTATCATTGCTCTCCTTTTTATGTCCAGAGCGAAATACTACTCCGAAAGCGAATTTGAGTATAGTTGCTAAATTTAATCATTATGGCGCTCTGCTAGAATCACAATGTCCGTCATTCTGCCTCTGTGTGTGTGAGTGTGTGTGTAAGGGGGGGAGGGGGGGTGCGTGTGTGTGTGTGTGTGTGTGTGTTATGGGCGTGTATT
>CM072527.1:41086493-41103993 GCA_036898135.1 Oncomelania hupensis
TTAAATATTAAATCCACATTTTAATATTAACTTTGAATTGTTACTCACACGGTATGCAGTGACATTTCAAAGTTCACATTTTCAAATACCAGCATGGCATTTCCTGCATAGATATTTGCGATTTAACTGCTTTGCACTGTGTGCAAAAGATGTGCGTAAGTTTTAAGTGGATTTTGTATTTTCCGTCTTAACATTCTTGCAGTCTTTGACCTTCTCTCTCTCTCTCTCTCTCTCTCTTTGTATTAATAGTAGTAGTAGTAGTAGTAGTAGTAGTAGTAGTAGTAGTAGTAGTAGTAGTAGTAGTAGTAGTAGTAGTAGTAGTAGTAGTATCAAGTAGAAATCCTACAGTCATTAATGTGCGAAGCAACTGTGTTGCCCTGCTGGAAAGGAAAGATTTGCTGAAAGTGTCACTAATTGTATTTTCCAGCAGGATGTCTTTGGCAAAGTCTGCCCCCTCCCTCTAATCTCCACTCTCTTCCCTCCCTCCCCCTCCTTCCTTGCTTCTCCCTCCCCTCCACCTCTCTATCTCCTTCTCTCTCGGGGTGACATCTATCTTTTGCGCCAGTGCTGTATCGGTCGCGAGACAGAGAGCCTGATAGTCGTCGGCTCTTCTCTCTGTGGGCTGGGCCCCCAAATTACGGGTATAGGTCTCTGCATGCTTGCTTCGTTCAGTGTGTGTGAACAGTTTCTTGTGAATCCACTAGGCAGGGGATTTTTGCTGGAAGAGAGGATCGTCTTCGTTCTCTCTCTCTCTGTCTTGTCCCGAGTCGTGGTAACGTGTTTTTAGTTATTTGTCATCGATTTTATCAGTTGACGTTTGCCATTACTATTATACTGCTTGCGGTTTTACGGTGTTATTACACGGTGCTATGGTTTCGGTTAGTTCATCACTCGTGTGTTTTGTGACTGTGAGGATTAGTATTTTCTTGGTAAATAGTAAGTATGGCATATACGTGACTTTTCTCTCCACGTGATTGTATAGAATCGTGTAATGACGCTTGTTCTGTACAGTTTCCGTCATCTTTGAAAGTGGGGTTTTGTGTTAATATAATGAAATGATTACATTCCTTTGAGATGGAGATTTTCTGCGAGAAGTGATATTATCGGATGAGACGACGTTTGTGTGTTCAGTGTGCGTTCATTTTATTATTACAATGTTTTGAGTGTAATGTTAGAAGTGATATTATTGTGTGAGATGATGTTGAGACTTCGGGAGATTCATTTGCGTTTAATAGTGAAGTAGTAGTGTTCGTATCCGACAGTTGACATTCATGCCAGCAGTTGTTTTTCTCTAGCTTTGAGACACACACACACCCACACACACACGCACACACACACTCACACAAATACACACACTCACACACACAGCTCGCGCTAGCGCACATTCACTCACACACACAAATGCGCGCACCCATACACACACCCACACCCACACACACACACACATTTCATCCAGTCCTTGGGTTTAACTGATGAAGGTTTTATTCAAATAACCCAACAATGTTTAACGTCTACTTCCCAGGTGTTGGGGTGTCGGATAGCGCAGTGGTTGGAGCACTCGCTACTGTGTCGCAAGTTAAGCACCGTCCAGTGCGGTTGGCACTTGGATGGGTGACCGCAAAACGTGAAGCGACAAATAACAACGCCCCCAGTTGACTGAACTGTGACTGAGTACTTACTCTCTTAAGGGTGGGGAAGGTAAAGCAGCGATTAGGTGGGGCCGGGTAGCTCAGTTGGTAAGAGCGTCTTGCTAGTAACCGAAAGGTCGCTGGTTCGAATCCCGGATTGGTCAACGTGTGATCATATTATTTTCCCCTTTACCAACAACTGGCCCGCTGGTGTCAGTATAAATCGGTCCAGTAGTCACCTATATGCGAAAGTGTCGTGTGACTATAATCTACAAACAACAACAAACAACAGCAGCGATGGAGAGAGAAGGAGCATCACCCTCATTACGCTGGCCCAAGATAAGTGTGATCTCCAACATCACGCTCCCCTACGGCCACAAGGCTATGGGACTATCTTTACCTTTTACCTTTTTACCCAGGTGTTGTTGTTAGTTTTATTATCATACACGCACACACACACACACACGCACACAAAAGGGCACCCAATAACAACGCATCTCCTCTCCCTCGCTGCGTTACCTTCCCGGTTGTTAAAACAGATCCAGGTACCTGTTTGCTAGCTGAGTGGACTGGGGTGTGTCTGTGCGCTTGTGCGAGTCTTTGGGGGTTTGTTTGATGGTTGCATTGCCTGCATGGCCAACCATCTAAGTGCTAGCCCGCCTCTCAACCTTGTTTAACATGAAACCTTACTAGCCTGTGCCCAAACCACCACACTGCTGCACCACCACAATACAACAACAACTACTACAACAACTACTACAAACTACAACAACAACTACTGCTACTACTACTACAACCCCCGTTGGGGTGCCGGGGGTTTCAGTATAAATAGTATCCCCACTTTCTGGAACTTTAGTGCTTTCAATTCCCACTGTCGCTGTCTTTCACATTTGCTCTTTCTCATTCCTCCTCTGTTTTATCAATCTGCTATACTATCTTCTTCTTCGCTAGACCAGTCACCTACCTTTTTTCTTGAAAACTCTTCCGGGGCAAGATTCCTTATTTGTGTATGAGGTCTGTTGGATCAGCTTGGGAATATTGGACGCTTTCTGCCAGGTGGTCACTAGGGCTTCCTGTGATGTTATTATTTAGCAATGTAGGCATTTTATATATGTGTGTGTTTTGTTGATATTTTATAATGATTGTATTCTATTTGGTTTTTGTAAACGGGGGTTCGATAAATTAGAGTGCAGCCTCAGCATCCCCTGCGTGGGATGCCTTTATTGTAAAGTGATTGGCTGGTGGAGAGCTTTCAGTTTTACCACTAGGGTTGTTTCAGCAGATCTTTTATGCGGATTGGGTGTTGTCCGGTCCTGATTTGCCTCGGAAGAGTCCGCTGGACCTAAAGCAATAATCATGTAATGTAATGTAATGTACTACAACAACAACAACTACAACAACAACTACTACTACTACTACTACTACTACTACTACTACTACTACTACTACTACTACTACTACTGCTGCTGCTACTGCTACTGCTACTGCTACTACTACTACTAGACATTGTGATGATGTATTTTGATAGTTAGTCTGCCAGAGCCTTCCTCACACAGTGGAGAATAAGTGTATGGTCATTGAAGGGGCGGGAAGAGACGGAAGGGATAGGAAAAGTGGGGGGAGGGGGGAGGAGTCCTCGTTTTATAAAGTTGACTATTTATTATTATTAACAGTTCTGTGTATAATCATAAGGGGAGGGGGGAGAGAAAGGAGGGAGAGAGAGAGAGAGAGAGAGAGAGAGAGAGAGAGAGAGAGAGAGAGAGAGAGAGAATTTGTTTTACACTTAAAAAATTAGACAGCGATTTTTTTTTTAAAATTAAATGGTGTAGTCAATAGTAATTGTTTGTGCGGGTGTGTGTGTGTGTGTGTGTGTGTGTGTGTGTGTGTGTGGGTGTGTGTGTGTGTGTTGATAGTGGCAGTCCAATTTTTTTTAAATTAATACGTTTATTTTTCATAGTCTTTTAAAAAAAAAAAAACTTGTGAATATAGACGATAAACAGCGGAGATCGTCAGCTGGTTAAGCTGTAGCCCCTGGGTACCTGTACTGTAGAAAAAGGTACTATGGAGAGAGTTATTACTGCAGGCGTTATAACTCGCTTGGCTGTGCTGTGATGGAACAGTGTGGTGTGTTGTTGTAGTTGATAGATTATAGTCACACGACACTTTCGCATATAGGTGACTACTGGACCGATTTATACTGACACCAGCGGGCCAGTTGTTGGTAAAGGGGAAAATAATATGATCACACGTTGACCAATCCGGGATTCGAACCAGCGACCTTTCGGTTACTAGCAAGACGCTCTTACCAACTGAGCTACCCGGCCCCGCATGTGTGGTGTGTGCAGTAGTTACGCCTTATACAATGTCACCATACTGTGTGATGAGGTGAGCGGCGCTGGGCGCACAAATACATGCGTGTGGACACATTCTTGGGGAGAGCTGTCAAACGGTGGCGGCGGGAGGATTACATCATCAGTGTCATCATCGATTAATCACAGCCTGGAATGTTGCTGTCGTGTTCCGAGGTCGTTGGCGCTGCCGCTGATGTGCGTGGCGCTCAAAACGTGATTTTAACCCAAAAAAAAATTTAAGCATTTTTTACATTTTTTAGTTACAGCCATTTTCCACTTTTTGGCCGTTTTTGGTTCTGATTGTAATATTCATTTTAATGATGTCAACTGTGACTGTAACTGTGTTAGAGTTTAACCTGTTTGTGGGAATCGATTACAGACTATGAGGACGATGGGGGAGAAAGGGAGTGGGGAGGGTGAGGGCAGAGTGAGAGGGGGGTGATGGGTCATTATCCTTATCTCTTTAATTGTATAGTTATGATTAGCGTAGTGGGTTGGGGGGATACTGGACCCCGTGAAGATGCGTACATAATGTTGGACGAGTATCATATCAACTTTGTTTGGTCGTTTGGTGTTGAGAGGCTATATGAGGGAGCCGGAAAAAAAAGACTAATTGGATCATTAACATCCTTGTCTACAGATCCATCTCATTTACAATCATCAATATATAATCTTCTTCTTCTTCTTCTTCTTCTTCTTCTTCTTCTTCTTCTTCTTCTTCTTCTTCTTCTTCTTCTTCTTCTTCTTCTTCATCATCATCATCATCATCATCATCATCATCATCATCATCATCATCATCATCATCATCATCATCATCATCATCATCATCATCATCAACATCATGATGATCATCATCTTTTTCATTAACGTCATCATCATCGTCGTCGTCATCTATGAGGCCGGTGCTGCTACAGACCTGTCATAAAACAGTTTTAAAAAAGAAAAAGAAATAAATGTTACTTGTATATTATAATTTATAGTCACGTGATACCGGAGCGTATTGACGACTACTGGTCATATTATTCTAACACCAGCAAAGCAATTTATGATAAGGGGAAAATAATATGGTTACACGTTGATCAATCCGGGATTCGAACCAAGAACCTTTGGGTTGCTAGTAAGCTGCTCTACCGACTGAGCAAGTGGGCCCCACACAGCAATTTGTGGGTGTGGGTGACAGGGCGGCAGTCGATTGCCCTTGACACGCAAGACCTTTTTCTAGGAATCGTTAGTCACTGCTGCCACAACAACTCAAATCGCTAGACGAGCACAACCCATCCCGCGTGGACAGATCTTTTATCATCATCGTTATCATTGTGGTCACCATCATAATAGTTGTCGTCATGATCATCATCATGATCTTCTTCTTCTTCTTCCTCTACTACTACTACTACTACTACTACTACTACTACTACTACTACTACTACTACTACTACTACTACTACTACTACTACTACTACTACTTCTACTACTACTACTACTACTACTACTACTAGTCCAATCCAACAGGCTTTTTGAAAGTAAGTAAATCCTATAAAAATGATATATATTCTAATTTACTCTTTACAGTTGTGTTTACAACTGAAGAAAAGTCCCACGGAATCGAAGGGGTATGAATATGTTTATTTTAACTTTTTAAAGCGAACTATTTTTTGATGCGAATGCATTGGGGAACACCCATTTTTACCGCCTAGATATTGTTGCGCATGACGTCAGGAATCTACAGCCAAGTGATGAAATGTGCGTAGGTGACAAGGTCAATGGCATTGTTGATACACAGGCTTGGAAGTCTCGTCTCTCGTAAACCTCAATTACATACTATACATACTATACTACGTACGTATGTAGGAGGGGAAAGAAAAGACTTCAGAGCCTATGGTTGATAAATGCATATAGTATTAGTCATCTTATGGCTGATGCAGGCTAACCCCCGTTGGGGTGCCGGGGGTTTCAGTATAAATAGCAATGTAGGCATTTTATATGTATGTTTTGTTGATAATTTATAATGATGTTTGTATTCTATTTTGTTTTTGTAAACGGGGGTTCGATAAGTTCGGGTGAAGCCTCAGCCGTCCCCTGCGTGGGATGTCTTTATTGTAAAGTGACTGGCTGGTGGAGAGCTTTCAGTTTTACCACTAGGGTTGTTTCAGCAGATCTTTTATGCGGATCGGGGGTTGTCCGGTCCTGATTTGGCTCGGAAGAGTCCGCTGGACCTAAAGCAATAATAATGTAATGTAATGTAATGATGCAGGCTTGCAGGAGGCATGGTGGCCGAATGGTTAGAGCGTTGGCTTGCGGATCGGAAGGTCCCGGGTTTGAGCCCAGGTCGGGCATTGTGTTGTGCCCCTGGGAAAGACACTTTACTCTCGTTTACTACTCCTTCGGATGAGAGTATAAACCGAGGTCTAGTCTGTGTCGCATACATTACATCATAACGGACTTTAAAGATCCTGACGCTCATGTCCTAGACGGGTGAGCGCCGGTAACAAGAACACACCCAGCATGCACCTTGGTAAAAAAAAGTGCCATAATGATCAACACGATTGACAAGACAAGACAAGGCAATAGAGGCAGTTTGTGCATCAAATTCTGCAGTTCACATCATTGCTGGAAAGGCTTATTCTAGGGCAATTAGAGCACATTTTCTTGTCGAAGCAGCATTGAGTGCAATATTTGTAAGCACATCCTTCAACATGTCATGGCTGTTGCTCCATCCTGACACTTTGTCCAATGATTACAATCCTAGGAAGGAAAACGGTGATTGTCAAGAAGAAGAGTCACTTCTACATAATCCTGCAGATCTTGACATAACAGATGACTTTGATTAGGCTCTTTTTGAATCACTGATGCAGGGCAAAACAACAGCAATAGATGCTGCAATACATCCTGTATTAGGACGCATTAAAGCAACGTTGGAAGATTTCAAACGACAATGTTCAAGTAGAACGAGCAAGGTATGGATTCAAGAAATGGTACACCTCCTTCACACAGCAATATAGGCTGAGAGAACTGGAGACTTCAAGCTCCATCTATCTGCTGTTGCCAAAATGTTGCCCTATTTTGCTGCTTCAGGGCACAACCTCTACACCAAGTCGGCCAGGCTGTACTTACAGCAAATGATGGAGTTGAACAAAACCTACCCAGAAGTCTATCACGATTTCATGGCAGGCCATCACATAAAAAGGAGAAGCGATCGCTATAGGGCTGGTCTGTAGTGTAATCTGGTGATTGAGCAAACATTGATGAGGACGCTGACGTCAAATGGTGGCCTAACTAAAGGGCGCGGAATGGGCGAACGACAAAGGCTTGTTTGGCTTCCCTCTATGCCTGCTTGTGCAACAGCAAACCAATGGATGCAATCCTTGACGCAAACAGAGTTCACACCAAGTGAGCAGCACAAAGATTCTTCTGAAATAAGGCAAGAGAAAGACCACAAAGAAACTTTGACAGTCATCAACTATGTTTCATCAAAAAATCCGTTTTGCGCTGACATGAGTCTTAGGTCTATTGCTACTGGCCAAGCAGCTGACTCATCTGTCAATGCTGACCAAGCTGTTGAAATTGGTCAGCGCATTCTCCAAGGGATGACGGGTCAATCTCCAGCTGACGTGACGTTCAAGAAAAGCAATCAAGCAGTCACAATGACGACAAAAACTGGAGTGACTATTGGCCAGGAAATGGTGCAAGTGGATCCGCAGTTATTGTTTCAAAGGTTGGTGCAAGTCGCTGGGAATGAAACCAACAGGCTCGAAGAAATGTTTTACTATGTACTGGCCAATGTACCTGCCTCCTTGTTTGATGCGACAGGATTCCCCAGAAAAGCCAACAAACATACTCTTGCAGGATTTCTCTGGTCTGCTATCAATGAAACTGCATCCTTGCCAAGAGAAAATGTGAAATACATTCTCGATGGTGGATCCCTTTTGCATCGCCTTCCATGGCCCAGAGGGTCGTCCTAAAAGATCTAGCAGAGATGTATGTCAGCTTTGTTGCTAGGAAACATACACTAGCTACAATCATTTTCGATGGCTATGTTGATGGCCCAAGTACCAAAGATGTTGCCCATCTTCGAAGAAGCAAAGGCATGGTTGGGAGACATGTAGCCTATGATCCTGACAGGATCCTCTGCGAGACGAAGGAAATATTCTTGGCCAACTGCGAAAACAAACCGGAACAACAGTCTGTAATAACATTCTTTTTGCCCATGCATTCTGTGGATACGACACGACATCTCATCCCTTCAACATCTCAAAATCACTCACAGTCAAGAAGCTTGATTCAGGAGAGCTCCTGGATGAGGCTAGAGTATTCAATGATAAGATGTCAAGTCATGATGCTGTTGCAGCGGCTGGTGAGAGGGTATCTGTTCACCTGTACAGTGAAAAACGTTCTGATACCTTGACCAAACTGTGGTTTGTCAAATATGAGCAAAAAGTGTCTGCAAGCCATACACAAATCCAAGCTAAAGTGCTCCCCCAACAGCAGCAGCAGCTGAATTCCATGCCTACAGAACATTCTACCAAGTCCAGGAGTAGCTGAGTCTAGACAGAGACCATGGTCTATCACCAATGGATTGGGAATGGAAGTTACAGGAGGGTGGGCTACTTCCAATCATAACTAATAAGCCAGCTTCTCCATAGGATATTTTAAATGTTATCCGCTGCTGCTGCTAGAAAGACTGCCCAACTGGCAGATGCAGATGCAGAAAGCACGGACTTACGTGCACCATAGCTTGTGGAGAATGCCGTGGAGTCAGCTGCACAAACTCTGTGGTTCAGCTGGATGACGAGTCGGATTCTGAGAGCGACTAAGGTAGACCACTTCTATATTCTACTAGAAAACTAATAAATTTCCTGGGTTTTTCTGTTTTTCTTTATTTCGTTTGTCTTCCTTTTAACTAATCTTTTTTCTCTTGTGAATTAAATAGAAGTCGACTTTTACAATCGAGATCAAGATTTTTAAGATCATCGGAATTTCGCATTTATACCCCTATGTTAATTAAATTTTAATCCACAGTCAGAACTAAAACTGACACAGAAAGCGTTGAAACAGATTTTCGGACAGTATATGTTAAGAGCTTTCATTTGACATGCAACATGATATGGTTTTGAATTAAATGTTTATTTCAAGTAATCTCCCTTTGACGTTTTGAAGTGTGAAAAAACATAAGCACCAAAAATCATGTTTCAGACCCCTTTTTTTTACTGGGACTTTTTATAGGTATTTCCTCATTGCTTAAAGAATATTTTTTACTGCATAGCATTTTTATAGGAATTAGTTGCTTATTTGGCTATTTATTTCATTACTGGGACTGGACTAGGTTGCTGCGGCTGTCAGTGGCTGCAGTTATTTACGAACTGAGCAGTGTGCTCCGGCAACACTTAGCACATTGAGGGAGATTTGGGGTTTACACCCGAAGTATCCTGGGTGTACTAGCTAGAGCTTAGGGTTTAGGCCTAGATTCTAATAAAACCACGCGCGCACCCATCCACCTATCCTGTCTGTCTGTCTGTGTGTCTATCTGTCTGTCTGTGTTTTTTTCTCTCTCTCTCTCTCTCTCTCTCTCTCTCTCTCTCTCTCTCTCTCTCTCGGCCGACACAGGATCTAACTCAAGCCGCTCGAGACGCCCACTTGCAGCCTTCAGGCGCAGAGTCTGACGCCTACACGACTGAGCACCATCCTGGGCGACCGGGTATATTATGGAAGTGAAGAAGGGACGGTGCGTTTGTGGGGCCGGGTTGCTCAGTTGGTAGAGCGGCTTACTAGTCTCCAAAAGGTCCCTGGTTCGAATCCCGGATTGGCTTGGCCAGCGTGTGACCCTATTATTTTCCCCTTACCATTCAGCTGGTTCGCTGATGACAGAATAATGTGACTAGTAGTCGTCGGCTATACGCATGGTACCGTGTCGTGCCACTATAATCTGCAATTAACCTTTGTTGACTGTACATGTGCCTGTTTATGTGTATTTGTAAAACCAGAACTCATCCGTCTAGGACACGAGCGTGAGGATCTTTAAAGTCCGTGCAATGGAATGCGTACGTGCACAGGCTAGACGTCGGTTTATACTCTCATCCGAAGGAATACGGCGCAGAGTCTCAGGGAAACCTTTTTTTTTTTTTTAAATACTCCACGCCGTCCACGGGGTTTAAACCACCGCCTTGTACAGAATGCAGTGTTATCGCCTGATATTCCAAAACACTGCGTACACCGCTGAGCCAACTGCTCTCTCTCTCTCTCGCTCTCTCTCTCTCTCTCTCTCTCTCTCTCTCTCTCTCTCTCTCTCTCTCTCTCTCCCCCCCCACCCTTTCCCCTAAACTATACGCCACAATGACATTTCTGCATTTGTAGGTCCCAGGCAATTGGATAGCTGAGATGTTATTCTAGGCACTCATTTCATATCTAGTGCTGTTTGTAGTGCAAATAATTTCCTTGTTTTTCGTAAATACACACGGTTTGTTGCTTTATTGTGCTTAGTGCTTAGTTATATTTCAGTACTTTATTGATGTGTGTGTATGAGTATTGGTGTGTGCCTGTGTGTGTATGTGTGTGTCTTCCTGTCTGTGTGTGTGTGCATATGTTTATATATATGTGTGTCGTGCGTGTGTGTGTGTGTGTGTGTAGTTTGTTCCGTGTTGTGTAGAATATTTCAAAGTACTTCCGAAGTTGTTAAAGTGTCATTGTGACATTGTACTTAACGTTAATTAGTTTCCCCATTAAAACAATGTAATTTTCACTGGTTTGTTTACAGTCTTAATAACACGGGTAAGTTCAGAACTGTTCATTACCGGTATTTTAACAAAAACTCTCTCTCTCTTCCTCTCTCTCTCTCTCTCTCTCTCTCTCTCTCTCTCTCTCTCTCTCTCTCTCTCTCTCTCTCTCTCTCTCTCTCTCTCTCTCTCTCTCTCTCTCTCTCTCTCTCTCTCTCTCTCTGCATTGTGATG
This sequence comes from Oncomelania hupensis, assembly GCA_036898135.1. Taxonomy (NCBI): domain Eukaryota; kingdom Metazoa; phylum Mollusca; class Gastropoda; order Littorinimorpha; family Pomatiopsidae; genus Oncomelania; species Oncomelania hupensis. Next base: position 41,097,414 of record CM072527.1, read on the forward strand.
GGCTGGTGGCCTTAACGATTAAATCTCAAAGTGTCAAAGTCTCTCTCTCTCTCTCTCTCTCTCTCTCTCTCTCTCTCTCTCTCTCTGTGTGTGTGTGTGTGTATCAGTAGCAACAGTGGCAATGTATTTGTATCTCAATGATGTAACTATTCCGCCTAAACTGACACAGATTATTGTAACTTGTCCAGGTATGCACTCACTTAAGCTTTGCCTGTTGTGTATTCCTGTTACTGTATTTGTTATGTATTTGTCAGATCAGAAATTCACTGAATAAACCATTGTTTAAACCAAAGAAAGGAACACGGGATAGAGAGAAAGAAAAAATAAAAGTAATTACATCTGTTCGCCCAAAACTGTCACGTAATATTAGTAATTTATGTAGTAACAGTTTTGAACCTTTTTGGGCGAACAGACTTAAGAACTCTTTTTTTCTTTCATTCTATCCCATCTTCCTTCCTTCCGCTGCTCCTACTGCTGGTGCTAATGATGATAACGACAAGGACGATGATGGTGAAGAGGAAGAGGGGGACGATAATGATGGCTCTCACCAATATCCATGCCGCAAAAAGTGAAAGAAGAAGAGAGTAGTAAAAGGGTGGATGAAGAAAGAGGGAGAGGATGGGAAAGAGAGAGAGAGAGGGGGAGAGAGAGAGAGAGGGGGGGGGGAAGGGAGAGAAGAAAAAGAAGAAGGAGGAAGAGGAGGAAAATAAAAAATGGATGAGAGAGAGAGAGAGAGAGGGAAAGGCGGTGGGAGGGGGTGTGGAGGAGGGGAGGGGGGGGATGAGAAAGGAAAAAGAAGTTCAGTTTAGTCAAAGAGCTTAATTATAGAATAATAATAAGCTCTTTGGTTTAGTATTTTAATTTTACGTCTGTTCACGCTAGGTGATATCAGTATTCCTGGTCTATGGTGATATTAGACAACAAAATAAAAATAAAATTATATTATAACAATCTACCGCGAGCGTGTGTTTGTGTTTGTTTGTGTGCTTGTTTTATACTGCAGTTCGCAATTTCAGTGGGATTTTAAAAGAACTGTTGAGTGGGCAGATGAAGAGCTTTACATGCTCAAGACTTTTCAGGATGGAGAGAGAGAGAGAGAGAGAGAGACGCTTTTGACGCTTTTTGACGCTTTGATAGTTTATTGTCTATAACTTCACACGTTTTTAAGACAAGGATTCGCAATCCGAATAGATTAAAACATTAACAAATTAAGACATATAGCAGCAAATAAACACAAAAGCAAAACAAGCAAATATTAAAAAACACCTCTAGGATTAGAGCCACATGCCTAGATAGGCTAATTATTACAATACAAGGACGTACACTGAATTATTAAAAGGAATATGAATTATCCTAAATACATACCGTTAAAAAAGTTAATAAATAAAACTAAAAACGTTATTTAGGAAATGTACTAATTTTCCCACTCTTTTCTTTTCACTTTCCATCTTTTTCATACAGTATCATACTCAGATTTTTACGGGAGACGCAACACATTCATTCCGTTCTTAAATAGGCTACATATTACAGATATACATTTGTGTATACAACCACTCCGTTTGACAAGCAGTTTAATAAATTTACATATTTACATAGGATCATCATGTACATCAAGAGCTAATTTCCAACAGTTTGTTTCGCAAACTCATAGCATCAGCAATGTATTTTGCTAGATCAAACACCTTACTTTCATTCTTACATGCCAACAAGAAGAAAATGACGTTCCAAGTTGGGTTATGTTTAATGGACATCAGCATTATGCTTTTCCTTCGTAAATGATCATACGCTTCACAATGAAACAGAAAGTGCAATTCGTCTTCTTCAGCTTTACCACATACTGGGCACTTATTGTTTTCATTCGTTCTGTCTGTAAACCACAATACATTATTTTTAAAACCACATACTCTCAGCCTAAAACGAACAAAACACTCTCTGTACCAACGATTAGTTAAGAATAAAAGGTATCGCTCGGTATCAAAAAGAGACTTAAAGGAATAGTACCATGTATATTTGTCATTGTTCTCTATTTCCGAATGCCAGTTCTGCATGAAGCATGAAATTAACCTGTCTTTAAATTCTAAAACGAAACGTGATTTTTGTCCCACACCCTGACTTAGCCAAACAATTCCAAACCCATTTTCCATTAATATTCTTTTTATCCCTGCAACCCAGTTCAGTTTTCCTTTCTCGTGTTGATTCAACATCATATCATAAGCCTGCCTACAGAGTCTGGCACTCGGAAGACGCATTAATTTCAACCAATACTTCACACATCTCACATGGATTCTGATGTACAATGGATATCTTCCGGTCTCCCCGTAAACCATATTATTGGAAGCATGCAGAGGTATAGATAAAAACCTCTTTAGGGCGAAAGTGTGTACCTTTTCTATATTGTTTGCACTCTCGTCAAAACCCCATACTTCTGCTGCATATGTTAGAATTGGCTCTATCTGAGTGTCAAACAATTTCCAAAACAAAGGCAGGTCATTTGTGTCAAGCTTTCTGAGAGATCGTAGTATTTCCATGACCCCTTTTCTACCTTTTCTGCACACTTCCTGCAGGGCCGAATTCATACTTAATCTAGTAGTAAATGTCATTCCCAAATATTTGTACGAGTTTGTTACCTTTACTTCCTCTCCCCCATAGAACCACTTCTCTTTTCCTGCTAGATGTCCTCCCTTTCTAAATACCATAACGTTTGTCTTATCCAAATTGACAGTGAGATAAAGCCTGTCAGCTTCATACTTGAGACATTCTAGCTGGTGTTGCAAGCCTATAATTGTGTCCGACATGAGAATCACATCGTCTGCAAATAAAAGCAGAAAGATTTCAATTGCTCCTGGAACCAGCTGGATTCCATGTTTACCTTTCTTAGATAATTCTACAGCTAGCTCATTTATAAAGAATGAAAACATTTTCGGGCTTAGGAGACAACCCTGCTTGACTCCGATAGGACACTCAAAATAATCAGAATACACGCCTTTATCTCTCACACATGCAAGTACAGTGCTGTACACACTTCGCAAAGCAAAATACAGTTTACTGTTGACTCCAGCTCTGCGTAACACATGCCACAATCTGTTTCTGTCAACCGAGTCAAAGGCTTTTTTAAAATCAACAAAAGCGACATACAATTTTGCATTTTTCTCTAAGTATCGCTGCACCACGGCGAACAAAGTAAAAATGTGGTCTATGGTGCTGTAACCTGCTCTAAAGCCTGCCTGTTCCTCCACTATTTTCTCGTTTTGTTCAGCCCATTGTGTTAGCCTTTTGTTTAAAATATGCGTATACACTTTGCCAACAATGCTAGTTAGTGAAATTCCCCTGTAGTTATCTGGGATATTCACATCCCCCTTTTTATGAATTGGTACAATGATAGACTTTGACCATTCCATTGGAAATGTACCGCTATCAAACAAATAATTAAAAAGATTGATCAGATAATCAGCAACTGCATCTCCACCATTCTTCAGCATTTCTGAAACTATTTTGTCTGGACCCGCGCTCTTTCCAGTTTTAAGGTTACCAATGCTGGCATAAACCTCATCCCTTGAAATAGCCTGGGTGAATAGTGGATCATATTGTTCAGATTCCATATTTTCATCATTACAATCTTCATCATCTGTCTGGGCTTCACTCTGCTGTACATTAAAAACATGAAAAAAGTGTTCATACCACTGGTCTTTAGTGATGTCATTATAAATAACAGATTTCCTATTTACTAATCGTATTGTCTGCCAGAACACCTTGGGGTCATTAACGGACTGTTTCAATTTTGTTAACCTACTTTGGTCAAATTCTCGTTTCTTTTCTCTCAAAAGTTGTCTATACTCTTTTCTCTCTCTAACATATTCCTCCCTCTTTTCTCGGCTATCTGTCCCAGCCCGCTGGAAAGCACGCAGCAGCTTTCTCAGGCGAGACTTCTTCTGCGTACACTCTCTATCAAACCAGTCTTGCTTTTTGTTGCTTTTCTTTCCAACAGTTCTTATCATGCATGCTGCTGCACCACACATTGCCGATGCGAACACATCGACTGATTTATCAACGTTTTCCCGTAATAATGTGCGAGCATTCTGCATTTGTTCTTGGAAGTAATTAGAATTAATTTCATCTTTGAAAGTTTGCATAAAATTATCAGCCCACACAATGCGCTCTTCGCCACTGGGTCTAACCTCTTCTGAACCCGGTCTGCTATGCTTTACTGATATTCTGAACTCTACTGGAAGATGCCAAGACTGGATATGATCTTTAACCTTTAAGGAGCAGGAATGGGTCAAAAATAAGTCTTCGGATAAAACAAAATAGTCAACAACACTACAACCATGTGGTGACACGTAAGTGTATTCCCCTCCAACATCCCCCTCACTGCTACCGTTTGCTATGATACAATCAAACAGAAAACACAAATTCAGCAGTGACCTGCCGAACGAGTTTACAACTTGATCCTTCGATCGTCTCACCGTGCCTACATCATTATCGTCAAGATCGGGTGAGTAATTCAACATGTCCTTTCTGTGAGGTTGTTCAAGACCAGTTCTAGCATTTAAATCACCAAATATAAACAAGTGACAATTTTCAGTATACATTAAATTACTCAGCAATTCTTCTAAAATGACTACTCCATCATTAAGGTTCTTGTTGTTATACGCTGGGCTATTTTCAGGCGGAATGTAACATGCCAGTAAAAGTACATCTTTGTCAGCTCCAAAAACACATTTATCTATTTTTACTGCAACTACATTGTCGCAGTCTACGTTCACTTGGGTTAAAAATTTAGCAAAGCAATTTTTTACCAAAAGTAAAACCCCACCCGAATTTCTGCCTTTATGAGAAAGAGAATCTTTCTGTGGTAGTTTCTTAGCCGGTGCTAATAGTTTTAAGAAATCCGTAAAGATTCCAGTAAAATCGAACCCTTTGTCCGCCCATGTTTCGGTCAAGCAAACAAAATGAAAACTTGAAACGTAACTTACGAAGGAGGGATCACTTAGCTTTGCTGGCAAGTTTTCAACATTATAGGTAAGGAATGTAAGCTTGTGATTGTGTTCATGATGATCCTGCCTGTCCTATTGTTTGTGTCTTTCCGGACGCCTCACCCATGGACCGATGCCTTGTTGCTCGTTGCTGCCCCTCTGCCTTGCACCTCCCCCACTGCCATTGCCGCCTTCTCCACCTGTAGCTCTAACCCTGGTAATTCGGTCACCCATGGCGCCACCACCAACAACGCCAGCTGTGTCGCCTTCAGTGCCATCCCCAGTAGCGCCAACTTCTGCAACGCCATCACCAGTCACGACAACTTCCGCTGCGTCAACTTCCGCAGCTCCCACTTCTGTAACGCCATCTCTAGTAGCGCCAACTTCTGTAGCGCCATCACCAGTAGCACCATCTTCTGTGGCACCAGTTCTGTCGCCTCTCTCTCCAGCTCTGTCGTCGTCGCCTTCTCTGCCGGTGCTGAAGTGGTTCTGTCTGTCGCAAGACAATCCTCTTGTGTCTGTTCGAGCGGCCTGGGTTGACCCGTTTCCTTGTTCGCCTTCTTTGCTCTGTTTATGGTGTCGCCTGGGTCGGGTGTCTGCTTGTCGGTCTCGAGGTTCAGCAACTATTAGTTTGCCATTTTTGAAGAACGTTACCTTGCCGTCTTTTCTGGCCTGTGCCGATATTTGTGATTGAGCCTTGGTGAAGTCGTTGGCGATCCTTACCCCTTTCTCCTCCAGCTTGCCACGGAACTTCTTGTCTGTGATGACGGTCATTTTGTTACGCCGAGTGGTAAACTTCACCATCATTGTTCTTGGTTCACTTCCTCTGCCTCGGCTTACTCTGTGTGCACTGATGATATCTTCTGTTGACCATGTCTTGTGTTTTTGTGCCACGCTATTCAGAGTGTTTACCACTTTCTGTATACAGGCGTTTCCGTCTTCTGCTTCTTCTCCCTCTGGAACGCCAAACATTCGCAAGTTGTCTCGTCTGTCTGCGTCTTCCTGATTGACCACCTCTGACTTGAATTTCTCGATGGTTACTGCTATGTTTTTAATTGTCTGCTGTAGACTATCAATGCTGTGCTCACTTTCACCCGCCGCAATCCTCACTTCTGCAATGTCGTCAGTCATGCCAGCCAGCGCCTCTGTAAACTTCTTGTTTTCTGTTTCTAATCTGCCACATCGCCTGTCTATTATTTCATATTTTTCCTGCACGATGTCAAAGTCTGCTCGCAAACTGTTCAAATCCTGCCGCATGCCGCCCATATCAGTCCTCATCTCTCTAATCTCCCGCAGGATCAATCTTCCAACATCTACGGACATGTCATTGTTCGTTTCCATCTTCTTATTTGCTTCAGTGGTGCTGCTGCCGCTCAGTGTATTTGTTCTAGGACCTGGGTTCATTTCAATATCGCCACAACAAAGCAAGAGTGTTGTCACAAATACAAAGAATACAATGTCCAACCTGTTGCGAATCACGATTACTCTTGCTTTTATCTTGCGAGCGAAGTTGGCTCTTTTTATCATGAAGCTGATAAAAGTGCTCACAAAACGTCCACACGATGTGCGAAATTCAAGATTATGTACAGGCATTTTGCTGACTGACC
>CM072527.1:41106493-41286493 GCA_036898135.1 Oncomelania hupensis
TGTCAGTCCCAAAACGTCAAAAATAAAACCTAAATTCCTTTTTTGTCAACTGAATTTATTTATAAAACACTAAGAAACCTCAAGCAAATAAATTTAAGAGGAGTTGATGAACTAGATGGTAAAATATTAAAACTGTCTGCTCTGCCTATTACTGAAACTTTAACCTATATTTGCAATTTATGTGTTGACAAATCATGTTTTCCTGTCATGTTTAAACAAACTAAAGTTATTACGCTTTTTAAGTTCAGTGATAGTTCTGACCCATCAAATTATTGACCCATCTCGATTTTTCCTATGTTATCAAAGCCGCTTGAAAAACACATTAACAATATTCTAGATAAATTCACGAAACAACTACCTGTTAAATGAAAATCAATCTGGCTAAAGAGCTAAGCATTCTTGTCATACAGCTCTTACGTCTATAATAGAACAATGACTTAATAATGCTATGAGCACAAACTTTCCGGAAAAATATTCGTTGACTTCGCAAAAGCTTTTGATGTAATTGACAATGACCTTCGTGTACGTAAATTACAGTTATATGGTATTACCTTTAAATCTCTGGATCTTCTAAAATCTTTCATCTTTGAAAGAGAGCAGTGCGTTTTTATAAATAACCGAAAATCACAGCTGGAGCCGGAGTACCTCAAGGATCGATTTGAGAGCCTTTATTGTTTTGTCTACATATATAAATGATCTTCCCCTTCATATTTCTACATCTTGTGAACTCTTTGCGGATGACACCACATTGCACTCCAAGAATAAAGAAAAGAGTAATGTAGCCTCCTCTTTGCAAAAAGGGGCAAATGAACTACAGGAATGGGCTGAATTTAATCACATGACACTTAATCCAGACAAAACAAAATCCATGCTAATTACAACGAGACAAAAAAAGGCAAAGTTTCTCTATGAAACTCCCTCTTTTAAAACGTTGCAACAAAATAGTTGAAAACGTTCAACGTCATAAACTTTTTGGCGTGATTTTAGATAACAATCTATCTTGATTGCAACATATTTTAAATATTAGTAAAACTATTTCTAAAAGGTCTTATCAATTATCAAGGATTAAATATTTCTTATATTTGCTTTCTCTGGTAAACTATTTTATTCGGGACATATTCAGCTATTTATTGATTATTCTTCAACTATTTGGGATACTGCTAGTTACAACGCCATGAAGCCTTTAGTTAGAACTCATAATCCTATCCTATCCCGTAACTCGAAGGTCGTTGGGGCACCACAGGCGATCGTTTAACTAGCGTACTCCATCTTTCTCTGTCCTCAGCAACCCTCATGGCTTCGCTCAGTGTCAAGCCAGTCCATTCTCGAATTTTGTCCTCCCACCTCTTTTTCTGTCTCCCTCTTCTTCTTCCTCCTTGCAGGATGGTCTTTGAAAGCCTGATGCTCTGGCGACATGGCCATACCATCGGAGTTTCCGTTTCTTCACCACTGTGAGCATGTCATCGTGTTGTCCAATGGCTCATAAACGTGCAATTAAAACGGTTATTCTTAAAAACAAAATCTCTCCGAATGATCATGAACAAATCAACATACTACGTCTTGCCAACAGATTAAAATTTAATAAAGAGATTTTCACACAGAAGATCCTTTCTGGTAATGCACCCCCTTATCTTTCTTCTTTTTTTTTCTAGGGAAATTGACAGATTTTCTAACAAACTAAATATCCGATTTCCAAGAATTGATCTGTTTAAAATCAGTCTGTCATATTCAGGTTCTACTTTACGGAATAGCTCCGGCGTTGGGAATTCTTCGCTCCCCTTTCTATAAACCGGGTCCAACTTTGACAGGGTTAGGCCTACTATCTTCCGTCCAAAAGTCGCTCATTGGAGTACACCAGCTCAACGTGCACATTGTAAACGTCTTAATCTATTGTCCATCGTTGCCTAATACATGAATATTTATAGCCCAATCCGGATAATTATTTGAATAGAAACTGGATTATTTGAAAACTGTCTGCGACTGTGTTTTTTGACACTTGACGGGAAACGCGGGAACGCGCATTACATTAACATTACCAATGCATTTTCCCCCAGTCCTACGGGTCTGTGTCTTGTCAAACGTCATGGTGCGTCTGCGGTCCTGCAGAAAATAATACATGTACCTTAGAGTTCCCATTGTACAGACCTTACTGAGCCTGTTGACATCAGTTAGTACTGCAGGTTTGCAAGAGTAGTAGGGTTTAACTACAAATAGAACAAGAGGAAAAAAGACATTTAAAATGTTCAATTGCACACACACACACACACACACACATACACCCACACACTCACGCACACACCCACACGCACACACACACACGCACGAGCACGCACACATACACGCGCATGCACGCACGCACACGCACACACCACCTCCTAGCTTTATCTACACCCGCACATACACCAACCCTCCCTTTCACACACAAACACATACATTTTACATTTTTTTAAAATAAAACGTAAACTTTATTTTTTTTTTTTACGTAGTAGGACTAGAGACCGTATGACGTATAATATTATTACTTTTCAAAGTCTTTGATAGGACTGCACTGCAAAGATTTCGCCATTGCAATGATCCGTACTGCTAGTATTCCATGTACCCTGTATTTATAAAGTTTGGTTCTGCGTATAATCGTGGTGCATTCATCAAAAAAACATCTGCAATGTCAAAGGTGTATCAGGTCGGTCGTACGGCCGTCTTTGCAGTACCACTCTATATCATAACATGAGCTGGCTAGCGTCCGCTCTTGCGTCTCACTGCGAAGTATGGAAAGATAACTCCCGCAACCTTTGCATAGGGATAGCAGACGACAGTTTGGGATGGACTGAATTTCCTCTAACTCTTTAGTTTTGAGCGTATTTTCAGTTTTGGACAGTTCATTGTGATCGTTCTTTCTGCAGTTTTGTGCTTCTTTCTGTGAATGAGAACTTATTCTACCAATTTCCTTAAAGGTCTGTGCTTTAGTATCGACAGGTTTGCGCAAATTCTGTGGATACGCGGCTTCATAATTAGAGTTACTACACCAGGCGAGCAGTTATTTTTTTTGTCGAAGAACTTGGACTTTTCTTTACGTGCATGGATTATTTTGTCTGGCATAAATGGTGAGAGAGAAAAAATGAAAAGAAGACAAAGAAAATGTGTATTTGTTAGTTTGAAATGTGAAACAGATTTAAAGCGTTAATAAATAAAAGAGGAATGTCTTATCAAATATTGGAATTTAGTTTTGACTTATTTCTTTCTTTCTTTATTTATTTATTTCTTTATTTCGGTATATTCTATGATATTACGAACATTCTATGTATGATTGGTATAGATCGCCGCGCTTTCAGCCTTGGGGAAAGGCGCGTTCATAGCATCCTGTATTATTATTATTATTATTATTATTATTATTATTATTATTATTATTATTATTATTATTATTATTATTATTATTATTATTATTATTGCTGTTAAACGTTCTAATTTATGCCAGAACGAAAACAAAAAACAAACACACACACACACACACACACACACACACAACAAACAAAAAAACAACAACACGTGTGTACCATGCAATTTTTCTATTTGAGCACTGTGACCCTAGTAAGGACAACAGATGACATCATCGGTCATGGGCTCGAGTCGTGAATATTCATGTCCTACGAGCTGTCTCCCTCTCTCTCCTCCTGTCTCCTTCTGTCGCCAGCAAGCGAAAATCGATAGATCGATACCTATACTGCCCCGTTTACTGATTGATGGTTGGTTTGCGTCGGTAGCGAGGGTGAGAAAGTTACGTGTGCAAGCACCGTGAATGACGAGGGTTTGCTGAGTGCAATTATCCGTGTGCAGGTTTGTGCTAGTGTTAATAATTGTACTACTATTACTACTACTACTACTACTACTACTACTACTACTACTACTACTACTACTGCTACTACGAAAATGAACAACAATAACAAAAAAACACCACAAAAAATGATAATAATAATAATAATAATAATAATAATAATAATAATAATAATAATAATAATAATAATAATAATAATAATAATGGATGCCATATAATGAACCAATCCAACAATAATATGATCAGCGTTTTAAACTAATCTGCTAGAGAATCTTGAGACCGTGCATACACTGAATCCGCGCACTTTCAATAAACATGCTTATATGGAATCCTCTTTGTGTGTTGGTGTGTGTGTGGCTGTGTGTGTGTGTGTGTGTGTGTGTGCTGGCATCTCATGCTCATTGGTGTTATTAAATCGTGTGTAACACTATTATATTTATAAAAAAAGCCTTGTACATTTTTCTTGATGGTAGAAGGAAGTTTCAGCTAGAACCTATTGCTAAAATTCTTTTTCTAAATTTTTTTAAATAAAAGATTCAAATGATAAATTACTAGGAATACCAACCCAAAAAAATTCAAATGAATAAAAAACAACATTACATGAAGAGCAGACCGAGATAAAATCAAAGAGATAAATACCCCAGATTTTAAAAAAAAAAAATTATCTCTATATAGACGTATGTATTTCACTAAAAGCTTCTTCTGTAGAAAAATGCCCACTCACGGTTGCTAGGTGCTTTGTTGGCTAGAAATGATAGAAACATGATGTTTAATCCTGGCGCTATTAGTACTATTATTTTGTCATTTATACAGATGAAAAGAATATAGAAACCCTTTATTGTCCCCATAAACATTTTACTAGGGTATTTTCCGTGCATTTATTTATTAGCGTGCCGTTCGTTTTATTTTGTTAATTTAAAAGCAGCACGAAACTACCATTATTAAACCGTGTTCGCTACCACTGGACTGGAATATGTTCCATTCAGAGGAGTTTTCATCGCATACAATATGTGTGTCTTGAGCGTTATTAAATTAGAAGTCAGGCAGGTGCCAAATAAATCCACCGATAGTGATGTCGATGATGATGAAGATGAGTAGTAGTAGCAGTAATTGTAGTAGTAGTAGTAGTAGTAGTAGTAGTAGAAGTAGTAGTAGTAGTAGAAGTAGTAGTAGTAGTAGAAGTAGTAGTAAATAGCATATTATTAAATACCTTATTATTATTATTATTATTATTATTATTATTTTTATTATTATTATTATTATTATTATTATCATTATTATTATTGTGGATGTTATTAATCCATCGTGAATAGAAGTTAGACAATGTACATTAGTTAAGTCATTAGCGATGTTCATCTTGCGTGATTTTAGCGATGTAAAACTTTGCTTGATTGTCTGGCATGCCTTGAGAATGTTGCTCATTTTATCCTGAACGCTGAGAATGTTGCTCACTCCTGAGTGCTGACTGTACTCAGTGCTGATTGATCAGGGTAGATTTGCCTTGGGAGACCGTTTAGAGGAGACTGGAAATGAGGAAAGTTTGAGCGTCTCCTTCCCTTGCCCCAAGGGACTCATTGCTAATGTCCAGGGATTCATTGCAGGATTCTATCCTTAGTTCCCCAGCCATCAAGACGGCTGCGGCATTTAGCCGTGTCCGCAAACCCATTATTTTCCATCCTCACCACACTGCTGCATTTCTCGCTTTTTTTTTTTTTTTTTTGTTGTTTTGAGGCTGTTAGTAGTGTCTGCTATAGCTGCGCCGTTTGAGCACGCAGCAACGCCTGTTCCAGTTAAATGTATAATGATGCTAAGTGGTGCAGTTAGTTTGGTAGAATATAAGTGGTCAAGTCAAATCAAGAAGTCTGTTTTCACAAAAAATATATTTATTATATGTTATTTGTAATCGTTTTGTGAAAATAAAAAGTGGTATGTGTATTATATTATAAGCTGTTTTGTGCAGCTGTTTTACTAAAGTCAGAGTCAATTGTTGTTTTTGCATTTCCTAAAAATGAATGTCCGGCTTATTTTTTTAGATATTTGTTGTAGATCTTGAGAATGATAGGGTGTGTTTTTTTTTTCTAAACAACACCTGCAGCGGAAATTGTGTATTAGCATCGATAAGCCAAAGGCGTACACTATTTTTTCTTTCTAACTTATGTTTATTTTTATGTATGTAAATTCTTACTGGGTCTTTTTTTTGTCTTTTCTTTTTCTCTATGTAGCGAGATGATTTATTATTTTCTAAACTTAAGAATAGATCTGCTACCAGCAGCAGTAGTTAAAGGAATACGTGGAAACGTATTCACACCCGCTGAATTTCCAAGTGGTATACATGGATGTCTCTGTCATGTCTAACAACTTTATCAGTTAGTGCCACTGAAGTGACACCGTTGACCTTTTAACTGTCGCTTGGGAAAAAGTCCATTTGAACGGTTTCGCTTGGAAAAATTAGTGCGATGGTGTTTTGTTTTGCTTTCCTTTTACATTTTACATAGTACATAGATATTTATAGCCCTACATTAAGTATCTTATCTCTTTTACCAGAAAATTAACGTGAAAACCTATTTCATCGTATGCTGTGTTGGAGCAATGGAAACATGAAGGAAATAACGATTCGTAGACTGAGAAAAACAAAGGTTAGGTCTTAGTACAAGTTAACGGCATGTAACGCACGCAACGCATTTAATGTGTGTATTAATCATTTATAAAACTACTTAGTCTTTAGTCAGAGAGGTAACTACACTATGGCGTACGAACAGGGTCAAACGCGCGATGAAAAGTATCCTTTTTGAAAAGTATCGCTACTTTGCATCGCTCCGTTACGAAAGGATCGATCCTTTTCATCGCGCATTTCAGAGTTCTTCCGAATACACAGTATGCTAATGTTCCAAAAGTTTGATCGGAACTAAAGCGGAACACAAAACCGGCAATCGCGCCATTCTGCTTGCTTTTCTTTCGTTTTGCGTTACTTGAGGCGGGAAGATGGATGCGATTGAAATTATCGACGATCGAATGAGAGAACTTGAAGAGGGACCTGTTGCAGGGTTAGGTATGGTTGAACGGTGAGTTGTTTGCATAAGTATATTATTTCATCAGCTTGACCGATTTCAGTTTTGCAGAAAGAGTGTGTTTCGCCTCGGTAAACTTCGGAGCTGCGCGATGAAACTGCTCGAGCTAAAGTATCGTATCAAAAAGATACTGCCGATACTTTTCAGAAAGCATCGATACTTTCGCAATTGGCGTTCCATTTGAGAAAATGTGCGATCCTTTTGAGAAAAGTAGCGATACTTTCCTAAACGGATGGATCCTTGTGAGAATAGTATCGATGCAAAGCAAGCATCGATACTTTTCATCGCGCGTTTGACCCTGTTCGTACGCCATACTACACAGTAAGTTTCTTACATTTTCTGGAATAAGTAGTTAATAAAATTATGTGCTTATGAAGAACATGAATGACAAAATTTCCCAGCTAATTCTGACACCCTATTATTTCTGTCGTCAGTGGCATTCGTGACGTCAAAGCATTTTGACGCAAGTGCAACCAACAGACGTGAGCTATGAGCGAGCTGTTGATTGGTGGTAATGACGGCAGACACAACATGCTACTGCGGTCCTGTTATCATCAATCTTGTCTAGGGTCAAAGAATGTTCAGATTGACTGTAGTGCTTGTCGAGGCCGATTGCGCTAGAGCTGAAGTTTTCTGAAAGTCTGCGAGGATCGCTCGCGTTCGATGGGAGGGGGAGGAGAGGGGTGGGGAAAGAGAATGGTGCACTCATTCACTAAGTTTGCTCTAGACTGATTCAGTGAAATTTGAACATAGTAAATTTAATCTTTTCTGCTTCTGAATATAGTAAATTTTCTATTTGCAAATTGGTGTGCGTGCTGCTGGCTGTTGGTGTAGGCTTGTTTGTACATGTATGCAGTTCCAATGCAAACTTCATGGAATATTTGTAGAGAGTTCCATTTTATAAAAATTTACTTATTAGGTGTGACCAAAAATATTGAAGCAATTACACAACCCGGTTAGTTAGTTGGTTAGTTGATTCATTGCTTACAGAGTCCAGCGGACTGCAAAGAGCCGAATCAGGACCACAAATTCAAGAGCACAACTTGGCTAAAAGAGGCTCACATAAAAGATATGCTGAAACAATCCTAGGATAACACTGAAGGCACTCCACCCGCCGGTCACTTTACAATAAAGGCATCCCACGCAGGAGGCGCTGAGGCTATACTTTAATTTATAGGACCCCCGTTTTCAAAAACAAAATAGAATACTAACATTATTATAAAATATCAACAAAACGCAAACATTTAAAATGCCTACATTGCTAAATTAAATCATAGGAAGCCCCAGTGACTATTTGGCAGAAAGCGTTCAATATTGCCAAGTTGATCCAACAGACCTCACACACAAATGAGGAGTTTTGTCCCGGAAGAGGTTTGAATTAAAAAAAAAATGTAGGTGACTGGGGTCTAGCGATGAAAATAGTATAGTAGATTGATAGAACAGAATAGGAATGAGAAAATTCAAGGCACCCCGCCGCTCTCCTAACCACCTTCACCCTGGCACCCCCTGTCCACTTCTACACCATAGATCCTCTCTATCACATATACTTTTTGTTTCGTTCTTGACTTGACATTCGTTTTACACCAGTAAAAGAAAGTGCATTTTATTTATTTTTTTTATTTGGGGGGGATAAGTGGGGGGGGGGGTAGGGCGGGGGATTGAAGAGGGTGAGGTGGGGTACTGCTGCTAGGATGCCTACCAAATCTGCATAGCTTGCGTAGTTATCCAAAGTGAATGAAATGCAACTGGTTTCAGCCCATTATAATATTTTCAGACTATGAAGTTTTTTCACCGCGCTGGTTACAGAAATGTGGCGCTTGAAAAAATATCATTATAAAGGTATCTCCCGGCCTCTCTGTAGGTTAGGTTAAACTAGTTTAATCACTTTTATATAGAGGAGAATTGATAACACCTCATCTAAAAACTAAGGGTAAACATACACCTCGCCCTTGTCGCATGTTTTATAGGTAGGGGAGAGGAGAGAGATAAATGGAAGTGTGGAGGTGGAGGGAGGGAGGGAGGGATTGGTGTATTTACCGTTTCAGTAAAGAGGGGTGAGGGCGGGGCAGGATGGGGTTGCTAATACGGGACAAATTGTTCAGTATCAACTTTTAGAAATCGATTTTCTCGCCGAGTTGATGCTATCAAGCCTGAAATTGGATTTTTATCGATCCCAGAAGCCTGCCTCCCTTGGCGTGAAGGATTTTGCATTTTGTAAACGTCACTGAGTAGGAGCGTTGCATTGCAAAAGCATGGCTTTAAGTCTGCTGATGTCAAAGTGCTGATCTTCTAGTGTTTTTTTTTCTTTTTCTTTTTTGGTGGTCGGGGTTTGTTTCTGTTGTCGTTAATCTTTTTTTCCCTCTGTACTAGATATGCGCGCTTTATTTATGGATGATGATGATGATGATGATGATTTTTTGTTGTTGATGTTAATGATGATGATGATTATAATGATGATAATGAGGAGGAGGAGGATGCTTATGATAAGGTTATTGATGACGATGATCATGATGATGATGTTGTTAATGATAACGACGATAAGGAGGAGGAGGAAAAGGATTGATGATGATAATGATGTTGTTGTTGTTGTTGTTTGATGATGATCGTTATCAGCGCCATTGTTGCTTACGTCATAGTGAATCAGTTCAGTTCTCAACATCCTTGTTTCATGATATAACGTCTAGCAAACACACGTGCGTTGTAGACAATTTGCGGAGTGGGTGGGTTTGATGATTGTGTTTGGAAGGTTGGTGGAGATGTAGGTATGGTTTAGTTGGTTGAAATTATGCAGACGTGAGAAATTGTCCTTACGATCAAGTTGACGTTTCGCTTATTCCGCAAGTTCAGTTTGCATAATTGCGCATGAGAATGCTGTATTTGCCTATGAAAAGTTTGGACATTTGGTCCGCGGTCGGAGATTTGTCAGCGTGTGTTTAAGGGATAGGGGTAGGAGAGACACCAAAAAATACAAATTGACTGAGTTTGCGTATAAATTAGTGAACCGTCGGTTTAGTGTGCAGCTTGTTAACATCATGTCCTGGCTAATGAATTGCCACATATTTTGTTGTTTTAGCGCAACGTATTTCACTTTGATTA
The DNA here is from genome assembly GCA_036898135.1 of Oncomelania hupensis. NCBI lineage: Eukaryota > Metazoa > Mollusca > Gastropoda > Littorinimorpha > Pomatiopsidae > Oncomelania > Oncomelania hupensis. Next base: position 41,116,487 of record CM072527.1, read on the forward strand.
ATCTCGTTTGCTGGACAGGTCCCCAGTTTTAATCATGATTTTTTTTAACAGATTTAATTTAATTTAAATATAAATATATATTTTTTGTGTTCTCCCACCCCCCTCTCTCTCTCTCTCTCTCTCTCTCTCTCTCTCTCCTCTCACATATTACCAGAATTTGAAATCACCTGATTCTAATATTGTTAACTACAACGATGGCTTGAAATTTATTTATTTTGTAAGATTGCTAGGCTAGTTGTAGGACGATGGATTTTGATTTGTTCACACCGATGCACCGCTTTCTCTTCCCTGCCTCAACCAGAAGGGGAAAGAGGGGCAGGGAGGGGTGTTAGAGAGAGATAGAGAGCGACAGAGAAGGGAGAAAGAGAGAAAAAAGAATAAAGAAAGGGCAGAGGAGAGAAAGAGAATGAGTTAATAGGTGGGTGAATGAGAGACAGAGAAAGAGGAAAAGAGAGGGGGATGAGGAGAGAGAGAGAGAGAGAGAGAGAGAGAGAGAGAGAGAGAGAGAGAGAGAGAGAGAGAGAGAGAGAGAGAGAGAGAGAGAGAGAGCGTTTTCTATACAATATCTAGTCTGGATTCGAGCTCTCCAGGATGTCTGTAACGGGGAAGACAACTAACATGGTTGTAATACTTTCCAGATTGGTTATGGTATAGAAAAACCACTAGCGCCATTTTTGGTGCTTTTCTTTTCAGACTTTATGCTTAGCAGAAGAAAAAAAAAATTAATGGTCCTTTCTAGAAAATCGTCCGTGACACGGCGGAGAACCACTCTAGGAAACGACAAATAGGGGAGTGCTATTTGGCGCTACTACGTCTTATTTCCCGGAGAAAAGATTGCCACTATGATGATTCCACTCTCACTACTCCACCGTCCCCCACTTCCCCCTGTTATGGTCGCAAAGCAGACTGACTGGGTGGTAGATAGCTTAAAGTCCCACGTCACATATAGCGAATAGGGGACTGGGAAAGGGGGGGAAAGGGGGCAATTACTGACTGGGATTGTTCGATGTTTCTTTTATATTTCTAGGCTCCTCCGGAATCCGGAAATATTCTGAAATAATCGGAAGTGAAGAGATAGGGGTGAGGGGTGGGGGTAATTTCAGAACGAGCCAAAATGTCGGTTTGTCCATCGGTCTGTTGGAAGCCATAGTTCAAGGCAAGAACCACTGAACGGGTTTTGACCAAACGGTCCTAGAAACATTACCTGGCATTACATTGCCTGCCTCCCATGCCATCGTATTTGCGCTGTCCCAAAGGTCAAGGTCACTGGAGTTAGTTTGTTGCTAAACACGTTTTACTCCATATTTCCACAACGGCTAAAGCGATCTTGATGAGTTTGAGGTATACTGGTACTTGAAATTTTTGTCCAATCTTCAGTAGCCGTCCGCTTGTCCATCGCTCAGAAATGTCCCCTTTTTGTTCAAAACACACTTTTGTTGCCTTATCTGAAGAATACAGGAACTGAAATTCAGTATTTTTTACTTCGCGGATACTGCAACTACTGTTCAGCATGTTAGAATATTCGTATTTGTACTTTCTCATTGGTCAAGGTCATTGTGTTTTAATCACTTGTTTAAAACACGTTTTGCGCTGTACCTAAAACTGGGCTCAGCCGATTTGGATAATTTGGTTTGCTTGCACATTATAGTTAAGATCATGGCCTGTGTTTTCCTTTGGCTTTGCTAGGATAAAGCTGAGTGTCATCACCGCATTGAAAATTAACACCTTTGAAAATGCTTCTTTTTCGACTGCGTGTGTGAGTGTCTGGAAATACACTGCAATTGCTTGCCATCTTGTTCTTTTTACTCGTCTTCTTCGCTTCGGTTCTGTAAAGAAGCGCCAGAGGAACAAAAAAAAACAAAACAAAACAAAAAACAGAATAATATAATATAGTTTTGGGATGTAGCGACGTTACTGGTGTATTCTAGGGAGAAAAATGGTAGACTGGACTGAAACTTGGTCCTATATCGCACTTTATTCCTTGCTTTGCTCACTGTGGACGAATTGGTAAGATAAACTCAAACTTGGTTCATGATGTTATATCGCAATCTTTCTTTCTTTCTTCCTTCTTTTCTTTCTTTGTTACTTTTTCCCACTCGTTATTTTTATCATTTTCTTTTCTTTCTTTCTTTCGTTATATGTATTTCTTTATTTTTTTTCTTTCTTTGTTTCTTTTTATTTATTTTCTTTTCTTTTCTGTCTTTCGTTATGTTTTCTTCTTTTCTTTTCCTTTGTTTCCTTTCCTTTCTCCGTTTATTTCTTTTCCTTCGTTGTATTCTTTTTCATTTTCTTTCTTTTCTTTGTTATTTTTCCTTCTTTCTCTTTTTATTTGTCTTCTATTTCCTTATTTTTCTTTCTATTCTTCTTTTCGTTATTTTCTTTATTTTTTCTTTCTTGGTTTCTTTCATATTTTATATTTATTTCTTTCTTTTACCACTTTGCTATCGCGACCATATCTTTGTCTATGTTAGTCCTACATTTGGGCAGTGGTATTGTTTATTTTACTTTTTCTTCTTTTTTTTTTTTGGACGTTCTTTAATAGACGCGAGTGAGAAGAATATTTTAGTTGTGGTCGACCTAGTGGATTTCACATGCTTTATAGCAAAGGTTTTGGCAAGGGCAGATATGAACAGTACGTTGTTCCACTCTTTAAAGAGGGAAAATGAATTCCTGCTGAGCTGATGACTGACTATACTGTATTGCTGGATGAGGATGACGATGAAGGTGTGGGAGTTTGGAAACAATCTTTTTTTGTACAGAAAGATGCTGGTGTCAGTATAAACTATGAATAATATAGTCTTTGGGTGTAGCGACATGATTGACCCTCGACCTCTTTTTAACTGACCTGTCCTATCCTATCCTATCCCGTAACTCGAAGGTCGTTGGGGCACCACCGATGATCGTTTAACCAGCGTACTCCATCTTTCTCTGTCCTCTGTAACCCTCATGGCTTCGCTCAGTGTCAAGCCAGTCCATTCTCGAATGTTGTCCTCCCACCTCCTTTTCTGTCCTCCTCTTCTTCTGCCTCATTGCACCGTGCCTTGCAGGATGGTCTTTGCAAGGTCTGATGCTCTGGTGACGTGACCATACCATCGGAATTTCCGTTTATTCACCACTGTGAGCAGGTCATCGTGTTGTCCAATGGCTTGTGTGATGTTCTGTCGGACTTCGTCGTTGGGGATGTGCTGGGTATAGGAAATGCTCAGAAGTCTTCTGTATCACCTCGTATCCATGTTGGTGATGTGCTGGGTATAGGAAATGCCCAGAAGTCTTCTGTAGCACCTCGTATCCATGCTTTGTTTTCTTCGTTGTACGTCTGCTGTGAGGGTCCATGTTTCGCAAGCCTATAGGAAGATGGAGATGGCAGAATGCGGCAAAGACAACAAACACAAAACAAAACAAAAAATAAAAATAAGATCTTGTATCAAATTTCCTTCACTCCTGTTCCTTGGACAGGCGAACGAGTTATGTCCCTTGCGTACGTCGTTACGGGAACAAGGTTTGGCCGTCAGACGTAGGAGACCAGTGCTGCAGACAACGTGATTTACTTCCCTTAATTGCAACGTGATTTACGTCCACTGATTGCTTTGTCTTTGTCTAGATTGCCTGTCCTGTTGGATTGTGGACTTGGTGACAAAGAGATCACCAGGGGCTGCGAGACCGATTATCGTGACGTGGCTGGTGATTCGTTTTGACACCGTGGTGACAGACGGACAAAATTGTCTGTAGGGTAAATATTCAGAGGATAGCGGAGCTGTTTGCCACGTTCTGTTTATTAGACTATTGTATCGTGGATAATAAGTGAATCTATACAAGTCTGATCCAGGTGAGCCGCAGGTCTTTCTCGGAGTCATGGAGCACCGAGTGAAAGACAAGTTGTCTGCAGGCTATGGAGGCTGTGGAGCCCCTAATAACATACAAGGCAGTCTGCTGTGGGAAGGGGGATTTAATATCGAATCACCAATGGGAAGTGAAACTAGAAGTGGTCTGAGTTCCTCGGGGGAACAGACGGAACATCTTAACGTGACTTTGCTTACTACTGTTCCATGTACTTCTTCTTTTTTTTTTTTTTAAAAAAAAAGGAATCTTGTGTCTGAAGGTTAGTTGCCATGTAACTCCTGACGAAGCGTTTTAGCCAATAACAGAGAGAGAGAGAGAGAGAGAGAGAGAGAGAGAGAGAGAGAGAGAGAGAGAGAGAGAGAGAGAGAGAGAGAGAGAGAGAGAGAGAGGAGAGAGAGAGAGAGAGAGAGAGAGAGAGAGAGAGAGAGAGAGAGAGAGAGAGAGAGAGAGAGAGAGAGAGAGAGAGAGAGAGAGAGAGAGAGAGAGAGAGAGAGAGAGAGAGAAGAAAAAAGAGAGAAGAGAGAGAGAGAGAGAGAGAGAGAGGAGTGAGAGAGAGAGCATAGAGAGAGAGAGAGGAGAGAGAAGAGAGAGAGAGAGAGAGAGAGAGAGAGAGAGAGAGAGAGAGAGAGAGAAGAGAGAGAGAGGATTGTAGAGAGAGAGAGAGAGAGAGAGAGAGAGAGGTCGAGAGAGATGCTGAGAGAGAGACGAGAGTAAGAACAGAGAGAGAGAGAGAGAGAGAGAAGAGAGAGAGAGAATGAGAAGAAATGAGTGAGAAGAGAGAGAGAGAGAGAGAGAGAAATTGAGAGAAATAGAGAGAATAGAGAGAGAGAGAGAAAAGAGAGAGAGATGAGAGTGCTGTGTTTTATCTTCTTCAACCTTATTACTTGTCTTTCAGTTACAGTTGGGTTATTTCTGTGCTTGTAGTTTATTATTATTTTGACGTCAGGTTTTTAAGTTTCGTCATAAGTGACGTAAAGTGGTGTTTTTTTTTTTTTTTGTGTGTGTGTTTTTCTTTTTAATTGTATTTTTTAGTTCGTTTGTTGGCATTATTAATTTTTGTCCTACCGCTTATTGCTGGTATTCTCTTGTATTTTTCAAAATTGCAGGAAGATTGTTGATTTGAGTGATTGGTTCTACAGTAACTTTTCTCGGAGTTCTGATAACTAAACTGTTACCATTTTCTACATAAATTGATAATATATGACAGTGCATTCTTTTGGTTTCATCGACTCATCATTGACCTTCATGACTTCAATCAAGCATCATAACACATGGGACGATCCATTGGACAAATCATCTGGATGATGGACAGATACTATCGTCATGTATCATAATCTATAATGTTTGCCCTCTATGTTAATCTACAGTGATTGGAGGATTGTTTTTATCTATTTCGATCTGCAGTGAAAGAAGGGAACAGGTCGCACTTATCTTATGCTGATTTTTACTGACCGACGAATGCTTTTTTTAAAAATTAACCTGATCTACAATAATTTGAAGACATTGTTTCCAGTAATCTTCTGTTCAAATAACAATTTCATTTCGTTGGAAATTATATGAATGCGTGCACGTAAAGTTTTAGAACACCATCTTTGACATTAAATTGACAATAAAGTTACATTAAATGATAAGACAGAAGCTATGATCATTTCCTCTCCGCGAATGTCCACAACAACTTATCTGCCTGATTCTCTCCTTGCTGGTAACACTTGTTCCTTTCTCTGCCTCGGCCCAAAACAGGTGTAATACTTGACTCACATCTCACTATGCATCCTCACATTCTCAACCTCCTCCGCACTGTGAACTTTGAATTGCGTCGCTTAAGCTCCATCGTCATCTCTTTTCTGCCAGTGCTACTCAGACTCTTGTCTTTGCCTTCGTCCTTTCTAGGCTTGACTATCGTAATGCCCTTTTCTATGGTTGCCCGGGCCCTCAGTATCTGCTGCACAAGCTGCAAAAGATACAGAACAATGCTGCTCGCCTTATATTGCGTGTTACAAAATCAGACCACTTCACTTTTCATTTGAAATCATTGCATTGGCTTCCCGTGGAGAACAGAATACAGTATAAAATTGCAAACCTTTGCTTCAAAGCGGTTACTCTGTCTGGTCCATGGTGTCTCTCCGAGTTAGTCCACTTCTGTACACCATCAAGATCCCTCCGTTCATCTTTTGACGGCCGCCAGCTTCGTATTCCCCGTATGAAAACAAAAACGCTTGGTGAACGCTCTTTCTGCTTTTTAGCCCCCACAATTTGGAATTATCTTCCTTTAACTCTGCGTTCTGTTGAATCATCGCTTTCCTTTCGTTCTGAACTGAAAATACACATTTTCAGCACTGTCTATCCTTAAATCTCCATCCTGAACTTTTCTTTGTCAAATACTTAAAACTCATAGTCGTTTTGTGTGTGTGTAGGTGTGTGTGTGTGTAGGTGTGTGTGTGTGTGTGTGTGTGTGTGTGTTTATATGTATGTTCTGATTTGGTATTTCATGTTTTGCTTTTGCTTCCTTTAATTAATTATGTATTTATTATTATGATTTTTCTTTCTTCTGTATAGCGCTATGAGCTCTAGTGAGGAAGGGCGCTGTACAAATGATAATAATAATAATAATAATAATAATAATAATAATAATAATAATAATAATAATAATAATATTATTATTATTATTATTATTATTATTATTAATATTATAAATAGTAGCAGTAGTAGTAGTAGTAGTAGTAGTAGTAGTAGTATTTCCCTTTGGAACAGTGGTTAAAATATAGACTGTTCTCGAAGTTCTTTATTGTTATTTTGGTCTAAAATCACTACGTGTACAGACCTTAATTTAAATAAATGAATTTATTGTTATTTGTGTGAGTGTGCGCGCGCCTGTGTGCGTGTGTGTTTGTTGTATATTGCCATACGGCTGTAACTATACGCAATCTGTTCTATGAAAGTGGGCGTGCGTGTTATATGTTGGGTGTACTGGTTGTTCAGCTAGTTCACCGATAGTTATATTTGGGAGCCTTGAGATGATACCGACGGGATAGGCGTGCAGAGATTATAGGGAGTAGGGAGGCTTTATGCTTCGCAGGCTGATAAAAACATCTCTCTCTCTCTCTCTCTCTCTCTCTCTCTCTCTCTCTCTCTCTCTCTCTCTCTCTCTCTCTCTCTCTCGCAGGCTGATAATAACATCTTTCTCTCTCTCTCTCTCTCTCTCTCTCTCTCTCTCTCTCTCTCTCTCTCTCTCTCTCTCTCTCTCTCGCAGGCTGATAATAACATCTTTCTCTCTCTCTCTCTCTCTCTCTCTCTCTCTCTCTCTCTCTCTCTCTCTGTCTCTTGTGTTTTCTTGTCCGCCTGACGAAGACCTTAGGTGGGAAATGTGCATTATGTTGCGTTGTCTTGTTTTTGTCCACATCACTGATCAGCGTTGTTTGGGTCTTTGTTCGTATTTGTTTCTCATTATTCAAAAGAAAAGAAAGAAAGAAGCGTTAAAGTCAAGTTAAGTAAACACATCTTGATTGTCCCAATGGAAAATACACAATGGATTGTGGAGGATGAATGGAGAATACACAGTGGATTGTGGAGGATGAATGGAGAATACACAATGGATTGTGGAGGATGAGTGGAGAATACACAATGGATTGTGGAGGATGAATGGAGAATACATTGTGGAGGATGAATGGAGAATACACAGTGGATTGTGGAGGATGAATGGAGAATACACAGTGGATTGTGGAGGATGAATGGAGAATACACAGTGGATTGTGGAGGATGAATGGAGAATACACAATGGATTGTGGAGGATGAATGGAGAATACACAATGGATTGTGGAGGATGAATGGATAATACACAGTGGATTGTGGAGGATGAATGGATGAACGGGGTGTGTGGAGTGTATCGAAGCGATAGAAGGATTTTTTTTTATTTTGGGGAGGACGGGAGGGGAGGGATTATTGCTATGTGAAGTAAGTGACTTCAGGGGTGCCCCAGGACAGCAGACGATTCTTGTCTTGCCTTTGTGGCTAGAGGGTTTTCCGCACGTTCTAGCCAGATAAATGTCTCAATGAATCTTGTGTCCGTCGCCTTTACCCCTTGGCCTGTCTTTCCCCATCGCCCTATGTGTGTGATGAAATCGCTTTGGAACCTTATATGCCCCTTCCCCATTTTCGTTTCCCATCTATCCTTCCCCCCATTTTGGCTGGACAGGATACGCACACTCAAAGCTCGGACCTTACCTTCTCACACTCAAGCCCTACATTATCGTTCTTTACAATCTAGTACTTGTACAGTCAACCGGGCTAGAGGTCCTCGGGAGACGGAGCGAGAAACTGCCTATCCTGTTTGATTTGACAGCCCGCTGTAAGAATGCCACATCCTCTCTAATCTACCTATAGTTGGTATAGAGAAATGTATTACATATAATTATTGATATTGGCGACGGTGCAGAATTAGAAGAAGACTTGGGTGTGAGGGGGGAGTGGGGAGAGAAAGGGGGTTTCTGCGGGAGGAGTTGTGTTCTATACCGCGGAAATTAGTTATTTAGTTAGTAATTGTTTATAGGGTCTAACGGACTTTAAAGGGCCAAACCAGGACCACGAATTAGGCTCACAACTTGTTTGATAGACGGCTCACCCCTAATTCGTATAAAAGATCTGCTAAAACAACCCTAAAGGTAACACGGAAAGCATTCCACCAGCCGGTCACTGTACAGTAAAGACATCCTCTGAGGCTCCTCCGTTTTCAAAAACAAAATGAAATATAAACATTATAAAATATTAACAAAACACATACATATGCCTACAATGCTAAATATTAATATCATAGAAAACCCTCGTGACCATTTGGCAGGAAGCGTCCAATAGCCCCAAGCTGACCCAACAGACCTCATACACAAATGAGGAGGTTTGGAAGAGTTTTCACACACACACACACACCCACACACACACACACACAAATATATAATATATATATATATATATATATATATATATATATATATATATATATATATATATATATATATATATATATATATATATATATATATATATATATATATGTGACTGGTCTAGCGAAGAAGATAGTATAGTAGATTGATATAACAGATTAGGAATGAGAAAGAAGAAAGACAGCATTAAATAAAGCACTAAATTTCTAGAAAGTGGAGATACTATTTATACAACAAACCAAAACCAAAACAAAAAAAAACCGGCACCCCTTAAAGGGGGAATAACGCGGAAATGAGTTATTACTAGTCGAGAAAGTAGTGAAAAAATTATTTAAAGATTCGGAGGAGTATAACATACGAAAACAAGCCTAGGGGCAAAAGAATAGTCTTGCCGCCTTTTTGACCAATACAAGCTAATAGTTGTGTGTTTAATGCTACTCCCGTTGGGGTGCCGGGGGTTTCAGTATAAATAGTATCCCCACTTTCTGGAAATTTAGTGCTTTAAATTCCCACTGTCGCTGTCTTTCCCATTCGACCAGTCACCTACCTTTTTTTTTTTGAGAACTCTTCCGGGACAAGACTCCTTATTTGTGTATGAGGTCTGTTGGATCAGCTTGGGAATATTGGATGCTTTCTGCCAGGTGGTCACTAGTGCTTCCTATGATGTTATTATTTAGCAATGTAGGCATTTTATATGTTTGTGTTTTGTTGATAATTTATAATGATGTTTGTATTCTATTTTGTTTTTGTAAACGGGGGTTCGATAAATTAGAGTACAGCCTCAGCGTCCCCTGCGTGGGATGTCTTTTATTGTAAAGTGACTGGCTGGTGGAGAGCTTTCAGTTTTACCACTAGGGTTGTTTCAACAGATCTTTTATGCGGATCAGGGGTTGTCCGGTCCTGATTTGGCTCGGAAGAGTCCGCTGGACCTAAAGCAAAAATCCTGTAATGTAATGTAATGTTTAATGCTGGCGTATAAGACAAACAGTCAATGCAGTCATCAGCAAAACGAAAACAGCACCAGACTGAACACAGTTGTAGCGCTTATTAGCGATTGGAGTTTAGCCAAGGGATGACATATGCACCTGCTGACTTAGCATGGATTAATTGAGAACAATGGGGTGCAATTTGTGCATCAGCCACGTGGCTGGCGTGGTACGCTAGACAAACACTAACAGCATGCCCGGTAACGTGCCTTCAGCGCCTTAAGGCGCTAACACCCTTTTCAACGATTGCTTGGTTAAAATGCTGCAAATAGACATCGCTAATCAGCCTCAACAACTCTGTTGAAACGTGCATAACTAAGAAACAATCAGTCATCTATGTGCGAGCAACGATGTGCGCATCTTGCGCCGTTGAATAGACAGATAGTCCTTGCCCGATGGATGATACGTGAATTTCGTCTTTAAACGCCGTACACACAAAGTTCTCACTCATCCTTGGATCAGAGTTAATTTTCTTTGTGATGCTCGGAACACGCACTCCAAGTATACATGCACTACTGATTATCCCTCTTAAGCTTCGTAACTATGGATCTACGTCTAGAAAGTCGGATATAGTGGAAGTAAGTAGTGTGATAGGACAGCAGTAGTAAAATATATATTACTAGCTCTCAGACAGCAGAAGTGATATATAATAGCTCTCACGTCTCAGGTCCTTGATGTTGTATGTGGTGCGACATCGTTTATTTAGAAATATTGAAACTGTGCGCGGGTTTGACAACTTCTCTAGATATTCCGTATTAACCGTGACATGGTATCAGAACGGAACTGTGGAACACACACTTGAAAGTATTACGGAGAAGAAGACGAAACAGCCATAAAGGAAAGTGAAGTCATGTACATTCCATTGCAAGCCATACTGTCTATTGTGGGCCTACATTATAGCAGTAGTATTCATTCCTTCAGCATACCTCTCGGCATGCGGTTGTGTGCGCTACACAGGTAGAAATTTGATTGGATATATTTATACATTAATTTTTTTTATATATTTTTTTTACATTTTAAAAGTCTATACAATTTCCAACTAATGGGATTTGTCACATGTTTGTGGGATTCTTGGTTCTTTCGGAAATGAGTATCCCCGTATTTTTGGATGAGGTATTTTCTTTTGATCATTTTGATCTTTTGTTCGTTGAAATACATGTTCTCCGGCTGTTTTTCACAAGAAGGAAACGGACTAGCTTCAAGCTCAACGTGAGCATTGTGTCGTTCTAATGGCCAAGGATAATGCTGGATATACAATACTTGCGATTGACATAGCTAGCTTTAATTAATCTATATATTAATCGAGCAGCCTTTTCAGATCACGAGGGGCCGTTTTAGCCAACCAGCGGCTTTGTTGTGAAGTTAATTTCGAGCTTCACTTCCTATCCTATCCTGTCCCATAACCCGAAGGTCGTAGGGGCACCACAGATGATCGCTTAACCAGCATACTCCATCTTTCTCTGTCCTCAGCAGCCCTCATGGCTTCGCTCAGTGTCAAACCAGTCCATTCTCGAATGTTGTCCTCCCACCTCTTTTTCGGTCTCCCCCTTCTTCTACCTCCTTGCACTGTGCCTTGCAGAATGGTCTTTGCAAGGCCTGATGATCTGGTGACGTGGCCATACCATCGGAGTTTCCGTTTCTTCACCACTGTGAGCAGGTCATCGTGTTGTCCAATGGCTTGTGTGATGGTCTGTCGGACTTCAACGTTGGTGATGTGTTGGGTATAGGAAATGCACAGAAGTCTTCTGTAGCACCTCATCTCCATGCTTTGTATTCTTCGTTGGAGATCTGCTGTGAGGGTCCATGCTTCGCAAGCATATAGGAAGATGGAGATGACCAGAGATCGCAGCAGTCTTACTTTGGAATGTAGACTGATGGTTCTGTCTTTCCAAATGGGCTTCAACCTTGTCAGGGCAGCAGTTGTTTGTGCGATCCTGGAGAGGACTTCCTGTCGAGACCCATTGTCTGACACAATGGCTCCTAAATATTTGAAGCTGTGCACTGTGTTGAGGGATTGGCCTTGTACTTTGATGTCCGTGTTGATGCCATTGGTGTTGTTGGTCATCATTTTGGTCTTCTCTGCACTTATTTCCATTCCATAAGCTCTGGAGGTGGTGTCAAGCCTCTGTACAAGCTGTTCAAGTTCTTGTTCCTCTCCAGCCAATCCATCAATATCATCCGCAAAACGAAGATTGGAGATTGCTCTGCCCCCTATGCTGACTGTGCCTTCGTGATCTGCAAGAGCATCTGACATGATGCGCTCTAGGAAGATGTTGAAGAGTGTTGGAGAGAGTAGGCATCCTTGACGCACACCGATTGTTGTTCTGAACCAGTTCCCGATGGCGCTGTTATGGAGGACTGCACTGGTAGCCTTGTCATACAGGCTTTTGATGACTTCTATGATTTTAGGGCTGATGTTGTACACTTTCATGGTTGCCCATAGAGCTGCATGCCAGACTCGGTCAAATGCCTTCTTGAAGTCTATGAACACATGATATAGATGTTGTTGGTGCTGTAGGTATTTCTCACAGATTATTCTGAGGTTGAAAATCTGTTCAGTGGTACTTCGCCCTGCCATGAATCCTGCTTGTTCTTCAGCTATGATTTGTTCAGCTTGTGGTTTCAACCTGTTGAGTATTATTTTCAGGAGGACCTTGCTGGGATGGCTGATGAGGCTGATGGTGCGGTAATTTTCACACTCCTGAAGGTTACCTTTTTTAGGAAGAGTGATGACAAGCGACTGGGTCCATGGTGTAGGCCATTCCCCACTCTGCCAGATCTTGTTACAGATAGTGGTGAGAGCATCAGTCATCGCTTCTCCTCCTGCTTGTAGCAGTTCCGCTGGTATGTTGTCCACTCCCGCTGACTTCCCTTTCTTCAGCGATTGCACTGCTGCCTCAACTTCTTCCCGGAGAATTGGGAGGATTTCTTCTTCTTCTCTGCTCTCGGGACATGCTAGAACTGATGGGTCTCCATTTGGTGTATGGTTGTAAAGGTCAGAGCAGTACTCTGTCCATCTGTCCAAGACTTCTTGTTCTTCTGTAAGGCAAATGCCAGACTTGCTTTGGATAGTGGAGACTTTGGGCTGTTTAACACTTGTCAGCCGCTTCACAGTCTGGTAGGCCTTCTTGCTGTTGTTCTTGTTCAGATTGTTCTCTATTTCCTGGCATTGATCTTCTATCCAGTTCTCCTTTGCTGTGCGCATGCCTTTTCGGATGTCATTGTTGATTTTTCGGTAGACATCAGCTCCCTGTGAGGTGTTCTTTTTCTTTTTTAACTCTCTTCGTTTATCACACAGATCCAAAAGTTCAGGTGTGATCCACGGCTTCTTCTTTGGTCGGTGCTTGCCAAGGATCTCAGTGGCGGCATCTGTTACAGCTGAGTTGAAGGTATTGGTCATGGTGTTGACATCTACTTCGCCTGCCCCCAAAATAAGCAGTGGTGCAAATTTCCCTCCAATTGTGGCCTGAAATATTTTTTGCCACCTCCGGGTCTTGCAGTTTGTCCAGGTCGAACTTCAGCCTAGTGCACTTTGCTGTATTTACTCTCTTCAAATGGAGCCGGAAAGACATCATCACGAGATCGTGGTCACTTCCAATGTCTGCTCCTGGAAAAGTGCGTGTCCTGCCAATGTTGATGCTTGATCTGAAGCGTTTCTTGACCATGATGTAGTCGATCTGGTTGTGATGTTCCCCGCCGGGACTGTGCCATGTCCATCGTCTGGATTTTTTGTGGAGACCAAGCGTGTTTGCCAGTACCAGATTGTTGTATCTGGCAAACTCCAATAGCCTCAGACCCCTGTCATTTGTCTCGTTGTTGCAGTGGGGTCCGCATGTGTCTCCCCAGTTGCGGTGCGCATCTTGGCCAACCTTGGCATTCCAGTCGCCTTGCACTATGACTATGTCCTTCTTCGGCACTTGGTCAAGGACCGCCTGTATATTTTCATAAAAATCCTCCACTTCGCTGTCTTCATAGTCTGATGTTGGGGCATAGGCCTGGATGATGGTAATGTTGAAAGGGGTTGCTCTCAGACGGATGGTAATGAGTCTACTGGAGACTGGGCGGCAACCCATGACAGTGGCTAGAATGTTCTTGTGGACCAAGAATCCAACGCCGTGTTCGTGCCTGTCATCTCTTTCAGCGGTAGAGATGACAGAGCTTCACTTGGCTCCAAGTTTTACAGATTACAGCTGAACTGTCCATATAATTGCTTCCACGCGAGTTTTGCCATTCGGCGCTCGATCACCCGCTGCCGATACAACGAAACTTAACATTCTTTTCGATCGCAAAACGGCTTTAGTTTGCATTTTAATGCCTCCAAAAACACTGTAAAAACACATGTGTGAGACGGTATTTTTAGAACCAATCATTTTTGTCCTTAGCCCTGCCATCATTTCCGCATACCATTTCTACCAAGGATTTCGTATTTTATTCCAAATCGCTTTTAATCGATAGTCGTTCGCTATATTGTTGTTTAATCCAGTTTGAAGTTTATAACACTAATAAAATCGAGGGGTTCAACATGTTTTATGATATGGGACCTAAAATCAGTTTAGAGAATTATAGCATCCCGTGGTTCAATGGATAAGGCGTTTGACTGTCAATAAGGAGACCCGGGTTCGATCCTGGATTGGTCCTTTTTTTTTTAAAATAAAATTTAATAATACAGAGCGAGAGAGATATAAGAGAGATATAGTTAATAAAGAAAAAGAGCGGAACAGAGGCAACTGAACAACAAAACGAGGTGCAAGTAAAATGCTAAAAAAAAAAAAAATAATAAATATATTAATAAAAATAAAATCATAGCACGGGTATTAATAACTGCTTCATATTCTTTTTTTTTTTCATTTATCCATGATGCGTGTACTTCTTAGAACACTTAACATCTTATGCTTTTAAAAAAAAATAGGTATAGGTAGGTCTGTTTAAAAAAAAAACATTTAGAAAATAACATTATAGTTTTATTGTAAATTTCATAGCATAATTAATTGTCATTCGATTCATCAGAAAAAAATATTAAATTAAGAGCAAACTTTACATTAAAAATAAATATTTAGAATCTAAATTAAAACTGAATTGTTCCCAAATAAATATCTGTAGGGACTAAAGGTCCATATTTACATTTACATGGCTTGGTGCTTTTTTTATGATTGCCTCAATTTGGTATTTCATTGGTATGTATTATAAGGAAAAAAGTTCTGTGCATGCAGTGATAGCATTGCCTTATTGTTTTAATCACATGCATGTGCAATAAATCGGTAATGCTGTTCTCCTCAAATAAATGATTATTGTGTTTTATTACAATTATAAGTTTATTTTTAATCTATGTCTCTTTTTAGTGATTCACCACTGACAGTGTACTTCAGCCTTCCACTTCCAGAATCATAAACACAACAAAGATTATTATATCAAAGATACTTTTATACAATGTGAATTAATTTTCGAGCTAATGTTAATTAAAAGTATCTTTGATATACTGTATATCTTAGTTGTGTTTATGATTCTGGAAGTGGAAGGCTGAAGTGCACTGTCAGTGGTGAATCACTAAAAAGAGACATAGATTAAAGATAAACATATAATTGTATTTTACTTTCAAAATACTTAGCAGTTCCTGTTGTGTTTACAATTTCTTCCACTTTCAGGCAGTTGATATTTCCTACATGTAGTTATTGTACCAACACCACAACATAAACTATACACTATGTAGGCTACAATGGAACATTATAGTCTCAAATAAATTTGACTTCACTCAGTGGCTGACAGCTTGGACACCCAAAGATAACCTATAACGGGCATAAAATCAGCAAAACAACAACAAAATATAATAGATACTTTTAATTATACAACAATACAAGACAAATGAATTTTCGTGCTTTGCTCTTCTTCAGATTAAAAACAAAAATAAAATGACAAAATGCTGCAGAATGCACAAAAAAAGTCACTTCCAGGAAAATTTTTGAAACGGGCATATAACATCAGGCCCAGCAATTGGGTCATCAAAAATTTATTTGGACGGGTAATAACTGCTAGTTTAATCTAATAAGTAAAGGCTGAAAATGGTTATAATTTTGTTGAAATTCAAATATTAAATGATTTACGTTCAAAATGCTACCACAATTACAAAGTACTGGAGGATTTATGAAACGAGCACGCCAAGCATTTAGCCTTAGTCTGTTAAATAAACTGTTAATATGAAAAGATTTTGAAATAGATATAACAAAATTTATACCGGTGACTTATCCAAGTAATATTTTTCAATGACCTCTTGCTTGTATTTCTCATTCTACTGATTAAAAAAACATCGTTTTATTTGATTATTAGTTTCATTTGTTGTCAAGTTGAAAAATAATTTAATTGATTCGTCTGAAGATGCAGCACTCTTTGCCATGTGGTCAACAATTACATTTCCGACTATATTTAAATGACTAGGTATCCAAAGTAATGAAATATCCGATCCCCAGGTAATGAGTTGATGACATAACATCTTTATTTCTGTTAGTAGTTCCCGTCTCTCTTTACTAACCCAAGATGACAAAGCCGATAATGCTGATATTGAATCAGAAAAGATTGTTATTTTTAAAGGAATACTAGTGAAATCAGTTATGAAAGATAGACTCATTAATATTGCAATTAGGTCAGCTGTAAAAATCGTACTACCTTTTTGTAAGAAATATTGTCGGGATATTTTAAAATCTGGAATATAAAATGTTGCTGCACTATTGCCGTTTTCTAAAACTGATCCATCAGTATAAATATGCAACGAATTTTGAGAATACAAATGAATATATTCTTGTGCAAGTATTGCCAATAATAAAGGATTTTCTTTTTTTTTTTAAAAATATCTCCATAATCCAAAATTATCTCTGGAGCTAAAAGAAGCCAAGGCGGATATGGGCTACATGGATAACACATGGTGACGTTGTATCAATTGGCGTGGAGTCTGTTAAAGAAAATATATAATTATTAACATAAAAAACACTTTTATTTTTAAATCCTTTGTTAATTTCAGTATTTTTATCTAGCTCAATAGTTGTAGAATTTACAGTTGATTTTGCCCGTGTAACATATTGTGCAGTTTGTAACCTGTTTTGGTCAAGAAATGGTAGACCCCCTGCTTCTTTATATGTTTTTGACGTTGAAGACCACTGGGGTATGCCAAGAGCTATTTTTAGAGACGTGAAATCAATGCTAGTTAACCTATTTAAAGCTGATTTTGATGCTGTAAAAGAGACTTCTTTTCCAAAACTTAATATAGATCTAATAGTAGCAATAGCTATAGAGATCAAACATGAAGAGTTGTTTGCCCAAGATAGCACTTTTAATAAACTTATTTTCTTTCTTGCTTTGTCAATTTAGTGTTTATTATTATTATTATTATTATTATTATTATTATTATTATTATTATTATTATTATTATTATTATTATTATTATTATTATTTTAGTTATTATTATTGTTGTTATTATTATTATTATTATTATTATTATTATTATTATTATTATTATTATTACTATTATTATTATTATTATTATTATTATTTTTATTATTATTATTATTATTATTATTATTATTATTATTATTATTATTATTATTATTATTATTATTATTATTATTTGGTATTTGTTGAGATGGAGTAAGCCTATACTGTCTCTGAAATATTTTTGTGTGTATCGAGATATGCAGTAATACATGAATATAACGGAGGAGGGAAAATGTTTGAACGTGATAACCCAGTGCAAAAACCAGAGCATCCGCGAATGTTAACTGGGGTAGTATTCAGGAAGCATTTACCCAGCGGATATATCCGCGAAGCCGTATGGTAGGGTACGGAATTACTCACTGCTTCGCGGATTTAACTCCTGGGTAACTGTCTCCCTTTACTAGTTATAATGATTGTGTGTATAATTTACAGTTAGCTTTGTGTGTGTCAAGAGTTAATTTTCCTCCCCCGCCTCTTACCCACTCACCCCGACCTCGATCCCTCCCCCCCCCCAAGTAGCCCCCCGCATACACATACATACTCCTCGTTTTTGACAGATTGCCCATGCTTGAAGAGATAGGCAACTTACTGGCGAAGTTGAGAAATAGATTTCATATTTATAATGAATGTATTATCGTTGACCTCTTTGTCTCTTGAGGGCTGAGAATTTGGAAGAAAATGGGAAGAAGCAACAGCTGCAGTTGCCTTGGAAAAGACAGTAAACAATGCAGGCATTGACGTGCTGGGCACAACACACAGACTGTGACTGTAATTGCCGCGCCACCACCCATCTGATCACGCATAAATATCAATTCCCGTCATCTTGTGATAGCTTTACTTCGTGACATGTGCGAAAACTGAATTACGTGAGATGTAGCTTGGCAATTCTTCCTTGCATCTTCCTACGCTGCAGACACGAAGAGAGAAGCGCAACAGACTTTAAAGCCTTATCGCATCATCACGACAAAGTGTCTTTTTCGGACTGTTAGACTTGTTATACGTTGTCATCATTTCTAATAAGGTGGGATGTTGTAATTGTTGGCGTTGCGTGCAGCGAGAATGAAACTATTATTTCAGAAGACGAGATAAAGGGGAGAAGAATAAAAAAAAAAAGGAGATAAAAACGCAGCAGGCTGAAAAAAATGTTCTCAATTTATGTATATCACCGAAACCTTCTTCAGGAGTTCAAAGCCAGCTCACAATTATTCGTCTAATCATCGCGTTATTTGGCATTATGGTGAAAACAATGTGAATTTGGTAATTCGGCAAAACATCATCTGTGTGCGACAGTGCCGGAAGAACCGAGTCCTGGCTTGGTTTAACCAGAAGCGGGAGCTGAAGGTATATTGCGGCTTTGAGGGTCGTCGGATCTTTCACCATCATGAGCACACGTTGTTATTGGTGGAGTAAATACGTAATCGAACAAGAGTGCTCGTGGTAAGGTAGCTGGCCAATTGTGAGTCACTATGGAACACAAGTCTTTGTCAGCACCCAGCATGGAAGGATCAGGCGCGCAGTCGTCTACACCAAACGAAACAGGTAACATGTGGTGTGTGTGTGTGTGTGTGTGTGTGTGTGTGTGTGTGTGTGTGTGTGTGTGTGTGCGTGATTTCTGAGTGAGAGGATAAGTGTCTGTCTGACTTGAGTGAAAGATAGAGATAGGAATTCTTGTCATGCAATGCGTTTTTTTTTTTTATTTAAAAAAAAATAATTTGTTACTATTATGAATGTGTGTGGTGTGTATTGTTAGTAGTAAACAGCGAACCATAGTGATAATCATAAATTAGTTTTTAAAAAATTTTGAAACCGCGCTTTTTTGAAGGCCAATACATTGGTCAATACATAAGTACCATAGACTGTGCCGTTGATCTGTGGAAAAGCGCTGGTAGAATGCTGACTCGTACGTTCATCACCTGACTTTTGAACTGTATACTTATGCCGGTCTTAGCCCCGAACTTTTCTGCCAATGTGCTACTTAGGGCCTAACTGCACACAGTGTCAAACACTACAGAGTCGTACTTCGTCAAGCGACCTAATAGATAATGCCTGACACCCTAGCTGAATTAGCTACAGACCAAGGCAGGATGTATGTAAATTGTACAGATGTCGTGGAGGAGGACGCGTTTTATTGGCAGTCTGTAAGCCTATCCCCAGAGTGCGAGGGACAGAAACGGTAAATTAGATTACAAAGCGACTCTGCTGCCAAACTGCCGTGTAATCTCACCTCTGCACTTTGTCATAATCCAGCGACTACTGCCAAAAACGTCGACACTCGTTTCCCACCGATGGTAGTGAACTGTGTTGCGCTTCCAGTTTGCCCATGTTTCAATTCAAATGTTTCTGTTTCTCTCTTATTGGTGAACAATTTCTCCTTTCCTTAAACTCCCAGTCCCGCGATCCAAGGTTCTTAAAAATGCCTGACTTGACCGGTCGACCGTTGGTGACCTCTTACCTTTGGCCTTAACACTGACCTCTATGCCTGTCCGTTAGCGCCTGGTCCCCCACATGTCAAAGCTACGTTGACCTTTGGGGAATTTTCCTTTGTCCACTTTTCCCAGCGTTTTTCCCCCTTTGTTCACACAATTGCTGTCCATTGTAATTTGCGTTACCCCAAATTGCTTCCCTTGTTGTCTGCCTCTGTGTACTGCTTATATAGTTTGCTTTGTTCTCTTAGTACAGTGTTAGGTGTTGGCCTTTTCTTTCTAGTAAGATAGTGGTATGGTGTAAAAGGCGATGGAGGAATCTATACAGGACTGAGGTTTGAACAGTGTTGAGTAGCTTAGTGGATGACTGTCACAGTTTACTTCTTCTTCGGGAGACTGCGGATACTCCGCCTAAGCGAAGACGATACTCCACACACTTAGGAACAATAGAGGTTTGACGCTGTTAGCATTCAACGACTAATTAAGTCCTTCCTATTCCGGAACTCGAAAGTCGCTGGGGCACCACAGATGATTGTTTAACCAGCGTACTCCATCTTTCGCTGTCCTTAGCAACCCTCATGGCTTCGCTTAGCGTCAGCCAGTCCATTCTCGAATATTGTCCTCCCACCTCTTTTTCTGTCTCCCTCTTCTTCAGCCTCCTTGCACCGTGCCTTGCAGGATGGTCTTTGCTAGGTCTGATGCTCTGGTGGCATCCCTTTCTTCACCACTGTGAGCATGTCATTGTATTATCCAATGGCTTGTGTGAGGGTCTGTAGGACTTCGTCGTTGATGATTTGCTGGGTATACGAAATGCTCAGTCTTTTGTAGCACCTCATCCCCATGCTTTGTATTTTTCGTTGTAGGTCTGCTGTGAGGATCCATGTTTTGCAAGAGTATAGGAAGATGGAGATGACAAGGGAGCGCAGCAGCCTTACCTTGGAGTGTAGATTGGACGTCCTGTTTGTCCAAATGGGCTTCAACCTTGTCATGGCAGTAGTTGTTTATGCTATCCTGGAGAGGACTTCCTGTTGGGACTCTTTGTCTGAAACAATTGCTCCTAAATAGTTGAAGCTGTGCACCCTGTTGAGAGCTTGGTCTTTGATGTTCGTGTTGATGATATTGTTGTTGTTGGTCATCATTTTGGTCTTCTCTGCACTTATTTCCATTCCAAAGGCTCTGCAGGTGGTGTCAAGCTTCTGTACCAGCTGTTCAAATTCTTGTTCCTCTCCAGCAAATCCATCAATGTCATCCGCAAAACGGAGGTTGGAGATTGCTCAACCCCCTATGCTGACTATGCCTTTATGATCTGTAAGGGCATATGAAATGCTGAGCTCCAGAAAGATGTTGAAGAGAATAGGCATCCTTGACGCATGCCGATTGTTGTTCTGAAGCATTTCCCGATGGCGCTGTTGTGGAAGACTGCACTGGTAGCCTTATCTTAAAGGCGCTAGGCTTTTGATGACTTAATTATACAAATAATAATACAGGATGCTATGTACGCGTCTTTCCCTAAATCAATCAGGTTCAAAACGCGGCGATCTGTACCAACATACACGCTCACCTGTCTCATCCACCCTCACACACACACAACAAATACACATCCATCACTCAGCAGGTGGTATAAAGGCAGGGAGATCGCTATTGGAAGACGGAAAGAAAATCGAATTTTTATGTTTGAAAATTGTTAATTGACTGCATCCAGTACCATTATTGAAGGGAGGGAGGAAACCGGAGTGCCCGGAGAAAACCCTCGGTGACCTCAATAGTCTCGTACCTAAGTCACATATGTTCGCCCCTTGCGGGAATCGAACCCGCGACCTTCGGCATAGGAAACCGGCGACTTATCCACTGCGCCACGAGGTCACCCCCAATAAAGAAATACTTCAATAAAGAATGTTAGGGCTGATGTTGTACACTAACATGGTTGCCCACAGAGCTGCATGCAGTCTATAAACACATGATATAGATGTTGTTGGTGCTGTAGGTATGTCTCGCAGATTATTCTGAGGTTGAAAATCTGCTCAGTGGTACTTCGCCCTGCCCTGAATCCTGCTTGTTTTTCAGCTATGATTTGTTCAGCTTGGGGGTTCAACCTGTTGAGTCTTATTTTCAGGAGGATCTTGCTGAGATGGCTGATGAGGCTGATGGTGCGTTTTTTTTTACACTCCTGAGGGTTACCCTTTTTGGGAAGAGTGATGACAAGCGACTGGGCCCATGGTGTAGATCACTTCCCACTCTGCCAGATAATGGCGAGGAGGTCAATCATCGCTTCTCCTCCTGCTTGAAGCAATTCTGCGGGTGCGTTGTCCACCCCCGCTGACTTCCCCTTCTTCAGCGATTTCACTGCTGCCTCCACTTCTTCACGGAGAGTTGGAATGATTTTCTCTTCTCTGATCTGGGGAAATGCTAGAACTGATGGGTGTTCATTTGGTGTGTGATTAGAAAGGTCAGAGCAGTACTCTCTCCATCTATCCAAGACTTCTTGTTCATCTTTAAGGCACAAGCCATACTTGCTTTGGCTCGTGGAGACCTTGGGCTGTTTAACACTTTTCAACCGCTTCACAGTCTGGTAGGCCTTCTTGCTGTTGTTCTTGTTAGATTGTTCTCTATTTCCTGGCATTATCTTCTATCCAGGTCTGCTTTGCTGTGCGCATGCCTTTTCGGATGCCACTGTTGATTTTTCGATAGGCTTCAGCACCATGTGAAATGTTCTTTTTCCTTTTTATCTGTCTTCGTTTTCACACAGGTCCAAAAGTTCAGGTGTGATCCACGGTTTCTTCTTTGGGCTGTCTTGCCAATGATCTCAATGTCACTGCTGAGTTGAAAAGGATGGTCATGGTGTTGACATCTTAGATCTACTTCACTGAGTCCGCTGGACCTAAAGCAATAATCATGTAATGTAATGTAATGTAACCAGCTCTCAAAATTAGCAGTGATGCAAATTCTCCTCAGTTATGGCTTGGAATATTTTTGCTGTTTGTCCAGGACTTGTCGAACTTTAGCCTGGTGCACTTTGCTTTGTTTACTCTCGTGGAGCCGGAAACACATCATCACGAAATCGATCGTGGTCACTTCCGAGGTCTGCGCCTGGAAACGGTCGTGTCTTGCCAATGTTGACGCTTGATCTGAAGCGTTTCTTGACCGTTATGTAGTCAATCTTTTTGTGATGCTCCCCGCTTGGACTGTGCCAGGTCCATCGTCTGGATTTTTTGTGGGGACCAAGCGTGTTTGCCAGCATCAGATTGTTGTATCTGGCAAACTCCAAGAGTGTCAGACCTCTGTAATTTATCTCGTTGTTGCAATGGGGTCCACATGTTGTGGTACTCATCTTGGCCAACCTTTGCGTTCGCGTCACCTTGCCTAATGACCATGTCCTTCTTCGGCATTTGGTCAAGGACAACCTGCAGATGTTCATAGAAATCATCGACTTCGCTATTTTCCTGTATATGGAAACAGTCCATGGCGGCCTTGCTGTGGGTGTACGAGACGAGCTACTGTTTCCCACGGTGGTGTTAAGGTACCCTGGTGGTGTTAAGGTACGAATACACGTGTGAGGGACAGATGCGTTCAGGAAGCCAGAGGTGAGAAATGTTGACCGCCATTTGTACAGCCAGACTATGTTTTCTTTGTACCTCTACCTACCTAGGCATGTACGTTGTACGTGTCCTTTCAGATGTACATCTAGCCTACTAGTGTTCCGCTATTGTTTTAAAGTTTGATCGGAATACTTTAACAGCAATGTTCATTTTACCGATCAATCAATCGAGTTTATTGTTTTATCTCGGACAGCACCAAATCCAGTTACTGTTCATAATTATCTGGCAGAAAGCAGCAAGTCCACGTGTCATTCATAATTTTTTGGGGAAATAGGAGTATGTGTATTCATAATATTATGACAGAGAGCAGTATGTCCGGATATTGTTCAAAATTACCTGACAGAAAGCTGCAAGTCCAAATATTGTGCTCAGAATATTTAACAAGACATTGTTTTCAGAATAATTTGGGAGAAGCAGTATGCCCAGTTACTATTCTCTGAGAGATTATTTAAATTTAACGAGGATCCGTTTTTAGAATAATATGACATAAAAACGTATGTACCTCCATTTAAAACCATTATTTTTCATAAATGAAAACACCTCTTTTCTGATTACTCACTGGAAATGCAAATCAATGCCAGACAACAGATAATACACACATCTATATATTAATCGAGCAGCCTTTTCAGATCACGAGGGGCCGTTTTAGCCAACCAGCGGCTTTGTTGTGAAGTTAATTTCGAGCTTCAGTTGGCTCCAAGTTTTACAGATTACAGCTGAACTGTCCATATAATTGCTTCCACGCGAGTTTTGCCATTCGGCGCTCGATCACCCGCTGCCGATACAACGAAACTTAACATTCTTTTCGATCGCAAAACGGCTTTAGTTTGCATTTTACTGCGTCCAAAAACACTGTAAAAACACATGTGTGAGACGGTATTTTTAGAACCAATCATTTGTGTCCTTAGCCCTGCCATCATTTCCGCATACCATTTCTACCAAGGATTTCGTATTGTATTCCAAATCGCTTTTAATCGATCGGCGTTCGCTATATTGTTGTTTAATCCAGTTTCAAGTTTATAACACTATTAAAATCGACGGGTTCAACATGTTTTATGATATGGGACCTGTGTGTATCAGTTTATAGTCCCCTCTCTTCCCGATTAGGATTTTCAGAGAGGAGACTTCGCCAAGGTCATATGGGACCTAAAATCAGTTTAGAGAATTATAGCATCCCGTGGTTCAATGGATAAGGCGTTTGACTGTCAATAAGGAGACCCGGGTTCGAATCTCGCTTGGTCCTTTTTTTTTTAAAATAAAATTTAATAATACAGAGCGAGAGAGATATAAGAGAGATATAGATAATAAAGAAAAAGAGCGGAACAGAGGCAACTGAAAAACAAAACGAGGTGCAAGTGTAACCAATGGGCCGTAGCCTTGGTTAATGAAAATGTGTGATCTATTTTGCTGTTCCCTGAAACAGCTACATTTAAATAAACGCAGACGTACGAGATATTAGGATGAAAATAGATGTGATGCCAAGATAGTTAGTAGGGATTGAAAAATGTACAAAGTGTGAAATGAAGAGCGGAAGTTGTAGAAATAATAAATTTATTTTACACGCCACTCGCCGTGTGCCCCCACCCCCTTCCCCGCCCCCACCCCCGTACCTCCTGTCCCCATCAAATGTTTGACCTGAGTCATCCAAATACGTCAATCATTTAGTAGCTACATTGTACGTGCGCGGTCAGAGTATTAAAGTTATAGTGTTGATACAAGTGACACTGATAGTTTGTATGAACAATGTTGGTTCCATGCCTGTATTTAGATTTTAATTTTGAGCATTTGTTGCATAAACTTGAGTATAGCAAGGTGATAATTATGAATGAATATTTATTTTTAGTTAGTAAGTTTAGAGTTTTGTTAATTAGCAGTTGATATATATTTTGGTTAGGAATATATATGTTAATTGACGCTTGAAGTGTTATGTGTATTGCTTTGGTATATTGTCTAATGTAATTATTGTGTGTGTTATGATTATGTAGAAATAACTTTAATAATGGTGAACGTTTGATTTCATTTGTGTTTTGTGTCAGACTAGTGCTGTCAACAGGCAGTGTCAAAGTTGAAACGTAGATGTATATTTTCTACGGAAGAGGATGTCAGCACGAAGGGTTCCATTGTTGTGTGGGAAACAATGTTTTGATTGACAGGAAGGGAGGTTTAGTGTTAGGACCGATGGTCGAGTTTTTAGTCCAATCCAACAGGCTTTTTGAAAGTAAGTAAATCCTATAAAAATGATTTATATTCTAATTTACTCTTTAAAGTTGTGTTTACAACTGAAGAAAAGTCCCACGGAATCGAAGGGGTATGAATATGTTTATTTTAACTTTTTAAAGCGAACTATTTTTTGATGCGAATGCACTGGGGAACCCCCATTTTTACCGCCCAGATTGTTCCGCACGGTGTTAAAAATGTGCGTACTTGACAATTCAGTGGCAGTGTTGATAAACAGGCTGGGAAGTCTCGTCTCTCGTAGGCCTTAGTTACATACTATACATACTATACTGTACTACGTACGTATGTAGGAGGGGAAAGAAAAGACTTCAGAGCCTGTGGTTGATAGATGCATATAGTATTGGTCATCTTATGGCTGGGTTCAGGCTTGCAGGAGGCAATAGAGACAGTTTATGCAGCAAATTCTGCAGTTCACATCATTGCTGTAAAGGCTTATTCTAGGGCAATTAGAGCACATTTAGGAAGCAGCATTGAGTGCAATATTTGTAAGCACTGCCCTTCAACATTATTATTATTATTATTATTATTATTATTATTATTATTATTATTATTATTATTATTATTATTATTATTATTATTTAATCGTTCTTATATAGCACTTTTCCAGCTCAAGAGCTACTCAAGGCGCTGGTCAATATAGGATGTAACTCAAGCAGCCCGAGGCGCCAACTTGCAGCCTTTTGGCGCATCGTAATAACGCTCCAGACAACTGAGCACAATCCTGGGTAGCCAGGGATGGGGGAGAAGGACCTAGGTGCATGCTGGGTGTGTTCTTGTCACCGGCACTCACCCGTCTAGGACATGAGCGTCAGGATCTTTAAAGTCCGTTTTGATGGAATGTATGCGACACAGACTAGACCTCGGTTTATACTCTCATCCGAAGGAGTAGGAAACGTGAGTAAAGTGTCTCTCCAAGGACACAACACAATGCCCCGGCCTGGGATCGAACCCGGGACCTTCAGATGCGCAAGCCAAAACTCTACCATAAGGCCACCGTGCCCCCCTGTAATTGCTGTTGCTCCATCCTGACTCTTTGTCCAATGATTACAATCCTAGGAACGAAAACAATGATTGTCAAGAAGAAGAGTCACTTCTACATAATCCTGCATATATTGACATAACAGAGTCTGTTGGCAATGATGACTTGGATGAGGCTGCTGCTCTTTTTGAATCACTGATGCAGGGCAAAACAACAGCAAGAGATGCTACAATACACCAGGACGCATCAAAGCAAAGTTGGAAGATTTCAAACGACAATGTTCAAGTAGAACGAGCAAGCTATGGATTCAATATCAAGAAATGGTACACCTCCTTCGCACAGCAATATAGGCTGAAAGAACTGGAGACTTCAAGCTCCATCTATCTGCTGTTGCCAAAACGTTGCCCTATTTTGCTGCTTCAGGGCACAACCTCTACACCAAGTCGGCCAGGCTGTACATACAGCAAATGATGGAGTTGAACAAAATCCAACCAGAAGTCTATCACGATTTCATGGTAGGCCATCACGTGATGAGGAGAAGCGATCGCTATTGGGCTGGTCTGTCGTGTGTTCTGGTGATTGAGCAAACTTTGATGAGGACGCTGAAGTCAAATGGTGGCATAATTAGAGGACGCGGAATGGGCTAACGACAAAGGTTTGTTTGGCTATGTTGATGGCCCAAGTACCAAAAATGTTACCCATCTATGAAGAAGCAAAGGCATGGTTGGGATACATGTAGCCTTTGATCCTGACATGATCCTCTGTGAGACGAAGGAAATGTTCTTGGCCAACTGCGGAAACAAACAGCAGTTTATTCATCTTTTGGCTGAAGCATTCGAGGCAAACAAATTTGTTACACTC
This sequence comes from Oncomelania hupensis, assembly GCA_036898135.1. Classification (NCBI taxonomy): domain Eukaryota; kingdom Metazoa; phylum Mollusca; class Gastropoda; order Littorinimorpha; family Pomatiopsidae; genus Oncomelania; species Oncomelania hupensis. Next base: position 41,143,823 of record CM072527.1, read on the forward strand.
CATGCAAAGGGAGATGCAGACTGTATAATTGTCGCCAAAGCTCTAGTATCTGCAAAGGAATCGGCCACTGTTGTTGTCGGAGAAGACACTGACTTGCTAGTTCTACTTCTGCACCATGGGGAACCAGCAATGCATGATGTGTTCTTTACGTCAGGTTCCTACAAGAAGACCAAGTTGTGGGACATAAAGGCAAATCAAAAGCGCCTTGGAGCAACAGTCTGTAATAACACATTTTGCCTATGCATTCTGTGGATGCGACACGACATCTCATCCCTTCAACATCTCAAAATCACTCACAGTCAAGAAGCTTGATTCAGGAGAGCTCCTTGATGAGGCTAGAGTATTCAATGATAAGATGTCAAGTCATGATGCTGTTGCAGCGGCTGGTGAGAGGGTATTTGTTCATATGTACAGTGGAAAACGTTCTGATACCTTGACCAAACTGCGGGTTGTCAAATATCAGCAAAAAGTGTCAGCAAGCCATACACAAATCCAAGCTAAAGTGCTCCCCCCAACAGCAGCAGCAGCTGTATTCCATGCCTACAGATCATTCTACCAAGTCTAGGAGTGGGTCTAGACAGAGACCATGGTCTATCACCAGTGGATTGGGGTTGGAAGTTACAGGAGGGCCGGCTACTTCCAATAACAACTAATAAGCCAGCTGCTCCCGATGATATTTTGAATGTTATCCGCTGCTGCTGCAAGAAAGACTGCTCCATTGGCAGATGCAGCTGCAGAAAGCACGGATTTACGTGCACCACAGCTTGTGGAGAATGCCATGGAGTCAGCTGCACAAATTGTGTGGTTCAGCTGGATGATGAGTCTGATCCTGAGAGCGACTAAGGCAGACCACTTTTATATTCTACTGGAAAACTAATCATTGGCATGGTTATTTTTGTTTTTCTTTATTTCGTGTTAACTAATCCTTTTTCTCTTGTGAATTAGATAGAAGTCGAGTTTTACAATCGAGATCAAGATTTTCACGATCATCAGAATTTCCCATTTATACCGCTATGTTAATCAAATTTTAATCTCCAGTCAGAACTAAAACTGACACAGAAAAGGTTGAAACAGATTTTCGGACTGTATATGTCAAGAGCTTTCATTTGACATGCAACATGATATGGTTTTGAATTAAATGTTTATTTCAAGTAATCTCCCTTTGACGTTTTGAAGTGTGAAAAAACATAAGCACCAAAAATCATGTCTCAGACCCCTTTTTTTAACTGGGACTTTTTATAGGTATTTCCTCATTGCTTACAGAATATTTTTTACTGCATAGCATTTTTATAGGAATTAGTTGCTTATTTGGCTATTTATTTCATTACCGGGACTGGACTATTTGGAGCAAAATTGCTTTTGGAATGATAATAATAAGAATGAGTGCAGGACAGGGATTCGTGGTAGTTAGAACAGATAGATAGAGAGAGAAGGAGATAGAAAGAGGGACGAGACTAGGACAGTACCAAGAGAAGATGGTTTAGTTTAGTTAGAGTTAGAATGGGAAATAAACTGTAGGGAAGTAGGAATCAACGTAGGACAATGTTGTAGAAGAGTGAAATATAGATTTGTGAACACTGTAAATGCTACTTGCTAAATGTTTTCTGTGTCTGTGTTCAGTAAAGTTGCTAAAACGCACACCTTCCAGCCTGCGTGTTTTATTTCTGTTTGTGAATATATTTGTAAATTATGTGTGGTGTGACTCTGGACATTAACACCTAACACCATCACCGGACACGACCACCAACAACAACCCCCATCACTACAAATGGCGCTGCGAGCAGGATTGGAAGGGTACTGAGCACAGGTTAGATAACAAGTGAGGAAGTTTGATGCAAGTAGGGTTGGAAAGATACTGAATACAGCGAGATATAAGATTGAGCAGGATAGGATTGGAGTATGCTGAACACAGGTTAAAGAACAATTTACTCAGGCAATTTCAACACGCAACCAAGATGCTGTGACTGTGGCCAAAGTGCTGGTGAAAGAGTGGTTCCAGTGTTTTGGCGTTCCTCAACGTATCCACAGCGACCAAGGCCGCAACTTCGGAGCAGAGGTCATTGCAGAGCTGTGCAAGATCTACAACATCCAGAAGTCCAGAACAACACCCTATCATCCTGAAGGCAACGGGCAATGTGAAAGATTCAACCGGTCCATGCACGATCTACTGAGAACCCTGCCCAGTGAACTTAAGAGACGGTGGCCTGAACATCTTCCCGAACTGGTGCAAGCCTACAACTACACGCCGCATGCTTCCACTGGGTTCGCTCCACACTTCCTCCTGTTTGGGCAGGAGCCCAGACTTCCATTGGATGAGCTATTGGGTCGTCCAGGGCCATCAGCCTGTGGTCCTGTAGACTGGGTGCGACAACATCGACACCGACTGCAAGAAGCGCATCACAAGGCTCTTCAACAACTGAAAGAAGCAGCCACGGAGAGAGCCCGCATCACCGACCAAACCGTAAGAGAAAAGCCGCTACAGGTAGGCGATTTTGTATATATCATTAACCGAGTGATCGGACGAAATAAGATGCAAGACATTTGGAGGACAGAACTGTATGTGATTGTCAATCGACCTTATGGAGACTCTAGTTGTGTATACACGGTGAAACCTTACAAAGGTGGGCCAACAATGACTCTCAATAGAAAAGACCTTAAGCTGGCCAAACCGCCGCTTGATTTGCATGAAATTGTGCTACCAGATAGGCCTGAGAGTAATGACTATAATACAGATAGTGAAGAAGACATTCGATATTACACATTACCGGCCAAGAGACCTACCTTGAGCCAGGTATCGTCGTCAAGTCCCGCAGCTCAGCGTAGATCAAAACGCATTGCTGCTAGGCAGGCAAACCAATATTAGAGACTTTACAATGCAATGTTTTGCCTGTGAAATCTAAGAACTAGTGGGATGGACTGTTTATTATGGTAAAATAGTTACCCGAGAATTGTCGCTAGAATTGTGTATTTGATATGACTTTTTGATTATAAACCATGTGAGTTTTGGTGTTTGAGAGGAGTTTACACTCGGAATATAGTGTGGGTTAAGTAGTTTGGTCTGATTTTTGGTTGAGCCTTCATTTTATTGTGGCTTTTTACCAATAGGGTTTCCAGAACCTATTCAAGATAGGCTGGTCTATTCCATCTGTTTATTTGCGATTGGGGAATATAATGCAGCCTTAATATTTTGTCTGAAATTACAAATTCAGAGATTGAATTGTTAAAGTTAATTTTTTTTGTTTTTGTTTTTTTTGGTTGTTTAGTTTTGCTCGCGAGTTCGATTGTGTGACGGTAGTAAACCCATTTTTTGGGGGGGACCAAATATTTAGGTTAATTTCGATGTATAGTTTTCTTTTACTTTTGTTTGTGACATAGGTATTATCTAATTTTGTGCTTAACTGTTTTGAATTTGGGTTTGATGATTAGTATGTGTACCCAAAGATGGTTAAAACTTTTTCGAGAGTAAGTAATTTGTGACGTCGTATGTCTATTTTGTTGAAATGTGTGTATTATGTAACTATCTATGTAAATTTTCATAGTGTTTGTCGAATTTTTAATGTATTAATCATTACAGCGTGAAGTATATTTTATGTGCTAATCTTTTGCATGTTAATGTGTGGATATATGTTCGTCAATCGATTTTAGTGCTTATGTTTTAGGAGGTTTGAGTGCTTTAATATTTATGTTTTTGTTTAAAACTACTTTGCGTATTAATGGTAGGAATTTTGATGGGAAACCTGTCAAACGGATTAGATTTCTGGACAACAGTGGATAATGAAATATGTATTTTACTTTTAAAGACGGAGATTGTCTTTGCTCATTTTATTAGGATACATACAGGATTGAAGATTTGTTTGAATTAAAGGATAATGATTTTGGTTGCGTGAAGTTTGAGGGGAAACATTGTTGTAGTAAATAAATGAATTACTTTAGAAAAGCGAGTCTGAGGACTGCGATACATACGAATTTGTTTAACTGTTAGCGGAAATATAATGTGAAAAGGAAGAGAGACTTTTGTACGAATATAAAGAAAGTGCAAGTTGGATGATAAGTATGTGTAATAGTCACTTAACGTAATTCTTGTTCCCAACTTACAAAGTGGGCGAAAATCACTGTTAAAACTATTATATTTGAGGTGAGATAAATTGTTGTTTTAATGGCGATAAGATTATGCCAAGGGGATGAGATTTGGTTTGAATTGTTCACCGAGTTTGTTTTTCTGGACAAGAGGACTAAGCCTTCTGCCACATGCATGCTTTTTCTATGTCTTGATCAGTGAAGGCATCCTCAGAACGTTCAGATTTTATTGCATCCATTTATAGTGTTAATAGATGTTTTGTTTTGAGTCAGTGCTATCAGCAAAGATTAAACTCTATGTCAAATACATGCTTTCTCTTTGTTGGGGCAATGCCCACACTGAATCTTAACAATGAGCGTTGTTTAGGCTAATATGTAAAATACATGTTAACCACAGGGATATAGTATTCGTTCCTAGTTACCTCACTTTTTGAGTGGAGGAATTTGGTGTCGTGTTTGTAGGAAGATAAACACGAACAGATGATTTATTATGGAATTGATCCCCTAATTGCGTGGACAATCATAGGTGAAAAATTGGTGTGTCTGTCAAATACAGCCCTAATTATTTTCCTTGTCTTGTTCCAACGTTAGATCCCATATGTTAGTATACCAACGTTTGCATCAGCGAGGACGCTGATGGGATAACGGTTGGGGGGGATGTAACCAATGGGCCGTAGCCTTGGTTAATGAAAATGTGTGATCTATTTTGCTGTTCCCTGAAACAGCTACATTTAAATAAACGCAGACGTACGAGATATTAGGATGAAAATAGATGTGATGCCAAGATAGTTAGTAGGGATTGAAAAATGTACAAAGTGTGAAATGAAGAGCGGAAGTTGTAGAAATAATAAATTTATTTTACACGCCACTCGCCGTGTGCCCCCACCCCCTTCCCCGCCCCCACCCCCGTACCTCCTGTCCCCATCAAATGTTTGACCTGAGTCATCCAAATACGTCAATCATTTAGTAGCTACATTGTACGTGCGCGGTCAGAGTATTAAAGTTATAGTGTTGATACAAGTGACACTGATAGTTTGTATGAACAATGTTGGTTCCATGCCTGTATTTAGATTTTAATTTTGAGCATTTGTTGCATAAACTTGAGTATAGCAAGGTGATAATTATGAATGAATATTTATGTTTAGTTAGTAAGTTTAGAGTTTTGTTAATTAGCAGTTGATATATATTTTGGTTAGGAATATATATGTTAATTGACGCTTGAAGTGTTATGTGTATTGCTTTGGTATATTGTCTAATGTAATTATTGTGTGTGTTATGATTATATAGAAATAACTTTAATAATGGTGAACGTTTGATTTCATTTGTGTTTTGTGTCAGACTAGTGCTGTCAACAGGCAGTGTCAAAGTTGAAACGTAGATGTATATTTTCTACGGAAGAGGATGTCAGCACGAAGGGTTCCATTGTTGTGTGGGAAACAATGTTTTGATTGACAGGAAGGGAGGTTTAGTGTTAGGACCGATGGTCGAGTTTTGGAGCAAAATTGCTTTTGGAATGATAATAATAAGAATGAGTGCAGGACAGGGATTCGTGGTAGTTAGAACAGATAGATAGAGAGAGAAGGAGATAGAAAGAGGGACGAGACTAGGACAGTACCAAGAGAAGATGGTTTAGTTTAGTTAGAGTTAGAATGGGAAATAAACTGTAGGGAAGTAGGAATCAACGTAGGACAATGTTGTAGAAGAGTGAAATATAGATTTGTGAACACTGTAAATGCTACTTGCTAAATGTTTTCTGTGTCTGTGTTCAGTAAAGTTGCTAAAACGCACACCTTCCAGCCTGCGTGTTTTATTTCTGTTTGTGAATATATTTGTAAATTATGTGTGGTGTGACTCTGGACATTAACACCTAACACCATCACCGGACACGACCACCAACAACAACCCCCATCACTACACAAGTAAAATGCTAAAAAAAATAAAAAAATGAATAAATATATAAATAAAAATAAAATCATAGCACGGGTATTAATAACTGCTTCATATTCTTTTTTTTTTTCATTTATCCATGATGCGTGTACTTCTTAGAACACTTAACATCTTATGCTTTTAAAAAAAAAAATTAGGTATAGGTAGGTCTGTTTAAAAAAAAACATTTAGAAAATAACATTATAGTTTTATTGTAAATTTCATAGCATAATTAATTGTCATTCGATTCATCAGAAAAAAATATTAAATTAAGAGCAAACTTTACATTAAAAATAAATATTTAGAATCTAAATTAAAACTGAATTGTTCCCAAATAAATATCTGTAGGGACTAAAGGTCCATATTTACATTTACATGGCTTGGTGCTTTTTTTTAAATGATTGCCTCAATTTGGTATTTTATTGGTATGTATTATAAGGAAAAAAGTTCTGTGCATGCAGTGATAGCATTGCCTTATTGTTTTAATCACATGCATGTGCAATAAATCAGTAATGCTGTTCTCCTCAAATAAATGATTATTGTGTTTTATTACAATTATAAGTTTATTTTTAATCTATGTCTCTTTTTAGTGATTCACCACTGACAGTCAGCCTTCCACTTCCAGAATCATAAACACAACAAAGATTATTATATTAAAGATACTTTTATACAATGTCAATTAATTTTCGAGCTAATGTTAATTAAAAGTATCTTTGATATACTGTATATCTTAGTTGTGTTTATGATTCTGGAAGTGGAAGGCTGAAGTGCACTGTGAATCACTGAAAAGAGACATAGATTAAAGATAAACATATAATTGTATTTTACTTTCAAAATACTTAGCAGTTCCTGTTGTGTTTACAATTTCTTCCACTTTCAGGCAATTGATATTTCCTACATGTAGTTATTGTACCAGCACCACAACATAAACTATACACTATGTAGGCTACAATGGAACATTATAGTCTCAAATAAATTTGACTTCACTCAGTGGCTGACAGCTTGGACACCCAAAGATAACCTATAACGGGCATAAAATCAGCAACACAACAACAAAATATAATAGATACTTTTAATTATACAACAATACAAGACAAATGAATTTTCGTGCTTTGCTCTTCTTCAGATTAAAAACAAACATAAAATGACAAAATGCTGCAGAATGCACAAAAAAAGTCACTTCCAGGAAAATTTTTGAAACGGGCATATAACATCAGGCCAAGCAAATGGGTCATCAAAAATTTATTTGGACGGGTAATAACTGCTAGTGTTGATGAAAACAGTGCAGTTTTAACAGAATATAATGCAAACCGAAAATGTCGATTTTCTCGGAAGTTAATTTTGTGGACTTGCTTCCTTCTCTCTCTCTCTCTCTCTCTCTCTCTCTCTCTCTCTCTCTCTCTCTCTCTCTCTCTCTCTCTCTCGTGCGTGCACGAAATGCTCACACAAGAGGCAGCGAGCGCTGAGCTGTTGTACACCTGGAACCACCTTCAAGTCCCTAAGGTTTCCAATGCTTGTCCTATTCATTCCCATCTGTTTCTATACTTCTCTCGCTCGCTGTGTGCGTATGTGTTGAGGTGTTCTCAAAAGAGAGGCAGAAAAAAAAAGAGAACGAGAGAGAGAGAGAAGATTGTGATGAAGGGGAGAAAGAGAGAGAGCCAAGAAGAAGAAGAAGTTGGTGATTAAGGAGAGAGAGAAGAAGAAGAAGAAGATAGAAGATGTTGAAGAACGAAAAAGAGAGAGAGAGAGAGAGAGAGAGAGAGAGAGAGAGAGAGAGAGAGAGAGAGAGCGTTCGTTCCACGAAGACAAGAGCAAGCAGACAAGTGATCGCAACTGCAGAACCCTGAGCACATCGTGTGGAAGCTACAGAAGGTACTTGAATTGTGTACACTTTCGTTTTAGACTGCAGTTTAAGAGCAGCGTTGAACGAACCATGGAGACTCGTACCGGGACGAGAACGGCTCCTATGTATGAATGGGCTGTGGTTAGTAATCAGATGATAAGAGGCAAGTGTTTCACCTTCGGTCGCATTCAGAGTCTCCTCTCTGAAAATCCTTACGGGAAGAGAGGGGACTATAAACTGATAAACATTCGGTCGCGTTGTCTGTGGTCTCCGAGCTGAAGCCAATCATGCGTGTGGTGCTACCTGGATAGGTAGGGATCCCTGGCGTACGCGCGTACCCGCGGCGCGTGGTCTACTTGTTATCTTTTTACTTACCCCTGCATCTAATTAAACGTGACCCAGTTCGTTAGCGCCGGGTGCATTCAGATTAATCGCGAACGGCACCCGCGCATTGACATTATTGTTCGAAAGACGCATGATTGATATTAAAAGTAACTTATCCTATAGATATTAGAGATACTAGTTTGGAATTGAAGTTTCACGTCGCTTTATAGCCAAAAATGCTCCCAGTGCGACTAACAAAACCCGTCATTCTTGTTAATGTAATTATGTTGTAGTCGTCGCTGTTGTTGTGGTCGTTGTTATTGTTGTGGTCATCCTTGTTGTTGTTGTTCTTCTTCTTCTTCTTCTTCTTTGTTGTTGTTGTTGTTGTTGTTGTTGTTGTTGTTGTTGTTCTTCTTCTTCTTCTTCTTCTTCTTCTTCTTCTTCTTCTTCTTCTTCTTCTTCTTCTTCTTCTTCTTCTTCTTCTTCTTCTTCTTCTTCTTCTTCTTCTATATGCTTCGTGTTATCAGTGCTTTTGTAGAGCATCTTTCTGGAGAGAGGTTCTAGCGGTAGCTGTGCGCCTGCAGTGTTTACACCTGGCCAGTGATGATAGTTTTCCTCCCTTCGCCACCCTGCCTCTTACCTTCATTACTGATTAGTGTACAGGACTCTTCTTTGAAGAGGTTGCTGAATGGACTGTTTCACCATCCCTCTCCTCATTCTTTCTCCTCCTCCTTTTCCTCCTCCTCCATTTTCCTTCCTCTTCTTCCTCCTCCTCCTTCTACTCATCCCCTTCTTTTTCTTCCTCCTCCTTCTTTTCTTCCTCCTCCCCTCCTCCTCTTTCTCCTTTTCTTCCTCCTCCTCCTTCCTCTTCCTCCTTCTCCTCCTTCTCCTCCCCCTTCTCCTTCTTCTTCTACTTGGAAAACGTGGGTCAGGGCGCAAGCCTTATTTACCTGTCACTTGGGAGACTTTAGGGTCGATTCCTGAATTCAGCAAATTATTTTGTGCTTGCTGGGTATTAGTGGAAAGTGCGCTGTTTAAGTAAAGTTGCTTTCTTCTTCTTCTTCTTCTTCTTCTTCTTCTTCTTCTTCTTCTTCTTCTTCTTCTTCTTCTTCTTCTTCTTCTTCTTCTTCTTCTTCTTCTTTTTCTTCTTCTTCTTCTTTTTCTTTCTTCTTTATTCATGTTATTTCTTGACTTGAAATGTATTAAACTTCGTCCATAGCAAGATTATAAGAATTTTTCTTTATAGCGCTTTGTACATTTTGCAACGGCTTTGCTCTCTGTCTCTCTCTCTCTGTCTCTCTCTCTCTCTCTCTCTCTCTCTCACTCTCCGTCTTCCCCCTACACACACACCCACATACACACACACATACGCACACACACCACACACTCGTTACTCTTTCTAAATCCTCCTTCGGTTGATAGTAAACGAAAGACGGCGTGAAACCATCCATAGACTAGGTAGATGCAGGTAATAGGAGGGACGGAGGGGGGGGGGGGGTGCACAGATTGACTGAGGGATGGAGGGGCCATAAGAAGAATGAACATTGTTACGTTGAAACGCGAAGGATAGTATGTCTGAAGCGCGCACGATAGATCTAATCGTTTCGTTTTGCAAAGTATTCAATAATAGAGTGTATTTACCTTTGATTTGAGTTTGCGTTGTTGTTAGAAGAAGCTTTGTATAACGTTGTAATTGTTGTTAATCGATATTATTAGAGAATTCTCTAAATTCGCGTGTTTACTGTCGATAGAAACTTCTTGATAAATGTCGAAGTTTGAGAACGTTCTTGGAACCTGAAGAAAGATGTATGACGTAAGACAGTGATGACGAAGTTAGAAGCGGTTAAATTGCGTCATACGCGATTGATCCAGGGTGTTCGGGAGAAGAAAGAGGCTATATATGTGCAGCACTGTTTTGTTGTAGGGTGAGGAGTGTTGTTGATAGTGAGTTGGATAGTAAAACGTTGAGAGTGGAAAAGCGATTGTATGCAGTTGTTGATGTGTGCTGAATAAAAGTGGAAAACTTCATACGTCGACTCTGTGACTTGTATGCTGATTGAACGGGTTGCGTGGATAAACGAATCTGAGCTACACTCATCAGTACTTCAAGCATCGGGGCTGAATCAAATACTGATAAAAACAACATCGAATGAGTGTAACAAACATTGACGTTTAGCGTCTACACCCACCATTAGTGATATGGCAGACGGGGATAACTATCCAGAGGAACAACGGGTAGGGACTACATAAACACTGATCCACCAGAGCAATCATACTGCTAAAATGGACAGTGATTAACAGCCACTTTTATCATGGCCATCACGGGTTTGGGACCTGGGTCATCGGTGTGTCAGGCGAGCGCTCTTGCACTTGAGCTACACGGTGGGACCTTAAGAAGATAAAGGGTTCAAAACCGCGAGGTTACAGCGGTTGTAGTCACATCTTGCCACGTGCCATTATCACCTTTGAACCTCATCGCACGCGGCCCCCTTCCCTCTCCCCCCTCACCCGCACATCCCCCACCCCCTCCCGCTACCACCTCACAGTGCACGCGCGGTGTTTGTAGTCGTTCCTATCCTATCCTATCCTGTCCCATAACCCGAAGGTCGTAGGGGCACCACAGATGATCGCTTAACCAGCATACTCCATCTTTCTCTGTCCTCAGCAGCCCTCATGGCTTCGCTCAGTGTCAAACCAGTCCATTCTCGAATGTTGTCCTCCCACCTCTTTTTCGGTCTCCCCCTTCTTCTACCTCCTTGCACTGTGCCTTGCAGAATGGTCTTTGTAGTCGTTCAGGAGCTCCGTTATCTTGCTCAACGATCCGTTTTCCTTCTCAGATTATGCGGTATTAGTTGGTGGAGCTATTGTGTTTTGGCTCTGCCCGCCCCTCCTTCCGTCCCTGCGCACTTTTCTCTGAAAAGAATGGACGTGTTTCTTTGAAACTTGGTATGTAGTCTATGGAACATTTAGCTGTACACTGTTCAGAGAAAATGGCTGTGAAAGAGACGGGGCAGAACGTTGGTGTGCTGCTGCCAGACAATCTGTGATTAAACTGTACATTACAGTTGCTGGGCTCAAAACCTTTTGCCCACCGCCGTAGCTCAGTGGTAGAACATTCGCCTGGCACACTGATGAACCTATGCAGGTTCGAACCCCGCGGTGGGCAAGACTAAAAGTGGCCTTTTTCACTGTCCATCTTAGCAGTATGATTGCTCTGTGGTTCAGTGTTGATTTAAGTCCCCACCCCTTGTTCCTTGGGATGACTATCCCCGTCTGCCATGTTGCCAATAGTGGGTGTAGACGTTAAACTTCCAATGTTCATTCAAATGCTAATATATAAGGTTAGGATCTGTGGAGTGACATTTATCTTATTTTTGATATGATGATGATGGTCATTGTTGTCAGGGTGGCGACGTGGTGATCGTCCTTAACGCTCATGCAATAGGACGTTAAGCATCGGTTTTTTTTCCGTGACATTTAAACACCAGTGCTGCTGTTCTCCTCTTGACACTCAATTTTATTGTTATTGCGCTCTCAGTTTTATCAGCACAACTTAAGTTAATCTGATGAATGAAAAATTTATACAACGAGATTTATCTATTTGGGGGAGGGAGGAGGGGGGTCATATTTATTTTTGTTCTTCATTCAAAAGTTTATACTGTTGCTATGTACAACATTTTGTATGCCCTTGAAACCGAACCTGGTAATTTAAAGTCGACACTTAACGATTACACTTCGACTTTGAAAAAAAATCTCCCCACCACCAACACCTTCATTATCATCATCGTCATCATCATCATCATCATCATCATCATCATCATCATCATCATCATCATCATCATCATCATCATCATCATCACAATCATCATTATTATCGTCGTTATCATCATCATCGTCGTCATCAGCATCATTGTCGTCATCATCGTTGTCTTCATCAACATCATCATCAGTATTATCGTCGTCGTAGTTATCATCGTCATCACCGTAATTGCCGTCTTCGTTGTCGTCATCACCATCATCATCGGTATTATCAATCTTCATCTGCGTAAACATCATAGTCGTCAATTGTCACTAACAGCAGCATGAACATCAACATCATAGTCATCATCGTCATTGTCTTCGTTGTCGTTTCTTTTTCTTCGTCGTGATCGTCGTAGTCATCATCATCTTCTTCGACTTCGTCGTCGTCATCATTTGTTTCATCATCGTTTTTCGTCTTCGTCGTTTTTGTCCTCGTCGTCTTCGTTGTTGTCATCATCATCGTCATCGTCATCATCAGTATCATCACAACCACCTCCATCGTCCTCATCATCGCTGTTCATCACACACTGTACGTCTCTCTCTCTCTCTCTCTCTCTCTCTCTCTCTCTCTCTCTCTCTCTCTCTCTCTCTCTCTCTCTCTCACATCGTTCCTCTGCTCTAGGCTTCACCCGTGGCATGGAGATGCAAATTCAGCACATATGTGGCAAATCCTTGAGGTCAAGGAAGAGGAGAAGGATTTGGGGGGGATAAGGAAGGGGAGTGTACAGGGAGAGAGAGAGGAGGGGGGAGGGGGGCAGGGAGGAGGTAGAGTGGGGGGTGGGGTGGTTGTGGAGGTGAGGGGTTGGAGAGAAGATTGGATTGTGGGGTAAGCTGCATGGCGAGAACGTGTGAACAAGTGAGAGTGAGAAAGTTCCTCCTTCCTCTTAGCTGTAGTATACGTGTTCTGCCTTTACCTGTAACCGTTACGTTTGCAGTTAGTGGCCGTTTTTCGTCTCTTTCACCTTTTTTTTTCTTCTTCTTGGTTTCGTTCTTCACCTGTGCCTAGCTAGTCTCAAGGTGTTGCAAAATGAGAGTTGTGCCGAAGATGGCGAAGCGTTTTCCACGGCTTACAAAGCGATTCAGTGCACAAGAGCGGTGATGGGTCTTTTGTGGTTCAATTCACAACACAGGTATAACGATTCCTTTGGTTTCCTCAGTATATCATTTTCATTCTCGGTTTGTTCTCCTGTGTTTTGTTTTTCCTTCTGTCTTTGTTCAACGGGATATTTGCATTGGGATCTCTTCGAGTGATAGTTTCGTTCTCTTGCTGTCTGTTCACTTCTCCGTTTGTGGCTTTTGAAGGTATTTTATGATTGTGCTTTGGGCCAGCTTAGCTGGAGTTTAATAAGCCTAGGTCACGCGAACATGTTTTATAGTGCAAACAAGAGACAAAATTTCCTGTTTAAAACAAACAAACAAACAACAACAACAACAAAAAGATGTTTTGTTTTGTACTATGTGGAAGCGACCACTAGTGTCACTTTTTAATTGTTATTTATTTGTTATTATTCGTTTAAAAAAAAAGAAAGAAAGAAAGAAGAGATTTAGATTGATTATGATGGTGGTGGTGGTGACGATGATGATGATGATGAGGAGGAGGAGGATGATGATGATGATGATGATGATGATGATGATGATGATGATGATGATGATGATGATGATTTGAAATGGTCAAACTCTTTGCGAAAAGCATTGGGAAAAAGCAGCAAATGGAGAACTGCAGGAGTACCCAACGGCCACACTATTTCCTACAAGTGATTTGCAGGCGGATTTGTGGGTCAGGGTGGTTTTACATGGGTGACGTCGCATCACTTTGTCGCTATATAAGTGTCATCTGTCATTGCAAATCGTCTGCCGGCTGCTGCAACTCATTTTCCCATCGGCAGAAATTCTCACAGGATTTTTGGGGGGGGTAATTTTTAGCAATTACAGTGTAATTATTTTATGTCCCCAAACATAGACTTTCCGATGGCTTTTTCAGGCAAGGCATTCCAGTTAAATTGCAAGGTTACTCTGCATTGTTTTGTTATCTGTCTTGTCTGTCTCTGTATGTCTGTCTGTCTCTGTCTCTCTCTATTTCTCTCTTTCTGTTTCTTTCTCTCTCTCTTTCTCTCTATCTCTTTCTTTCTTATCGCTTTCTTTCTTGTTCTCTTTCTTTCTCTCTGTCTCTTTATTTCTCTCTCTCTCTCTCTCTCTCTCTCTCTCTCTCTCTCTCTCTCTCTCTCTCTCTCTTCGACTTTTTTGTCTTCTGGTAGGGTTCCTATTATTCTATCCTATCCTGTCTTATCCTATCCTATCCCGTAACTCGAAGGTCGTTGGGGCACCACAGATGATCGTTTAACCAGCGTATTCCATCTTTCTCTGTCCTCTATTTCTTTCTTTTTGTTTCTTTTTTCTTTCTCTCTTTCTCTCGCGGTCTCTCTCTCTCTGGTTTGCACAACAAAGCAGAGACGCCTACAATTGGAAAGTCAGCTGTTGGTTTGAGCAACAGTGACTTGTTTTATCATCTGTTCATGTCAACAGCAACAATATGTAATTTCCAAAATTATTTACTTGACACGCAGGAGGAACAAGCAATCCCAGATACCTTATTAACCATTTTAAAAACTGTTTTGAAATTAGTTGGCCTTGCTTTCCTTCCTTTGTTTAAGGTAGCGTTTGTGTTGCTTGCGTCTGCAATGCTCAATCACTGAAGCCGTGATATTTTTAATCCAATTTAAAAAAAAAAGGAATAAAAAAGGAAGCAAGCAGAACTGTCATAAAAATATCAACTTTTTTTTGGCTGTACTGCATTGGTATTATCGTGGTGGGTGATTTTTTTTCCTTATTGGCACTTCTGATTTGTGTGTCGTTTACTCAGCTGAAAAACCAGTGAGGATTTCCCAGTAATGCTTATAATTATGCAGTTATGTCGTGTGATGACGAAGTAAATCAAGTACAACGACTACTACATTTGTTGTGTGTGGAGAGAGAGAGAGAGAGAGAGAGAGAGAGAGAGGAGAGGAGAGGAGAGGAGAGGAGAGTAGAGTAGAGTAGAGTAGAGTAGAGTAGAGTAGAGTAGAGTAGAGTAGAGTAGAGTAGATATAGATTAGATAGATACATAATGGTTTTATTTTTGTGGGGTGAGGGGAGGAAGGGAGGGGGATACTTATTGGTCTGGGCCTCAAGATCCATCATACTCGTAAGTATCAATATATTGTCGATTTAGTTGTGCAGTTATCCCTCGCGGCGGCGCTAGTTACATAAGGGTGAAACAGCAATATCTCCCGTCGACAGCTTAGCTTGCTTGCAGTTTAGGTCCCTTGGCTCTTTGTTTTACGTCAGACTCCATTGAGCTGCCTGCATAAGGGTGAACCTTTTGACAGCACCCTCTCCTGTTCAAAGAGTCCCTTTTTACTTCATGTTAACATTCCCGCTTTCCCCAACAATTGACACTTAGATGCTAATGAGTCTTGTAGTGTTATAATTATTATTGTAGTAGTGGGGTGGGGGGTTGGGGAGTCTTCGAATAGCTGTCTCCCTGCCTTTACCTCACAGGTTTGCGTGATAGATGTGAGCGTGTATGTTGTTGGTATAGATCGCCGCCCATTGAGCCTGATTGGGGATTGGGGAAAAAGCGCGTATGTAGCATCCATTATTATTATTATTATTATTATTATTATTATTATTATTATTATTATTATTATTATTATTATTATTATTATTATTATTATTATTATTATTATAGTAATGATGACGATGATGACGACGACGATGATGATGATGATGATGATGATTTTTATTTAGGGGTGGGGAATAGGTGGTGTAAGTATAGTTAACAGGACAAACCCAAACACACTACTGGCCATGTCATACTTTGTCATCATTGCCAGTGATACTAATCATTTAAGGAAGCTTAACCAGAGTCAAACCCACTTATTTAAGGTCATCGAAACTGTTGGGTTTCCGCTAAGATGTGGCCTTGATTTATGTATTTATTTATTTGTTTATTTTAGCGGTATCCTTTATAACCTACCACACATTATGGTGTAACCAGACAATTCAGTTGTTTCTTTGTTACGTATACACGTATTGACCTCAGTAGGCCTCGCCTTTTTTTTTTTTTTTTTTTTTAATTAACACTCGTACCCGGAAGACTTTCTTATAAATAGTAAACAGTCGACTTTAAAAAAAAAGAAAAAAAAAGAAAAGAAAAGCTGGTTAGTCAGGATATCGAATTAATAATTTTTTTTACACACTAGTGTTAAGTGTTTACTGATATTGAAGTGATAGTAATAGTACTGTTTTGTCTTGACCGGTTGAATAAGCTCTGGACGTTTTCAGTCATGTGATGTTGTGAATTGTTGCCTAGTTGGTCATTTTAGAGTTGTGTAGTTTATGTTGTAGGGAGTTGTGCTCGTGTGTACTTGCCGTTGTTATTTTTACCATGGCGCTTGTATCTTTGGATGCAATGTTCTTGTTTGTGCCAACATGGAAAAGACGTATGTATTTAAATAGGCTGTGTATTGAGAAACAGTTTGGGGAATAGTATTAGTGGTAATAATAATAATAATAATAATAATAATAATAATAATAATAATAATAATAATAATAATAATAATAATAATGACAACAATAATAAAAATAATAATAATAATAATAGTAATGATGATGATGATGATGATGATGATGATGATACGAACATTTGTATCCCGCCAAATGTAGACAGAAATAGTCTACTCTAGGATCACACTAACCCTTTCGCAACATGCGCGCGCACACACACACACCCAAACACACACACACACACACACAATATCCTTGAAATGTAAGAACATAAAATACTAACGAAGAGAAGAAGCAAGTCAAACAAATCAGTCAGTCGGAGTGGAGGATAGTGGCGGGGGTGATGTTGATTTCTCTACGGCTTGTGTGTGCGTGCGTGCGTAAGAGAGAGAGAGAGAGAGAGAGAGAGAGAGAGAGAGAGAGAGAGAGAAGACGAAGAAGAAGAAGGAGAAGAAGTTGTGTTCATGGTCATGTATGTCACTATGTATTTTTAACATAATGCCGATCTCTTTCTCTCCCTCTCTCCCTTCTTCCACCCCCTTCCCTCCTCCTCTTCTTGATGATGGCTTTTGTGTCAGTTTGAGGCTCTAGAGAAAGACAGAGACCCAATGTTGGATGCTGCACGTGTCTGTTGCGTAAGGTTTGGGAGCAGCCTGGAGAGTGGGTTATGGGCTATTTTCAGCCTTTTCCACATTCAGAAAAGATACCTTACAATGCTTCACAAATGCCGACCACAGTCGCAACATCTCCACGCCCACCACAGACTGCGATCACCACAGCGTTTTCTTGCGTATTTCGCTTTCAAGGTCGTAGAGCTTCCTTTAAAAAAAAGCCGGCCGCCGAGATCCAACACGAACTAAATAGTGAGGGGGTAAATGACTTCAAGCAGGCTAGGCGGATTTGTATGCTATTGAAAATCAGCTGCTTGAATTTTAACCAGCCTAGCTTGATACACCGACGAAGTGAAAAAGCGAAATGTTCATCTGTGTTACATATATAATTATGTAGCACAATTCCACAAACTCCAACCACTTTGAACAGAGAAGAAGAGAGAGATCTTTCCCAACATTGTCACATTCCACGGAGGATAGCGCCTACAGGATTTTATAGAAGGTGCTATCAGTAAACTCCTGTCACATCGCTTTAAGCCTGGCACCTACTACTTGCCAAACGTTCCAGTATTTTATTTATTGTTGTTGTTCTTGATAGTTCTTGTTCTAAATAGGTTGCCGAGATCCAGGCCATCCAAGACGCACGTACATAACGCTTGCACTGTGGATCACGAAGCCAACACCCCTGTCGCTGGAATTAGATAGACATTGTTCATAGCGTCCAGCGGACTGCAAATAGCCGAATCACGACTATCTCTGGCACTTATTTTCACCTGACACATAAGTTGTCATTTAGGAGTAGGATTTGGGAGAGGGGAGGGTGTTTGTGGTGGCGGGGGGCGGCGGAGAACGAGGGGGGCGCCACTATATGCGATCAAGACTCCGAATAAATTACACTTTGACGGGGTTTTGTCGCGACGCGTGAGATCAGTTTGGATAGTAGGAAACCCATTTCGGTTATTTCTGGCACCGCCGTTCTATCATCGCACAGTGGAATGCAGACATCAAATCACAGTTTAGCTTGCTGCAGACAGGTAGCTTTGGGGATGGGGGGGAGAGGGGGGGAGAGAGACAGACAGATAGACAGACAGACAATAAATGAGTGTTTAATAATGATAATGATGATGATGATAATAATAATAATAATAATAATAATAATAATAATAATAATAATAATAATAATAATAATAATAATAATACAGGATACTATCACGCGCTTTTTCTTCAATCGTACTGAAAGCGCGGCGATCTGAAGAGATCGCTATTACAGAAGTCAAAACAGAAATCAATGTTTATTTTAAAACATTTTTAGATAGACTGCTTATAATTTTTGAAGGGAGGGAGAAAACCGGAATAGCCGGAGAAACCCCTCGGTGCACTGAAAAGTCTGGTACCAAAGTCACGTAAGTTTATCCCAAGCGGGGCTCCAACCCGCGACCTTCGGCATAGCAAACCAGCTCACTAGGTTTTACCTTAGAGGCAGGCACAGAGTAAAGTCTCAGATACCAAACTTTGAATTAAATCACTCAAATAGAATTAGAAGAAAAAAACAACACCCAACAAATTTTGACGTCACCTTGATGACGCCATTCGATATGCCTACTTTTTTGTCGTCTGGTAGGGTTCCTATATCCTATACTATTCTATCCCGTAACTCGAAGGTCGTTGGGGCACCACAGATGATCGTTTAACCACCGTATTCCATCTTTCTATGTCCTCAGCAATCCTCATGGCTTCGCTCAGTGTCAAGCCAGTCCATTCTCGAATGTTGTTCTCCCAACACTTTTTCTGTAGGGTTCACTATTTTCTAACTAAATATACAGTTTCAAAGAAATTCGTCCATTAGTTTCAGAGAAAAGTGCGCAAGTATCACCTTCGGACGGAAGCCGGACACCGGACAGACGAACAAAGCTAAAAACAATAGCTCCCGAGCTGATCTTAAAGCTCGGGAACTAATAAGGCTTTGGACACAGCGACTGTAGTGTAAAGTTGAAGATTTTCCACAACACGCCAGCACTCAAAACGCCTCTGTGGGTGTGTGTGTGTGGGGGTGGGTGGGTGAAGGGTAGATGGTGGTGATAGGTTAGGTTACATTAAATGAAACATGATGATAGTGCAGATGATTCACTCTTGTTGTTAATGAATAATAAATATTATGTACCAACCAGATGATTAACTTTTTTTTTTTGTTAATGAATAATAAATATTACGTACCAACCAGATGATTAACTATTTTTTTTTTGTTAATGAATAATAAATATTACGCACGTCGGTACATGTTATTTACGCGTTTTGAAAACTGTCATTCATGTAATTTTTACTTGGGATGGTGCTGACATCTTGATCACTGTGATATGTCACTTGTAAATAATAATTCAGTTTGCGTACACGTGTCTGGAGGCAATTCGTTATTATCTTTTTTGCTTCGTTTCGTCAAATGTTTGTGTGGATGTTAACGTTTTGTATGAATGCGTGAGAGCTGCGCTTTGAACTATAGTTGTCCTTGGAGTGGAAAAAGCGCTGTAAACTACCCTAGGGGCGTCGCACGGTCCAAAATATTGGGGAGGGGGGGGGAGGGGCAACCCTGTCGACGGGGAAAGGGGGGGGGGAGGCTGACAAGCGGGACGCACCCTGTAATATATCCTCGTACCTTCATCCAACTGAAAGACTGAGAGTAAAAACATTAAATTATTTATGTTCTTCTTTACTGAAAATACAAGATTCATTTCCAGAAACTACAAATACATGATTAGCGATATGTGATAATGATTAAAACCAGGAAACACGAACATTAATTACCTGCCGCAAGATCATCTAGGTTGAAATTGTGTCTTCTCTATAAATCACAACTCGTTTTGCATATTGCATACATATAATGACCAAACACTTCCACTACCAGTTTCAGAAAATCAGTCAATTGATCAATTTGTTTTACTAGGGCGTATATTACTCGCAGTTTCTCTAAAGCAAAATACTGTCTGTCTGAGTGCCTTTTGTCTTGGTGATCACACCCAGCTTGCAGTTGTCCAGGACGCTGAAAGTTCCAAACACTTCTCTGCGGTGCTGAGAAGATGCAAAAGTATTGGCAAGCTTAACCAAATCCAAGGAATCCGTCCTTTGTTTGTGGACGTGGAGCAGCATCAAGTAGTTCAGACGTTCTTCTGTTGAGCTTGACCTGAGGTAGTTCTTGACCCTCCTCATGGCACTGAAAGTTCTTTCGCTCACGGCATTGGTGGCAGGCATGACCAAAATGAGCAAAATTTCTTCTTCTTCTTCTTCTTCTTCTTCTTCTTCTTCTTCTTCTTCTTCTTCTTCTTCTTCTTTCTCTCTCTCTCTCTTTCTTTTTTTTTTGGCCAAACTATTGGGGGGGGCAGGTGCCCCCCCTGCCCCCCCTGCCCCCCTGTGTGCGACGCCCCTGATTAATAGTATAAATGAATGAACTTTGAAGTTTCACCTCTACACCCATTATTAGCAATATGCCAGGCGGACTATAGCTATTCCAGGGAAGAACTGTAAGAATCTAAAACAACACTGAACCACCAGAGCAATCATACTGCTAAGATGGACAGTGGAAAAAAATGCCACTGTTTTCTTTGCCCCCTATGGGATTCGAACCCAGGTCAATGGTTTGCAAGGCGAACGCTCCACCACAGAGCTACTGCGGTTGGACAATTAATTATAAAATTAGCATTGAGTGGTAAAAATCACAGAAACAATTTGACGTGTTAACACTATTCGTTTAGATTCAAGATTATTTTATTATCTCGGAGAAATGAAGACATTGTATTAGTGTACATAAGTATGGCCTCATATGATACATGTATATCTTTTTATACGTGTACTTGCTAACATTATTCATGCATTTCTTGTCTGTACAATCATTCGTACGTTTGTTATTGAGAAAACAATTCGACTGCTTTACGCAGCCTTTTAAACTGTTACGTTTCCTTGTGTTGCAGAGAGCCAGAAGACGGCAGGGTCTAAGATGCTGAAGAAGGCCAGGTCGTTCCGGGACGACCTCAAGGTCCGTATCAAGCGAAGGCCGTCAACTGGAGTACAGCAGATGATCCCCCAAGACGTCAAGACCCAACAGAAGGTCAAGGCTGGCAGGGGAGATAATGCTTCTTGCGACGAGCTGGAAGCAGACGATGTGAGTTTTTGCGTGAGTTTCTTTGCAAATGTTTTGAGTGAATTTTGAGTTTTGTCATATTTTATTTTTCGTGTTATTGTGTACGTTATGTTTTTGAGTCTTGTATAACCTTATCCTGCCTTGTCCTGTCCTGTCCTGTCTTGTCTTGTCCTGTAAGGTGTCTTGCCTTTGTTCCTCTGTGGCGTTTTATTTTAAATTCAAATTGAAAGTTTCAATATTCTGCCGTTTGTGTTTCGTGAAACGATGCCCTTTGTCATGTTCGGTTGAGTTTAGACTGCTATATCTTTATCTGTTACCTGTTTTGTGAGCTTGCGTTTGTCCGTTTTCTTGAAATCGGTTGGTCTTGTCGATGCTTTGTCTCGTCTTGTTTTGTCAGGTAGTTTAAAGACGTTTGGCCACAATACTTGTTTCATATATAATCCGTATCACGATTCTTTTACTCTTGTGGCTTTTACCTAACCATGTAATGTAATGTAACCTTTGTCCGAACAATAAATATGACTCCCGTTTGAGAACAAGAGCCGTTTGAGAACAAGAAATACAATTCTTGCTGGTGCTTCTGTATAAAGTTCGTTTCTTGTTGGGTTTAATTTTGTCAGAGCTGGCGTTTATTTCTCATTTCTGTGTCGTTTGTTGTATTTTATGGTAATTATGTGTCGTTTGTTGTATTTTCTGGTAATTCTGTGTCGTTGGTTGTTTTTTCCGGTAATTCTGTGTCGTTTGTTGTATTTTCTGAGAATTCTTTGTCGCTTGTTGTATTTTCTGAGAATTCTTTGTCGTTTGTTGTATTTTTGGGTCATTTTATATATCTGAGAATTATTTTATGTATTGATTGGTGAACGACACGACTACTTATTAGTAATATATGCTGAGACTTGTTTAGCAGAAGGCAGTTTAATAGTAATTTTTTTCCCGCTGTGTTGATGTTTTTTGTTCTTCACTTAATTGATTGGCGACGACACGACTATTTCATAATATATCGCTCAGGCGTGTTTATAGCCAGGGGAAAGTAAATAGCGCCACTTCCTTCGTTTTTGAAAAAAAGAAAGAAGCCAGTGAAGATTTTCCTTGTGCGTAATGGATTGGGTGAGATCGAAATGCCTGAGCTGGAAACCAATCCGGGTTAGTGCGGTATCTTGAGGATCACTGCTGAGGCAAACGCCTGCCTATATTTTAATGCTAGATAATACTGTATACTTTGTATACGCGCTTTGCCACAATCACAAATCACTCAAAACGCGGCGATCTGCACCAAAATACTCGCTCACGTGTTTCACACACTGTCACTTGCGCAATACACACACACACACACACACACACGCGCGCCCACACACACACACACACACACATCTATCACTCAAACACGGGGTGTAAAAGCACGTCGCTCTAATAGAAGACGGAAAGGAAATCCAGTTTTTATTTTTGTTGCTGTTGAACTGTTAGATTGATTGCATCTAATACCATTTAATTATTGAAGGAAGAGAGGAGACCGTACAAGATGACAGGAATTTATTTCTCCAATTGTCATGTCATAGATACAACAATCGGAATATTATTTGGTGTTGGACAATGGCAGAATGTTTGATATTTAACATCTCTCTCTTTCTCTCTTTCTCTTACACGCACGCACGCACACACCACACATACACAACTACACACATGCATGCACAACCACACACACTCGCACAAACATACCCAAAGGCTCGCACACAGTCATCGCCTGTACTAATACTTAACACACACACACGCACACGCACACACACACTTCCTCTTACAGTGAGAGCATCATTATTACATGGTGTTCCATAGTATACTGAAATGCATAAACAGATAGATATAGTAAAACACAGATGACTAGTCTAAAGTGATCACAAAAACATTTTGGATTATAACAGTCGCTGTAATATCTAGATGTATGTAGGGAGGAGCAGGGCGTGCGTACGGCAGGGGGATCAGCGGTGGGAGGAGGATGCGGCGTTTAAAGACCGGAAAGATACGCTTAATGTGTCCGGGGACGTAAATTTTAATTAAAAAAACAAAACAAAACAAACAAACACCTGGAAAGTCTCGTACCGGAGACACACGAGTTGGTTCCCTTTCGGGAATCGAACCCGCGGCATAAGAAATTAGCGCCTCCAGGCCCCCCTGGGTAGTAATATTATTCAGCAGTTCAGCTGACATGGAACTCGGAGTCGAGCAAAGTTGTTAGAAGTACAGAAATCTGCACCTATCACTGCGGAAATTGACAATGAACCGTTCAGAAAGCATGGCTGACAGTGCACACCCGCATGTCCAGTAAGCCTAATGCACTGCACGTTGTGGCTGGTGCTGTTGCTGCTGCTGCTGCTGCTGCTGCGGTGGAGTGTGTGGTCTAATCACTGACAGAACAGCTGACATAGGGTCAAAGGTCAGAAGGTGTCCGCCAGGTTCCGACACCTCATAGTTCTCAACAGAGTTTCAAAGACTGGATAGAACGCACAGTGCAGCCATAGATATGGATCAGGCCAAGTCTTGATTTGACCCGTTTCAGGCTTCGGGAGTGTCTGTTAAACAATGTGAGATTTAGCTAAATAATTAATGAATAAATTTAAATACATCTATGAGGGAAAGAGAAAGAGAGAGAGAGAGTCAACAAAAGTGGGAAAGGCACTTCGGGTGGGCATAATTATATCCTCAATTTCGGTTAGGGGTTGGACGAGGGGGAGAGGAAATGGAGGAGGGAGGTAGGAGGAAATCGTGCAGGGTTGATATTTGCCGTTACATGCCGCGCGCGCCTCCCGCCGAACTGCTAAATGCTCTGTACCAAAATGTATGATGATGCTACCTGTCCAGTATTTCAGACTTTAGTTCAAAGACTGACACTCGACAACAAAAATAATTATGTAACAAAATGTGAAACTTGCGTGTTTTTGTTTTTTTTAAAGCATTTTAATACAACGTTTTTCGTATGACCATTTCATGCGTATATAGCAATACACTATTAGTAGTAGTAGTACTATCAGAAACTCCTTGAACAAAATAACAACTGTTTTTCATTTTGTTTAGTTTGCACGAATGCCAGTGGTGCTTCGAAATAATGTCTTGTGAAGACCTGCTTCCTCCTATGCATTATTGGTTCACAATCAGTATAGATGAAGATAGGATGGGTTGCGGGTTGAGAGAACTGAGATAAACAATGGGTAAAGGTGTCCTGCTCACGACGCTTTGGATTTATTATTATTAGGCCTAATTTTGAAACAATGTCACGCTTTTGAATCGGCTTATACTCTTAGTTTGAGGAAGAGCTGGGCATCGATTTGGCGAGGAGATAACTGCTGCGGTTTTTGAACGGTACTTGGGTCTGTTCATGCTTCTCTCCCTTGCATGCTTTATTTGGGAAGGTTTTGGGAAGCATTCAAGAGAGATTTAAAATTGTGCCTTCCTCCTAGCTAACCAGTTGAGCAATGCAAAGGAAATCATCGTCATCATCCTCTTCGTCGTCATCATCATCATCATCATCATCATCATCATCATCATCATCATCATCATCACCATCACCATAAGTATCATTATGAAATCACCCTCACGGTTAAAGTCTCCGTAGGCGTCGACGATTTTCATCATTATCATCCTCATCCTCATCATCATCATCATCGGCGGTGAATTTCTCATGGTGTTCTTAACTAAGTACCTTAAATAAAAGTGACTTTAGAGTCAAACCAAATAATCCTACGCAAGCGTTTTCCTGACGTCTTTGAATTTGCCTCATACTGTCTTAATCAGTATCGTTAAGTTAGATCCCCTAATATTCTTCAAATGTTTTCACAGACAGTACCCACTTTTGGGGCTTTACTTTTGCTATGCGTATAAAATATTGTTCTCTGGCTTGACTTATATCACTGTGCTGCTTATCTCTTCCACTAACGTCGAGGGCAGTAACTCTGACAGTGTTCTCTATCTTAAGCGCTCATCCATCTCTACACCGTTTTGTTGTCGTTCCGCGTCTCATCGCGTCTGATATTTTTTAAGTCTTGACACAAGCCGCTTTTCATACCTTGTGAATGTAAACACCCCGCGTGACAGGTAGATGCCGGATGGACTGCTCTCATACACACTCGGTGGCAACGAGTTGAGCAGGCTGGTGGCAGGGCCTGCTCAAGGAGACGTTCAGATCCACAGGCGCTTTAGCTGCTGAGATGGAGATGGAGAACTATCTGCTTTCATGCATCCCCCACCGTCATCGAGATTTAGGGGTCCAGAAGTCGAAGTCGAAGCAGCGACATCGACCTGTGGGAGATACCAATACGACACTCCACCTCATCCATCAACTTTCATCTCCTCTTCGGTTGGACTACTTCGACTGGGCGGCGGTCGCTCTTCGCCGAAGGAGTCTCGACGTTCTGCTGCCACCGTACTTTTCCTTGGCAGTCCATCATCTTTCACTACGACCGGACATCACAGGAACTGCTGCGGAGAGTGGCGCCTGCGGACTGCAAACGCTTTGCGCCTCCAGCGCTTCTTCGTGATTGTCTTCCCCCTCTCTACACGGCCTTTTTGCTGGATCCTTGGGCTGATCCTCAACTTATCATCGAGCGACTCGTCGTCATCACATTGAGCATCTTAAAACGAACATCGAGCGACTTTTCTTCTTCCCATTGCGCGTCTGCTTCTACATTCAGATTACCGCCACGAGCGTACTACCCGATTCTACCATTCATCATGTCTTCTTATTCACGTCCCCTATACGCTTCGGAGTCCGGGGACACAGATATACAAAACGAATGAAATGGACTTCTACATGTCTTAAGGAAGACCCTTTTGGGATTTCACGAGTAATTAATGTAGATTTTCTGGTACAGTGTTTCGTGTCTTACAGAAACATGTGTAATAATAAGAGTGCGTGTCATTTGCATCATTACTCGTTCACAATCCCTCACATTTCATCACGTGCAGTTGCCTGTCTTGCTGTATTGACTGGGGGAATGAGAGGCCACTCCCAGAGAAAAGAGAACTTTCTTTGAGGTTTAGAGCCTGACCCAAGAGCTAAAACTGGGTGTTTTGTCAGGAGCATCCATTTTGTTTGGTAGAAAGGACGAACTTACGTTTTCTTGGAAAAGTTATCTTTCGTTTACTTAGAGCAGAGATTTATCTTTTTCCCTGCTTACTTTGCGGTCCGCTGTCTTGACGAGAAGTAACAGACGGCATTTGTGTTTAAAAGTAAGACTGTTGCTGATTATAATCTTAAAGTCTGATGTCGAGGGTTTTGTTTGTTTGTTTGTTTGTGATCTTTTTTTTTTTTTTTTTAGGGCACAGAAAACCCCTTGTTCTTTTTGTTTTACTTCCATAACTGAGCGAGCGAGAAAGAGGAGGGGAGAAGGGAAAGGAAGAGAGAGTGAGAGAGAGATAGAGGGAGAGGGAGGGAGTAAGAGGGGGGGGGGTGGAAGGCGGTAAGTTGAAGTTTAAACTTCAGCCTCCAGTCGGATACAGATTTTATACATTCTCACAACCTGCTCTTTAACGTTATGAACATAAGAGGGGAGTGGGGAAGATGCAGAGACAGACAGATAAAGAGAGTTGATAAGCTATAATTATGTTGAAAATAATGTTGAACCAATAAAATCTATCATTTAGCTCATGTTCGAAATTCCTTACTAAGCAGGGAAGTAGAAAAAAAAGTGCATTACCAATTAAACATTGAAACATTGATTAAATTCTTTGATAATGTATGCTGTGTAGTGTTTATGCTACAGCCACTACTCATTATAGCTACAGCCTTATGGGAGGTTTTCAGTTATTTTGGGAGGAGGGGAGGTGGTAGCGGGGTGAGAAAGGGGAGGCCGGGGGTAGGAGGTTTGGTTTGTTAGAAATGATTGGTAAGAATATCATTCTCGCGCATTGTTGTGTACGTAAGTTTTAGCGAATTCAATTGTATATAGCCCCGACCTTCTGTCATCTTTGTTTATTGAATCGGTCTTGTGGAGCGCTTTTCCAACTCAGAAAAAGCTGCTTGCTTCAAGGCTCTATACACAGGCTCTATACAGGCTCTAACTAACTCATTCCGCCCCAAGCATCCACTTCTTGGGCGCATCATCGCTCTTTCACACTCTCCTATCATATCCTATCAAATCCCGTTGCTCTGAGGTCGTTGGGGCACCTCAGGTGATAGTTTAACCAGCATACTCCATCTTTCTCTGTCTTCAGCAACCCTGATGGCTTCGCTCATTCAGTCATTGTCAAGCCAAGTCCATTCTCGACACACTCTCCTGCAATCAACGTCGTCTGCTCAGCAGCCCCACCTCCAACACCCCCTTTTCTAGTTGTTCTAGTTGGGACTGTTTTATTGGCTTGACAAGACTTGTTATATGCCATGGGTGTGAACTAAGTTCCTGTGTAAACGACGCTTGGATTGATTCGGACCGGCTGGCTAACGCGTTCAATTTTTTTTTCTTCAAACGGGATAATGCTAGAGTATATAAACCAGGAATGAACCCCTTTCACTAGTCTTGTTACAGCACATCTTCAATGCCCTTAGGGGTGGGCGCCCTGTGTTCAGTGTAAGAGCGTAAGTTACTGCCATACAGGCTGAAGATTTACTGAGGAAATGATGCAGTGTTGAATTTTCAGTTAGGATGAATAAAACATTTTAGTTATTTTATTTTTTAAGATTAATTTTGTATATTTTGTATTGCAGGATTGCATTTTGAATATCATTTACTGGTTTGATGAATTGCTTTCAGGACAAGTTTTGGATTTTCTAATGTGTGGTGATGGCCGTGTTTGTGCTGCACCATGTCCTACGACGCATCATGTAGGTTCAGCACTAGTGTGTCCGTTGAAAAATTCATCTTGATCGAATAGCTGTAAATATAGCTGTATATATATACGTATATACTGATGCCAATAGTTTTGACATCGCTGCAGAAGTTTTTTTTTCACCTTTTTATCAGCCAACTACTCATTTACTATATTCTTCTAAGTTCTTCTTTGTAAAAAAAATTTGTTAGCAATATTTTTGTAATTTTTTGTTGTTATTGCGTGTTTAGTTGTTTTGTTTAAAAACCATTTCAGCTAAGTAATCTATAAATAGAAGCATATTTTCTAAATAATGTTGTTTTTTTTCGTAATTAACTTATTATTTACCTTAATCATACACTGTGATATAGGCACATAAGGCATTGTTGCTAAATAAGGAATTATTTACCTGTATAATGCATTTGGTCCTGATTTGGCTCGGAAGAGTCCGCTGGACCTAAAGCAATAACCTTGTATTGTATTGTATAATGCATTATTTAGCAGATTGTGTGAAATAATATATTATTTAGAAATATTTGTAAATAATGATTTCTTTACCTATATAATACATTATTTAGCAGAATTTGCTAAATGATGTATTATTTAGAAGATGTGCCAAACAATGCATTATTTACATAAACAATTCATTGTTTAGGGACTGAAATTTTCATTATTTAGAGGATTCCAAGATTCGTTTGAAAACTTCATTTTAAGAATTTGACTGCTTTCTATAATTCTTTCCAAAGATTGTGCATCCAAAATGTGTGTTAGTTATTTATTTTTCAAAATAAACTACTCCACATATTTGAACATAAAACGTCTGTAACTTCTCCAACAGAAACAAAAGGTCAAGGTCAGTTTTGTGCGGGAGTGTTCAGTGTATTCATTATCTCTGTCAGAGGAAAATGTTGCTTTCTTTTTGTATTTATTTACCTTATAACGCAGAGATAGGTGTAGAAGAAGTGGCAGTAGCAGGTGTATTGAATTGTTGAAAAACTGGAATCAACGCTTCTGCAATTTATTTTTCACGAAATCGCCTTTGACTTGCGAGTTCTCCATGTTTATTTACTCTAAAAGCAATTCCGCAATGCAGAAATAAAGATGGACCCCTCTTTCCGGAGCCGTTACCGTTGCAGTTTCGTATATTAATGCTGTTCCGAACATATAAAAAATAGAGTGAAATAAAGCAGTTGCGTCATTTTATATCGCAAAACAGCGTAAATTCAGGATCCCCTAAATAATGAAAACTGCAGTCCCTAAACAATGACTTGTTTACGTAAATAATGCATTATTTGGCAACAACTAAATAATACATTATTTAGCAAATTCTGCTAAATAATGCATGATATAAGTAAATAATTCTTTATTTAGCAACAATGCCTTATTTCCCCGATATCATGATTTATTCACATAAATAATATATTGTTTAGGTAAATAATAAGTTATTTACGGAGGAAATATATTATTTCGAGAAATCTTACACGGTTTGTAAACAAATGATTATTTAGAAAATATGTTTCTAAATAAAGATTATTTAGCTGAAAATGGTGAAAATAAATATTTTACAAAGGGAATTCCATATTCTTCGCATTTAATAATAATAATAATAATAATAATAATATCCCATATTCTTCGCATTTAATAATAATAATAATAATAATAATAATAATAATAATAATAATAATAATAATAATAATACTGGATGCTATACGCTCCTTATTCCTAAATCAGACTCAAAGCTTGGCGATCTGTAACCAACATACACACTCACATGTTACAAACACTCCCACATAGGCAGCAAACACACATTCATCACTCAAACACGTGATGTAAAGGAACGTCGCTATTAGAAGAGGGAAAGAAAAATGATTTTTTTATTTGGGAAATTTTAGATTGACTGCGTCCAATACCATTATTTAACGATAACATTCAAATGTGGGTTTTATTCTTTCCTTATTTTTTTTAAATTTTAAAAACATAATTATCAGTTCGGTGTAGTTTTCTGGAAACTCTCGGTGCAAACTTGCAAACTCACCAGTAGATGGCTGCAGAATTGTCAGGGCGATAAAAGCGGCGACCCATTGGACAGAAGAAGAGGAAGAAAGAAAGAAAGACAGTGAAGACCTATTTCCTTAAGGGTGCTATTACCAAACTCTGCAGAACGTGAACCAGAACACCTAATCGAACTTGCCACGTGTGTCTGTACGATTTCTGCCACGGTTGGTCCAACCAAGGGACTCTGTTATCGCACTTTTATCTGTTATCTTTGATGGAACTCAGTAGGCCCCTTTCGTAAATTATTTGTGAAAGTTACTTCGTCTCATCGTGGTGGGGACTACTTTCAGTCGGTGACGTCAGCAGTTTGTGCAGATCGTTAGTATTCAAAGGTGAAAGGTTAAGACTATCGATCGTGCGTGTGTTCTTTGATCCGTCGCACGTGCGCAAAAAACAAAAACAATGCGGAGTTACTCGTACCAAGTCGCGTACCGCGGACTGCAAGACCGCAGCCAGTGCCTCTGCCTGTCTTTTCATGCAACACGGCGTCATCAGGTACGTACGTAACAATGACATCATCCATCATACATGTGTGCATAAGCATGACGTCATTGAATTTTGTGAAATTCAATCCTAGTTCTCTTTTTCCTCCTACTCTCCCCGTCTTCCCTCCCTTCTTTCTCATCAACTTTCTCCTCCTCCTCCTCCTCCTCCTCCTCCTCCTCCTCCTCCTCCTCCTCCTCCACTTCTTCTTCTCCTCTTCTTCCTCTTCTTTTTATTATTCTTCATGCTCCACATCGTCCTCTCTTTGATACGGTTCGGATTCTTGTGCCCGAAAGCCGAGGCGATTCTCTTGCTGACACAAGCCACAAGCATTCGGGGAATATAATAAAACATTCCCACAGAAATGTTACACGTGCCTACTTCAACGGTTAAGAACTGTGTTGGATGGATTGCATATTGTACTGACATGTAGAGGAAGGTCACGCTGACATTGTAGTTAGTGATGCCTAAAGCTCATTTTGCCTACATGTGGCTTGACGGAGAAGGAACAGAAGAAGAAGGAGAAGGAAGAATAGTTTGACAGCACGTCACTGTTGTCGCCATCGTCATCATCATCATCATCATCATCATCATCATCATCATCATCATCATCATCATCATCACCATCATCGTCGCCGCCGTTGTCGTCATCATCAACATCATCATCATGAACAACATCATCATTATCGTCGTCCTTCTCTTCATCCTCATCATCGTCATCGTCGTCATCATTATCATCATCATCAGCAGCAGCAGCCTCACTTCTTCAAGTTTGAACTTGAAAAAGAACGTTGTAGCCGAGGTCTTCTTTGTCTTACAGTTTTGTTCCTCTGTTGTCAAGAGAGATATATAACAGTGTTACACGGTATTTATCAACACACGATTCAGCCCCGATGCTTGAACCTCGATAAACAATTTGGAAGTTACACTAACTCGAACTTTGTTTATCCACCCAGCCTGTTCACTCAGCAACAAGACAAAAGTCGTCGTATAAAGCTTTCCAACTTTATTCAGCAAACATAAACAGCTGCATACAAGATCGCTTTCCAAAATTATTACAAATATCATCCCTACAAGCAGGCAGTGCATTACTTATTATAGCCTCTCCGCAATCGAGAACAAGTTCGAACATTCCAGCATGACGCAATAACACCCACTCAAAAAAATAAATTAATAAAATAAAACTCGTTACCGGAACTATGCACTGTTTTACATCACATAATGTTTACGAATCCAAAGGATTCGACCAGCTTTTACCCGAAATATCTGGAAGCTTCGATCGATAATAAAGTAATTCCAGAAAATCATCCACAATATAATATTATACATGCTATCTTTGCATGCTTTGCTAAACAAAATGATAAGATCTATCGTGTGCGTCTCAATCGTAGCAAAAAGATACGGAGGGGAGGGGGGATGGGGGTGGAGAGAGATAGACAGTGACAAAAGGTGGGGGGTGGGGGGAAGAAGAAAAAGTGGGTAAGGGATGGGTGATGGAAAACGGCGACATGAGAGAGAGAGAGAGAGAGAGAGAGAGAGAGAGAGAGAGAGAGAGAGAGAGAGAGAGAGAGAGAGAGAGAGAGAGAGAGAGAGAGAGAGAGAGAGAGAGAGAGAGAGAGAGAGAGAGAGAGAGAGAGAGAGAGAGAGAGAGAGAGAGAGAGAGAGAGAGAGAGAGAGAGAGAGAGAGAGAGAGAGAGAGAGAGAGATAGAGAGAGAGAGAGATAGAGAGAGAGAGAGAGAGAGGAGAGAGAGAGAGAGAGAGAGAGAGAGAGAGAGAGAGAGAGAGGAGAGAGAGAGAGAGAGAGAGAGAGAGAGAGAGAGAGAGAGAGAGAGAGAGAGAGAGAGAGAGAGACTTTAGACTTTAGACTTTAAACGTTTATTGCAATTACAACATGTTACAAGGATAATAATTTTAAGCTTACAGCTTATTCTTACAATTAGTCCTTGTTTCAGGCACCCACTCAAGCAGAATACATTTATACAATCAATTAAACCTGCCACATGTTACATATATAAAAGGAAAACTATAATAATTTAAAAACAATAACTTTTAACATATCTAAACGCCATCTGAACAATATAATATTATACCATTATAATATGGTGACCTGTGGGTGGAAAAATTATGAATTTAAAATATGGTTAAAAAGCATTAATTTAAATGATTTGATTGTTTTGTTTTGTTTAATGATCGGAGGAAGTTTATTCCATAAAGACGGTGCTCTGAACCCAAAACTAGTCTTATATAGATCAATTCTTGGTTTAGGTAAGAGATAATTTTGGGAATGGTATACATTTGATGATTTAGTTAAAAATCGGGTTAGATAGTTTGGTGCAATATTGTTGTGAACTTTAAACATAAGCATGATCATATTATATTGAAATTGTTTATTTAGAGGTAAAATGTTTAATTTTATAAATTTTTCATCTGTTGAAATAGTTGTACAGTTAGAAATTAATTTTATTGCCCGTCGATGCAATGAATTTATTTTTTGTATTTGATTATGACTAGCAGCACTCCACACAGTGGAAGCATAGTTAATATGTGAAAGACAGTGTGCATGGAAGAACACTTTCCTGGCATATTCAGGAACAAAACATCGTAGTTTTGAAAGCAAAAACGTACTTTGGGAAAGGCGTTTACATATTTGATTAATGTGTTTATCCCATTTGAATTCTGAATCAAAAGTAACTCCAAGTACACGATGGTCTGTTACTTGGTGGACACAAGTGTTATCTATTGTAATATGTAATTGTAAAGGCTGTAATTGATGCTTTTGTCTTGTTGTGATTATCATGCACTCTGTTTTTTTAGGATGAAGAACCATTTGATTAGTTAGACACCAGTTTATCACATCATGAATGAAGAGAGAGAGAGAGAGAGAGAGAGAGAGAGAGAGAGGAGAGAGAGAGAGAGAGAGAGAGAGAGAGAGAGAGAGAGAGAGAGAGAGAGAGAGAGAGAGAGAGAGAGAGAGAGAGAGAGAGAGAGAGAGAGAGAGAGAGAGAGAGAGTGAGAGAAGAGAGAGAGAGAGGGAGAGAGAGAGAGAGAGAGAGAGAGAGAGAGAGAGAGGGGGGGGGGGGAAGGGGTGTGTGTGTGTGCGTGAATGAAGATGTCCCAGAACGTTTTTAACGGAAACAGGAGTATGATTATCAGCCTCATCCTGCAAGCTCGTTCTTATATGTATAATAGCTATCCTATTCTATCCTATCCTATCCTATCTTATCCTATCCTATCCTATCCTATCCTATCCCGTAACTCGGAGGTCGTAGGGGCACCACAGATGATCGTTTAACCAGCGTACTCCATCTTTCCCTGTCCTCAGCAACCCTGATTGTTTCGCTCAGTATCAAACCAGTCCATTCTCGAATGTTGTCCTCCCACATCTTTTTCGGTCCTCTTCTTCTACCTCTTTGCACTGTGCCTTGCAGGATGGTCTTTGCAAGACCTGATGATCCAGTTATGGTGTAGCGATATGAAAATAATACGTGTATGGGGAAATAAGAGAGAAAAAAAATGAAGGCGAGGGGGGGGGGGTGATAGATAGAAGGGAACGGGGTGGGTGGTAGAGAGCAGAGAGAGAAGAGGGCGTGGGTAGGGGATGGGGAGAGCAGAGAGAGAGGTGGTAGTGTGTGGGTGGGTGGGATAAGGGTGGTAACGCTCGCTAGAGATCCATGACCGTAAAATACAACACAAGATGAGCATTGTCAGAACATAAACCGCGGTCTATCCACACTTGGTCCTTTCTCTCCGTGTTCTCCTGGCTAAGTCTTTGTTGTCTGTATGATGTATTTGACGTCAAGCGCTAGACCATGATGACGTAGCCATATGTGGCGGGTGCCCCGTGTGCATGTGAGTTTAAAGAGGTTATGAAGGCAAGTGGAGAAATTAATTTTTCTTCTTCTTCTTCTTCTTCTTCTTCTTCTTCTTCTTCTTCTTCTTCTTCTTCTTCTTCTTCTTCTCTCTCTCTCTCTTTCTCCCTCCCTCCCTCCCTTCTCCCCTCCCATTCTTCCTCCCTCCTTCCCTCTCTCTTCCTCCTTCACTCTCTCCTTCCCTCTCTCTGTCTCTCTCTCTTTCGTCCTCTCCCCCCCACTCCCTCTTGTTCTTCTTTTCTTTGGTTCTGATGTTTATGCTTTGGGACTGAAGGAGAAGGTTGTGTCTACTTTTGTTTAAGGAACCACCTTTGGTAGGTCGCAATTTTGCTTGTTCTGGGTAGCAGTAAACTGCGGCCGCTTCGCTTTCTTCGAAGCAAGGTGTCCTGTCTTTAAAATCACCGTTACGTTGTTGTAATTAATAAGTAAGTATTAACACGTGTATGCAAACAAAAAGAAACAAAATGTTGTTTTGTTGAAGTCAGTATGTTTGCAGTAAAATGTGACATTAAAAGTCTCTGTATAAGGAAAGGATTAATGTTTTGCTAAAATGATGAGTGCATGTTGACACTATTTATCACTGATAATGTTCTACTTGTAAAACGTTACAGCGGAATATTTAGTATTTTTGTTGTTATAATAGGCAAAACGATTTGTGTAATAAATTGGTGGTATCCTCCACACCCTTTTAAAAAAGAAAAGGGGGCTGTGTGGTGAGGGGGGAGGGGAGGGTGATTACAGTTTGAATCTTGAAAATGATGACTGTTAAAATCGAAGTGTTTCATGGGGAAGATAAAAAGGAAGGTAATAATTAGTATTAGCTACGTGCACACTTACACATCGTTTTCCACCGTGCCTCGCACGACTTAGGGTTAACGTCCCTTTAAACATTCCTCCAGAACTTGACAGAGTGCCAGAGCGGCAGTAAAAATGTGCAAAAGCGAATGCAGGCTGCGAAAACATTCGTGCACACACCCCAGACTTCTGAAAAAGAAAAAAACAAAAGTGGGTCTGTGGGGTGCTTACATACATTTACATCTTGTGCTGCTGACTGCAGAGACAGCTACATTACAGTTGGTGGTGTTAGGCCCGCAAGTTGCCTTTCCTCTTGTGTAATGTCAGGGTGCTGTAGTGTATATTAGTAAGTTTTAATTGTTGTGGTTTAGTTTTGAAGTGGACAGAGTGGTGTGCGCTAGTAGTATATTGATAAGGCGCTTTTTTCCCTTTTAAATGGAGATACATAGTGTGCGTGAATCGAATATACAACTCATTGTTTTATTGCCTAGATGTGGCATGGCGTAGTTCTTGTGTGTAGGACTTTACTGTGGATAAAGTTGAAGACTCAAGGTTTGTTATATAATGCTAGACATTGGCAACCTCTCCATATACAGTGTGATTTGGGCGCCTTAAATAAGACCAAACCTTAACTCATGATAATGCTGGGACTTACCTCCTCTCTATCGGATAATGCTGGGGCTTACCTCCTGTCTTTATCGGATAATGCTGGGGCTTACCTCTTCTCTTTATCGGACAGTGCTGGGGCTTACCTCCTATCGGATAATGCTGGAGCTTACCTCCTGTCTTTATCGGATAATGCTGGGGCTTTCCTCCTGTCTATCGGATAATGCTGGGGCTTACCTCTTCTCTTTATCGGACAGTGCTGGGGCTTACCTCCTATCGGATAATGTTGGGGCTTACCTCCTCTTTCTATCGGACAGTGCTGGAGCTTACCTCCTCTCTCTATCGGACAATGCTGGGGCTTACCTCCTTTCTCTATTAGCCCATAAGCTTGTTGCACATTGAATACAGATTTCAAATGCTTGTTTTAATTCTAACCCGTGCTGCGACTTGATCTAACACGACGATCGATTTGTATTAATCCTTTTTCAGTTGAGACTTATTTATTTATTATTGATCGAATTAACTATATTTAATTGTTCGTACATAATATAGAGCTTTTTCCAGTTCAAGAGCTACACAAGGCGACCGCAATAGATTGTTCCTCAGATACGACTGTGTATATCTTAGCAGAATTATTTACCCTGTGAGAACGTAGCTGAATGTGTGGGCGTCATAAATTTGTCCTAGAATGAGAACGGCTGTTAAGGTTATTATTAGAGAGAGAGAGAGAGAGAGAGAGAGAGAGAGAGAGAGAGAGAGAGAGAGAGAGAGAGAGAGAGAGAGAGAGAGAGAGAGAGAGAGAGAGAGAGAGAGAGATTTTCCGCTGGTCGATACACGGTATATAATATAACTCAAGCCGCCCGACCCGCCCACTTGCTGCATGAAGCGCCCGTCTGACGCCACGGACAACTAAGGTCAGTCTTGGGCGACCGGGGATGGACCTAGTGCTTGCTGGCTGTATTTGTGTAGCTGACATTTGCCCCGTCTAGGACATGAGTGTCCGTCCGGCTCTTTAAAGTCCGTGCGAAGACAGGCGAGCGTGCCCAGACTAGACGGCGGCTTACACTCTCATCCCAAGGATCTAGAGTTTAACGTTAATATAGTCATGGTTCCTCCAACGATTCTTAAAATAATAATAATAATAATAATAATAATAATAATAATAATAATAATAATAATAATAATAATAATAATAATAATAATAATAGTAATAATAATAATAATAATAATAATAATAATAATAATAATAATTCGCCAGCAGTTGAAACAGAGAGAGAGAGAAGGGGGAAGGAGAGGGATAGAAATGACAATAAAAGCTGGAAGGACATTTTTCAATGTTTTTTTTCCCCCGGAAGCACTGAAGACATCTACAAAGCACGGTGCACGGAGGCGGAAGTATTTATTAATTTAATTTATTTAATTTATTTAATCGTTCTTATATAGCGTTTTTCCAGCTGAAGAGCTGCTCAAGGCGCTGGCCGATACAGGATCTAACTCAAGCCGCCCGAGGCGCCAACTTGCAGCCTTTGGGCTGCATTGTAATAACGCTCCAGACAACTGAGCACAATCCTAGGCAACCAGAGATGGGGGAGAAGGACCTAGGTGCATGTTGGGTGCGTTCTTGTCACCTTCACTCACCCGTCTAGGACATGAGCGTCAGGATCTTTAAAGTCCGTTATGATGGAATGTTTGCAATACAGACTCGGTTTATACTAAAGTGTCTTTCCCAAGGACACAACACAATGCCCCGGCCTGGGCTCGAACCCGGGACCTTCAGATCCGCAAGCCAAAGCTCTACCATTAGGCCACCTTGCCTCCCTGTATAGTAGAGGGAGAAAGTAAGTACTGCATGTAAGTAGAGGGAGAAAGCAAAAGAAGTGAGAAGACAACATTCGAAAATGGACTGGCTTGACACTTGAGTGAAGCCATGAGGTCTGCTGAGGATAAAGATGGTGTACGCTGGTTAAACGATTATCTGTGGTGCCACAACGACTTTCGAGTTACGGGATAGGATAGGATAGGATAGGAATACATCCATGTATGCGCAGTACAAGACTTGCAAACGGGGGATGTGTAGTACGGTGCTAATGGTGAAGAGATTAACATGAAGGGGTGTAGGAGTGATGGAGACGAATGAGGAGAGAAGAGGCATGAAGAATGGAAACCCATTCTTGTGGTGGTGATGTTGGATGGATGGGAAGGGAGGAGCGGGGGGGGGGGGGGGGGGAAGAGGATGGGAACGTAGGGTGGAGTAAACCTCCGGGAACGGACGAGTGACGGAGCGTAGGACTAGGAAAGGATAAGCCAGATTTCCAGAAGACTAAAGACAGCTGGCGTTGGGGATGACATCAAGCAAAGAAAGGTTGGGAGGGGACTGGGGTAAGGGGGTGGGGGGGTGGGTGAAGAAGAGATAACCAAAATTTTCAGCACTCGAAAGTATCAAGAGGTTGGACTCCGCCCTTAACAAATTTCCAACCGCAAAACAGCTCAAGAAGTGTTCTGGCTGAAGTCTCTGATACCCTGAAGAAGAGTTTTGGAGTTTTCTTTTCTTGTCTTTTTCTGTTTGTTTGTAGGGAGTCTGCTCAGCGTGTGCGTGGAGCATAAACTGCGGTGTGGAGCTTGCAGGGCGTAGGTGGGGCTGGGGGAGGGGGGAAGGGTGGGGGCGGGGATTTCTTGATAAACGACGATGCAAAAAGGAGTGCAAAAGAGCACGGGGCTGACACATACACATCACATCTTTGCTACCGCTACTATTGCTGCTGCTGTTCTCTTGTTTGTGGCACGTGCTATCGTGCGATCTGTCTATATTTCAAGACAGCCCCACTCTGCTGTTTGCACTTTGTGTTTGTCTTGGATTCTTTGTGAGTACTTGAAAGTTTTTCGGTTTTTTTTATTTTGCTTTTTTTGGTGGTAGGTCTGTCCAGTGAATTAGCGGTGGTTCTGTGCTTGTTTTGTTAGTATTATAGGTAGACCTAATATATACATGCAGTTCAGCTGTGTAGATAATTAGGCCTACGTCGTATAACATTCGACTTGTTTTCCGCTCGTGTCATTCAATGCCTTAGTTCACACCGCATCGCTGAGACTAACCGAACGCGAGGCTTAACGTTCTTCTTTCATCTAATCTCTTGACGAGTCTCAGCTGAGCTGTTGGAGTCTTAACTGTAAAGGGTTGATGCAGGAAAGAAGTTGTAGAAGGCGCGACTTTCCAGTTTACTCGGTGCTGCTGTTCTCGGCTTTTAAAGTCAAACGGGCCACATCTCGGGGGTTTCCCCTGGGTACTCCGGTTTGCTCCCCCAGCAAAATGTCAAAAACACAACTAATATTAGGTAGGTTGGGTTTATGCGCGCCACAGGCTGTGACTACCCCTTCCCCAAAGGGAGGCGGCCCACAATTTCCCGATAAAAATAGAAAATAAAGTGTAGAAAAAAACTCATGTAGTGCTAATTATTTTAGTTGGAAGTTTTAACGTTTTTATTCATTTATTTATGTTCAAGCCACAGGAAGAGCAGAGAAGCCAGTAATTGTTGGGTAGTTATTGGCGCGTGCGCGTCTCGGGCATCTTAAATCCAGTATCGACCAGCACCTTGAGCAGCTCTTGAGCTAAGGAAAAGCGCTATATAAGGACGAATAAATAAACAAACAAATAAATAGGTCTGTTGATCATTTGAAAAATATTATATTTTTCTTGTGTGTACCCTTTGTTTGCTTTTGCAGGGTACAGAATCGTGGTTAAAGAGCCAAGGGTATCAAAGAGCTTTATTCAGTTGGTGCGTGTGGCGACGAGTTTCCTTATAAAAGTGCACTGTTGTCATGCTCAAAGATGATCATTATAAAGGGTACTCGCACCTCAAACCGCCCACCAAGCTCAGAATTAGGGGTGTCTCTTCCTTGGTTTTGTACACAAGCAACTTTCGCCTGCTGTGTACACACGTTCACCGCGGTGCTATATTTAGAATCAATCTTGATGCTATTAATAAGCACATAAACACATTTAATGTACCGATTTAAATACAAACCGCAATTCCCATCCCCCTCCCCCTCACCCCCCCAAAAAAAAAAAAATAGTGTGTCGGGCACTTAATCTTTTTTTTTTCTCTCTTGTGGGCCAGGACTCACTGTAAATTTGAAAAAGGATATATGTGACGTAACGTTTTCGGAACACTGGATGATGATGTAAAAATGGGAATGTATAAACTTCCCAATGAAGATTTTCATGTCAGGTTTGACCACAGTGTTCAATAAAACTCTTGAGTTAAAAGTGGTTTTTTAAAAAAAATTATACAGGATATAATTATGTGTGACGCTGACATGTCTTTTGGGCCCTTTTAAGGAATGAAAGAGGATAGCTGAATCCTGGTGGCTTTGACAGAGATTATGTTGTTACGCAACCCGGATTTTGCTTTCCTAAAATGTTATTATTGACATTAGCGTACACCGTGCTGTGAGAGACCGTGACTAGAGTCTGATAGCGATACTAGTGATACCTCCCTCTCTCACCTTTCCACCCCCCCCCCTACCACCCCTCCACTTTTGTTTTTGTTTTATAAAAAGTAAAATGTGTTAATAGTCATCTTGATTCCATTGATAGTGTTCATTCAGCAGAAGATGCTTATATATTGTGTTACCGTAACCGTAATGTAACCGTAATGTAACCGTACATTGTGTTTTTGATTCTGCGTATTTTGCAGTTTTCGAAGTCGTATTTTCCTCTACTTTACAGTTTTGTGTGGTCTTTCTGGTAGAATCTACTAATAGTCCTCTTGCTTCTATTCATAGTGTTCATTCAGCAGACGAGTTTTACGTAATACGCATTGTTGCCTGCGTAGTTTGCTCTTTGCAAGTTATATAAAACTTTTTCTCTGTTCACTTTTGTGTTGTCCTTGTGTGTTGTCAGTAACTGAGCAGCAACTTATGCCCAAGTAATTGTTTACAGTGCCAAGGCGTTGGCTATAGTATTCAGTTTGCATATGGTAAACATTCCAGAAGAATCCAAAGGGTCTAGTGTTTTTACCTCTATACTTGAGTGTTGCGATGTTGTTGTTTTATGTTGTCATTGTTATCGCATGATATTCAACTAATGCTAGTTTACTTTTTTTTTCTTTTTCGAAGCAAAGGAGTTCATTTAAGGTGCTCACAAGAATTCACATAAATGAACACAAAGAATGTCAGTTCCGGTTCACAAAGAAGTTCACTTAATGTGCACGTTTATTTTTTTTTTCATTTGCTGTTGGAAGTGTTGCGGAACCACAGTTGTGTCGCAGATTGTGTGAAAATGTGAATTTCACTTGGTGTAAGCGTTAAGGATACACTCGGGCTAGAGTGCCTTTTTGGCAGAAAGCAGGGATCACTCAGAGGTCAGGGCGTCCTGGGTGGGCGACTTAG
This sequence comes from Oncomelania hupensis, assembly GCA_036898135.1. Taxonomy (NCBI): domain Eukaryota; kingdom Metazoa; phylum Mollusca; class Gastropoda; order Littorinimorpha; family Pomatiopsidae; genus Oncomelania; species Oncomelania hupensis. Next base: position 41,185,065 of record CM072527.1, read on the forward strand.
GTTTGAATCCTGACTTCAGCAAAGTATTCACTGTCCCTCTTTACGGTATGATTATTTTGTGGTTCAGTGTTGATTCTGGTTTCTTCTCTGGCATGGTTATTCCTTTGTCTTCCATATCGTCCGTCATTGGTGGGTGTAGCCTTTAAGCTTCAATGTTCGTGTCATTCCTGTTAGTACTCTTTTTCTGAAACATACTTTAATAACAGCTGTACAAAATGGGTATAGGGCTAAATCAATCTGAAAAATAAAATATTATCTACTAAGCGCATGCGTATGTATAAGTAGACTTTAAGGAAACATTGATATAGAGAGATGACAGGCACGAACGCGGTTTTGGATTCTTGGTCCACAAAAACATTCTAGCCACTGACATGGGTTTGCCGCCAAGTCTCCAGTAGACTCATTACCATCCGTCTGAGAGCAGCCCTTTTCAACATCACCATCATCTAGGCCTATGTCCCAACATCAAGACTATTACGACAGCGAAGTCGAGGATTGGCAGGAACATCTATAGGCAGCTCTTGGCCAAGTGCCGAAGAAGGACATAGTCATAGTGCAAGGCGACTGGAATGCCAAAATGCCAAATATAACAATCTGATACTGGCAAACGCGCTTGGTCTCCACAAAAAAATCCAGACGATGGATATGACACGGTGCTAGCGGGAAGCATCACAACCAGATTGACTACATCTTGGTCAAGGCACGCTTCAGATCAATCATCAACATTGGCAGGATACGCACTTTTCCAGGAGCAGACATCGGAAGTGACCACGACCTCGTGATGATGTCCTTCCTGCTACACTAGAAGAGAGTAAGCACAGCAAAGTGCACTAAACTTAAGTTCGAACTGGACAAACTGCAAGACCCGGAGGTGGCAGAAATATTCCAAGCCACAATTGGAGGGAAATTTGCACCCATGCTGATTTTTGGGAGCTTATGAAGTAGATGTCAACACCATGACCACCACATTCAGTTCAGCTGTGACAGATGCCGCCACTGAAATCCTTGGCAAGCACCGCCCAAAAAAAGAAACCGTGGATCACACCTGAACCTGTGTGATAAACGAGGAGAGATGAAAAAGAAAGGAGCTGATGCCTACCGAAAAATCAATAAAGACATCCGAAAAGGCATGCGCACAGCAAAGAAGAACTGGATAGAAGAGCAATGCCAGGAAATATAGAACAATCTGAACAAGAACAACAAGAAAACCTACCAGGAGGTGAAGCGGCTGACACGTGTTACTTAAACAGTCCAATTTCTCCACGATCCAAAGCAAGTCTGGCATGTGCCTTATAGAAGAACAAGAAGTCTTGGATAGATGGATAGAGTACTGCTCTGACCTTTACAACCACACACCAAACGGAGACCCATCAGTTCTAGCATGTCCCGAAAACAGAGATGAGGAAGAAGTCTTCCCAATTCTCCGAGAAGAAGTTGAAGCAGCAGTGCAATCACTAAAGAAGGGGAAGTCAGCGGGAGTGGACAACATACCCGCCGAATTGCTTCAAGCAGGAGGAAAAGCGATGATTGACGATCTCACCATTATCCGTAACAAGATCTGGCAGAGTGGGAAGTGACCTACACCATGGACCCAGTCGCTTGTCATCACTCTTCCCAAAAAGGGTAACCTTCAGGAATGTGAAAATTACCGCACCATCAGCCTCATCAGCCACCCCAGCAAGTTTCTCCTGAAAATAATACTCAACAGGTTGAAACCCCAAGCTGAACAAATCATAGCTGAAGAACAAGCAGGACTCATGGTAGGGCGAAGTGCCACTGAACAGATTTTTAATCTCAGATTAATCTGCGAGAAATACTTACAGCACCAACAACATTTGTATCATGTGTTTGTAGACTTCAAGAAAGCGTTTGACGGAGTCTGGCATGCAGTTCTGTGGGCAACCTTAAGAGTGCCCAAAATCAGCCATAACATTATTGAAGTCATCAAAAGCCTGTATGACAAGCCTACCAAAGAAGTCCTCTACAACAGCGTCATCGGGAACTGGTTCAGAACAGCAATCGTTGTGCGTCAAGGATGCCTACTTTCTCCAACACTCTTTAACATCTTCTTAGAGCAAATCATGTCAGATGCCCTTGCAGATCACGAAGGCACAGTCAGCATAGGGGGTAGAGCAATCTCCAACCTCCGTTTTGCGGATTACATTGCTGGATTGGCTGGAGAGGAACAAGAACTTGAACAGCTGGAACACAAACCTGATACCACCTCTAAAGCCTATGGAATGGAAATAAGTGCAGAGAAGACCAAAATAATTATCAACAACACCAATGTTATCAACATGGACACATCAAAGTCCAAGGCCAATCCCTCAACTCAGTGCCTAGCTTCAAAATATTTAGGAGTCATCGTATCAGACAATAAGTCCCGACAGGAAGTCCCCTCCAGGATCGCACAAACAATTGCGGCCGTGACAAGGTTGAAGCCCATTTGGAAAGACAAAACCATCAGTCTACATTCCAAGGTAAGGCTGCTGCGCTGCCTTGTCATCCCCATCTTCCTATACGCTTGCGAAGCATGGACCCTTACAGCAGATCTCCAACGAAAAATACAAAGCATGGAGATGAGGTGCTACAGAAGACTTCTGGGCCTTTCCCATACCCAACACATCACCAACGACGAAGTCCGACAGACCATCACACAAGCCATTGGATAACACGATGGCATGCTCACAGTGGTGAAGAAACGGAAACTCCGATGGTATGGCCACGTCACCACATCATCAGGCCTTGCCAATACCATCCTGCAAGGCACGGTGCAAGGAGGCAGAAGCAGAGGGAGGCAGAAAAAGAGGTGGGGGAGGGGGAGGGGGGCAATATTCGAGACTTGACTGGCTTGACACTGAGCGAAGCCATGAGGTTTGCCGAGGACAGAGATAGAGGAGTACCCTGGTTAAACCATCATCTGTGGTGCACCAACGAACTTCGAGTTACGGAATAGAATATGATAAGATAGGGGACATATACATAAAATGAATAGAATATGATGATTAGAATAGAAGTTGGAATTAATTCAGGAATACATAGAATAGACTAGGAAGAAACAAATGAATGAAAGAAGGAAAAAATAAATAATTAATTAATGTATAAAGTAGACTTTAAAATAAAACAACTGGACTGAACTGAACTGTGTGCGTTGGTTTTTGTCTCTCATATGTGCTTGTAAAGCGGAAAAGTCCTCTTCAAGGAGGACGAGTAAGTATATATATAGATACAAGGAAGTCAAGTCAGGATTCGATCAAATAGTACTTTCAGATTTGTAGCTGATTCCAAGATTCCGTGATGTGAAAATGTCCGTGGTGACTCAAAGTAACGAGGAAGTAAATACGTTTGAAATAACAAGAACTTTTTTTTCTTTTTTCTTTTTTTTCTTTGGGTAGGGGGAGAAGGGAGAGGGTTGGGAGGGGCAGTCAGTGGAGCAACTGGAGCGAGTTAAGGTTAGTGTCAAGTGTTACCCAACCTCCTCAGCAAAGGTGTTTTTGACAATGGCGTTCCTCGACAGGCAAATAATAGTTGTGTGCCTGCGTAATATTAGTAGCAGTAGTAGTAGTAGTAGTAGCAGTGGTGGTGGTGGTGGTAAAGAGATCATAGTGTGGAGATTTCTGAGAAAATGTCGATGTCGATGTTATTGTATTGTGACGTAAAGGGTTTTAATGTTAATTTGATCCTGTCTTGTGGTTATAGAACAAATCCGTTAGTTCTGTGACGATAAAAGTGTTTCTAAGTGTACGTGTTGTGGAGTACTGTTGATTATCTGTGATCTACTGTGCTTATAGCTTGACTTTATTTTTAGGTCGTCGTTGGCATGAATTGAATGAGCTTGCCACGCGCGCTGTACCCGAACTTGTGGTTTATTAAGAAAATTTTACGTCATAAGCTGTGACACCATAGTTATTAATAAGGCGATGTAGGCTAATAAGGCTATTCGTCGTCGACACGAAATACACCAACTGTCCACTTGCAGACGTGAACTGTAAATATATATATATTCATTTTATCGTGACAATATAAAGTGACGTCATAAAGTGTGAAATCATGGTGGGCATCAAACGTCATCCGAGCGACTCGCAGCGGGGTTCTGCAGTGGCGCAGTTGCTGCAGAACGTGCACGGAGGGGCCATGTTGGATACGACCCCTCGCAGCCGGCAGTCCCGCCGTCTGTCGCTGGACTCGTGTCGCCACCAGGAGGGCAAGACCAGGGTCTACATTCGCTCGCCCAACAAAGAAGCCAACCCTATCATGGAGGACGCCAAAAGTCAGCAGGTAGAGTACAATGATTTTACCATTAGTATTAGTAGTAAATGTTCAATACTGGATAGCGTACTGACTGCGAACTAACTTGTACAGTGTTGTAAACATTGGGTTCTTCCATGCACGAATCCTGTTTGGGTATAATGCTAAGCTTCTACCCACCGTCCGCATTAAACTGTAAGATTCAACAAGTTCACATTACAGGTAGGGGCTTGTCACGTGGGGTTTATGGGCTCTGCACAATGGAATTATGGACCCTCACGTTTATTCGGTGGGAACTGCTAGTAAGTCACCCTATGAATTACTTTAATAAATTTATTTGTTTAGCTCGTTCTGTGTTAAGGTTGGGGTACAGAAATAGATAGAAAAATGGTAAAAGAATACTGTCACACTAGCTTTCACACGGCTATGAATCATATGTAGTCCAGCCACTTGATAACAGTTAAAATCACACATTTATTTCTTCTACTCTATACAAGATTCTCTAAGTACTAATCTAACTTAAAAAGTCTCTTTCAATGCTAATAGTTCGATCGCTGATAGTCTAGGCAGCTGTTTTTCTTCCTCGGGCACTTGCTATTATATTTCATGTAGATTTGGACTACTGTGGTCCGTTTTACAGTTTCTGAAGAGTTGGACTACTGTGGTCCTGTTTTGATCAGGTTAAGTGCACTTTCGGAGAATACACTTAACTTTCTGATGATGCGGTCGAAGTCCTTCTGTGAGGTAGCTTCTGGTACACCTTTGTCGTTGTGTAGTTGGGTTCCCTTGCCACGCTGTGGGGTCTGACAGGGTGTTTCCCCGGGTAGCTCTTTCCGTCTGGTGCGGTAGAGGATACTCCGCCAACTTGTTTCTGTGGAGTGGGGTTCACAGGATAGCTCGGGATAGCTCGGGATAGCTCGCCTGCTCGTCTGTAATATAAGAGACGAAATTCTGCACAACCCTGAATAATCGGTTTGTGCAGAGCGTCTCACTGAAAGCCAAGTAGCCCTCAGTGATAGCTCCACATCTCTATACATAAGCGACGAACATTCTGCTACTTCCGGGTTCCACTGGAATCTCAACTCTAAATTCCTATACATACATAAATATCAATCGTGGCTAACTATACACATACAGAATTAATAATATTATAAACATTCAGTGGTACAGTCACTGGTCTGCAAACATACATATAAGTTAAACAACAGTGGTTCCGTACGGGATACAACATGGCGGCGCAACCGGTCGTGTTTCGCCTCGTGGTAGGCTCTTCCCACATGGTCACGCAAATTCGGATTAACAATTCACATTTATGCATAGCAAATTCCACAAACATAATTTCAACAATAATATAAATATATCACGATGAAACAGAAGGGTGTTCATTTACCTGTTTGACAAGTTCAGGCCCGTAGTGACTTGATAGAATTCTAAGATTCTAAGTCCTGCTTCCTGGTCTAAGTGTGGAGAGATTTCTCTGCCAGCTTTCTAGCTGTTAACACTTAGGTGTATTCCTCCCAACTGACCAAAGCTGTGTTAGGCTCGGACCCAGTCAAACTGGCTCGAACCGCTTTGCCTAAGCTCTCATTGGGTAAAATGTTTACGACTCTCGCACACAGTGCTGATTAACTACGCAGCGTGGGTCGGGCTCGCGGTGTGTACTTTAATTGCTGCTGTGTTATATACTGACTCTCTACTGTTACAAAAACTACACAAGGCTGAATAGTCAATGAGCAGAGTTAAAACTAGCCAGTTCATGACAGGCTCCCTCAACTGAAAAAAGGCGATGACTACTGGATTCGACCTTTTTCTACTACAGAGCCTAGTTTAACACTGCACTATCCTAGGGTCCTATTTACACACTAGTTAAGTTGCTCTACCTGAGCTGCAATGCTGTGCCAGGTAGCTATGGACACTAGTGACAGGGTATTACTGGGCGGGGACGAATTCTGGTGCTGTGGCCCTTAGTTGTGTTGGGTGGGCGACAGCTGCTGTGTCCTACACGAGATGGCGACTGAGGTAGTCGGCTCCGTGGTTTTCCTTGCCGGGGATGTACTCGATTTGGAATGAGTATGCCTGAAGGGTGAGTGCCCATCTCATCAGGCGAGAGTTCAAAGACTTGGAGGCTGCCAGGAACGATAGTGGTTGGTGGTCCACCTGAACTGTGAAGTGGGTCCCATACAGGTAGAGTTGAAACTTCTGTATGGCCCAGACTAGTCCAAGACATTCTTTCTCCGACGTGGCGTAGTGGGTCTCGGCGGGTCTCAATTTTCTGCTGGCGTAGGCGACAGGGAATAGCGTCTCTGCATTCTTGGGGTCGCGCTGTAGCAGTACTGCTCCGAGGCCTAAGTCGCTTGCGTCGGTGCGAAGAACGAATGGCTGAGTCAAATCGGGTAGGTGGAGTACTGGCGCCGATGTCATTCTGTCCTTGAGTGTTTGGAATGCTGTCTCGCATTCGGCTGTCCATACGACTTTGTCCGGGGCGATTTTCCGGGTTCCATTTGTCAGTGGTACGGCGATGCTGTTGTAGTTGGGGATGAACTTCTGGTAGAAGCCGCAGAGTCCTAGAAATGACTGCACTTCCTTCTTTGTCTTGGGCCTAGGAGCGTCGAGTAGGCGTTTCACTGTCTTCTCTACCGGTCGCAGGCTTCCTTGACTGATGGTGTGTCCCAGAAATTCTAGTTCTGTGAATCCAATCTGACATTTGGTGGGTCTTGCCGTCAATCCTGTGTCTCTGAGGCGTGCGAGTAGTTGTTGTAGGAGCGTGACATGTTCCTCCCACGTAGGTGTTGCGATGAGGATGTCGTCCATAAACGAGTGTAGGTGCTCGCTGCTCAGGGGTGCCAGGAGTTTTCGCATCATTGCGCTGAAGATGCTGGGTGCGTTGTGGAGTCCGAATGGAAGCACGTTGAATTCGAAGTGTCCTTCCATAGTGCTGAAAGCTAGATACTTTCGGACTTGTGGTTGCACTGGTATCTGGTAGTATCCTTTGCTGAGGTCGATGCGTGAGAAGTACTTTGCTCGCTGTAGCTTGGCGAATAGGTCGGTCTGGTCCGGGAGTGGCTCTGGCTGGAACTGCGTTACCGCATTCAGGAGTCTGAAGTCGATGCACAGTCGATGCTCTCCGTTGGGTTTTCGCAACAATACCGTGCCTGCGCTGTAGGGTGAAGTAGACTCTGAGATGATTCCGGCTGCCAGTAAGGTGTCTATCTCTTCCTTGATGGCTCGCTGCTGAGACAGTGGCATCGGGTAGAGCTTCTGGCGGACGGGTGTTGGGTCGGTCACCGTTAAGGTTACTTCGACGAGGTCTGTCCTCCCTGGTCGGTCTGTGAGCACAGTCTGATGTTGTCGAATGACCTGTAGTACTTGCTGTCGCTGTTTAGCGGCTAGGTCTCCGTTGAGTATCACGTCTTTGTAGGTTTCTTTGGAGTGCAGGGGATACTCTACTGCATTGGTCTCCATGCTTTCTCCTTCTTCCGCGATGGCGATGGCTAGCAAGTTGTGAGTGCTGGGGGTCGCTGGTCGGTCCGTATACTTCTTGAGGAGATTAATGTGGTGGTATCGGGTTCTCCCGTTCACCTCTACTTGGTAGACTGTCTTGGATTTCTTGGCAGTCACCCGGTACGGTCCTCTCCAAGCGATGTCCAGCTTGTTGGTTCCACTTGGAAGTAAGAGTAGCACTTGATCGCCGACTTGCAGTTCTCTGTCCTTCGCGTGGCGGTTGTAGTACTTCGCCTGACGGGCTCTTGCCTTCTTCAGTGCTTCACCAGCTTTCTTCCACGTTGCTTTGAGGGTTTCCTGCAGGTCTGCGACGTACTTGGTGGCACCTCTTGGTGTGTCGTCTATCTTGGCTTCCGTCCAACTTCTGCGTAGGGCTTCTAGTGGTCCTGCTAGAGGTCTGCCGAATAGCAATGTTGACGGGGTGTAGCCTGTGGCTGCATGGGGCGTTTCTCTATATGCGAACAGTGCCGCATTCACGTAGGTGTCCCACGCTTCTGGATTGTCGTCGGCGACTTTCCTGAGTATGGTGAGAAGGGTTCCATTCAGTCTTTCTACTTGTCCGTTGCTGGCTGGGTGGTATGGTGGTGTGCGAATGTGATGAACTTGTATCAACTCGAACACGTCTTGCATCAGGCGGCCGGTGAACTGAGATCCGTTGTCCGTTCTAATGCTGTCCGGGAATCCGACTCTGGTAAAGATGGCGATGAGTGCATCTGCAATCTTCTTGGTGTCGATCGCTGGCAACGGGACTGCTTCGCACCACATCGTACATGCGTCGACGAGTGTGAGTAGAAATCTGTTCCGCTTCTTGGTCATGGGCAGTGGTCCTACTATGTCTACTGAGACTTGCTGGAATGGCACGCCGACTACTACTGATGGTCCTAATGTAACTGGTACGGTGTGATGTCGAGGGGAATATCGTTGACATTGGTGGCAAGATTTCACGTAGCGCTTGACATCCTCCGTGATTCCTGGCCAATAGTAGTGTGCGCTGATTCTCTGCACTGTGGCTCCAATTCCCATGTGTCCGCTGAGTGGCATGCTGTGGCCTAGTTCTAGTACTTGGGCTCGAAGGGTGGCTGGCAGTACTAGTTGGGTGTGATCTCCATCTCCTTGTCGATGAAGAATTCCCTCTTCCATGTAGAAGTCTCCTTTGTGCGGGGGTGTGTGCGCCTTGGGTAGCTTCTGGAAGCACTTCGCTATCGAGGTGTCTTCTTTCTGTGCTGTTTTGATCTCTTCGAGTCCTGGATTCGGAGCGAACTCGGGCTGGGGTGGTTGGGTTTTAGCTTGGGCCCTGGTTTGCACTGCAGCTATCTCTACAGTTTTAGGGGGCGTGCCTAAGAACACATACCTACATCCTAGCACTAGATCATACAGGGGTTTCTGCAAAACAGCTGCTTGGATTCGTCCTGTGACGTACCTACTCTCTACTTCGATCCATGCTATTGGGCAAGTAGTCGTCGGTTTCGTCAAGTCTGCTCCTTGTAAGTCGACTGTCTTGTCTGTCAAGTCCGCGCGCGATACAAGAGATTCGCTAACTATCGCGTCGTATGATAGACCTGTGTCATACAGACAGTTCGCTTCTTTTCCGTTGACCTTGACCGTGTCTGTCACCGATGGGTGATCTCCGATTGTGTGTGGCTTGTTACCGCTGCTTTGAGTTAGAACTCTGTGCGCTGGCCGGCTTTCGCGCTCTTCCCTACGTTGTGCGGCCAACTTGAAACATTCTGCGGTGGAGTGATTGTTTCTGTTGCAGAACGAACAATACCGTCTCTGTTCTGCGGGACCTCTTTTCCCGAATTCCGTGTTGGGTCCTTTATTTTGCCCAGGTCTGGGGTTATTCGGCTTATTCGCGGTGCGCTCTTCCCGGTTAGGGCTTCGTTTCTGTGCCTCTTTCCCGTTAGGCTTTAGGTCTCGCCTGAAGCTCTTGGCTTCTCCGTGTGCGGCCACGTACCTATCTGCGACCTTGACCAGATCCTCCAGTCTTTCCGCGCCCTGCTCTACTGAGAATGTCCTCAGCTCGGGGGTCATGGTTTCCCGTAGCTGTTCCCATACTAACAGTTCTGTCAGTCCATCATACGTCTTAGCCGTGGCTGACTGGCTAATCCACTTATCCAGCATTGTGGACAACCGATCCGCGAACTGCGCATAGCTCTCTCCTTTCACTCTCCGATTGGTGCGGAACTTTTGCCGGTAGCATTCTCCTGTCAGTTCGAATCCCGTTAGGAGTGCCTCTTTTACCTTGTGATAGTCAGTCACTCTGTCAGTCGGTAGCTTACTGTAGATGTCATAAGCCTTTCCTCTAAGCCCTTGACTAAGCTTAAAAGACCAATGAGTGGGATCTAGTTTGTACTCTGTTGCTAGACGCTCAAACCTAGTCAGATAGAGATCTAGACCTTCTTCTCTCTCATTGAATGTTCCCAGTGGAAATGACATTCCTTGTACAGGGTTGGATGCTACCTCTAGCTGATCTGAGTGGGGAGGGGTTGAGGAAGAACTTGAAGCTCCTGATCCCAATCTTCTTAGCTCTACCTCATGCTGTCTGTCTTTTTCCTTTTCTGCCCTCTCATACTCCCATCTCCTACTTTCTGCTTCTCTCTCTGCTGCTAATGCTGCCTTCTTCTGTTCTCTTTCTGCCTCTAGCTCTAATTTCCTCTGCTCTCTCGCTGCTTCTAACTCTGCTTTCTTTTGCTCTGCTTCTAATGCTAGCTTCTTCTGCTCTGCTTCTAATGCTAGCTTCTTCTGCTCTGCTTCTAGTTCTAATTTTTTCTGTTCTCTCTCTGCAGCTCTCTCTGCCGCTTCGAGTTTCTTCGCCTCTCTCTCTGCTGCTCTCTCTGCCTTAGCCTCCTGTTTCTCTACCTCTGCATTGATATACGCAATTAGGTCTCCCCCTGCTAAGTGTAAAGCTTCCCCTAATTCCTTGAAGCGCAATCTCAAGGCCACTGGGTCCGACATTGCCAAACGTGTCTATGAACAACCTCTGAATCACGTGGAATACCAAAACACTAGCAATATTGCAAGTCACTAACAACAATGCAAAGACAATCAAATTCGTAATCAATAATAGAATAAAACAAGAGTCAAATGGCATACAACAGTTATTTAAGCAAAACCTGCAAAAGAACAATGCAACATACAGGCACAAAAATATTTGAAGCAAAAAAGTTTTTAACTAAAGAATAGTGCACCCAACTGATCAGTCCTTGTTACCACTATTCTAAGTTATTCTACTACTCCTACTGTTATCTAATTTTATTGTACTTAGGTCCGGTTATACCCAATTCCTATTATACACAGATCCTGGCTAGGCTCGCCAATTAAAGTGTCACGTGGGGTTTATGGGCTCTGCACAATGGAATTATGGACCCTCACGTTTATTCGGTGGGAACTGCTAGTAAGTCACCCTATGAATTACTTTAATAAATTTATTTGTTTAGCTCGTTCTGTGTTAAGGTTGGGGTACAGAAATAGATAGAAAAATGGTAAAAGAATACTGTCACACTAGCTTTCACACGGCTATGAATCATATGTAGTCCAGCCACTTGATAACAGTTAAAATCACACATTTATTTCTTCTACTCTATACAAGATTCTCTAAGTACTAATCTAACTTAAAAAGTCTCTTTCAATGCTAATAGTTCGATCGCTGATAGTCTAGGCAGCTGTTTTTCTTCCTCGGGCACTTGCTATTATATTTCATGTAGATTTGGACTACTGTGGTCCGTTTTACAGTTTCTGAAGAGTTGGACTACTGTGGTCCTGTTTTGATCAGGTTAAGTGCACTTTCGGAGAATACACTTAACTTTCTGATGGTGCGGTCGAAGTCCTTCTGTGAGGTAGCTTCTGGTACACCTTTGTCGTTGTGTAGTTGGGTTCCCTTGCCACGCTGTGGGGTCTGACAGGGTGTTTCCCCGGGTAGCTCTTTCCGTCTGGTGCGGTAGAGGATACTCCGCCAACTTGTTTCTGTGGAGTGGGGTTCACAGGATAGCTCGGGATAGCTCGCCTGCTCGTCTGTAATATAAGAGACGAAATTCTGCACAACCCTGAATAATTGGTTTGTGCAGAGCGTCTCACTGAAAGCCAAGTAGCCCTCAGTGATAGCTCCACATCTCTATACATAAGCGACGAACATTCTGCTACTTCCGGGTTCCACTGGAATCTCAACTCTAAATTCCTATACATACATAAATATCAATCGTGGCTAACTATACACATACAGAATTAATAATATTATAAACATTCAGTGGTACAGTCACTGGTCTGCAAACATACATATAAGTTAAACAACAGTGGTTCCGTACGGGATACAACATGGCGGCGCAACCGGTCGTGTTTCGCCTCGTGGTAGGCTCTTCCCACATGGTCACGCAAATTCGGATTAACAATTCACATTTATGCATAGCAAATTCCACAAACATAATTTCAACAATAATATAAATATATCACGATGAAACAGAAGGGTGTTCATTTACCTGTTTGACAAGTTCAGGCCCGTAGTGACTTGATAGAATTCTAAGATTCTAAGTCCTGCTTCCTGGTCTAAGTGTGGAGAGATTTCTCTGCCAGCTTTCTAGCTGTTAACACTTAGGTGTATTCCTCCCAACTGACCAAAGCTGTGTTAGGCTCGGACCCAGTCAAACTGGCTCGAACCGCTTTGCCTAAGCTCTCATTGGGTAAAATGTTTACGGCTCTCGCACACAGTGCTGATTAACTACGCAGCGTGGGTCGGGCTCGCGGTGTGTACTTTAATTGCTGCTGTGTTATATACTGACTCTCTACTGTTACAAAAACTACACAAGGCTGAATAGTCAATGAGCAGAGTTAAAACTAGCCAGTTCATGACAGGGCTTATGCCTCCTTTAATGTTAAAAGTAATGTGAACTTGTTGAATCTTACAGTCTAATGCGGACGGTGGGTAGCAGCTTAGCATACCCAAACAGGAGTCCTGCGTGGAAGAACCTTGCTCGCCTTGTGTGGTAAAATTAAACTTCATTAGCTGTGTTAATGGCGTGAACGTACACATTGCGTGGCAACTTTCGTCGGTAATTTCAGTTCTATTGTTACAAAACTTGCTGCTCCTCTAGCCTGTTGATTAAAACTGGTCATTGAAATCACCGTTAATTCTCTGTAACCTGTATTTTGTCCTGCCATTGAAATCAATTGTGTGCCGAAAGCTGTGACCTAACTTATCTGCAGAACTTCCACCACACACATACCGTAGCTCAGAATCGTTTACGTGTTGCTTCTTAAACCTCAGCTAACCCTCGGAGACGCTCAGCTACGCTGTGGCGTGCTTCCTCCAGTAGCGCGTGCCGATGACTGACTGTTGCGCTCTCTATGCGTAATGGTAGAGTTATGCCACTCAAAACAACTTGCTCCCATGGAAAGTTCTTTGACAGGCACGAGGCAGCACCGCTGGAGAACTGTGGACGACTTTGATACGCGAAAACAAGGCGGTAGAGTAAATAAGGATGCAGTGTGGTAGACACCGAGTGCCTGTCGGGGCGACGCCAGTGCAGCTAGTACGTTCCACAGAAGCCGGCAGTTCTCTAGGCTCAGGTTTCACGCTCACTGCTAAAAGTCAGACCTCTGGCACTCCACTCAAACACTGTTCAGTTTACTATGCTGTAGCATAAAGGTGGAGGATGAAGAGAGGGGGAGATGAGGGGGGAGGGGGTATTTCTCTTGTTCTGGATGACTCAATAGCGTCAAACCCATAGAGTTATTATGGGCTCAGTCCTGAAAACGGAAGAGAGTTTCTTTGCGTCACACTGTTGCTTGTTTCTTTTGAGCAGTATAACTGTTTTAGTGTTGAACCCATTATAGTAGTATTAGTAGTACTGAAGTACTTTCACCTGTCGTCTTCACACCATCTGCTTCACAAACTATACACTTCCTTTGCACATGTGTAGTTTTCTCTCACCCTCCCCTCTGTCTCTCTGTCTCTCTCTCTCTCTCTCTTTTCTCTCTCTCTCTCTCTCTCTCTCTCTCTCTCTCTCTCTCTCTCTCTCTCTCTCTCTCTGTCTGTCTGTTAGGTCAGCTTAGTTCAGGTATGTTTTAAGCCTACTACTACTTTTAGTAATACATCTATAATTTGTACAGAAGAGCTTCGTTTTTTTTGTGTTTTTAAAAAAAATAGAAACCCCGATAATAAGAAGTCTCGGATCAGTGGCTGATGAAGCATTTCCAGACCAAGGTTTGACGAGTTAACATGAACACCGCCATCACCAACAACAATAAAATCACCACCATGAACACTACCAACAATAATATAATTGTTAACAACAATGCAATAATAATAATAATAATAATAATAATAATAATAATAATAATAATAATAATAATAATAATAATAATAACAACAATAACAATAATAGTAAACACCATCACTTTACATCACCACCACCATAAACATTAACAACATATCATCACCACCATAACCAACAATAATCACAATATCACTACCATCAGCTACTCGGAAACTGCGACATAACAACAACAACAATAATAATAATAATAATAATAATAATAATAATAATAATAATAATAATAATAATGCAGGATGTTGTTGTTTGTTTATTTCTTTATTTGTTGTTGAAGGTTAGATTGACTGCCTTCTACACCTTTATTGAAGTGAGGGAGGAAACCAAAGTACCGAGAAAAATCCCTTGGTGACCTTTAAAAAAAAAAGAAAAAAAAAAAAGATTCGTACCTAACATCCTAAAGTAGTGACCACATTTGGCTTAAGTTTTACGGCTCATGCATTGGGTTATGAGATTTTTCATTGTCCGGAATGTTAAGGGGTGGCCACACCTTTTGAGTTTAGAGGCAACATTTGGCTTACGTTTTACAGCTTATTCATTGGGTCGGAGGTAGTGGCGCCATGTTTATCACGGCCCGGTTCGAATTCATAAACGTGTATAGCTGTGTAATTTTACTACAAGAAGACACTTTTTCATGACGATGTAATGTACTTTTTCACGATTTGACTATAATATGAAACAACTTTACTAAGATCGACACGCAACAATAGAATTCAACTGCCTTAGCTCGCCAAGTCGTGTGTAACATACAAACTGTATTGTGCGTAATTGTGTGTTTGGGAGAAGTTTAGTTTGACCTCTAAACTTGTGACGTCACACTCTCGCTTCTGATTGGTCCTCGTAAGCCCGGCTTATGTTGTTGTTTTTTTTTGTAGAAGAAACCAAACATGCGCTTGTGATGCCGGCACAAAGGTGTCCCCTATATTCTCCAGGTGTCCGGGGACGTTAATTTAGTAACTAACTAACCGATGCCGCCCCATACCCTTAATGTGTCCGGGGACGTTAATTTACTCATACTGTGATGCCGGATATCTCAGTTGGTAGAGCTTCTTACTAGTAACCGAAAGTTCCTTGGTTCAAATCCCGGATTGGCCAACGTGTGACCGTCTTATTTTCCCCTTGCCATCAACTGGTTCGCTGGTGTCAGAATAATGTGACCAGTATTTGTCTATACACTCTGGTGTTGTGTGACTATAACCTACTATTAACCTTTCAACATGCGTTATCCTTGTGAAATTTTACGTTAGCCAGTACGCAAGGAAATACATAAGGAACTCATAAGCGCAACACAAGTGTAGCCGGGTGCTACAGGTCAATGTGGCCGGGCTTTAAGTCACGTAAGTTTTGTCTTCCTGCGGGGTCTGAACCCGCGATCGACCTTTGGCATAGGAAAACCAGCAGCGCCGTCCCATCAGCTGTGCTACGGGAAAGGCGGAGGGTGACAGCTGAACGTGAATACTGTGGCGAGAAGCTGGAACAACTGGAAATGTCTGCAGGACAGATCAGGTTTCTCGCTTTGCTACACCACGCAGCTGAGATCTCTGACAGCCCTCATCCTTATTCATTGTCGCTGCCATACACACTGTCTGAGCCAATTCACAACTTTCCGGCACCTGTCATAAAAACTCGTGGGTATCGCCATTATAAATTAAAACGAGGTTAGCATGAAACCAAGTTCCGGTCTAGCTTGTTTTGCTTTTATCAAAGCTTGATGCGTGACTTTTAAATATGGCAAATTGCCGAAAACGACGATTGTTAGAGCCAGAAAACGAGTGGGATAAGTATAAAAACGGTGGAGGAAGTACATGCTCAGTGAAAGGATGCAAAAAACAATCGTAGAGGCCTGTATTTGTGGCGATTTCGGAGGTGCGTCGATCATCGACAGAAAGTGAAACAAGACCTGAAGACTCTTGTAGTTTTCCATAGCTTCGCCGTCGCAACCTTCACAAAACACGAAGTAACTGACTATGTTACGCGAGCGTTGTGGCCAAGTGGGCTAAGGCGGGACTAACTTGCCTTGTTCACAAGCCATAAACCTATGGCGCCTGACAGGTGTGGGTTCGAGCCAGCATCTGGGCGTTATGTTTTTCCGAATATTTTTCAAAATTCACAAATAATGTTAGGTAGGTAGGGTTTAGGCGCGCCACTGGCGATAGAAAGGGATAATAAACTGCAGCAAAAAAATAAAAAATATGTGAGGGTACGATACAGGTGGCCAGTGACACATGTTATTATTCTTGAATATTTGGAAATAACTCACTAAAACACGCGGAGAAAAAAAAACGGAAGTTTGTTTCATTGAGGGGATTCCCGTTGGTGCATAGGATAGCAGAAAAGTGTGAATACTGCGAGGAAGCATTACGCCGTACATTGATTAAGATGACACTGTACTACTCGTACAGCAAAATCGAGATTCGACGAGGCTTAATTTCTTTTTTGTGTTAAAAAAATTTTAACGTTAAAATAAATGATTAAATTTAATGGAATTTACTATGACTCCCAAATTAGCAGGCAGCATTATTGCACTGGCTCTAGTACTGCAACTTTGGCTTTCAAATTAAGGGGCAGCATTATTGCACTGGCTCTATAGTATTCCCCTACTGCACTACAGCCTTAGGGGCTGGTTGGCCTTTTTAAAGACCATTTCCAACGTCTTAGTAGCCTTTTTGGCCGAAAGAGTGGGGATGTCCCCTTTATAAGGCATTATCCACGAAAAAAACAAAACAACATGAACCCAGTTACTAAGACCGCATTTTAAAATATTTCTGTGAAACTGTTCCTTTTTCCCTAGTCAGTGGTTGCTTTCACGTTCCATAGTTTGAAAATAACTGTGAAACTATAACTGTTAAGCACATAATATTGGTTCTTTTCTCCTCTCACAACGGGTTTAGGGTTGCATAATATATATTTTTAATACACACCAACTCAAAGTCTGACGTCGGGAAATATTATTTAAGGGAGGAGGAGTGGAGAGGGGGGGGGGAGAGAAAGAACTAGTTATAATTAATATTAAAAGCTGTATTGTACACTCGTGAGTTGTTTCCTTACGCTCTCTCTTCAAGCAGCACACACACAGACATACACCAAAGCACGCATGCACATACACGCTCAGGCGCGCAGCGCACCCCCCCCCCCCCCCCCCAAAAAAAAAAAAAAAATACATTCACGCACGCGCGTGCACATATATAAATCCCATTGACGTCGGTTTGCGACTTACTATTAACAACAGCAAAACCACCAAACTGCATAATATTTAGGTGTCCCTGTAACCTTTCGGTCTTGGGAGAGGGAGGATAACCCTTCCCGGCGTTTCTTAACATGAAGCATCGCTAGCACTGACCTGTAATGTAGTATCCATGATCACTAGCGTGTGGCCAGACCACTGCACTACTGCGCCACCCACATAACATTTAGCATACTATAAACAAAACTGACCCAAGAAACGCTCCTTTGACTAACGGCGCTCGTGCGTACGTATAATTAATTGAGTGATGCCCGACACTATTTAATGACATTCGCCCACGTTGAATATGATCCCGCCATGCGTGATGTGTTCCATGAGAGTCAAAGGCAGCTCGTGAATTACAACATGGACTGGAACCATGGAAGTACAAACTATGGAAACACATCTCCTTCTTTCTATGACTAAGGGAGTTCGCAGCCAAGTCACGTGGTACCCCTTGGGGTCATGAGCAATCTTGCCACTGTAGATTGTTCTAACCTATAAAGGGAAAAGTGAAAGCCCAGTTGAAAACCTGTCTTGACTTTGTAGGCATGACAGATTCACCGCGGCAACAGTTCCCCCCCCCTTCCCCCCCCCTTCCCCCCCCCTTCCCCCCCCCTTCCCCCCCCCTTCCCCCCCCCCCCCCCCGTTGGAGTGCCGGGGGTTTCAGTATAAATAGTATCCCCACTTTATGGAAATTTAGTGCTTTAAATTCCCACTGTCGCTGTCTTCCTCATTTGCTCTTTCCCATTCCTGATCTGTCCTATCACTCTGCTATACTATCTTCTTCTTCGCTAGATCAATGACCTACATTTTTTCTTGAAAACTCTTCCTGGACAAGACTCTTTGTTTGTGTATGGGGTCTGTTGGATCAGCTTGGGAGTGTTGGACGCTTTCTGCCGGGTGGTCACTAGGGCTTCCTATGATGTATTATTTAGCAATATAGGCATTTTATATGTATGTGTTTTGTTGATGATTTATAATGATGTTTGTATTCTATTTTGTTTTTGTAACCGGGGGTTCGAGTAGTTGGGGTAAAGCCTCAGCCGTCCCCAGCATGGGATGTCTTTATTGTAAAGTGACTGGCCGGTGGAGGGCATTCAGTTTTCCCACTAGGGTTGTTTCAGCAGATCTTTTATGCGGATCGGGGGTTGTCCTGTCCTGATTTGGCTCGTAAGAGTCCGCTGGACCTAAAGCAACAATCAATCAATCAATCAAAAGTCACGTGGTTTTGCCCTTGTGTTCGATACTTCCGGTTGCAGAAAGTCTTATGTCCGCATCATGGAAGTACAAACCATAGACCAATTATAGATGACCTTGTTGAGGCATGTAGATACTTTTTCCTTTCTAAATTTCTATGTACTAACGAAGAAGAAAAGTGTAAGTACTAGATTTATTGTTCTTCATCGATTTTTGAAATGTGAAACCTGATGTTTTCGACTGTGCAAATAGCCGCTATCGGAGAGACCGCCATTGACGTGTCATTCACTCATTGTCACTTCTTCTTCTTCTTCGTAATACTGTGGATACCCCGTATTCGAGGAAAATGATTCCACAAGGTGCATGCTGGGTGTGTTCTTGTTACCGGCACTCACCCGTCTTGGACATGAGCGTCACGATCTTTAAAGTCCGTTATGATGGAATGTATGCGACTAGACCTCGGTTTATACTCTCATCAGAAGAAGTAGGAAATGGGAGTAAAGTGTCTTTCCCAAGAAAACAACACAATTCCCCGACCATGGGCTCGAACCCGTGACCTTCAGATCCGCAAGCCAAAGCTCTACCAGTAGGCCACCGTGCTTACCTAGGCCAAAACATGCGAGGCAAGGTAGAGATCTAGATTGTAGTCAATTTTTATCATGAACATTTTCATGATACATTTCTAACTTTAGTACTGTATACATTTAATCTGTCGTTGTTTTTGACTTATTTCTTTTAGTTTACGGCGAAACAGCAGCAACTGCCCTGAGGGCGACGTTTGACGGACATGTCAACAGGGTCAAAATATCACTATCAAAACATGTACGCCATTCAGCAACCGGAAGTTTGGAACACACACGTCCCAAAAAGACGGGAAGCAGAGAACTTCGGGACTTCTCGCCAAAAGCCGTGCATCCATATACTGAAGAATCCATGCTGGAACGGAGCGAGTTGTGTGGGATGAGAGAGAGAGAGAGAGAGAGAGGAAAAGAGAGAGAGAGAGAGAGAGAGAGAGAGAGAGAGAGAGAGAGAGAGAGAGAGATCCGTATCTTCCATCTCCTCCTCTTACGACTAAGATTCCTACCATAGCTACAACTCTATCACAGGTATGGTATTATACCACTGTCCTCTTCCTGCTGCTGCGACTGCTGCTGCGGCTACTACTACTACTACTACTACTACTACTACTACAGTCTACTAGCCCACTTTTATCCTGTGGTGGGCCACATAAAAGTGGCCACTTTTCACTGTTCATATCAGCAGTATGACTGCTGTGGTGATTCAATGTTGATTTAGGTCACCTCTGTCCTCTTCACTGGAATAATTATCCCTGTCTGCCATATCGCCAATGGTGGGTGTAGACGTTACACTTCAGCGCTCATTCATCACTACTACTTCTGCTAGTAGTAGTAGTAGTAGTAGTAACAGTCGATGTTCATAGTTCTTTGTTATGATTATCTCTCATTGTGTTACTTGTGTGCAGTTTATCATGTCCATCAACAGCCATCCGCCTTTTCCTTGCCTCGTAGATCTTACTACAAGTTATAAGCCACCATCTGCTGTATGCTTTTGTAGTTGTATTAGGAGACTTGAACACTTCAATCTTGGTGAAGACCTCAATAATGGTATTGGATGCAGTCTATACGTAACATTTCAAAATATCAAAATTCCAGTTCCTGTCCGTCTTCTAATGGCGACTCGCCTTTACCACACATTGTTTGAGCGATAAACGTGTGTTTGGTGTGTATATGTGGGAATGTAATATTAATAATAATAATTAACATTTATATAGCGCCCTTTCTAATGAAAGCTCAGAGCGCTTTACATTCACATAAGACACTTCTTCTAAAAACTAAAATGAGTAAACAATTACATGGTAAACAAAACATACAGAATTTAAGTACATAATATAAACACGCACGCACACACACACACACCTACACACACGCACACATACCAAGTTCAACACGAATTTAAATTGTGCTGTCATCAAAGGAACGTTTGAACAGATGGGTCTTGAGGCCAGAACGAAAGGCAGCAGATGTTTTGGGAAAAATGGAGAGACATGGGAAGGGAGTTCCAGACGGTGGGAGCAGAAAATGAAAATGAGCGTTCACCAAAAAATGTGTGTGTAACATACGAGAGTATGTTGCAGATCGCCGTGCTCTGAGTCTGTTTTAGGAATAAAGCGCGTATAGCATCCATTATTATTATTATTATTATTATTATTATTATTATTATTATTATTATTATTATTATTATTATTATTATTATTATTATTATTATTACTACTACTACTACTACTACTACTACTACTTCTACTACTACTACCACTACCACTACAACTACTACTATTACTATAATTACTTATTTACTTATTACTTTATTATTATTATTATTATTATTATTATTATTATTATTATTATTATTATTATTATTATTATTATTATTATTATTACTGCTGCTGCTGCTCCTCCTCCTCCTCCTCCTCCTACTACTACAACTACTACTACTACTACTACTACTACTACTACTACTACTACTACTACTACTACTACTACTACTTCACTCTTTTTGTATTTGTACTGGGAGACTTGAGTTGTAAGTCACCCACAGAAGCGTCCGGTGCTTTCCAGCTGTTGGTGATGTAAGATGAACTTTTGTACACGTTGGTGGTGATCGCCAGTGCACATTTTGGGGTTCGGTCTGGCACAATGCCACTCCACCGCTGCTACTCTCGCCACACCTCAGTACATACAGCAGCTAGCCGTGAATCGTGTTGCTCACATCCCTGCCCCAACTTCATTGTAGTGGAGTGAAGTGTTTGACAGCTGCTAGGCCGCTGTGGCCTTCTCATTATGGTACATAGGATTGTACTACTACTACGCCGGCCCGGCTGGTTCCTCCTAGTGAAGTGATAGGGTTACAAATACTGTGTTATCTCTCCGAGATTTATTATTTCAAAGATCTGCAGATATAATTTGTTGTGTAAGAAGGATGATGGAATTTTCAATGATTGTATTGGTGTTTGTTTCGTTGGGGCGTACGCAAAGTTGTTAACAATCTGGAGCGATTATTTTTGTGTTTCATTCATTTTATTTCATCTTTCCACATAGCTATAGATTTAAGGTGTGTGTTAATAGCGGAATTTCCTTTAATAGTGCAAATACTTTATCATCTCTTATTGATTTCTCAGTTATTTAAAAAGATCTGGAGTGATGAAATGGTGTTGTGTTTTATTTCACGATGTTGATCGGGCCATATACACTTTAGCCAGTTTAGGTGTGTGTACATAGTGGAATTTACAATAGTAGTACAAATACTGTATTATCTCTTAGAGCTTTCTTAATTATTCACAAATCTGGAGCGATTAAAAGATGTTGTGTTTTATTTTATGATGTTTGATGGGGCCATAGCCTTTAGGTGTGTGTACATAGCAGACTTTCCAAGAACTGTGCACATTTCTTTATTTTCTCAGAGATTTCTTAGTTATTCAACAAATCTGGAGCGATTATTGGTAGCGTGCTTCGTTATTATCATGATGTTTATCGGTCGTTGACATAGACGTTAAGTGTGTGTAAATAGCAGAATTTTCAGTCATAGTACAAATGCTTTATCAATTTTCATCTCTCAGAAATGTCTTAGTTGTTCTAATATATGTTATGTTATAATATTTTCAGGATGTTGATCGGTCATAGACTTTAGTTGTGTAATTAATGGAATATTCAGTGATAGTACATTGGTGTTTATTATCTCTGTTTTCTTAGATATTAAAAAAAATATGGAGCGAATTGTTGGCGTGTTTCATTATTGTCATGCTGTTGATCGGGGCATAGACTGTGTGTGTGTGCGTGCGTGCGTGTGTGTTTGTGTGTGTGTAAATGGTGAAATTTGCAATGACAGTACATCGGTGTTGGTTTCATTAGAGTAGTAGTTTAAGCTTATTAGGCATAGCTTTGCCTGCGTATTCGGCAGATAAGCCTATATAATTTTGATACATTCGTTTTCTTGATGTGTCTATTAATAGCACCAAAGTTGATTCTAAAAATAGCGCTGCCGACTAAAGTGTGAATAGTGGGCAGTTGCATGTTTATACACCAAGGAAGGCAACACCTAACATTCAAAGCTGAGGGGTCGATTTTGAGCAAAGATTGTCCCGTCCATTGTATCAAATTTTAAATGTGACAACAATACAGTTGCGAGACATTTCTAAGGTAAGTTCAGGATCACCCAATAATAAACTTGTAAGCAAACAACCATCGTTAACACCGGAGCCATGAGTGTTGCTGAGGGCAGAGAAAGATGGAGTACGCTGGTTAAAATGGTGCCCCTACGACTTTCGAGTTACGGGATAGGCTAGAGATGGAGATGGACAACAACACAATGTTATCGTTATAGAAAGAAATGGTAAACAGACACAATATTGTAAACTACCGACTAATACTATCCCCCTGACTAATACTTTCCAGATGCAGATACATTTACATAATAGCTTTGGTGAGTCAGCGTGGTGCGGTAGCCGTTCAGTGGTTACGTAGAGTTATTACTACTGAAGCTAGCTAGACACCCATGGTATAGGGTTCCTTGGCATTCCGGCATAGCTCAGTGGTAGAGAGTTGGCCTAGCAAATTGATGACCCAGGTTCGAATCCCGTGGTGGGCCAAGTTAAAAAGGGACTCTTTTTTTCACTGTCAATTTAACATAATGATTAAGTGCTCTGGTGGTTCAGTGTTGATTTAGGTTCCCACTCCTTCCCTGGGATAGTTTTGTATCCCCCGTCCGCTGAATATACCCTATGGTGGGGAAGGACGTTAAACTTCCATGTTTCATTCATGAAATGCTACAAGTTGATTCCTGTCTTTGGGCTTATGCGGTTCTTATTTATTTGTTTAGTAGTAACTTACTCTTACAGTGATCCTAAAGGGGGGGGGATGACTTGAGTCCACACTGCGTAGCATGGCCTTGGAGAGGCGACATTAGCCTCGGCCGTCTCTGCTACGCTCTGTGGACTGGGACTGAGTCTTGCGAGAGATGAAGAGAACCAATCTGGCCTACAATCATCGAAGACAGATGTTTGGTTTGTTTAAATTCCGTTCTTTGGTTTATTCCTTCATCTCCCCCAGCTATGCTTAACACTGACGTAGGGCGTGAACGCAAGGCTTAGACTAAAGTTGCTCTTCGTGATTAAGGCACGAAGCTTTTAAGGACGCAGAGAGGTTTCTCCGGGTGCTCCGGTTTTTTCGTTACTAGATGCAGTCAGATCTAATTTTCAAAATTAAAAATTGATTTCTCTTCCGCCTTCTGTAATAGTGATATCTACAGATCGCCCGCGCTTTTAGTTCCATTGACGACAAAGCGCGTGATAGCATCCTAGTAGTAGTAGTAGTAGTAGTCGTAGTAGTTGTAGTAGTAGTACTAGTAGTAGTAGTCGTAGTAGTAGTAGTAGTAGTAGTCGTAGTAGTAGTTGTAGTAGTAGTAGTTGTAGTAGTAGTAGTAGTTGTAGTAGTAGTTGTTGTAGTAGTTGTGGTTGTAGTAGTTGTGGTTGTAGTAGTTGCAGTTGTTGTAGTTGGGATAATTATCTGCTTTATATTCATATGCATACATTTGTATACAGTATACATACATGTTGTATACCTAAATTCCTAACTATATGTTACATAGGTTGCGGAAATTGATTCTTAAAATCGTCTGCTAAAGTCACTGAGTCACTTACGAGTTTTCAACATTAACATTACGGCTGGGCAATTGCTGATGACTGTGACAGCGTCTGTATAATTTGCGTAATATCTGCACGACGTGATAGTCTGACGTCTGCCGTCCTCTGTTGCCAGGTCATTTGTTATCGGTGTCATGTTGATTGGAATTTGCATCATGATTATTACAATTATTCCAAATTTTTGTTGTGACTGTCTGTTTCCAGCTCCATGTATTGCCATGGCGACAACCGATCATGATATTGTGTTTAAAATTGTTTATTTATTATTCCTATTACTGTTACTATTATTATTATTTTTATTTTTACTATTATTATTATTATTGTTATTGTCACGAAGAGAGGGGTTGGGGGATGGGGGTTAAGCTATTAATCTCTAGCGCGTTATTACCTCCTTTGAATAGGTTAATGGTGCGGCGACATTCAGGAGATTAATGCTGGGCCAACTTAATAATCAGACAGGGAAAAAGACGAGAACGAAAATAAAGTTACAATAGTCAAGAAATTCACATTCAAAGGCCAATCCGGGTAATTGCGGTTTCTATAACTATCTACTTTATTTAATTTAAATTGGAGAGTCTGGGTCAGATGCTTCTAGCGTGAGTCATAGGCGTAGCGTCTTTTAGTAAGGAGTAGTCTGGAGGTTTTCTGGATAGTCAATGTTTGGGATACTAGAGCTATCGTTGACTGATCTCATCACCGGGCGAGAGTGTATCTGTATGGTTTCAAAAGTCACTCTGGTAATCTGGCGAGGGGGGATTCTCGTAGGCTTAGGCACTTAGCTATGTACTGTAGTGCGGAGATTTGTCCAGGATACTCTGGATGGCTGGTTGGCGTTAGTAGCAGGGTGTGGGCGAAAGATGCAGGTCAGTGGTCACGCGATGATGACTCATGGACCACGAGTGCCCGTCTGGTTGTTGTGGCACAGGTATCGAATTCGGCTTACGTGGCTAGCCGGCTGGAAAATGGTGAAGTCCCAAGTCTCGCTTCTCATTGACCTCCTGCGTTGACAGGGGCCTGCGGCGGGTCAGTGACTGGGAGTTGATACAAAGCCGGGGTGATATGCCCGGTACAGGAACCCGTCTGCAATGTATACAGACGCTGTATCAGCTGGGGATAGGGATAGTGCGGATTCAGGGCCTGTGGTTATGATAGCCCGTCTCAGAATTCAAATTGGCTTGACCGGTCATGGGGTGAGCCAGTGCAAATACCAACAGTCAAACAATGTATCTAGCTTTACTGGGCCAAAGTGGAGTTTATTGGCAGCCGCTAGTAAGAGATACATTCGGCGCATAGGATGGGGTTGACAACATGGCAAATACTTATACATTGGGGCAAGCGGAAAGCAAATGGAGGGTACAGGGCAAATGGGGTGTAGGTCTGGGCTGTACTGTGGACTTTAATCTATATGGAGGGACAGTATGGCATGGGATATTTACACAGGGGCCAAGCGGAGCATACAAGCATAAATCCAAACATGTCATGGGTCATATACAAGGTGGAAAGTATGTGCAAGGGAGAAATACAAGTCATAGCGACGCATCAAGGCAAAATTATAAACATGAACATACATATTGACAGGACGCATGAACATGATGGGCGAACGACGGGTGATGGGTCTGCTATATGACAAAGAGTAAGTTCCCTCTCTTACCTTAACTTAGACGGGTGGAAGCACAAGGGTACTGTCGAAACTCAGAGGTCACTCGGTGATGTTGACGTGTTTTCGGACAGCTGGTACTTCAAGGCAGGAAGGCTGGGGTCTGACGCTATGTCAGGGCTTGTGCCAGGCTTTAAGGAAGTGTCCCGGGGGGCGGGGCTTAAAGACTGGGCGAGCGAGCCGGCTAAAGATGGCTGGGTAGGGAGAGATGATGGCTGGCTGAGCGCGGTGCTGGACGGCTCGCGGCCGGGCTCAGAGTTGCAATTGCACGCCTCGTCACAGAGGCCCCCCCAAGGAAAAAGGCGAGGACGTAGGACTCGACGAAGACGCGGCCAATCAGCTCTGAGGTCGGCTGCCGGGTGAGACGATGGTTGGCGATGATCCGGGTGATGCGGGGCGATGCGGGGTTCAGGGTAGTCAATGGCGGATGCCCAAGGCTGGGGTCCGCGGAGCTGCCGGGTTTCGGCTACGGTTAGAGGGCGGCGGCGGGAATGAAGGCTGGGGCGTCGGCCCTCAGGGGCGACTCGCTGGAGTCGGTTGCGGGGTGACGGCTGAGGAAGTCTGCGCCGTGGTTGTCTTTTCCTGGGATGTGCTCCAGCTGGAAAGAGTACGCTTGGAGCAGCAGAGCCCATCTCATCAGCCGGGCGTTGAGCGATTTGGATGTCGCCAAGAAGGAAAGCGGCTGATGATCCACTTGGACGGTAAAGTGCGAACCGTAGAGATACAGTTGGAACTTCTGGACTGCCCAGACGAGGGCGAGACACTCCTTCTCCGACGTGGCGTAATTCTGTTCGGCCGGCTTGAGTTTCCGGCTGGCGTACGCGACGGGGAAGAGCGTCGGGGCGTCCGCGGAGTCCCGTTGAAGTAGAACGGCTCCGAGGCCTACGTCGCTGGCGTCTGTGCGCAGGACGAAGGGCTGTCCGTGGTTGGGGAGTCGCAGGACCGGCTGGGACGTCAGCTTGTCCTTGAGCTCCTGGAAGGCAGCTTCACATTGCGGGGTCCAGAGGACTCGGTCCGGTGCGGTTTTCCGGGTTAGACTGGATAGTGGCGCGGCGATCCCGTTGTAGCCGGGTACAAATTTCTGATAGAAGCCACTCAGTCCCAGGAAGGACTGAACATCTTTCTTGGTCTTGGGGCGTGGCGCGTCTCGAAGGCGCTGGACGGTCTTTTCCAGGGGCCGGAGCTGTCCACGGCTGATGGTGTGGCCAAGAAATTCCAGCTCCTGATAGCCGAACTGGCATTTGGTCGGCCGGGCAGTGAGGCCAGCTTCTTTGAGGCGGCGTAAGAGTTGGCGCACCACTCGCAGGTGCTCCTCCCATGTCTCCGTTGCGACGAGTATGTCGTCCATAAATGAGTGTATGAACGGACAGTGGAGGGGGTCCAACAGCTTCCGCATCATCGTGCTGAAAATACTGGGGGCATTGTGCAGACCAAACGGCAGAACGTTGAATTCGTAGTGGCCGTCCATCGTGCTGAAGGCTAGGTACTGGCGGGATGAAGGGTGCACGGGAATCTGATAAAAGCCTTTGCTCAGATCCACTCGGGAGAAGTATCGGGCGGATTGTAGCTTTGCAAACAAGTCGGTGGGGTCGGATAGGGGTCCGGGCACGAACTGGGTTACAAGGTTCAACTGCCGGAAGTCGATACAGAGGCGATGTTCTCCGCTGGGCTTCCGTGATAGAACTATTCCTGCGCCGTAGGGGGAACGGGAGGGAGCGATGACTCCGGCTTGTAGCAGAGCCTCTACTTCCGTTCTGACTACTTGCTGCTGGGAAAGTGGGACGGGGTACGGTTTCTGGCGGACGGGAGTGGGGTCCGTCAGGGTCAGTCGAACTTCTTCCAGGTCCGTCCTCCCAGGAATGTCGGTGAGGACTTCCCGGTATTCCGCTACGATGGCGCGTAGTTGGCGTTGCTGGCCGGCGGGGAGTGAGGGGTCCAGAGAGACGTCCCGGAAGGATTCCTTCCCTTTTAGCGGAAATTCGGCGACGCCGGTCTCTGTGCCATCCACTTCGACGGCCAGCGCGACCGTGAGTAGCGAGTGGGAGTCTGGGGCGGGTGCAGGTTGCTCCAGGTACCGCTTGAGCAGATTGATGTGGTGGGTCCTGGGCTTTCCGCCTACCTCGATGCGATAGGTGGTACGTGAGAGCTTCTCAAGCACCGGGTAGGGTCCTTGCCAAGCTATGTCTAGCTTGTTTGTGCCGCTGGGGAGGAGCAGTAGGACTTGGTCTCCTACCTGTAGCTCTCGGTCCCGGGCGCGGCGGTTGTGATAGCGGGCTTGTCTTTCTCTCGCCTTCTTCAGGTTGGCGGAGGCGGCTTTCCAGGTGGCCTTGAGGGTTTCTTGGAGCTTCGTGACGTATTTCGTTGCGTCGACCGGTGCCTCGTCCAGTTTGGCGTCGGTCCAGCTACGTCGCAAGGCGGCTAGAGGTCCGGAAAGGGGTCTTCCAAAAAGCAGCGTGGAAGGCGTATATCCGGTGGAGGTGTGCGGGGTTTCTCGATACGCGAAGAGCGCTGACGCGACGTATGTGTCCCACGCTTCCGGCTGTTCGTCGGCGATCTTGCGGATTATCGAGATAAGAGTCCCGTTTAGGCGCTCGACCTGTCCGTTGCTAGCGGGGTGGTAGGGTGGAGTCCGGATATGGCGGATGCGGAGTAGTTGAAACACCTCTTGCATGAGTTTCCCGGTGAACTGGGACCCGTTGTCGGTCAAGATGTTGTCCGGGAATCCGACTCGAGTGAATATGGTGACGAGCGCGTCGGCGACTCGGGCGGCCTCGATCTTTGGTAGAGGAACGGCTTCACACCACATCGAGCAGGCGTCGACCAGGGTTAGTAGGTACTGGTTCCGCTTCTTGGTCCGCGGGAGGGGTCCTACGATGTCGACTGCCACTCGTTGGAAGGGTGTTCCGACAACGACTGTGGGGCTGATAGTGACCGGGACGGTGTGATGGCGGGGCGAGTATCGTTGGCACTGGCTACAGGACTTGACGTAGCGCTTCACGTCTTCGGTCATCCCGGGCCAGTGGTACTGAGCGCTGATGCGTAGTGTGGTCGCTCCTATACCCATATGTCCGCTGAGGGGCATGCTATGGCCAAGTTCCAGGACTTGGGGGCGAAGTGTCGCAGGCACGACGAGTTGAGAATGGTCGTCCTTCTGACGGAAGAGGAGTCCGTCCTCGACGAAAAAGTCCCCGGACTTGGGTGGAGTGCGTGCGGCGGGAAGCTTACCGTAGCACTTGCGGAGGGTGACGTCGCTTTCTTGGGCCTTCCGGATCTGTTCCGGCATCTGGTTGGGTATCGGGGGTGGTGTCGCGGCTGTTTTCGCCTGGGCGCGCGTCTGGACGGCGGCCATCGACTCCACAGGCTGGGGCGGCATCCCCAAGAACACGTATCGGCATCCTAAAATCAGGTCGTACAGGGGCTGGTCCATCACGGCAGCTTGAATGGTCCCCGTTACGTATCGGCTGGTGACTTGGATCCGGGCTATAGGGAGCGTGGTGCTGGGTTGGGACGCGTCGGCCAACTTCAGGGTGATAGTCTCGCCGGTCAGGTCTTGTTCCCTGATGAACGAGCGGCGGACGACGGCGTCGAAGGTGAGACCAGTGTCGTATAGACAGTGGGCTGGGCGATTGTTGACGGTCACTTGCTCAGTGACGGCCGGTCGATCGGCGGGAGTGACGACGGGGGTTACCGGTTTCCCGTCGGGGGTAACTTGGCGTAGGGCTAGTACGGTACCTTGTTTGCGACGCTGGTCGCTGATGCGGCGAAAACATTTCTCCCGGGTATGTCCTCGGCGCTGGCAGTAGCCGCAGTAGAGCTCTGTGCTCCGCTTCCCTGGCTCTGCTCCGGGGTTCGGGCGTCCTTTGGGCGGTTGTGGACGGTGGTTCGCTGGCGGGACTGGCCGGCGAGGCTGGTGGCGGGTATCTGGCGACGAGGGTGCGGGGGGATCACGGCGAGGCTGTCTGTCGTCGGGATGGGCGGTGAGATAGCGGTCCGCGACGATGATCAGATCTTCAAGGCGAGCGGCGCCCTGTTCGGCGGCGAAGGTCCGAAGTTCCGCTGGCATGGTCCCTCGGAGTTGTTCGGCGAGCATCAACTCTAGCAATCCATCGTATGTCCTGGGTTCGTCAGTTTGCTCAATCCATTTGTCCCGTAGCGTAGCTAGACGGTCGGCAAACTGCGTGAACTTCTCCCCTTTCTCTCTCCGGAAGTTCCGGAAATTCTTGCGGTAGTGCTCACCTGAGAGCTCAAAACCATGCAGTAGGGCTCTCTTGAGGGCGGGATAGTCTCCCTCCTCGGAAGTCGGTGTCTTGGCCAGAATCTCATAGGCCTTCCCCTTAAGGCCATGACTGAGCTTGCGATACCAGAACTGGGGGTCAAGACCGTTTTCTCTCGCGACTCGTTCGAATCGGCCGAGATAGACTTCAATCGATTCGTCCCGTTCGACGAATGGGTCCAGGGGGAAGTTCATCCCCGGAATCGGCGGGGGGGGGGGGGGGGGTGCGGGTATCCCGGTGCTGGTGGCGAAGCTGGGGGCGAGTAGCGAGTAGTCTTCGCTAGCGGGCGATGCGATACCCAAATCGCGGCGGTCGCGCTCAAGTTGGAGGAGTGCTTGGCGCCGTTCGAGCTCCTTATCCTTCCTTTTCTCTTCCAGTGCCGCTACCCTCTCGTCCTCCTCCTTCCTCCTTGCGGCGGCTCTCTCCTCCTCCGCTATCCTCTCTTTCGCCTCCTCTCTTCTCCGCTCGGCGGCTCTCTCCTCCTCTGCAAGCTTCTCCTTCGCCTCCTCTCTCCTCCGCTCGGCGGCTTTCTCCTCCTCTGCAAGCTTCTCCTTCGCCTCCTCTCTCCTCCGCTCGGCGGCTTTCTCCTCCTCTGCAAGCTTCCGGGCGGCGGCTTTCTCCTCCTCTGCAAGCTTCCGGGCGGCGGCCCGTTCCTCCGCGGCGATGCGCTCTTTCTCCTCCTCTTTCTTCGCCTCTCGCTCTTTGGCCCTCTCCTCCCTCTTCAACTTTTCCTCTGCCACGTCAGCATCTACGTTAGCCAAGACGTAGTCTTTGAGTTCGGTGCCGGCGAGCCCTAAGCTCTCGCCAATACTCTTGTACTTAAGAGCAAGCTCTCCCCGGTCGGCCATGGTAAGGGAGGTAACTTACCCTGTAAAAGGTCCTAACCGGAATGAGGGGCGCACACAAGGGGTACACTGACGGAAAACAAGGGGGTGGGCTGGATGAGCTACAATGAACCTGCAAAGGGGCGAATACAACACAACCACAAAGACAAAATGCAATCAATCAAAAATACAAAAATGAATGCAAGAAAAAAGCCTTCTGAGAAATCGCCACTCGGGAAAACCAGTAAGGGAACTAAGGGGCTATGCTATCTACTACTAGGCTTAGAGGGCTGGGTCCTATCTATACTGGGCTGGGGTGGAAATTACGCTAAGTCCTAAGTCTAGTCCAGTTGGGATGGGAACCTAAGTCTTTTGTCTCGTTGGGTTGGAGGGGGAAAACCTAAGTGTTTACTCCCGTCGGGGTCGCCAAAGTTAATGTCACGAAGAGAGGGGTTGGGGGATGGGGGTTAAGCTATTAATCTCTAGCGCGTTATTACCTCCTTTGAATAGGTTAATGGTGCGGCGACATTCAGGAGATTAATGCTGGGCCAACTTAATAATCAGACAGGGAAAAAGACGAGAACGAAAATAAAGTTACAATAGTCAAGAAATTCACATTCAAAGGCCAATCCGGGTAATTGCGGTTTCTATAACTATCTACTTTATTTAATTTAAATTGGAGAGTCTGGGTCAGATGCTTCTAGCGTGAGTCATAGGCGTAGCGTCTTTTAGTAAGGAGTAGTCTGGAGGTTTTCTGGATAGTCAATGTTTGGGATACTAGAGCTATCGTTGACTGATCTCATCACCGGGCGAGAGTGTATCTGTATGGTTTCAAAAGTCACTCTGGTAATCTGGCGAGGGGGGATTCTCGTAGGCTTAGGCACTTAGCTATGTACTGTAGTGCGGAGATTTGTCCAGGATACTCTGGATGGCTGGTTGGCGTTAGTAGCAGGGTGTGGGCGAAAGATGCAGGTCAGTGGTCACGCGATGATGACTCATGGACCACGAGTGCTCGTCTGGTTGTTGTGGCACAGGTATCGAATTCGGCTTACGTGGCTAGCCGGCTGGAAAATGGTGAAGTCCCAAGTCTCGCTTCTCATTGACCTCCTGCGTTGACAGGGGCCTGCGGCGGGTCAGTGACTGGGAGTTGATACAAAGCCGGGGTGATATGCCCGGTACAGGAACCCGTCTGCAATGTATACAGACGCTGTATCAGCTGGGGATAGGGATAGTGCGGATTCAGGGCCTGTGGTTATGATAGCCCGTCTCAGAATTCAAATTGGCTTGACCGGTCATGGGGTGAGCCAGTGCAAATACCAACAGTCAAACAATGTATCTAGCTTTACTGGGCCAAAGTGGAGTTTATTGGCAGCCGCTAGTAAGAGATACATTCGGCGCATAGGATGGGGTTGACAACATGGCAAATACTTATACATTGGGGCAAGCGGAAAGCAAATGGAGGGTACAGGGCAAATGGGGTGTAGGTCTGGGCTGTACTGTGGACTTTAATCTATATGGAGGGACAGTATGGCATGGGATATTTACACAGGGGCCAAGCGGAGCATACAAGCATAAATCCAAACATGTCATGGGTCATATACAAGGTGGAAAGTATGTGCAAGGGAGAAATACAAGTCATAGCGACGCATCAAGGCAAAATTATAAACATGAACATACATATTGACAGGACGCATGAACATGATGGGCGAACGACGGGTGATGGGTCTGCTATATGACAAAGAGTAAGTTCCCTCTCTTACCTTAACTTAGACGGGTGGAAGCACAAGGGTACTGTCGAAACTCAGAGGTCACTCGGTGATGTTGACGTGTTTTCGGACAGCTGGTACTTCAAGGCAGGAAGGCTGGGGTCTGACGCTATGTCAGGGCTTGTGCCAGGCTTTAAGGAAGTGTCCCGGGGGGCGGGGCTTAAAGACTGGGCGAGCGAGCCGGCTAAAGATGGCTGGGTAGGGAGAGATGATGGCTGGCTGAGCGCGGTGCTGGACGGCTCGCGGCCGGGCTCAGAGTTGCAATTGCACGCCTCGTCACAATTATTATTATTATTATTATTATTATTATTATTATTATTATTACTACTACTAGTATTACTACTACTACTACTACTACTACTACTACTACTACTACTACTACTACTACTACTACTACTACCACCACTACCACTACTACCACTACTACTATTACTATAATTACTATTGTTATTGCTTACAGTCTGTTACCATATATACATGTATTGCCTTGGCAGCACGCGATTATGATGTACCCTGGTATTAATGACAATTTTATTTTATTTGTGTGTGTGTATTGATAGATAGATAGATTAGATTAGATAGATAGATAGATAGATAGATAGATAGATAGATAGATAGATAGATAGATAGATAGATAGATAGATAGATAGATAGATAGATAGATAGATAGATAGATAGATAGATAGATAGATAAATAGATAAATAGATAGATGGATTACATTACATTACAGTAGACTAGACAAGACAGATAGATTGATATAGATAGGTAGTTAGATTAGACTAGATTAGACAAGACAAGACACGATGGATAGATAACTGATGACTCGACTGTCGCAAAATTTGATTTGTGACAGCCCTGTTTAGAAAAAGGAGTTTTTTTGTTGTTTTTTTTTTATTCAAGGGAGACATATAGTTGGTGTAAAGCACAGATAGTTGTCTCTCCTAAAGAGATAGGCCATTGAATGACACATTCAGCCATCTATATTTGCTTCTTAAACCCTGTTTTCATCCATCGCGAACTTATTTGAGGTGGGTGGGAGAGAGAGAGCGAGAGAGAGAGAGAGAGAGAGAGAGAGAGAGAGAGAGAGAGAGAGAGAGAGAGAGAAAACCTCAACTGTGACACAATTTAGTTATTCCGCAAACCGTAAATTCGCGATCTAAGGTTCGTATGATTATTAAAATAGAGTTTAGCACTAGCCCCCTAACCCTAACTCTCACCCTAGCCTAAAGAGTTGCAAAGGTTAACCATGACCCAAGGTGTAGTGCCATGACCTAACTGTAAACTCTATAACGCTCTGTGAGGATGACCATGGTGGGGAATGGGGTTGGGGTGCGTGGGAGGGAACTTTACCGGGGTTTAACCGTAATGGAGATGATTCGTCTCACGAGGTTAAAGGTTAAAACGATTCGATCGCGCGGAAGTACGCACACACACATAGTGCCCCAGACAGTGTAGTGACGAAGCAAAAACCTGACATGTTATTCTGACACGTGCAGTTCGGCAGTTGAGTCCTCCGTTGAACCGTTGAAGCTGCTTTGAGCCATCAGCCTTTGAAAGCTGAGCCTGTACCCAATTTTCATTGTACCCAATATCACCGCGTTGATCACTCCCCGTATGATCATGCATGGATGGAATTATTGAAAATACAATGTATTTCCACAATGAAAACATTCTGTGCTCAGCTGATGTCATGGATACTTGTATTACTATTAGCTGCAGCATTTCAACAACAGTGGTTTTGGCGTAAGGTGGGGTTGAATGAGGAGAATGGTGGTTACAAAGAATGTCCGCGTGGCGTCATAGCTAATACATTGTGTGCAGAAAAGATGTTGGCAACAATCCAATCAAAACTCGGCATTCGCAGAAACATAAATTCGCGACTTCTGATCCATACTTTCTTCCTTCCTGTGGTTTCGCAAGAGTGCAGTCTCCGCTTGTCAGTTCATTTCAGTATGTTTTGATGTGTGCTTGCAGCTAAGGCATGTTTCTTCAGCAACCTGCCTGCACTTCTTCAACAATCTGCCTGCACTATCTTAAGCTGTAACTTTGTTTTTATTTTGTTTCTTGGTATTTCATTGGTGTTAGCCATTAACTCATTTGTTAGCCATGATTGAAGGAAGACCTTATTTTAAAATCTCGAAGTCAGCCATGACAATGACGATATTACTGTCTTTCACGAATTCGTAATACATTACCGCCGTTTTGCGTGGTTGGCATTAATTAATTATTTAATCATCTTTTTATAGCGCCTTTCCAGATCAAGCTTATATTAATATGAAGCCCGGAGCTGTATGTGAGTGTCTGCGTGGTTATAGGTGCTTATAAATAATGGCGTCTGATTATTACATTATGCACGGCGCTCTCGGGTGTCTGAGACGGCTTTTACCCTAATGCGTTTCTGTGTCTAGCGTAGACATGAGCTACCGCGAACCCTCAACTATTTTAGAGAGCAACCTAGTGTTTATCCTTATTACGTGTTTATAGTCCTGCTGCAGAAACAACATAGAATAAGAGTATGAAAGTCAATCATCATCGTCGTCAGTGATAGATCTCTCACATGACTGCCGATTCTAAAGAAATAATAATTTTATTATGTGAAGTTCTCTCTCTCTCTCTCTCTCTCTCTCTCTCTCTCTCTCTCTCTCTCTCTCTCTCTCTCTCTCTCTCTCTCTCTCTTTCTCTCTCACCAGCTCTTCTTTGTCAAACCATCGTGATAGATAAGAAGGGACAGGGAGGTCCCTAGAGGGGAGCTGGCACGATGTAGAAATTTATTGTTGGTTGACCAGGCACGAGATGAGGCGAAAGCCAAGCCAAGTCTAGACGGGGATGTTCATCATCGTCCTCCTCTAGACGGAATGTTGTTTATGGTGATCTTCTTGGCTTATATATTCTTATGTTACATATATACCTACAATTATCAAGATCGATGGTGCAATATGATCTCTGATGCAGTTTTGTGATTCTGGTGAATGGTTTTCTCATACAATAATAGCTCTCTCTATTAGTATTCTATTATATCATGATGGATACTATTGTAATCGTTTGATCTTTGCGCGCTCATTTGATAGAAGCCAGGGTATTTTCTTTATATTAGTCTTCTTCTTCATCACCATCACCAACACAATCTTCTTCTTCTTCTTCTTCTTCTTCTTCTTCTTCTTCTTCTTCTTCTTCTTCTTCTTCTTCTTCTTCTTCTTCTTCTTCTTCTTCTTCTTCTTCTTCTTCTTCTTCTGCTTCTTCTTAAAGCAAGAATCATGTAATGTAATGTCTTCTTCTTCTTCTTCTTCTTCTTCTTCTTCTTCTTCTTCTTCTTCTTCTTCTTCTTCTTCTTCTTCTTCTTCTTCTTCTTCTTCTTCTTCTTCTTCTTCTTCTTCTTCTTCTTCTTCTTTATATCAGTCTTCTTCACCACCACCATCTTCTTCTTCTTCTTCTTCTTCTTCTTCTTCTTCTTCTTCTTCTTCTTCTTCTTCTTCTTCTTCTTCTTCTTCTTCTTCTTCTTCTTCTTCTTCTTCTACTAAACATCCAACTACCTCCAGAAGTATCATCGTTCCTCGGATTTATACTAGTTTCTTTTATAGTCATAATTTATTTAATTAAAAACTACATGTCTCTCCCTTAAGCGCTCTCCTTTAATTAAATGGAATAACACGGAGAACTGCTATAGCATTCAACATTTATAATAATTACAAACAAATGGGTAATCATCATCATCATTATCATCATCATCGTTGTCATCATCATCATCATCATCATCGTCATCGTCATAGTCATCATCATCATCATCATTATTATCGTCAGTGGTCAGAGTAGTGGGTGGGCAGAAGAATGTCAATAGAAATCATCCACACACTCTCATATATCAGAATCGATATTGACGTCGGGCCCGGTGTTTGTTCACCGTCCATTATGCCGTCTGCCCATATCTGGCTGGCGGAAGCACATTGCACAGTTTCAGACAAGAGTTACGCAGCCGCAGATTAGGACCTACTACAGGGTGGTCTGTTGTGGAGAGTTAAGAACCTTTCTAATGCTATACGTTGAAAATTGAAGTTTCTCATTCCGCACCGTAGTGGAGCCCTTTAAAAATTCTGTCGGTTTTCTTGTCACGCTTGGTGATCTAATTTAGTGCTACTAGTTGAGCGCCATCGGTGATAGATTCTTCCTGTTTTCGGTTAAGCTTCGTCTTGCGTTTTAGCGTTCATATTTAAACACTGAGTCAATGTGGTATTTTAGAAGTCCCCTATACGCTATTGTGTCCGGGGACGGTAATCTACCCACTGACTGACTGACTGACTGGTATTTTAGTGTTCATATTCAATAAACCCTTGTCAGGGTAGTGCAGTGTTCCCAATCGTTTCTGTTGCTCAGACCTGTTGCTAGCGTAATTTGTTTTGTTTAGCTCAGGGTTGACCTTTTTGATTGCGGCTTTTGTGGTTGTGGCCGAAATATTTTTGTTTTAAATTTGAGAGGCTGTTTGAAGTTGACCTGTGCGTTCTACAAGAAGGGTTATGTTGAAAAGATCCTGTAATGCCATATTCTGTGCATAGACTGGATGCTGGTGGTGGTGTTGTTATTGTTGTGCTCAAGTTTGATCTTGGCTTCCGACGCACTTGAGTCGTTGTGCTCGCCGACGATTGTGGCCAAGCTTTTGGAACTGCTTTTGAGTTTGAAGGGAGAGGGAAGGGAGTGGGAGGGGAAGCGTTACTGTTCAAGAACTGTTTGATGATGATGATGGTGTTCATTGTAAAGCGCCGAACTCCATGCCGGAGCACGACCTTTGGTGTCTTAAAATGATATATGGTTAATGTTATGCTTTAACTGTTGGAAGTTTCCCTAACTTAAATGGCCCCGGGTGGAATATTGTACAATTTATTTTTTGCGGAAATCGGATGTACCCTAAACATAAAAATAAAATATGGCATTGTTATTACGTTTTAACAGAAAATAAAAATGGCATTGTTATTACGCTTTAACAACGATGAAATACAAATAAAAATGGCATTGTTATTACGCTTTAACAATGATGAAATAAAAATGGTATTGTTGTTACGTATTAACAACGATGAAATACAAAGTTAACTTATATTGCTCAACCCCACCTCGGAAGTTTGAATTTTCAATTTCTGTTCCGAAAAGGTGATTTCACCTGTTTAACGGTACACCAATGCACTCTACATGCCATAAACTTCCCGTGCGTGTTATAAAATAATTAGCTTTATTCTCAAAAGATTCCTACAAACTTGATATTAGTTTGAAAACGGTTTTTAACTTTCCAATTTCATGTATACAAGCATTCATCGGGGGTGGGGTTGGGGTGTCGGATAGCGCGAGTGGTTGGAGCAACTCGCAACTGGTGTCGCATGTGAAGCACAGTCCAGAGCGGTTAGCCACTTGGATGGGTTGACCGCAAATTGCAAAGACGAAAAATAACAAAAGCCCCCAGTTGACTCAACTGTGACTGAGTAATACTCTCTTAAGGGGTGGGGAAGGTTAAAGAAGCGGAGGGCGAGAGAGATGGGCTCACCCTCATTCGTGGCCCAAGATAAGTGTGCGTCTCCACATCACGCTAACCTACCGGGCACAAGGCTATGGGAACTACCTTTTACCTTTACCTTTTATAAGCATTCATAAAAATGCCTTTCTATACAATTACACAAGTTGAGGACAGAGATGATAAACTTCAAAATACTCAGTTCAAACACAACACCAATATATACGTTTTGCATGATTATGCATTTACAAATTAGTTTCAGTTTTATGTTTCCAACATGCATTTTATAAAATATAAATATTCAAATTACCGTGTCTGTCATGAACAGAATCCAGAATCACCATAGTAAAAAACAGAAGTAGCCTACACAGTAAAACAATATTTCCAAGTCACACAAAATAAGCATTCTCTCTTTTTTTCTCTTTTTTTCACAGTCTTTCATTCCACTAACACTCCCTATCCTAGTCCTATTTCATCCAATCACAGGCACTCTCAGATGCAGACGAGAAGATTGTAGTCACGCGACACCGAAGCGTATAGGCGACTACAACATTATTCTGACACCAGCGAACCAGTTGATAGTAAGGGAAAAATAATATGGTAACACGTTGGCTAATTCGGGATTCGAACAAGGTACCTTTCGGTTAGTAGTAAACCGCTCTACCAATTGAGCTACCGGGCCCCCAACAGCCTCTTTTCTTCAAACAGTTTTTGTATAGCCGAGTCTCATCACCAAAATATTAATGAACTAGGAAATATAGTACCAACGCAAAGCGAATACATACGCCACGTGCCTACGTCAAAAGCCGTCGCTTGTGTCCTAACTCTATAAACACGTGATGTATACACAAATGTAAAAAATAATGAGGGGCCGGGTAGCTCAGTTGGTACCTGGTTCAAATCCCGGATTGGCCAATGTGTGAAAATATTATTTTCCCCTTACCATCAACTGGTGTCTGGATAAGTCAGTAGTCGCCTATACGCTTCGGTGTCGTGTGACTATAATCTACAGTTAAATGTAAATATTTACCAACTCACTTCGTGACGACCGGGTGTCTTTAATATATAACATTGCCGTTGTCTACGAGAGAACGTCGGGTATGACGTTCTCATCTTTTGTGTGTGCGCCCAAGTCGGGGTTTGAGATAATGCTAACAGCAACTGCTTAGGAGAGGACGAGAGAAAAGTAAGAACTTCACTGAACCCTGCATAGAATGGAACTAGCGCTGTTGTGGTTTTTATTCAGCAGTAATACTAATTTCAGGCTGTTAAAGAGGGGAAAGAGGGATGAGCAAAACTAGCCTTGCGAAAAGAGAGTCCCTAACGCTTCACGGTCTCTCGCCTCGACCGAAAGGTTGTAGAGAAACTTGAGGGATTTTTTTTCTTGTAAGGAGGATGTTATAATGTCAACATTAGTTTTATACAAGTATTGAGGAACGCACAGTTTTTATTTATGTGAATATTGCTTCATTGGTTGAATTGGTTTTATTTACTAGTGTGTGGTGTTATGTATTTATTATAGGTTGTTTGGCTTTGGTTGGGTTTTACTACTGTGCTGTATTATTTATCTGTTTATGTATTCGTTTATTCATTAGTTCATTCATTCATTCATTTGGGTTTGGTTTGCTGGTGTGCTGGCTTGTTTGGTGGAAACTCGAATCGTATGACGTGTGATTTTACTAAACAATACAACATCAACAGGCTTATATTTGCTTCAGGGTTCAATACTAATGTCTCTGGCCATTAGTTCTTGCTCAGAGTGACAGGAGCAGCAGATTAACTTGGTCACCGTCTGTCTTATCTGGTTTACCAGCTCCGGTGAATGATTGCTATGTGGTTCAGTGTTCGTATAGGTCCATACCCCTTGTTCCCTGGGATTGGTATCCCCGTCTGCCGTATCGCCAATTGCGGGTGTAGACGTTAAGCTTCAATGTTCATGATACAAGCAGTGACAAGGTTTAGGTGGTACGAGGTATGCATAATAAGGGGTTGGGATGGGTTGGGTGGTGGTGGCTATGTTTTGTTGTTCGGGCTCTTGTGTTTAAGGGTTACCAGCAGGCCAGTTAAATGGTGGTGAAACGATCAGTGCACGCTAGCGATGCAAAGCCCGAGAAAACTATTAAGTCTACAACGAAATTTTGTTGTTGTTTTGTTTTGAGTAGGTATTTTCGGAAACTGTCACTCTGGCCTTTTTTTTTTTTTTTTTTTTTTTTTTTTAAATAACTTTGAATGTTTTCATTAGTATCGCTCTGATTTGGCTCAAAAGAGTCCGCTGGTCCTAAAGCAATAGCCATGTAATGTAGGTTGAAGTTGAGGTGAGAACCTGGGACAAAATCCATCGCATACTGTCACATCGCATTTTGGACTGCCACTACTGTTGTTGATAATTTTATCGACGACCGATTCATGCATCAAACCTACCTATCTATAACGTGGCCGTCATCGGGTTAATCAAGTGCCATGTTAGTGCATGTTTATGTAGGATGTACATGTTATTACTTTGGGTGGAAATGTTTGCATGGTTATTTTTCACAGTGCTTTAACTCTGATGTTGATCACGTTGGAGTTTGAGACAAGAGTACAGGATAAACAAAGATCTGATCTCTAAGGCAGCAAGAAAGCAGCTTGCGTTAGGTCCTGAGTATCGACCAGCGGCTTGAGCAGCTCTTGAGCTGGATAAGCGCAATTATATTAGAACGATTTTCGGTTTTTAGAGTTGATTTATTGTGATGATTTTTGTTGTTGTTTGTTTGAGATCTGGTTTCGAGTCTATGTAGACTAAGACAGTATGACAAGTAAGAAAATTATTGAGAGCTAACCTAGAAAGTACGCCTTGTATTGTTTTATACACTAACCCTCCGTACAGGAAAGAGAAAATACAAGTGTGGAATTAAAAAAAAAAAGAATAAGTATTGCGTAGCACGGACAGTCACCTGGTTCAGTCTATCTCTGACTCGATCAGTGGAAACGAAGTTGCTATGATATCGCGGCACGGGGGAAACCCATTCATTGTGCCCATAGGGGCGTGCTTTTTCTTCCGGTTCTGTTTGATGGGGCAGTGATGCTGCTGCTGCGCTTTGCTCTAGCGTAGCTGAGACTAAGAAGTAACCTCTTTCACAAGTAGTGGGAGGGAAGTGAAAGCCTCGCCTGAGGGAGGTACTCGTTGAGTTTCAGCTACGCTCTCTGCTGTTGCTGCTGCTGCCGAGTGCCGTGATTCATTCACTCTCCTTCATCTCATTTTGCCCCGACCGCCGCTCGCCATTGCCACTAACTGACTCAGTCGTCCGTCACCGTCTGCTGGAGTGCCAGCGTTGAAATGTGTGTAGAAAACTAGACTTTGTAGTATATCTGCCGCAGCTCAGTGGGTAGAGCGTCCGCCAGGTATACTGATGACCCAGGTTCCAATCCCGTGGTGGGCCAGATAAAAGTGGCCATTTTCCTACTGTCTACTATAGCAGCATGATTGCTCTGGTGGTTCAGTGTTGATTTAGGTCCCTATTGCCTCTTCCCCAGGTGGTTATGCCTTTCTGCCTTGTCGGCAATGGTGGATGTAGAGGTTAAACTTCAATGTTCTGCTTATAGTATTAATGTCTTCTGTTTTTTTTGTAATAGCCGGTTTTGTATTTTTGAATAATATAAATTAAATTATATGATGATTATTATACGAATAACTGACCAGAATTGTTATTTGATTATTAGAACATATTTCGATCCAACATCGCTGTTTTAAGTTCGGATTGGCTTTTGTAATTACGTGCACCAGCTTCATCAGAAATTGCTAAAGTCAAAGAAGAAAACGTAGGATGGAATTATTATTTGTACTCTGTGCTGGTTATCACTGTGTAATTCTTCGCTATATAATGTTATTATTATCGGTTGTTGGTATATTCTGTGGATTTTTTTTTTTTACTTCTTCATTTTCTGTGTGTCTGTTTATTTCTCAGAATCAAAATCGTTATTGACTGCGTGATATATTATACAAGGAAATCTTTCGATCGGGTGTATTACAATAAACTTACTTTTGTTTTGCCGGAAAAAAAATGAAATAAACACATCAACATGTGAATAATTGAAATCAAAATATCAC
Source organism: Oncomelania hupensis (assembly GCA_036898135.1). Taxonomy (NCBI): domain Eukaryota; kingdom Metazoa; phylum Mollusca; class Gastropoda; order Littorinimorpha; family Pomatiopsidae; genus Oncomelania; species Oncomelania hupensis. Next base: position 41,227,376 of record CM072527.1, read on the forward strand.
ATGCGAAAACTTTAAATCAAAACATTATAGATCTGTCGTTTAAGAAATGAGATTTTTTTTTTCTAGTAAATTATGAGGAGGAGGAGAAGGATGGTGACGACGACGACAATGCTGCTGCTGCTGCTGCTGATGATGATGAGCTTAGCTCCTAGGTATACGGTGTTGAAAAGGTCGGGTCGTGGTCTGGCATTATCCTCGGGGCAAGTTTCTTTAGCCTTTGCCTAGTGTTTGTGGTTCTTAATTATTACGCGCGTCCACCGCTGCGAGCTTGCTGGGCTAGCGTGGGCACTGTATTAGCTACTTATTATAAAACCCAGACCATTCTTTCTTGCTCTGAAGTCAGACATAATAAGATATTTATTCGTTTTAGATTTTGCATTGGAGACGTTATTTATCAGGTTTGGCAAATCAGAAAAGAACACCGTTTTTATAGTTTAAAAACTGTGTAAAGGTGTTATATGTGGTGACGGAGTTTTGGCGTTGTTTAAAAGCGTGTGAAATTTAATTATTGTTCGGTTGTTTTAGTTTGGATAGTGGAGTTTTTGTGTGTGAATATCCGAAATACTTTGATTACAACCGATCTTTGTTTTCCTTCAAAACAGTACAATACAGTCGTATGATACTTAAGATTATATAACCGATCTTTGTTTTCAATAAGACAGCACATTACGGTCCATAATTAGAGTATATAACCGATCTTTGTTTTCAGTAAAGACAGCACAATACAATCGATGCAGGATATAACCGAACTTTGTTTTCAATAAAAACAGAACCACTGGGACTACGGCAGTGAATATGAGCGGTGCTTGTTTGAACAGAACTTGAAAATAACCTACTTTGACGACACTAAACGAAGCAGCGGCAGAAAGATTTGTTACTTCACAAATGTTAATGTACTATACTTGGAGTTTGTACTGCGGTTTCAGTGGATGTGGACGAGCCCATATGCGACGAAGTCCTAAGTGCTATAGCCTTGGCTGGTGGGAATCCATTATGTGAATTTGTGAGACAAGTCTCTAGCTGTCTGAACGAGACAAGAACTTAGCTTTGTCTGGAAGCTTGGCAGGACCATAGGGTTAGACGTGAGTGTGATAACTGTGAAGAGCATAGCCCCTTGTAGACTACGGTGCAGCGTTGGACAGCTAAAGTGAACTTTGCCACGACCAGCTAGTGGTCTCAGACAACAAGGACGTTTGCCGTGGTAGTGGTCAATGCACGGTCATTGTTGTAATCGATACAATCTGTTGAGCGTTGTGTTGGCCTTGAGTCATCCACCTCCCCCCACCTTCTGACTCCCACACCCGGTGACGTCATCATGAAATCTAAGGAACAGAAGGACATCTCGGTAAGTGATGGTGGATTCATGATGATGATGATGATGATGATGATGATAGCAGCAACAACAACAACAACAATAATAATAATAATAATAATAATAATAATAATAATAATAATAATAATAATAATAATAATAATAATAATAATAATAATAGCAACAATAATAATAATAATAATAATAATAATAATAATAATAATAATAATAATAATAATGATAATGATAATAATAATAATAATAATAATAATAATAATAATAATAATAATAATAATAATAATAATAATAATAATATTCCACTCAACAATGGTTTTATCAATTATCCGCGACAACAACAACGAAACGTGAAAATATCGTCCACCACAGCGATTTTTCCCGCATTCGCCGCCATGACAGTTGTTTTGCACAGGTCTACTTTTATTGTAAACTGCAAGACTACTATCTTTCATAAATTAATCAATGGATTTTACTCCAAAATGTCCGTACATACCCTGCTCCGGCTCCAGTGTATTTAACATGTATGTGCGTGCGTGTGTGTGTGTGTATGCGTGGGTATGTATGTATGTGGGGGTAGGGGATGAGGTGTTGTGCATGCGGGTGTGTATGTATGTGTGTGTTGTGTGAGTGTGCGTGCGTGCCTGTGTGTTTGTGTGTGTCAGTGCGACACAATGCATAAAAGGGCACAGAGGGAAACTGCGGCCCCGTGCTGAACGACTGTTGTTGATGTGTGTGCGGCACAGCTTCCATTATCCACGGAAGGGTGGAGTAGTCTGGCAGGGAGGAAATTGTTTCCAAAATTGCCACCACTACGTTAGCAGTTTCCACACTTCCGTTATGTGACTTGCATCTGTCTGCATGTTGATGACTGTGGTGGTGGTGATGATGATAATGATGACGATTACGACGATGATGATAATGATGATTACGATGATGATGATGATGATTACGATGATGATGACGACGATGATGATGATTACGATGATGATGATGATGATGACGATTACGACGACGACGATGATGATAATGATGACGACGATGATGACGATGACGATGATGGTACGTGATGGTAATGATGATAATGAAGAAGAAAAAAAAGAAGAAAAAAAAAGAGGAAGAAGAAGAAGATGATGATTTGCATCTGTCTGCATGATGATGATGATTACTTGCAGTTGCATCTGCATGACGATGATGATATGATGATGATGTTAGACACTTTCCCCACTTCCGTTATGTAACTTGCGAGATGATGACAAGAATGAACAAGATGGTGATGATGAAGAGGAGAAGGACGAAGAGAACGAGAACTAAGAGTAGTTCTAAGGTTAATATGGGGCTCTTTGGGTTTTGCACTTGCCTAACTTGAAGTGCGTACTTCTGGTATGCAATCGTGGTATTTGTTGGCGTTGGCACTGATCTTGAGGGAACATTCTGATCTTTTTTTTAAATTGTTTTATTTGTTAGGCCTTGTTCTTAATTTCTCTATACATTCTTTCTTTCTTTTCCACTTCTCTTCTATCATATATGTAGGATTACTTTTGTACAACGTGCACAAGTGGAAATGAAGGTCAAAATCAAAATAATGAACTAATACTAACGTGCTGTTGTTTTTGTTCTTGTTTAAAATAAAAATCTACGATGTTTACAACTAATTATTTATTTTTGGCTATCAGACTGGCAACTATATGCACACCGTTTTACCACTTAACGCTAGTGGTCCTCATCATCATCATCACATCATCATCATCATCATGTTAGCACGGCATCACTGGGCGAAAGTCTTCTACACAGAAGTCACCGGCCAGGGCGGAGGAACCTCACGTTACTACAGGTTCAACGACCACGTGCTCAGGGCCAAGGCGAGCCACACTGTATTCGTGGATTTCGGCTGTGGCCAACAGCCTGGAGAGGATTGGGCCCTGCCAGGTCTTTTTTGCCCAAGACACAACACATGATGAGGCTATCCACTAATTCCATGCCGGATCGGTCGTCGCCCGGCTACACAAGGACCGCGCCTTCCGTTGGCCACCAGGACGGAGGTGAAAAGTATGCTACTGATGGACAAATTAGCAAGATCCGCACGAGAAACAACATCGTCATAGGAACCTGGAATGTCAGGACCCTAACTGCGGAAGGAAAATTAGAAGAACTGGCCCACGAGCTGGACCACTATCGATGGAACGTTCTAGGTATCAGCGAACTGCGCTGGAAAGGCCTAGGTGAAACAACGACTGACAAAGGCCACAAGCTCTATTTCAGCGGTAGAGATGACAGGCACGAACACGGCGTTGGATTCTTGGTCCACAAGAACATTCTAGCCACTGTCATGGGTTGCCGCCCAGTCTCCAGTAGACTCATTACCATCCGTCTGAGAGCAACCCCTTTCAACATTACCATCATCCAGGCCTATGCCCCAACATCAGACTATGAAGACAGCGAAGTGGAGGATTTTTATGAAAATATACAGGCGGTCCTTGACCAAGTGCCGAAGAAGGACATAGTCATAGTGCAAGGCGACTGGAATGCCAAGGTTGGCCAAGATGCGCACCACAACTGGGGAGACACATGTGGACCCCACTGCAACAACGAGACAAATGACAGGGGTCTGAGGCTATTGGAGTTTGCCAGATACAACAATCTGGTACTGGCAAACACGCTTGGTCTCCACAAAAAATCCAGACGATGGACATGGCACAGTCCCGGCGGGGAACATCACAACCAGATCGACTACATCATGGTCAAGAAACGCTTCAGATCAAGCATCAACATTGGCAGGACACGCACTTTTCCAGGAGCAGACATTGGAAGTGACCACGATCTCGTGATGATGTCTTTCCGGCTCCATTTGAAGAGAGTAAATACAGCAAAGTGCACTAGGCTGAAGTTCGACCTGGACAAACTGCAAGACCCGGAGGTGGCAAAAATATTTCAGGCCACAATTGGAGGGAAATTTGCACCACTGCTTATTTTGGGGGCAGGCGAAGTAGATGTCAACACCATGACCAATACCTTCAATTCAGCTGTAACAGATGCCGCCACTGAGATCCTTGGCAAGCATCGACCAAAGAAGAAGCCGTGGATCACACCTGAACTTTTGGATCTGTGTGATAAACGAAGAGAGTTAAAAAAGAAAAAGAACACCTCACAGGGAGCTGATGTCTACCGAAAAATCAACAGTGACATCCGAAAAGGCATGCGCACAGCAAAGGAGAACTGGATAGAAGATCAATGCCAGGAAATAGAGAACAATCTGAACAAGAACAACAGCAAGAAGGCCTACCAGACTGTGAAGCGGCTGACAAGTGTTAAACAGCCCAAAGTCTCCACTATCCAAAGCAAGTCTGGCATATGCCTTACAGAAGAACAAGAAGTCTTGGACAGATGGACAGAGTACTGCTCTGACCTTTACAACCATACACCAAATGGAGACCCATCAGTTCTAGCATGTCCCGAGAGCAAAGAAGAAGAAGAAATCCTCCCAATTCTCCGGGAAGAAGTTGAGGCAGCAGTGCAATCGCTGAAGAAAGGGAAGTCAGCGGGAGTGGACAACATACCAGCGGAACTGCTACAAGCAGGAGGAGAAGCGATGACTGATGCTCTCACCATTATCTGTAACAAGATCTGGCAGAGTGGGGAATGGCCTACACCATGGACCCAGTCGCTTGTCATCACTCTTCCCAAAAAAGGTAACCTTCAGGAGTGTGAAAATTACCGCACCATCAGCCTCATCAGCCATCCCAGCAAAGTCCTCCTGAAAATAATACTCAACAGGTTGAAACCACAAGCTGAACAAATCATAGCTGAAGAACAAGCAGGATTCATGGCAGGGCGAAGTACCACTGAACAGATTTTCAACCTCAGAATAATCTGTGAGAAATACCTACAGCACCAACAACATCTATATCATGTGTTCATAGACTTCAAGAAGGCATTTGACCGAGTCTGGCATGCAGCTCTATGGGCAACCATGAAAGTGTACAACATCAGCCCTAAAATTATAGAAGTCATCAAAAGCCTGTATGACAAGGCTACCAGTGCAGTCCTCCATAACAGCGTCATCGGGAACTGGTTCAGAACAACAATCGGTGTGCGTCAAGGATGCCTACTCTCTCCAACACTCTTCAACATCTTCCTAGAGCGCATCATGTCAGATGCTCTTGCAGATCACGAAGGCACAGTCAGCATAGGGGGCAGAGCAATCTCCAATCTTCGTTTTGCGGATGATATTGATGGATTGGCTGGAGAGGAACAAGAACTTGAACAGCTTGTACAGAGGCTTGACACCACCTCCAGAGCTTATGGAATGGAAATAAGTGCAGAGAAGACCAAAATGATGACCAACAACACCAATGGCATCAACACGGACATCAAAGTACAAGACCAATCCCTCAACACAGTGCACAGCTTCAAATATTTAGGAGCCATTGTGTCAGACAATGGGTCTCGACAGGAAGTCCTCTCCAGGATCGCACAAACAACTGCTGCCCTGACAAGGTTGAAGCCCATTTGGAAAGACAGAACCATCAGTCTACATTGCAAAGTAAGACTGCTGCGCTCTCTGGTCATCTCCATCTTCCTATATGCTTGCGAAGCATGGACCCTCACAGCAGATCTCCAACGAAGAATACAAAGCATGGAGATGAGGTGCTACAGAAGACTTCTGTGCATTTTCTATACCCAACACATCACCAACGACGAAGTCCGACAGACCATCACACAAGCCATTGGACAACACGATGACCTGCTCACAGTGGTGAAGAAACGGAAACTCCGATGGTATGGCCACGTCACCAGATCATCAGGCCTTGCAAAGACCATTCTGCAAGGCACAGTGCAAGGAGGTAGAAGAAGGGGGAGACCGAAAAAGAGGTGGGAGGACAACATTCGAGAATGGACTGGTTTGACACTGAGCGAAGCCATGAGGGCTGCTGAGGACAGAGAAAGATGGAGTATGCTGGTTAAACGATCATCTGTGGTGCCCCTACGACCTTCGGGTTATGGGACAGGATAGGATAGGATAGGCTAGTGGTCCTGATTTGGCGCGGAGGAGTCCGCTGCACTTCAAGCAATAAACATGTAATGTAATGTAACTTTTTTTAACGCTAGAACAGTATAGCAACGCTAGTTCTTTTGAAGTGACGAAATTTCACCATGGTCCGACAATGTCAACCTATCCGCTTTACAGGCCTCGTCACCATTTTTGCACTATTTCTATTCCCATGCACTATACATTATGAGCTCTATCGTCGCTGGGAGTGACGTATTCGGTGCCTTCTGGTTGGACGGGAAAAGAAACTCGAATTTTCTGCTTGTCAGCCTTTGAATTTCCGTACGATAACGGATCTTAACTGTCGGGGATTTGATTTGTCCATCTCAAACGTTTCGCTTCTGTTTGATTTATTTTCCCTGATGACTTGCATCTCTATGTTGATTGATGGTGTTGGCCGCCACTGAGAGTATCCTTGGGATGAGAGTATAAACGAGGTCTAGCTTGTGCACGCACGCGTTCCGTCGCATGGACTTTAAAGATCCTGACGCTCATGTCCTAGACGGGTGAGTGCCGGCTACACAAATACACCCAGCACGCACCAGGCCCCTTCTCCCCATCCTTGGTCGCCCAGGATGGTGCTCAGTCGTCTGGGCTCCAGACTATGCGCCTTAAGGTTGCAGGTGGGCGCCTCGAACTGCTTGAGTTATATCCTATATCGACCAGCGCCTTGCGCAGCTCTTGGCCTTGATTACATGAATAATATCGGAGATTCCTGAAGAACAAAATATGGATATGGTAAACGTTATAGTGATAGGGATCTCTGAAACTTTAACACTGAGTATTTGGGTCTTGACCACGACTTCTGCCTGTTTGAGAGGGATGTGTGTGTGTGTGGGGGGGTTGAGGAGGAGAGGGAGAAGAGAGAGAGTTTCACTACTTCATACACTGAAATAAAATCAATAGATTTTTTTTTTGTAATGGAATATATTGCTACAAAACTATTTATACCGTTCAATTAATCATCCATGCGCCCATATTTCATATCCCCCCCCCCCCCCCCCCCCCCCCCCAAAAAAAAAAAGAAATTTGTTTACTCTGTGTCCGTAATGTCAATGTGAATGTTGTGTGCGTTTTGAGTTCATTTTCTTCGTGCGCCTGTTGTTTTCGATGTGATATTACAATCATAAGACGATGCTTCGTATACAAACGCTCTGTCGAAAATTCTGAATTAATTGTCAAAATATTTGTGTGTGTAAGAAAGAGAGAGGGGAGAGAGGGATATATATATATATATATATATATATATATATATATATATATATATATATATATATATATATATATATATATATATATATATATATATATAAGTACAAATTCACTGTTAGGGCGACCGCAGTGGAATGATGCCTTAGGGTGACCTCACATAAATCTGCATATAACACATGTCCAGATTCAACTGAATGCTTAACATAACCTACACATTAAATGCTGTAATATAATGCAGTATGCATTCTTTAATTTTATATTTGAAAGATATACATAATTTTGCTGGTCGCCCTAAGGATTACCATGTAATTGAGGTGACTTTGGGTGACCACTGTAAAAATGCTACTTTGAGTGACCGTGTAAAATACATACCTTGGGTGACCACTGATAATATATATGTTTATTAGTGGTGTACAAAATGCCTTGTGTTTGCATCCTATTAGTTAATTCGGTTGTATTGTTGTTCGTATTATCACTATCCTCACTAATTTTGTTCCCCTAGATCATCATGAAGCTTGGTTTTGTATCCCTCTTGTTATTATTATTTGTTGTACTTGTAGTAGTACTGTTATTATTATTGTTATCATTGTTACCATATATTATTACTCTTTTTGTGTTGCTGCTGTTGTATTATTTTTAGTAGCTTTATTGTTATTAATATTATTATTTTTATAATTACTCTTATGACTATGATTATTATTATTAGTGTTATTATTAATATTATTATTATTAAATCACCTTTTTTTTCAAATGAATATACGGGTTTTTTTATTTCGATTTTTGTAAAATGTGGGAAAAAAAAAGAAGTAGGTATCCCTTTTCATTGACATGCATCAAATATAACATTCAACATCACTCTTGTTGTTATTATTATTTGTTGTAGTAGTACTGTTATTATTATTGCTATCATTGTTACCATATAGTATTAGTCTTTTTGTGTTGCTGCTGTTGTATTATTTTTAGTAGCTGTATTGCAGTACTACTACAACAAATAATAATAACAACAAGAGGGATACAAAACCAAGCTTCATGATGATCTTGGGGAACAAAATTAGTGAGGCTAGTGATAACACGAACAACAATACAACCAAATTAACTAATAGGATGCAAACACAAGGCATTTTGTACACCACTAATAAACATATATATTACCAGTGGTCACCCAAGGTATGTATTTTACACGGTCACTCAAAGTCTTCTTCTGAGAGAGCAACCAGCTGGAGGAGTAGTCGATTCGTACACAACAAGTCTGGAGCACCTCGCTTGGTTGGCAGGAAACTCAGTTTCAGTTTGTTGTATGTTTCATCAGCTACAAAAAAATAAAGAAAAAAAAAGAAAAAATAGGACAGCATTGCATTAATATGACACAGGAGGCAAAAAATAAAACAAAACAAAAAGAAAGAAAAAGAAAACTTCAAGAAAAAAAGCAGTGGGGTGGTGAGTGAATAGAGGAAAGGGCAAACCAAAATATTATGACAAGAACTATGGATCATCAATATAATAATAATAATAATAATAATAATAATAATAATAATAATAATAATAATAATAATAATAATAATAAATCTTTACAATGGCACCCATAAACATTAAAACTATACAACATAGTTTTTCATATCAAACAACTGTTAAACTTAAATAACATACAAATGAACAACAATGGCATAAAAGTACAGATAAAACCAAAGTAAAATGTAATCACTATTGCTTTTTTAAAAATTATTATCGCATATATCAGTAAAATTAATGTACACAAAAAAAATATCCTCAATTCTGCCTAAGTAAAAGTACTAAAACTAAAAGTTAAAATTATATTTGGCTGCAATTTAATTTATGTTTAAAAACATTGGGTCTTGAAGTAATTGGGAGAGATTTGGATGCTTGCAGAACAGCTCAAATAAAAAATCAATAACAAAAATAGCTTCAACACAAATTGCCCGAAAACATATAGGCCTAACCACTGCCACAAGTTTCTAGCTCACTAGCTGTAAATGAAAACGAAAGTAAACAGTGCTGAAGTCACGTGACTTAGCAAGATCGTTTTTTCTTAAGTCCCTGTGCATATTTTACCCCAATGGAATACATGTATATGCTAAGAATCTTTAATATATGCAGATAAAATTTGTTACCAGTTAAATCTGGTGGAAAAGGTGTATCTTAATTAATTTTACATATTTTTGACCATACCATTCAACCTACATCGATTCTCGATTGTCAACTTCCGGTCTTCAAATAATTGCTAAACAATTGGCCTATCATTTGAAAAAATATATTTATCGACAATACAAATGTTATTAACAAGTATTTAAAGGCTAAACTTACCAACAAGTGCCTTTAGATTGACTTGTGACGACGTGCAAGAAGATACACTGACGATCGACTGAAGCGGTTCAGTCTCCTTGTTAATCGTACTCCGCCATTACCGACGCACATTAGTAGCTGTTGCTCAACACCACTCTCCATTTCTAAATAATCTCAGCTAGTGTGAACTCAAAAATCCTAAACTGATTACATATTATTGTAGAAAAAAGATTTGCCTTTCCAACGAGCTACTTTTTAAACAGATCGATTCAGTAGAAGCTCTAAAAAAAGCAACAAAAAGTTCCACAACAGATCACAAAATGAATTTCCCACTGAATTTTTAAAAAAAATTGCACCAGAAGAAAGCCAAAATAGTACAGATTCTTTCATTGTCGATTTCTTGGTTGGAGACTAATTCCCTAACTGAGATTTCATTTTGTATGGAGGTGGCCTTCTCTTCAGAAGCTCCTGTGTTAAGTGGTATACCTCAAGGTAGCATTTTGGGTCCTGTTTTATTTACTATTTTCATAAATGATTTACCAGATGAGGTGTCCAGCAGTTGTAAAATTTTTGCTGATGACACAAAACTATATAACTTGTCCAGTGAGAGTCTTAAGCTACAGTCCGATATAAATAATCTTGGTAAATGGTCTGATAAGTGGCAACTTCATTTTAATACTTCCAAATGCAAGGTACTAAAATTTGGTAAGAAAAATTCTTGCCATGAATATTATATGACCGCTGATGGACAGAGAGTGTCAATTGACAGCTGTACCGAAGAGAAGGATCTGGGGGTCACTTTTGATAAAGAGTTAAAATTTGATAAACACATTAATAATGCAATTGCAAAGGCAAATAAAATGCTGGGGATTATCCGAAGATCTTTCACCTGCCTTGATAAAGATACGTTAACATGTCTGCATAAGACTCTTGTCCGACCTCATGTGGAATATGCAAATGCTGTTTGGTCACCGCTACTAAAAAGACAATCGTCAGTAATTGAAAAAGTGCAGCGAAGAGCAACAAAATTGGTAAAATCCTTGAAAAATCTGCCTTACAAAAAAAGACTAAACAAACTAGGCCTTCCGAGTTTGAAATTTAGAAGAGTTAGAGGTGATCTTATACAAACATACAAAATATTAAATAACATCGACAAAGTCAATGCTAATACATTCTTTAAGTTTTATGATGGAGGCAAAACTAGAAACTCAGAAGACAAAATTTTTATCCAGCACTGTCGTACTAACAAACGAAAGCACTGTTTTAGCCATAGAATTGCACCACTGTGGAACAAACTACCATTACATGTTAAAAAAGCTAACAACTTAAATACTTTTAAAAACCTTCTGGAAAAGGTAAGTTTCATTGTGGAATCCAAATTTGATTTCGATGAATGATTTTCATTTAATTCTAATTCTCTGAACAATTGCAAAAATAACCGGAAAATTTAAAGTTGTATAAAAACAGGGACACAAAAAAGCTGCGAAGCTTAACATAGTCCCTTGAACTGAACTGAACTGAACTGTGGGGTTGAGAGCGCCCTGTGAAGATGGCGTCTGCCACAACCGAGGCAGTGCATCGCAAAACATGTTTCGTACTTTGAAACTTGGATATCTTTCACTCAAAGAAACACACGCATAAAAGATAAAAGGCTCAGGCATTTATTTGGTATGTTTTTATTCAACATCAGGCAAAACAATCAAGAGAACAATTGCAGTGAAAGTGGCCCATAGGGCCGACACAGTAATGGCGCAACTTGGAGTACCTAATAATAATAATAATAATAATAATAATAATAATAATTACAATTTAAAAATAACACAAGAAAAAAAAAGAAGAAATACTCTCATAAAGTGTATTATTCCATTGGGAACGTCAGCATTTTTTCCTGTTTATTTTACAAATTCATAATGTTTTGGCTTCATTATTATTAAATACAAAATATGTCTTCAGTTGCAGCACTTTCAAAAACGCGACATTTAAACCTATAATTGAGGGCCTTTCTCTATGAAGATTTTCTCTTTGGCCTGGATCATAGTGATACCCCTACATCTCAATCGGATGAAATAATTAACATAAATAGAAGGGAAAAATAATACAAACATTTCATCCAACGAATTAGGCCCAAGGCATTCATAGAATAGAATAAAATCAGCTGATTGAAATGTACAATAAGGCAACAAAGGAATAGGTGCCTCAGTCGCCCATACCCAAAGTTAGCAGGATTTGTCTGTGTTTATTTGCGTTTTATGCCTGGACTACAACTTAACATTCACCCGGTCATACATCCATAGCTAATACGAATTATTCTGTAAACACTTGGTGAATCAGACATCCGATCGAGTAGCTTGCCATCAGACAACTTTTAAATCAATCCCATACCTTCAAAATAAAATACTGTTCTCTTTTGGAAGGTATAGGTACACCAGGACCCACCTAATCTTTATAGGTCATACGTGTCAACAGTGAAAGCTTGTGTAAAAAGTGTTATCAGATGAAACTTTGTGCACATAAGACACCTAATGTGCTTGATCATAGCCAAACTTTGAGGCTTGATCAAAACAAAACATAAGAAAAATAAACTGTGCGCTGATAAAGAAGAAAAAAAAGTAAACTGGGCGCCCGATTTACCCACACCTTCGGTGAATGCTGAATTAACATATCTATACATTCTCTTTAGCACAATGCTTTTCAATCACCAGCATGGCACTGTATTGGTGAATGGTAGCCCTGCAGGCACATGAACTTGGGGGTGTTTGTGGGGAGCTACAGTATAGCCATTACTTCATAAGAAATTATAAAGTAATGTGGTTTTTTTTAATCACTTCCAACAACGTTGGAAATTATGAAGTAATGGTCATCACTCCCCACAAACATGCACAAACAAATTCAAGTGCTTATGGCAAGCCCCTATTAGGTTATAGGCACAAAATTAGAGGAGTCTGTATAATCACTTGTTTTGCGCGTATAAAATAACACCTATCACATTCACAATTGTTCAAATAAAACACCAAATTAAGGCAAATGAATTTTTTTTTTTAATTAACGATGACTTGCTTTTTAAATCATTTTCATCATGCCACTAAATTTATCATGTCTGTTTTTAGATGGCAAAACAAAGACAGAAATGCTTCTTAAACACTTTGTACAAATTTGTAGCCACAAATTAACCTTGGAATTTGGTAATCTTGTGAATTAAACTTTAAGCACTGTACTAAAAATTAAAACAACAACAAATGAATAAATAAAAAGTTTCTTGGAATGTTAACGGAATACTTAATTTAATGTACAAGTATTGAAAAGTAAAAATTACCTCCCATTTACCAGTAATTGAGACATACATACAAACTACTGTCACTGCCTATTTCTTATAGAGGTTTTAATTGATTGTTTGATTGATTGATTGCTGCTTTAGGTAGAGCCAAATCAGGACCGGACAACCCCCGATCCGCATAAAAGATCTGCTGAAACAACCCTAATTGAAAATTGAATGCCCTCCACCGGCCAGTCACTTTACAATAAAGACATCCCACGCAGGGGACGGCTGAGGCTTTACCCCAACTACTCGAACCCCCGGTTACAAAACCAAAATAGAATACAAACATCATTATAAATTATTAACAAAACATATACATATAAAATGCCTATATTGCTAAATAATAACATCATAGGAAGCCATAGTGACCCCCCGGCAGAAAGCGTCCAACACTCCCAAGCTGATCCAACAGACCTCATACACAAACAAGGAGTCTTGTCCAGGAAGAGTTTTCAAGAAAAAAGGTAGGTCATTGATCTAGCGAAGAAGAAGATAGTATAGCAGTGATAGGACAGAGCAGGAATGGGAAAGAGCAAATGAGGAAGACAGCGACAGTGGGAATTTAAAGCACTAAATTTCCATAAAGTGGGGAGGTTGGGACAGACAGGTGAGAGAGAGGGAACATAACATGACATAAAACATGTGTTCACCCAAAGTACTAAATACAGTGATAATCCCTTTTAGGGTGCCAAATGGTCGCCTTAAGTACAGATTTTGTATTTTGATGAGCGAGTCTACATCATGGGTACTCTGTGCAGTTAACTTGTATACAGATTTCACTCTTTACCGTATTATATTACACAGCTTACACGTTTTCATATTTTCTCGTATAATCTATATGCAACGAAAACCAAAATATATATTTATCCACTTCTGAAGGTTCATTTGTATTCTATCACAATAGGAATAAGGTGAACGTTTGGTTCTGCATATATCATGTCTTCTTTTTTAATCGTCGAAATTCATTTTTATTTCATAAACTTCAAAACAGACATTCACGTTTTTGTTCACTAAATATTGACACTGGTATATGCAGAATCTGAAATCAATTCAGTGACACAGTTTATCCATTTTCTGGTGAGTCAATATTTTTATTTAGAATTTGTGTCAGCACGGGTCTTGGAATTTTCTTTTTTGATCCACCAGAGACTTCGGCAAGAACAAAACAACATTTGATCAAGTTCTGCATATAATGGTGTCTCTTATTTTGTTAAGTGTAAAACATCATGCATAATTATATTTATAGCGAAAGTGCGCAAATATTAGTTTACTACCACATGTTACTCATCTAGTAGCCATGATATAGACTCAACACATACATGTATATAATGTATGCGCTTACATCCCTCAGAGGTAAGGTGGTACAGGTCATGTCCTGGTCACGAGGTAATTTTCAGGACATATGTCTGAATCTCAGAAATGAACTAGACATTTTTTTAAAAGGACAGGACATTGTGCTGCTTGACAAAATAGGTTACAGGACAATGGCTATAGATACTGGACTGAATCGGGTGTCCGATATGGATATAAGTCCCTGCATAATTAATTACAATATGTTTAAGTTTGAATAGAAATGGGCATAAATTGTCGACAACAACAAAAAACTGTACATCAATCCCTTTCACAGGACATAAAGGCGACAATGGGTTGGAGAGTGCATCAATTGAAAACTTCAGACTTGCAAAAACTATGTACAAATTCACTGTTAGGGTGACCGCAGTGGAATGATGCCTTAGGGTGACCTCACATAAATCTGCATATAACACATGTCCAGATTCAACTGAATGCTTAACATAATCTGGACATTAAATGCTGTAATATAATGCAGTATGCATTCTTTAATTTTATATTGTAAAGATATACATAATTTTGCTGGTCGCCCTAAGGATTACCATGTAACTGAGGTGACTTCGGGTAATTTTATCGCAATAGGAATAAGGTTTAAGAATTTGGAAAGACAGGACCATCAGTCTACATTCCAAAGTTAGACTGCTTCGCACCTTTGTCATCTCCATCTTCCTATATGCTTGCGAAGCATGGCCCCTCACAGCAGATCTATAACGAAGAATACAAAGCATGGAGCTGAGGTGCTACAGAAGACTTCTGAGCATTTCCTATACCCAACACATCACCAATGACGAAGTCCGACAGACCATCACACAAGCCATTGGACAACACGATGACCTGCTCACAGTGGTGAAGAAACGGAAACTCCGATGGTATGGCCTGACCAGATCATCAGGCCTTGCAAAGACCATTATGCAAGGCACAGTGCAAGGAGGTAGAAGAAGAGGGAGACTGAAAAAGAGGTGGGATGACAACATTCGAGATTGGACTGGTTTGACACTGAGCGACGCCATCAGGGTTGCTGAGGACAGAGAAAGATGGAGTATGCTGGTTAAACGATTATCTGTGGTGCCCCTACAACCTCCGAGTTACGGGACAAGATAGGATAGGATAGGAATAAGGTGAACTTTTGGTTCTGCTTTTTTAATCATCGAAATTTATTTTCATCTCATAAACTTCAAAACTGAAATCCACAAGCCACTCTATATTCCTTTTATCTCCAAAATAAATATGAAACTGTACACATCTTGCATTTGTATGGCAATCTGATTACATTATTAAACTGATTAATGTGACAAACTGTAATGGTCCAACAGCGAGACAGATCTTGGTGTCACCACAATTATATGTGGAACATGAAGACGATTCAAACAAACTTATCTTTTAAAAACTACTTTTCACTAATAAAAATTGGAGTTTATGCACAAATTATTATGAGGTAACGGAAAAGTGTTCTTGAATTCACGTTTTTGTTCACTAAATATTGACATCGTTATATGCAGAACCTGAAATCAATTCAGTGACATTTGTCTTGCCATGTTTGAATCCAGACCTTGAAGGAATCCTTCCACAGAGGTGAGTTCACTTATGGCTAAGGGACACTGATAGACAGTCTTATTGATCAACTCAGAGCGTCCCATATGCCCGTACAATGCCTCTCGGTTCGCTGAGTCCAAGTCTTGAAGGGAGAACAGTGTCGAGGCACGGTGCCGAAACTTGTCAGCAATCAAAAGTTCAGGTTTGCTTTATTTTTATGTTTTGGTAAGTGTATAAGCTGCAAACACAGCATCTTCATCACTGTGCTTTCTTTTGACATGCCTTGGAAGTCGTGACTGCATTTCTCCACAATAGAGACATGGTCGCTTTGGTTTCTTTCCTTTCTGCAGAATGTCTGGCTTCTTTCCAGTCAGCAGATTGTTGGGTCTTTCTTCAGTTGGCAGATTTTCTGAAACACATTAAAAAAAACAAAAAAAAACAACATTAGTTTTATGAACTTTGTCAACAATATCTTTATCTGGGCCAGCTGCTTGCCACCCCTCCTCCCCCCAACAACAAAAAAGCCATAATAAATGGGACAAACCCTAACTAAAAATTTAGCCAAGTATGCCAAATATTCTTGTTGGGTTTACAGTCATGACTACAACTTGCCGAAATGATTGCTGACACCCGAGTTAAAATTCCATAGTAACGTTACAATGTATATAATGTTGGCCGGATTCTACAAAGGGGTGGCGGATATTTCGGTCCCCAAATCATTTCAGCCCAGTTCATTCAAACATACACACACAAATAAATAAAATAAAATGCCAAACTTTCAAGATTCATAAAAAGATTGTTTACTGACACGGCACTGCTTTCCTTAACTCCACTTTATTTTGGTTCCTCAAGTGGTTGTGAGCGGTTACAAACTAGATTCTGCATCAGATTGTAACAGTCATGGACAGCATGTATTCTATGGTTTCAGGTCAGTATTAGTAATAAAAAAAAGTGCACACTAGCATTATTCAACACTTGGCTATTTTTGCTCTAAAGACTACAGTACTGTAGGCCAGCAAATATTGAAAGGGGGAGTCAGAAGATTATGACATGATGTGCGATTGAATGCACAATAGTAATAACTTTTTGCTGCCACAGCTTTTGTGTTGCTGGGACCAGGCCAAAAAGAAAAAAAAACTTAAACCCTGGTTATTCAGACCGTTTACCTTCGACTCAACAGATCCAATAAGACAACTATCCATTCTAATGCCTCAAGATAATCAAATGCGCCGATTAGATTTCCTGGAAGTGGATGCGCTGAAAACAATATAAAATCTGACCACGTAAACAAATATTAAACAGATTTACCATTATTTGTTACCATTTTTAAAAATCAGATATGGCACTAACAGTGTTTTGGGACGTAAAACAGTCTCGCCCCGAGCATTTCATGAATGCCAATGCGTCACAGCCTTTTCAGTCTTCTTGTTATCATGTCTGCACCAGACCAAAACTGATAGTGACTGAATCATATTTTGCTTTAATAAGATTTATTTGTTAAAGATTTATGACAAGACAGTCGCTAAGGATCAAGTCAGGGTGATGCTGCTTTGACACACATAAGACCTAAGTTTCAGCACAGGCTTTACATTTCAGCAACAGTAGTCAGTGTACTGACACAATGATCAACCCCTTGATTAGCCCTCCCTCCATTTCTCCTTCCCTGTACTCAACACTCACCTTCCCCTCTGGATGACTTGATCTAGCCGTGTGTTCCTTCTGGGACTCCTGTCATCCATCGCCCTGTCGAGGTCCGGTATCTCCATCCTTTAACCGCCCCGCCTTGCTTTTCCCGATCAACACTGAGTGTGCCTGCGATGCGATGTTCTCTTGGTTCACCTTGATCAAACTGTTGTTCACTTTCAGCCCACCTATAGCGGCCGGTGAATCCCGATTGACGCTGCCAGTGTACTGACCCGGCTTGTCTTTGTCCATCCAAAGGTTGAAGGTGTTGTTTTTGCTAGAGGAGAATATGCCCTCTGCAAGGCTGCTGTTGTCGTTGGTGTTGGGCAGGACAGTGGTGTCTGGAGTTTCTGTCAGACACACAGAGAGAAACAAGTTGTGTTAATCGCCCTCGCTCACACATAATCACTTCTTTCTCCAAAAAAAATATTTAAAAAAAGGTGTGTGTGTGGGGGGTGGGGATTGGGGAGAAGGGGTGGTTGAGGGAAAAGGAGGGAGGGTAAAGATCAGATCAGTGCATTGCAATTTGCATTTATGTTCACTTTCGCAAACTTAATTTTTTTTAAAAATTTAACCATTGGCCGCAAAGCAATGACGATTTTCTGACGGTCAGATATTATTGGAAATTACCTATTGATTTCCTGATCAATAGTTCTTTTGCCTACACCAAACCCAACCTAATCACTACTAAAGTTAAAGTTTTACTTGCCGATGAGATTTTCTACTAGAATAGTACACAAAACACTCTCAGAGTAGCGTAATGATAAACTGGTGTGCTGCAATTCATGGAGAAAGCAGAAGACTCAGATTAAAAGACAAGGGTATGGCAACAAATAAATTGTGTAAATTGTGATGTGGAAATGCAACATGTCTTACCTTCCATTGAATTTCTTTGTTTTTCCAAAGCCACCTGCACCATTCTATTTCCTCTGTAATAATGGCTTGTATAATTGCTGTCCTGAAAGCAAAACAAAAGTTCAAAACACAACTCTTTTCAAATTAATGTCTTTCACTTGCAATTTTGAAGCAAACAAGAGGTTTTACAATTCTTCATTTGCAATTTGAAGACTCACAAGTTTCAGTTTTGTCTGCTTTCTTTTATTTTTTGTGCCATGAGCCCAAAATGGTGACTGACACAATGCACAATTTAGAAAGACAGAGGCTATTCATGGGGCTCCCTACGAATAGCCTCAGATTCTATTCCTATCCTATCCTGTCCCGTAACTCGGAAGTCGTAGGGGCACCACAGATGATCGTTTAACCAGCATACTCCATCTTTCTCTGTCCTCAGATTCTATTCACAGGGCACTATTATTATTATTATTATTATTATTTTATTATTATTATTATTTATTATTTATTTACTTATTTATATTAAACCCAGCGCTGTGATCATGCTTTTTTTAATGCATTCTTAAATTTTCATTCATTTATTCATTGATTTTTCCCCAAATATGGCTGACTGGTTAATGTGAGCAATAGTGTTGTTTTTTGCAGACAGTAGTCAGTAAGCAACACATCATATCCTGCGTCTTTTATAAATATTGAGGGTGGAGGGGTTAGAGAGGGCGATTTTAATTTGGTAATCTCCGCGTTTGAAGTTGTAGGATAGCAATTTAAGTTATGATCGCTGTGTTGTTGTTAGTAACTTCCTGTTTTCTCTTGAAGATCCCCTGTAACTTGAGATTAAACATTGATTATCCGTACTGGTCCAGTGGTTTAGTGCTTTGGAGAGTGGATTTTGCAAGATGTGGTGTTATGTAAGGGAAGTGGTTCAAATCTGCTCAGGGTTCTTTTTTTTTCTTGGCTCCTTTTTATGTATTTTATCTTTCTCATTTTATTTTTTTCTAAGAAAATACTAAATGAGCATAAAAAAGAATAGGAAACTCCAAAATATTTAAAATGCATCAGTAATATCATTTTAAGCATTTTATAGCATTATACCATTTTGTACTGAAAAGAACCAGAGAGTATTTGAACTCTCGACCGTCATCTTTTTTTTTTATAGATCTATACCAATGATACAATACCATGCCATGGCAAAGAACTCATTTCCTTTGTCAATTTACAGCACATTTCTGAAGTTACTCTTTTGGTCAGACTGACATCACATTCACACCTAATTGAGGTGTCGGGGTAAATTGTTGATAGTCGGCAACAGTAACAAGACTTACACACGGCTTATGTTCTCATGTAGTATAGCAAGCAACAAACCAAAAATTAACTTCAGCAATAGCGTAAAGCTTGAGGAAAACATTGACACAAGTTAGACTGATGTTTGGCCAGGAATACAGGAGCTGTTTTTCATTAATTTGAGAGTACAGTATTTTACATACATTATTTAGAATACATAAATTTGTACAGTATACAGTACAGTATTAGTGTATTGTATTACACATGCAGTACCACTGTATTCTACAATCCTGTTTATCCATTTCGTCATTTTATTCTGAAAAGCGTGTTTGGCGGTATTGATTTGGGTTGTGATAAATTGAAAGCTATTGTGTTGTGCAGTCTCAGTCTTACCAAAGAGCTTATTTACACTGACTGATCGAAACAGTGAAACTGAAAGTCAAGTACATTGGGACGTTCATAGACTTTTGTTTGGAAAGAGGGATTTAATTGATCATTGGAAAGAGCAAAAATTAGGAATCCAATGGTATATAATACTTTTTTGTGAGTCAGTTTTGAAGGAAGTGATAAGGAAGTTGAGAGATACCATCCACATGTCGAAGAAGACCCATCTGACTTGTCGTAAGACGTAATCATGTCGGTTTCCCTTTACCGATTTGATCCATTCTGGTTTGTAAGTGTAAAACATCATAATTCATATCAACATTCACAACTGCAGGTAGGTACCGGCAGCCAAATTTTTGTTTTGAATATCATTGTTATTTTTTGTTGTTTTGTGAAACTGCTTTGTAAAAAAATAAAAAGAAACAAAAAATTAAGTCTCTATCTTCGATAGTTTTTGAGATACATCATTTTATCCTTGCAGAACTGCGTCACATAGGAAAAAACTTAATATTTCCCCAACTTTGCAGCCACAGACTGCTCTTTCCTTGCAATATATATATCATCTGTTGCTCTTATCTTGATCTATATGTTATAGGCAGTGCATACACATGCAATAAAGTTATTCCTTTAAGTAGTTTTGGAACACCATATTGCTAATTTTGCAAAAAAAACAGGATTTGCTGTGTGCGAATTTCACCGCGGAGCCAAACTGGAGGCCTGCAAAACCCAAACTAATTATCTGAGACACTTAAAACTTCTTATTTGTGAATAAAACAACATATATTTGAACAGCAATTTTTTTCAGCTACAAGAGATTTTTATATTTTGAAATATTTAGTGCTAATTTTTCATATTTCACTGATTTGCAGGACGGAAAAAGTAAGATTGTAAAGGGTGGTTTATTGAAAAAGGTTATATCTCAATAACCACAGCAGCTGCATGCATAAAATTTTGCAGATGACTCAAAAATACCTGTTGCTGTGCAGGTAAAGCTAAATTACTTGTAAAGTCCAGAAACTTTTTTGTCAGTTGAATTTAAAGAATCAAATATGGCTGCAATTTCATGTCCGTAAAGACACCAACATACACTTAAAAAACCTATAAGTCCAACTGACAGCAAATTTTGCACACAAACTTATGACAATGTATGTAGTAGTTCAGTATTATGTATTAAAGAGAAATTCCATGCAGAATGAAGATGCAATGTCACTGCAAAATTAAACGACTAGTACTACTTTAGTACTTGCACACACTCGAATGGCTGTGGATAGACGTCGGTCCCCAAATCACCAGTTACTATAAAGTTTTGTTTAACTTTAAGGTCTCATGTTTAAATGCCATAATTATCAACAAGTATAAGCCACAAAAAGTACATTGTAAATATTAATAAATACTGTAATCGGTTTAAGGGAAAGATGGGATAGTGTGGCAGCATGAAGAGTGTTCGGGGTGTAGAGGGGGGCAGCAGAGGGGCACCTGATTTGCTATGCCTGTTGCTATGCTTCCTAATGAATAAATAACTATGATGATTCACTTTCTCACTCCTAAAAATCCCCACTACACTCCAAGATTAAGTATTTATTTTTATATCTTTTCAGAGAGTGATAACTATTTATAAATGTTGTAATTACTATTACTATATTATTAGTTGTAAACATAATCATATCATATCATATAGGCCTACTCACGGTAGCCTACTGTCTTTTAATTTTTAATTGAAATATCATACACATCGCCTCATAAAAATATTTTCTGGTCAGTCAACATCTAAAGGAATCGTTTATAAACTAATCTGACCGTGCGTGTGTAGTTATTTCACAGATCTTGTCCCCGCCAACGAAAAAAAAAATAAAAAAAATTCAACCCATGATCGATCAATGTTTTGCCATGCGGCCAATCTCTCCCTTTAAAATATGCAAAATATCACAGCTAATGCACATTCTGTTAAAAAATCTATTAATCTGAATATCTTTAATATATTTGTTTGTTAGCCGCAGGCAGCAGTACGTACCGAATAGTTCTGATAGCTTGGTCATAAATGGATCGAAATCCATGCTTGCCGACTCCATGTTTTGCAAGACAGTGCCTCGCTTTCTGATTGACGCACTCAGACTCAGGGCTGTCTTAGATACTAGCCATCGCATTACGGAAGTGACGTTGCGTATCTAAAAATAAGTTTTCGCGGAAAACCCCTTGGATACATAAAAATCAAGGGAGGTAATTCATTCCTTTCGCCCTTAGAGACTGTAAACAAACACACACTGTAGAGAGAGCTAAAATATAAGACAAAAACAAAAAAGATGAAAATGAAGTTGTAAAAAAAAAAAAGCTGTATGAAATGGAGAGTATAATATAAGTCTGCTGTATAAAATGGAGAGTATAATATAAGTCTACTGTATGAAATGGTGAGTATAATATAAGTAAGTCTACTGTATGAAATGGTGAGGATAATATAAATCTATTGTATGAAATGGAGAGTATAATATAAGTCTACTGTATGAAATGGTGAGTATAATATAAGTCTACTGTACGAAATGGAGAGTAAAATATAAGTCTGCTGTATGAAATGGAGAGAATAATATAAGTCTGCTGTATGAAATAGGGAGTATAATATAAGTCTGCTGTATAAAATGGTGAGTATAAAGTCTACTGTACGAAATGGAGAGTATAATTTAAGTCTAATGTATAAAATAGAATGTATAATATAAGTCTACTGTATGAAATGGAGAGTATCATATAAATCTACTGTATAAAATGGAGTCTTCAGTATGAAATGAAATAAATGAAATGAAAGCCTTCTGTATGAAATGGAGAGTATAATATAAAGTATACTGTATGAAATGGAGAGTATAATAAAAGTGTGCTGTATAAAGTGGTGAGTATGAAATAAGTCTGCTGCATAAAATGGTAAGTATAATATAAGTCTTCTGTATAACATGGAGAGAATAATAAAATTCTACTGTATGAAATAATGAGTATAATATAAGTCTACAGTATGAAATAGAGAGTATAATATAAGTCTGCTGTATGAAATGGTAAGTATAATATAACTCTACTGTATGAAATGGAGAGTATACTATAAATCTGCTGTATGAAATGGTGAGTATAAAATAAGTCTACTGTATGAAATGGAGAGTATAATATACTTCTACTGTATGAAATGGAGAGTATAATAAAAGTGTGCTGTATGAAATGGTGAGTATAAAATAAGTCTACTGTATGAAATGGAGAGTATAATATAAGTCTACTTTATGAAATGGAGAGTATAATAAAAGTGTGCTGAATGAAATGGTGAGTATAAAATAAGTCTACTGTATGAAATGGAGAGTATAATATAAGTCTACTGTATGACATGCAGAGTATAATAAAAGTGTGCTGTGTGAAATGCTCAGTATAATATAAGTCTACTGTATGAAATGGAGAGTATAATAAAAGTGTGCTGTATGAAATGGTGAGTATAAAATAAGTCTGCTGTATGAAATGGTGAGTATAATAAAAGTCTACTGTATGAATGGAGAGTATAATAAAAGTGTGCTTTATGAACTGGTGAGTATAAAATAAATCTGCTGTATGAAATGGTGAGTATAATAAAAGTCTACTGTATGAAATGGAGAGTATAATAACAGTTTGCTGTATGAAATGGTGAGTATAAAATAAGTCTGCTGTATGAAATGGTGAGTATAATATAATTCTACTGTATGAAATGGAGAGTATAATAAAAGTGTTCTGTATAAAATGGTCAATATAATATAATTCTACTGTATGAAATGGAGAGTATAATAAAAGTGTGCTGTATGAAATGGTGATTATAAAATAAGTCTGCTGTATTGCATTACATTACATTATTATTGCTTTAGGTCCAGCGGACTCTTCCGAGCCAAATCAGGACCGGACAACCCCTGATCCACATAAAAGATCTGCTGAAACAACCCTAGTGGTAAAACCGAAAGCTCTCCACCAGCCAGTCACTTTACAATAAAGACATCCCATGCAGGGGATGGCTGAGGCTTCACCCCAACTTATCGAACCCCTGTTTACAAAAACAAAATAGAATACAAACATCATTATTAATTATCAACAAAACACATACATATATAATGCCTACATTGCTAAATAATAACATCATAGGAAGCCCTAGTGACCACCTAGCAGAAAGCATCCAATATTCCCAAGCTGATCCAACAGACCTCATACACAAATAAGGAGTCTTGTCCCGGAAGAGTTTTCAAGAAAAAAGGTAGGAGACTGGTCTAGCAAAGAAGACGATAGTATAGCAGATTGATAGAACAGGGCAGGAATGAGAAAGAGCAAACGAGAAAGACAGCGACAGTGGATATTTAAAGCACTAAATTTCCAGAAAGTGGGGATACTATACTGAAACCCCTGGCACCCCAACGGGGGTAGTCTGCTGTATGAAATGGTGAGTATAATATAAGTCTACTGTATGAAATAGAGAGTACAATAAAAGTGTGCTGTATGAAATGGAGAGTATAACATATGTCTACTCTATGAAATAGAGAATATAATAAAAGTGTGCTGTATGAAATGGTCAGTATAATATAAGTCTTCTGTATGAAATGGAGAGTATAATAAAAGTGTGCTGTATGAAATGGTGAGTATAAAATAAGTCTGCTGTATGAAATGGTGAGTATAATAAAAGTGTGCTGTATGAAATGGAGAGTATAATATAAGTCTACTGTATGAAATGGTGAGTAAAATATAATTCTACTGTATGAAATGGAAAGTATAATATAAGTCTACTGTATCAAATGGTGAGTATAATATAAGTCTACTGTATGAAATGGTGAGTACAATAAAAGTGTTCTGTATGAAATGGTGAGCATAATATAAGTCTACTGTGTGAAATGGATAGTATAATAAAAGTGTGCTGTATGAAATGGTGAGTATAATAAAAGTGTGCTGTATGAAATGGTGAGTATAACATAAGTCTACTGTATGAAATGGAGAGTATAATAAAAGTGTGCTGTATGAAATGGTGAGTATAAAATAAGTCTGCTGTATGAAATGGTGAGTATAATATAAGTCTACTGTATGAAATGGAGAGTATAATAAAAGTGTGCTGTATGAAATGTTGATTATAAAATAAGTTGTATGAAATGGTGAGTATAACTATAATAAAATTCTACTGTATGAAATGGAGAGTATAGCCTAATATAAATCTGCTGTATGAAATGGTGAGTATAATATAAGTCTACTGTATGAAATGGAGAGTATAATAAATGTATGCTGTGTGAAATAGTGAGTATAATATAAGCCTACAGTATGAAATGGTAATTATAATATAAGTCTACGGTATGAAATGGAGAGTATAATACAAGTCTGCTGTATGCAATGGTGACTATACTATAAGCCTGCTTGTAAGCGTGTCACACAGGAAAATTAAAAAAGCATAAAATATAATAATAATAATAATAATAATAATAATAATATTAGCATAATTAAATAATATATATATATATAATAATAATTTAAATAATTATTTAATATTGCTGATTTTGTTATTATAATTTTCTTTTACAATCATTTATGGATTAGAGACAGGCAGAGAGAAAGAAAGAGAGAGAAGGAAATTAAAAGCCAGAAAGGATCATAAACAAATTATAAATAGTGTTAAATATTACAGAATAGGCGAAGCTTTACGTCCTATAATAAAATATGTTAAGGACAATAAAAACGGGGGTCAATAAACCCCATTAGAACGTCGAAGAAAAGACCAAATACCAATTTTTCCCATGTCTGGACAGAGGAGGTGCAAAATAAAATGAGTAAGATGCTAAAAATGTTTAAAATTTATTTTAAAAGGATTTAAAAAGGGAATGATAATTTAGGAAAGATTTTCAATAAAATAAATTAATGAAAAAATTATAAATATCAACTCAACCAAGACTATTAGCCACAATAATGTGGTCAATTAATCAACACAAAAACCAAACAAACAAAAAGCCAAAACCAAGCGGCCCTATGAACAATAAAAGAAAGAATAAATTCTCTGGTTAAAATATCCCGATTTAATAGCCCCTAAGGCCGGGCCATAACAGCTCTGGATTTAGTCCAGGGGGATCAAGGCGTTATCATAAAATTAAAATGATAAAAGATCTAGATAAGGATTAAAATTACCAAGTTGGTATCCCACTAGAGGGTAGCTAAAACACTTTTACCGGTTAGCAAACTAATTAAGAACAATACTCCAATGAGGACAAGTGCAATTATAAAAATCGGTATTAAGAAGTATTCCTTTATCTCTCCTTTATTTCCCTTTCTTTCTAAAAGGGTTAAAAAGGTTTTTTCTTTCCCTTTTTTTCTCTTTTAATTAAAAAAAATTATATAATAGGATACAAGGCCAAGCAGCAGGTCAGAAATCTGACCCTGCTGCAGCCAAGTCTGACAAGGAGAGACTCTGGGTTGTTTAAATAATTAACAGTTCTCCAAAGAGAATATACTTAATAAAACCACAGTTTAAATTAATAGCAATATTTCTAGCCATTTAAACTTTAACTCAGGGAGGCACAATTTGCCTCTAATTAATCATCAGCGGAATCATGGTCGAATGATGGTCTAATTCTTTCCAACCTAATAACCATCCAGTCTAACCAGAAATATCCTATAATTATCCATAGGGGTTCTAATCAATTGTATCCATTTAACACAACTCAGGATAATAAAATAATAAAATCCAGTTAAAATTAAAAGTAATATATCTAATATTAGGCATTTATTTAAAATTAGCTCAAGGGCCGTCAAAAACCCTGATCATTAAATATTACAACTTTATTTAATCCATTTATATATTACTCAGAAGGTCGTGCTACCACAACAGCCATATGGCCGTACATGGTCACAAATCAGTCTCAACTGTAGATGGGCTGCATTGAAGATATGTTGAGGGAGGTTGTCTATTATTTTCCACTGTTTCTCTCTAGTCTACATAGACTTGTTGATTTTTTACGACTTTTTGGCCTGTCACATATGCAGCTTCTCAATGCCAGAGTGAACGCAGAATAACGACAGCCGTATGGCCGTACATGATCACTAATCAGTCTCAACTGTAGATGGGCTGCATTGAGGATAGGTTGAGGAAGGTTGTCTATTTTTTTTCTGATTTTTCCCTCTAGTCTACATAGACTTGTTGATTTTTTTCCAGACTTTTTAGCCTCGGTCACCTGCTTAGAGAGAAGGCAGACGGTTTGTTATGTAAAATGTGGAACATAGAATAAGCCTGTTACATGAGATGGTGAGCATATTGTAGGCCTAGGGTCTGTTACATGAGATGGCATACATAAAATAAGTATGTTACATGAGATGGTGAGCACACTATAGCCTATAGGTCTGCTACATGATATGGCGAGTACAATACCAGTCTGATACATGATGTGTGAGCATAAAAATTGGTCTGCTACAGAGAATGGTGAACATAATACAAGTCTAATTCATCAGACAGTGAGCATAATATATGGCTGTTATATGAGATGGGAAACAGAATAAATGTGTAACATGAGATCTTGAGCATAATATAGGTCTGTTACATAAAATGGTGAACTTAAGTTAAGTCAGTTACATGAGATGGTGATCACTATATAGGTCTGTTACATGAGATGGTGAGCATTACTCAAGACTGATACATGAGTATAAATATGTGAAGTACATGCTGAGAAAAAGATTTCTACAAGTGGTTCTGGACTGCAACCTCAGAAACCCTTAGTACAGCAACTAAGTGCTCTGACTACATGAGGTATGTAAAAATTAGGTATTTTAAATTATTATGATGTATTTCATATAAAATTATTGTGCGTGTGGTTGTTTTTTTGGGGCAAAACATTTTAATACATATCACAATGCTTAGATATGTTCTAATGCTCCTACACAGGAATACCTTGCCCATCACAGGCATTGTCCCACCCAGTAACAATATTTTGTGCACCAGGGGAACCAGTTGGTTATTGGAAACTACCTCTCATTGGGTGCATAACACCTTGATCTACCCTGAGTACAGACTGATCTGTGTTGGAAAATTCCACCACATATGGGAATTTAAACTGGGAATTCCTAGCCCTTAATTTGAGACTTTATTAGCATCCTGTATTATTATTATTATTATTATTATTATTATTATTATTATTATTATTATTATTATTATTATTATTATTATTATTATTATTATTATTAACTAGGCCATGAATGCTTGTAGTTAGGTAATTATTACCAATAATTAATAATGTAGCCTAATGTAAGATGGCTAAGACCAAGCAATTATTAAACATGATGTTGTGAGGGACCATACAGGACTGCTACGCGAGATGGCGTGGAGCATACTAATCTACTGCATGATATGGCAAGTACCATACAATTCTGCTACATGATGTGGTGAGCATCAAACAGGTCTCCTACAAGACATTGTGACCAAATAATAATAATAATTTAAAAAATGCACTTAGAGTATAGCAGAAACTAGATAATCATGAAATATCTAGTGTTAAATAACTGTTAACCAACACTGCCCCCCCCCACCCCACTCACACACACAAAAAAGCCACCACAGACACAACACACAAAAATCTACAAGTACTGTGCCCTGCATATCAGGCACATAAAGTCATGTGTTTTTTTAATGTTTTTTTTGGGTTTCTTGGTCTTGGCCAGCACATTCTGGCCAGTGTGACCACCGGCTACAAATGCAACAGATCACTTTGCTTGTTTTGGTTTCATACAGTAGACTTATATTATATTGACCATTTCATACAGAACACTTTTATTATACTCTCCATTTCATACAGTAGAATTATATTATACTCACCATTTCATACAGCAGACTTATTTTATACTCACCACTTCATACAGCAAACTGTTATTATACTCTCCATTTCATACAGTACTTTTATTATACTCACCATTTCATACAGCAGACTTATTTTATACTCTCCAGTTCATACAGCACACTTTTATTATACTCTCCATTTCATACAGTAGACATATATTATACTCACCATTTCATATGGCACACTTTTATTATACTCTCCATTTCATACAGTAGACTTTTATTATACTCACCATTTCATACAGCAGACTTATTTTATACTCACCATTTCATACAGCACACTTTTAGTATACTCTCCATTTCATACAGTAGACTTATATTATATTGACCATTTCATACAGCACACTTTTATTATACTCTCCATTTCATACAGTAGACTTTTATTATACTGACCATTTCATACAGTAGACTTATACTATACTCACCATTTCATACAGCAGACTTTTATTATACTCTCCATTTCATACAATAGACTTATAGTATACTGACCATTTCATACAGCACACCTTTATTATATTCTCCATTTCATAGAGTAGACATATGTTATACTCTCCATTTCATACAGCACACTTTTATTGTACTCTCTATTTCATACAGTAGACTTATATTATACTCACCATTTCATACAGCAGACTACCCCCGTTGGGGTGCCGGGGGTTTCAGTATAAATAGTATCCCCACTTTCTGGAAATTTAGTGCTTTAAATTCCCACTGTCGCTGTCTTTCTCATTTGCTCTTTCTCATTCCTGCTCTGTTCTATCAATCTGCTATACTATCGTCTTCTTTGCTAGACCAGTCTCCTACCTTTTTTCTTGAAAACTCTTCCGGGACAAGACTCCTTATTTGTGTATGAGGTCTGTTGGATCAGCTTGGGAATATTGGATGCTTTCTGCTAGGTGGTCACTAGGGCTTCCTATGATGTTATTATTTAGCAATGTAGGCATTATATATGTATGTGTTTTGTTGATAATTAATAATGATGTTTGTATTCTATTTTGTTTTTGTAAACAGGGGTTCAATAAGTTGGGGTGAAGCCTCAGCCATCCCCTGCATGGGATGTCTTTATTGTAAAGTGACTGGCTGGTGGAGAGCTTTCGGTTTTACCACTAGGGTTGTTTCAGCAGATCTTTTATGTGGATCAGGGGTTGTCCGGTCCTGATTTGGCTCGGAAGAGTCCGCTGGACCTAAAGCAATAATAATGTAATGTAATGCAATACAGCAGACTTATTTTATAATCACCATTTCATACAGCACACTTTTATTATACTCTCCATTTCATACAGTAGAATTATATTATATTGACCATTTTATACAGAACACTTTTATTATACTCTCCATTTCATACAGTAGAATTATATTATACTCACCATTTCATACAGCAGACTTATTTTATACTCACCATTTCATACAGCAAACTGTTATTATACTCTCCATTTCATACAGTAGACTTTTATTATACTCACCATTTCATACAGCAGATTTATTTTATACTCACCAGTTCATAAAGCACACTTTTATTATACTCTCCATTCATACAGTAGACTTTTATTATACTCACCATTTCATACAGCACACTTTTATTATACTCTCCATTTCATACAGTAGACTTATATTATACTGACCATTTCATACAACACTTTTATTATACTCTGCATTTCATACAGTAGACTTATATTATACTCTCCATTTCATACAGTAGACTTATTTTATACTCACCATTTCATACAGCACACTTTTATTATACTCTCCATTTCATAAAGTAGACTTATACTCTCCATTTCATACAGTAGACTTATTTTATACTCACCATTTCATACAGCACACTTTTATTATACTCTCCATTTCATACAGTAGAAGTATATTATACTCTCCATTTAATACAGTAGACTTATTTTATACTCACCATTTCATACAGCAGATTTATAGTATACTTTCCATTTCATGCAGTAGACTTATATTATACTTACCATTTCATACAGCAGACTTATATTATATTCACTATTTCATACAGTAGACTTTTATTATTCTCTCCATTTTATACAGAAGACTTATATTATACTCACCATTTTATACAGCAGACTTATTTTATACTCACCACTTTATACAGCACACTTTTATTAAACTCTCCATTTCATACAGTATACTTTTATATTATACTCTCCATTTCATACAGAAGGCTTTCATTTCATTTCGTTTCATTTCATACAGAAGACTCCATTTCATACAGTACATTTATATAATACTCTCCATTTCATACAGTAGACTTATATTATAAATTCCATTTTATACATTAGACTTAAATTATACTCTCCATTTCGTACAGTAGACTTTATACTCACCATTTCATACAGCAGACTTATATTATACTCACTATTTCATACAGCAGACTTATATTATACTCTCCATTTCGTACAGTAGACTTATACTATATTCACCATTTCATACAGTAGACTTATATTATACTCTCCAATTCATACAGTAGATTTATATTATCCTCACCATTTCATACAGTAGATTTACTTATATTATACTCACCATTTAATAAGTAGACTTATATTACTCTCTCCATATTATACAGCAGACTTATATTATACTCTCCATTTCATACAGCTTCTTTTTTTTTACAACTTCATTTTCCTCTTTTTTGTTTTTGTCTTATATTTTAGCTCTCTCTACAGGGTGTGTTTGTTTACAGTCTCTAAGGGCGAAAGGAATGAATTACCTTCCTTGATTTTTGTGTATCCAAGGGCCGGGTTTCCCCGAAAACTTATTTTTAGATACACAACGTCACTTCCGTAATGCGATGGCTAGTATCTAAGACAGCCCGACGCACTCAGTTAGAGTTGCTTCCCTGCCATAGTTTCGTATACCATTAAATTCTTCGGAAAATGAGCTTTTTTTCGGTATGCGGTTTATATAGTTGTTTTTTTCTAGGTTCCTGCCAATAGTGCTTTGAAAAAAGGTCAAAATTTTATGCGTTTTCTCTTAAGAAATATCTCTCAAATTTAAAACTGTGCATGCTATTCGAAACTTCGTATGCGCAGTGTTTTCATTTTTCTATCGACTGGGATTGGTTTGTACAGTATGAATGAATTGGTTAGAACGAGGCTTGGAAACTTCTGTGACAGGGGTCACGGCTTTGTAATTTTTTGTTGGTCAGCCATTGTTCTCCAGTCGAGTGATGCGGTAAATCGGTAAGCGTGTTATCGGGACACACACAAACATTCTTGTTCATGATAAAAAAAATAAACAACACGTGTAAATACAGTACAGATTTATCTTTATTTTTCATTAGTTTGTTATGTCCTGAACCACAACATAAATTCAAAAAGCTGGTTTAAAGAGAGCCCAAATTCGGGAATTCCCCATACTTTCCCACATGACTGAATGGAGGCTGCCGGTACCTACTGCAGGCAACTTGCTAATTGAGTTGAAAATGGGTCCTTACAAAAGCTTTTTCAAGCTTTCCCGATGCGCGAGTCAAAAAACTATGAATGATCACTAAACAGTAAACTAAAGTAAAATCATGCCTTTGTCTGCACTGTGACCAACTTTGAACGAAACGCTTCGATTCGATCTTTACTGATCACTTCATACATTTTTAAGAGGATAACCAAGCGTCTAATAATTCATCAATAGGCAAACAGAATCAATGCTAACATAAAATCACATTATTGATTAGATTAAAAATTGCAAACTTACCAATTTACTCCATTTCGAAAACATTGTCAGATGCATATGTGATCGCCATAGTCCAATCTCGATGAGTTGCGAGTAACGTCCCTTTGACAAGGCGTATATTTTTCACAAAGAGAAAGGGAGACATGGGTTTTTGGCTCTGAACATGTTTCTTCCTTGTAAATAAAATCGTTGATTTTGATCGATTATTTGGTGTTTCTTCAATAATTGTACATGATTTTAAAAGATATATTTACGAAATGAACAATATTTTCCAACTTTTTTCATGGTCACCTGATGTCCTAAATGTTATGTGGTCACCCCAAATACCACAACACAAACTACCCCCTAATAAGAATATTCATGACCACAAACCATTCGCTCCTTGAAATTGTGTTGCCCAATCAAAACAGAACCTTTCAGCGCCGAAATACAGTCTGTCACGTGTTTCATTCTCGCGGCAGAGGAAAAAACTTTTGGGCGACCGATTTCCGGTCACCCTATGACCCAAATACAGTAAAAAGCACTTTTAGGGTGCCCAAAGGTCGCCTGAAGTACTGATTTGTACATATATATATATATATATATATATATATATATATATATATATATATATATATATATATATATATATTATTGAACCATTATGATGATGATGATGTCGACGATGATGATGATGGGGAGATGAGAGATGGTGGAGCTGGAACTATTTCTGTTACGTGAAGCAGTAAAACGCTAGTTGACAGTGATGATGGCTGTGATGATGATGGCGATGATGATGATGGCGATGAAGATGATGATGATGATGATGACGGTGCTGTTGCTACTTCTGTTCAGGGAACGGTAATAAACTGAATAATGTTGATAAAGATCATGTTGTATGATGATGTTGAGGTTGTGTTGTTTGTTTTTTATGATGATGCAGCTGCATGCTTTTGTATGGAGAACTGGAAGTAAATACGTATTTAACGATGATGATGACGACGACGACGACAATGATGATGAATGAGTGGAACTGGGTTTTCATTCCGCTAACATCCATGTCACTACTACATGCCTGTTGCGGTTAACTGCTCCGCATGCATGCAGGCAGTAGATTAATGCAGTTGCATGATTTCATAATAATCGCCCGCCCAGCAATACTGTATCAGCAATGGTGAGTCTCATTTCCGGGAGCCGGTGTAATTATCCCTTAATGTAAGATTGACCATAGTTTGCATCCAGTGCACGCAGTAATAATATTCATATTGTAGCATTCACCATTCATCTTCTTCTTACCGTCTTGCTTCTTCGTGTGTGTGTGTGTTAGCGACACAGACAGTCTGTGCACTTCCTTCATTAGTAGTAGTAGTAGTAGTAGTAGTAGTAGTAGTAGTAGTAGAGACAGTCTGTGCACTTCCTTCATTAGTAGTAGTAGTAGTAGTAGTAGTAGTAGTAGTAGTAGTAGTAGTAGTAGTAGTAGTAGTAGTAGTAGTAGTAGTAGTAGTAGTAGTAGTAGTATATATCTGTTCTTATCAAACGCTTTACGAGCTCCAGATGTGCTACAGGCGCTGGCCGATACAGGATCTAACTGAAGTCGCCCAAGGCGCCAACTTGCTGCATCATGCGCATCGTCTAACTGAGCACCCTTGAACGACCGAGAGGGAGTGAGACCTACTGCTTGCTGGACTGAGTGTGTTTCATGTAACTGGCACTGGGACATCAGCGTCAGGATCTTTGAAAGTCCGTACGAAGGATTTGCATAAACGCTGATAAGAACAAAGGTGTTATGTTGTCCTATTGCATGAGCGCTTAAGAACGAATTGAACTGTCAAACCCTGCATATGCATTGACAGACTAGACTTCAGTTTATACTCTCGTCCCAAGTTGTCTGAATAAATGCAATGGAAAGATAGAGTACTCAAGTTTTGCTGATTATACAACAGCGCATTGAGCATGGTCTGTTGAAATATTTGCGCTGTACAAGACTACATCATCATCATCTTCATCGTTATCGTCGTCGCCGTTATCATCATCATCATCATCATCATCATCATCATCATCATAATCTTCGTCATCATCGTCATCATCATTGTTGTCGTCATCATCACATTACAGTGTGATGGGTTGAAATGTACAATGATCATCATCTTCAACAGCATCATCGTCAACTTCATCATCATCACATCGTCGTCGTCATCGTCGTTGTTATCATCATTGTCATTATCGTCATCATCATCATCACAGTAGAGTGTGGTGGTATGACGTAGAATGTGTTGTATAATGTGACTACACAATGCAAGCATCCTGAGCTTATTAGTGCCTCCCGTTGACAGCCGGCTTTGCTTCATAAATAGGCACTTATGCTGCATTTATTATATTATATATACTGCCGTCTTGTTTTGTCTACATAGGCACACCACGGACCTATATGTAACTGGGTCTCTCTCTCTCTCTCTCTCTCTCTCTCTCTCTCTCTCTCTCTCTCTCTCCTCTCTCTCCCCCCTCTCTCTCCCTCTTTCTCTCTCTCTCCCTCCCTCTCTCTCTTTCCTATCTCTCTCACTCTGTTCAAGTAGTCTCTGTCTTTCTCTGTCTGTCTATCCCTTCCAGCTTACCTCCTCTCTCTCTCCCTTTCTCTGTCTCTCTCGTTCTTTCTTTCTCCATCTCCTCTCCTCTCTCGTTCTCCCTGTTTCTCTAGTCTCTGGCTGTCTCTCTCTGGCTGTCTCTCACTTCCTACCTATCTTCTCTCTCTCTCTCTCTCTCTCTCTCTCTCTCTCTCTCTCTCTCTCTCTCTCTAATGAAAGGTTGTAAGCATTGGCTGCGCTATTAAGTATAAAATGTGTCTTATCCTATTAAACGATCCAATCAAATTCAATGGGCTCTATGCACAAAGGCGTGGCGGTCACGTGCTGCGGGAATAACACAGCGTGCTCGAGTTTGAAAATAATGAAGTACAGTGCTGCGTTTGGATGCTCTAACTCCGACGTAAACCTTTATGCAAAGAAAATAACTTTTCCTTTCATCGATTTCCACTGAAAGATGAAATATTGATGAACTCTAAACTGAATGTCAGTGAAAAATCGCTCTTTAAAAAAAGCCTGTCCCCTGATAATAATTTGTCTGTAATCATTATTGCACGAATGTGCTACAATTCAAAACATCACAATATCCCAAAATGTCGGTAAATTTAAAAAGCAGCATTGGAGTACACGCAAGCGAGCTAAAAGAAGCCATGGCCCCTTTGTTATTCCCGCGCCACGTGACCATGCCGCCGACTTGTGCATAGAACCCATTCTCTCTCGCTCTGAATTGTTTAGGGTTGCGTTTTTTGTGAGTGAGTGCGTGTGTGTGTGTGTGTGTGGATATAAATGGGGGGGGGGTGTACATGAATATTTGTAAAAGTGTGTGTGTGTTGGTGTGTGTGTGTGTGTGTGTGTGTGTGTGTGTGTGTGTGTGTGTGTGTGTTTTTGTCAGCATGGATACTATAGGTCAGTGTTTGTCAGCGGTTGTGCGTGCGGGTGGATTCTAAAACAAAATCGTCGTTAACCTAGTGGGAATGACCTCCTGTTCCTCTCGGTAACCTTGTGTACATTGTATGGAAATCAAGTGTTTGTAGCAATGTAGACTCCGTTTGCTTAAGATCTAATCACTGGCATTGTATCGCTGCTGTTGTTGCGTGATAGCGCTTCTGTAGACATTCGATACAACAGTAAACATTTCCTTCCCTCCCCCCCCCCCCCCACACACACTCAGAGTATCACAGAGATCTATAGATCACTAGATACAGATGTAGATTAGATTATATGATATAGATTAATTTAAGTTAGGTAGGGAGATGGAGGTTTGATGTTGATTGAGGGATGGGGGAAAGAGGGAGAAGGAAAGAGGAGGGAAGAAGGAGAAGAAGAAAGAAGGACGATCACCAAACAAAGACGTGTCCAACTGTAACTGATCATCCACAGAAGTGTCGCATTTCCTGCGGCGGTCGGCCCTTCAGTTCCACTGCTGTAGCTTGTTGGTATATATTGAAAGTGTTTTAACAATTCCCTACCCCAGTAGTTATCAGCCTACGAGTTATCAAGGACTTGTTCTCACTATCGAATCTGGATCATTTCAGCTGACGAGATAACGTTCTAATCCTAGTGTACTAATGTTGATCATATTAGCAAAGACTTTCTATATTATGAGGGGTGAATCGAATCGTAGATTAAGATTGTGAACTTGTGATGTAGTTTAGCAAGGCTCGTTTATTGTGCACTAAAATTCATTTTGACATGTGCGACATAAATAACGTTGCGACATAGTTTGGGAAAGAAGAATAGGAGATCGTTTATAATTATATTTAGTTGGTTTTTTTATCGTTCTAATATGGCGCTTTTCTAACTCAAGACCAGCTCAAGTAGGTATTGATCTAACTCGAGCTGCCTGCTTGAGGCGCGTTGTCTGACGCCCAGAGAACTGAGCACAGTCCTGGATTATGGTTCAGGTTGTAACGAGATGCTGAAGTTGGGGGCATTATTCACAGTTTACTTCATGTTGGACTATGTGCCTGTGCATGAACGTGAGAATTCTAATAAATGGATTATTAAAAAAAAACTGCTAGTCACCACAGTGTTGGATTATTGTGATGAAAAAAACAACAATTATGTTAATGGTTTTATCTGACTACTCCTGTTGTTTTTTTATCTTCCTTTTTTTTTGTCTCCCACCAATAATGTTAACTCCTAAAGTTAAGTCTAACGGTCAGTTAGAGCCCAAATCTCAGTGACTAATTGAGTGTAAACAAGAGGTGTAATTTTGCTGGGGTTGAACAGTTTGTAAAGTGCTCCGCAATGAGTTTCCGAAGACACTCACGACACAAGCCTCTAACGGTGAGATGAAAAGGATTATTAAGAATTACGGACGTGCTCATCCCCATTCAATCCACTGAATGACTTGTTGAAATAAGTCAATGTGATACCATTCAGATTCTGCTTGTATCATTGAAGTGGTAACCCCTTGTGAAAATGTGTACATGTATTTGTTGTGTGTGTGTGTATATATATATATATATATATATATATATATATATATATATATATATATATATATATATATATATATATATATATATATATATATAAAATCTCTCTATTCATCTCTCTATTCATCCATCTATCTATCTATCTATCTATCTATCTATCTATCTATCTATCTATCTATCTATCTATCTATCTATCTATCTATCTATCTAGCTATCTAGCTATCTATCTATCTATCTATCAAATCGTACTAGTGTTTACTAGTTTAGTTATCCCGTGTGCTTAAAAATGTCAAGTTCCCTTCATTTTGTGTTTCTTTTAAGTGTGTGTTTTTGTATATAGTGTACATTTGAATAACAATTTACCAATTAGAGTGCCCATATACATACACTTTTTATAATTGTGTGTTCATTTAATGTTTTGATATGTGCATTTCATGCTATATGTTTTTTTGTTTACTTTATATGATTAAACATGTGTTTGTATGTACATGTGTATACATTTGAATTAATAATTTTCCAATTAGGGCATACACATTTTTTATGATTGTGCGTGTTGTATAATAGCATGCGCCTATGAAATGCATGACTCATTTAGATGACGTTTAGATGACGTAAGAGAAAAAGAAGAATAAAAATGGTTCTCAACAACTGCCTTCCGTATGTTGAATTCTCTTTACAAATACGTCCACATTAGTAATAATAACACAACAAAAGATGGTGTCAAGAAGTGAAGCAAGTTTTATGTGATATTAGTGACATTTGTGAAGAAGAAAATGGCGTTCAAACCACCGCAACAATTTGATTTTCTGGATTCAAGTGCGTGGCCAGCCTGGAGAGGACGGTTTCAACGGTTCCGCCTGGCAACAAAGCTGAACAAAGAAGATGGAGAAATCCAGGTTAATTCTCTCTTATATGCAATGGGAGCTGAAGCTGACAAGATTTTTTCACAGTTCACCTTTGAAACTGATGATGAAAAACAAGTGTTTGACATCGTGTTGGGGAAGTTCGATGAATACTTCATTCCAGCCAGGAACATTATCCATGTACGAGCCATATTTTACAAACGAGAACAAAAAGTGGGGGAAACGGTTGAACAATACGTCAGATCGCTATATGAGCTTTCTGAGCACGCAAACTTCGAGAAGAAGGAAGACGCCATTAGGGACAGGTTAGTGCTTGGCTTGAGAGACCATGAGGTTTCAGAAAAGCTACAATTGCAGTCTGAGCTGACCCTCAAGACCGCCATTTCCATGGCTAGACAGCACGAACAAGTCAAACAAGAGTTGGAAGAGCAGAGAGGATCAAGTGCAAGTGCAAGCGCCAACGTTGACAGACTGAAAGGAAGTCGTTATCACATCAAGGAGTCGCAGCAGACCTCTGTGAATGCAAGGGAAAGCACTATCTGATTAGTGTAGACTATTACTCCAGGTGGATTGACATCTCATCCCTGAGTACACTGTCAACGACAGCAGTTATCAACAAGATGAAGGACAATTTTGCAATACATGGCATTCCAGAAACTGTCATGTCTGACAATGGTCCACAATTTTCATCATCAGAGTTCAAGAAATTTTCTCTTGAATGGAATTTTAATCACGTGACGTCCAGTCCTCGATATCCGCAAGCCAATGGTGAGGCTGAGCGTGCAGTGAAGACGGCGAAAGACATCCTGAAACAGAAAGATTACGTCTTAGCGCTTCTCACCTACCGCGCTACACCTATCCCAGCTCTGGGAGTGAGCCCGGCTGAATTGGCATTTGGCCGACGACTTAGAACAACCTTGCCAGTCCTTCCACAGACTCTAGCACCTCGTACTGTAGACCCTGAGCATGTACGCCAGCGTGACGAAAGATACAAGCAGAAAACGAAGAAGCACTTTGATCAGCGAGCAAAGCCACTGCAGGAGCTTCACGAGAGTGATCCCATCCTTGTGAAGGAGGATGGAGAGAAGACCTGGATGCGTCCTGGTACGGTAATACGGCAGTGCGCACCCAGATCCTACATCATCAGAACTGCAGAGGGAGAGTTACGGCGTAATAGACGACATTTGAGACCCGACACAGCGACAGCTAGCAACCGAGAGACTTTTGTGAACAACGATCCAGTGAAGACCTCGCGCGCGCCGCAGTTGCAGTCAAGACAAGCGTCGTTACAGCCAGAGCAATCACCGACAGAACAGCTGAGTCCGCCATCGAGTCCGATACCGAGTCCGAGTCTGCCGAGACCGATGTCATCGTCTTCTTCAGTTGGACAACCGTATTTTACTCGTTCAGGTCGCCGTGTGGTGAAACCAGCCAGATACCCAGACTTGTAAGTTAGGCAATGCGACCTGAAGTAGGCATGGTTATATTTACTACTTAGGTTACGTAGTAGGACATTTGAGTTTCAATTATAGTTGAACAAAAATTTAGAACTGGCTTACGAATGATGAGTTTAGCTTCATCTAGATTGACTTGATAACATCAAGTGAGATCCAATCAATCAAATAAAGACGCTATGCAGGAAGCAAGATGTTCCAGTATAACCATTGCTCGAAAGCTGTGTTTAGCAGTGTTTTATTGTTGAGTGTTAAGATGTTTAAGTTTAGCTAAAAGTTGCTGGACGCTCTGCAGACATTAGGTAAGACAGAAACTAATTAATAAGAAAGTCTTTAGAAACAGAAACCAAACTAAAACTAAAGGTTTAATAACTGTCCTTTCATCAAAGAATTCAAAACTGATATTCTCAATAGCTAAGAAAGGGAGGTGTTGTATAATAGCATGCGCCTATGAAATGCATGACTCATTTAGATGACGTTTAGATGACGTAAGAGAAAAAGAAGAATAAAAATGGTTCTCAACAACTGCCTTCCGTATGTTGAATTCTCTTTACAAATACGTCCACATTAGTAATAATAACACAACAAAAGAGTGCGTTCCTTTATTTTACATTTAATTTTTTTTAAATGTACATTTCATACTATTGGTTTTCTATTTATTTAAAATGATTAAGTGTATGTACGTGTATACAATTGAATTACATTTGTCTAATTAAGGCATACACTGTGTGCGTTTCATGTTTTTATGTGCATTTCATACGATTTGTTTTCTGTTGTATTTGTGTGTGTGAATGTTGTCACGTCCCAACTGCCTCAACAGTGGTTCGACTTGCGTGCACTTCCACACGAGAAAAAAAAACCCAACACCTAAATAAACTCTAAAAGGCAAAACCAGAAGTAACAAGACAATTTCTTTATTTCACACACTCATTCATACTCAAAATTAACTCCCTTTATCCCACTTCCCAACCTACCAACCCTCAATCCCACTAATAAAACCCCAAACTATTACATAAACAATTCGCTCAAAATAATAATGATAATTAAATCAAAATGGAAAATGACTAACTACAAAATGTACAAGAGATTTATAATAATTATGTCTGGAACAGCTTACTGCCAACAAGGTAAATATACAGTAAGCAACTGCTTTAAATCTTTATAAATGTTCAAACTTTGTTCCACTTAAACTTCAAATAGATACAACAAGTCTTTTATATTATATAAAATGAATAAGAAAATTTATCTTTTAAGCAAAATAGAATTTATAAGAAATTAATCTAAATTACTAATTAACTAATATCTGGCGAAATAATTCCCCCAGACAAAACTATACAATCACAGGGTTACTTAATCCAGTAGATAATAGTACTCAACAACGTTTATCAATCAATTCAAATTAAATATATCTCAATGTGCTGTAATTTATAATTTATCACATGTAAAACAATTATCGTTCCTCACAACAGATTATCATTGGTTATAGTTATTTGTTGTGTGTGGTGGAGTGTGTGTGCGTGTGCTTTATAAACGAAATAAAGTTCCCTGGGCGAATACCAGAACCTTCGCAACCGAGGTTGACACACGGAAAACACGGCGTAATAGGCCGAGGCACACAAGCTTCACACCAGCAAGGTTTCAGCACACCATCAATGGTCTGCTCTAGGGTTTTGGTGTTGTATTTGTTGGTACATCTACAACAATACATACAAGAATACGCAACCATTAATAATTATATTACAAGATACTGCACAAGCACCCCGCTATCGGAATGGTTGTCTCCCTTTCCACATCCTTACTCATCCTCCCTGTCATTACTTATATACATTCACAATCACCTCCTTTCTGTCATCTCTTCGCTACATAACAGCGAATTCTTTTATATCAATTTATAATTATTTAATTTATAATACATTTTAGAAAACTCTCTCTCTCTCTAGGTATTTATGCAGCAAACAATATGAAACAATAGAATTAAGAAAACATAATTAACTATTCATTCACACTGCATGCATAACCCAAACCCCCGAACGCTATGGCCAACTGAGAAATTGAGGTAAAAAACTTACGGCTACCAGTGGATTCTCCGGCCTGTAGACAAAGACACACGAACGACGGGACAAACACACAGGCACAGATGGTTAGGCAAGGTGATAACACAGGCATAAGAAGTCCTAGACGGAGTCACAGGTCACCCGACGTTATACGTAGATAACTCAGATTTCACCGAGAATACACAGTAGGTATTCCAAACAGCTTAGAAAAGTTTTAGTTAAACAAACACTTCCAAAGTGTTCCCAAAACAGTCCTCCTCTTCCGTTAATAGGCTCTTTTTCGTTGACGGTCTGATCTGTACGACCCACAGACAAAGTCACTAACTGGCACCTTGACCCAACTTGGATCCGTTGATTCTGGCTACAAAAGCGATATGCAACTGTTGCTGCTCCTATCAAAATATACAGTGCAAGGGGTTTTATACGATCAGCTAAGAATCTTCCAGAATATACTTCTTTTCATAATAATTCATTCCCTGCACCGTTCGCGATTAGA
Source organism: Oncomelania hupensis (assembly GCA_036898135.1). Classification (NCBI taxonomy): domain Eukaryota; kingdom Metazoa; phylum Mollusca; class Gastropoda; order Littorinimorpha; family Pomatiopsidae; genus Oncomelania; species Oncomelania hupensis. Next base: position 41,270,045 of record CM072527.1, read on the forward strand.
GCACGCATTTCACACATAGAATATCGCATGGCAGCAATTAATCTTCTCAATAACAAAATAGCCAACTATGCTGTTTTTCTAACATAGTACGTTCTGCACGGGCGCAATACATTCGCTACTTTTATTAATTATAAACTAAATTAATTTATTCTGATTCTCTCCCCTTGACTACCGTAACTTTTAACCTCTATGTACAGGCTGATGATTAAACTATATACATAGGCGCGCGACTGCAAACTGCGTAGCGTGACACAGCACCCCACCAAGACGAAAACTAACAGTTTTAGTTCCTAACAAACACGCTACTCAGTTCTGCTCAAGAAATCAGCTGGTACATTTTCCTTCCCTGGAATACTCTCCACTATCAGATCGAAAGGTTGACTGCTTCGTCTTTCTCTCTCGCGTCACTGGGTGTCTCTGACACTGTCTCTGACTCTGTCTCTGACTCTGTCTCTGACTCTGCCTCTGACTCTGCCTCTGACTCTGCCTCTGACTCTGTCTCTGACTCTGTCTCTGACTCTGTCTCTGACTCTTTCCACCTTCGAATGACGCAAAGGTTTTAAAGGTCCTACAATATCGACTGCAACTCTCTGAAACGGTTCATCAACTAGAGGTAGTTTCTGCAGCGGAACCTTTGCTACCCTACCCCTGGGAACTGTTTTCTGGCATTCGGGACACGATTCGCAGAATCGCCTAACGTCCCCGCACATTCCTGGCCAATAGAACACCCCCCATATCCTCTCACGTGTCCTCTTTCCACCTAAATGTCCGGCCATCGGAGGGTCGTGCGCCAGGCGCATCACCTCTCCTCTGAGCTTGCTAGGCACGACTAGCTGCGTTAGCTCTTCTTCTCCCTGATGGTGTACCCTGTACAAAATGCCCTTCTTTTTGCAGAAGCTAACCATCGCTTTGCCTGACTTGAGTTTTGTCCCTTGCTTCTCGCACTCTCTAGCTCTAGCTAAAGTGGGATCTTCTTCCTGCATCTTGGCCAACTGATCGGGCGTCACATCGAGTTGGAATGGCTTCGGAATCGGCAGTGCTTTCTCCTGCTTCCCTTCTGCTTTGGCCTGTGCCCTGGTCTGAACGGCGGCTATCGCACACTCTAACCCATCTACAGCCACGGGACTTCGATAGCCTCCCTTGAAGGTAACCCAGTTGCCTAGAATCACATCAGGTACAACTTGCTCGATGACGATCAATTCTACTGTACCCTTCACGAAAGCTGAGTCTACTTCTACGTACGCTGTAGGATACTTCCCTGACTTGACCTGATCAGCGAACATGACCTCGATCTCTCTACCAGTCATATCCTCGGGACGCACCCACTTGGCTGCTACTGCCCCCACTTCGGCACCAGTATCTCTCAGAATCTTCACAGGCTGACCCCTGACTGTTCCCATGCTCCACGGGTTGTACGGCTGAATGGTACTAAAGCTAGCCTTAGTCATTTCCGAGTGAATCGGGCCTGAATCCGGACTGACAGTGATACGTAGCAACTGTTTCGGACTACGGCACTCCTTCGCTACGTGACCTAGCTTCCCGCACCTGAAACACTTCACAGGACGTTTCTCCCCACTAGGTTCCCTCCTCTTATCCTCTTCACCCTTGTTGCCACTAGGACCACTCCTCGCTGCCCCTACAGGTTGACTGACAGCACGATTACCCCCCTTGTATGGCACGCTACCGAACACTGGCCTGTTACTCACTGTCCGTTTCGCATCTACATGTAACTGGGCAATCTCAGCTGCCTGCTCTCCGTTCTCAGGCTGCCTCTCCCTCACAAACAGTTCTAACTCAGGGTTCATCACTGACAACAACTGTTCAGTCAGAAAGACATCAAGCACTACGCCCGCATCACCTATATCTTTCTTAGCCAAAGAAAACCATCTCTTCACTAAGACTTGTACTCTACTCAAGTACTGCGGAAAAGTCTCTGTGCCTTCTTTCCTACTCCCCCTGAACTGTTTGCGGTAGTAGTCAGCATCTCTCCTAAAACGTTTCAGAAGAGCCCCCCTGACCACTTCGAAATCAACTATCTGCTCTGGGGTTAACTTCAGATACGTCTCTCTTGCCTCCCCTGACAACAACGGTGACAACCTAGCCGACCACGTCTCTTCCCTCCATTTCTGAGTTCTAGCTATTTGCTCAAAGTGCTGAAGGTAGCTCTCAATATCCTCTTTACCATCAAATGGTTGGACCTTGATCCTGTAGCTATCAGCCTGAATTCTATCCCTCCTACGTTGGGCCTCTAGTTCTTTCTCTTGCTCCAACTGTTGCCTAAGCCTTTCTCTGTCGTCTTCCCGGGCCTGCTCTCTAGCTGCGCGCTCTTCTTGCAGTCGCAACTCGACATTACCCCGTTCAGATTCTATCTTCTTCTCTAAGAGCTTCAGTTCTCTAGCTTTATCTTTGCGCTCTTGTTCTAGCCTCCTTTCTACTATGGCTAAATCTTCTGCCCTCCTCTTCTCCGCTCGGGTCAACTCTTCTACTCTTTCCTTACGTTCCCGTTCTATCTCCCTCGCTAATCTGGCGGCCTCTTGCTCCCTAGCCACCCCGTCTATCACAAAACTGGCTAGAACAGCGTCTTTCAGCCCCATGCTAGTGCCCAGCTCTCTGTATTTAACATATACATCCATACCGTCACTACTTTTCCCTGCTACAGTCTTAACTGAGGTAGGAGTAAGATTGGCTGCCATACGAGATCTATGAGCGGAAGGCGTACTCACTGTGGGTTTCCCGTCAGACGGTCCCGGACGCGAAGCGGCTGCGTCGGTCCCGGTGTACTGGTCCATCGCTCGCGCTTGCTCAGCTGCTCTCCGAGTCGCAGCTCTCGTCAGCATACAGTCGCGGACTAAGAAAAATGGGAAAAAAAAATGGGTGAATAACAAATGAAACAAATAACGATTAACACATATACAAACAGTCGAACAAATGACAAGTAAACAGTAACAGGAGCCGGAGAAGTCCCTTATCGTCTAGGCCTCGACGACAAAGTTGTTTACCTCAACCCCCCGTTTGTGCACACACGCTCGGGGTGTGAACCCTTTTGCGCAGCGCAACCTCACTCCCGACCAACCACCCACCAGTCACTCATCCGACACACAAGACGACAAAGAAACAAACACTGACTTCTGGTTATCTAAACAAATAACAATAAATCTACCCAACTATTCCCCCCTAACCTATCCTAGATCTATCCCACCGCTGCCACCAAATGTCGCGTCCCAACTGCCTCAACAGTGGTTCGACTTGCGTGCACTTCCACACGAGAAAAAAAAACCCAACACCTAAATAAACTCTAAAAGGCAAAACCAGAAGTAACAAGACAATTTCTTTATTTCACACACTCATTCATACTCAAAATTAACTCCCTTTATCCCACTTCCCAACCTACCAACCCTCAATCCCACTAATAAAACCCCAAACTATTACATAAACAATTCGCTCAAAATAATAATGATAATTAAATCAAAATGGAAAATGACTAACTACAAAATGTACAAGAGATTTATAATAATTATGTCTGGAACAGCTTACTGCCAACAAGGTAAATATACAGTAAGCAACTGCTTTAAATCTTTATAAATGTTCAAACTTTGTTCCACTTAAACTTCAAATAGATACAACAAGTCTTTTATATTATATAAAATGAATAAGAAAATTTATCTTTTAAGCAAAATAGAATTTATAAGAAATTAATCTAAATTACTAATTAACTAATATCTGGCGAAATAATTCCCCCAGACAAAACTATACAATCACAGGGTTACTTAATCCAGTAGATAATAGTACTCAACAACGTTTATCAATCAATTCAAATTAAATATATCTCAATGTGCTGTAATTTATAATTTATCACATGTAAAACAATTATCGTTCCTCACAACAGATTATCATTGGTTATAGTTATTTGTTGTGTGTGGTGGAGTGTGTGTGCGTGTGCTTTATAAACGAAATAAAGTTCCCTGGGCGAATACCAGAACCTTCGCAACCGAGGTTGACACACGGAAAACACGGCGTAATAGGCCGAGGCACACAAGCTTCACACCAGCAAGGTTTCAGCACACCATCAATGGTCTGCTCTAGGGTTTTGGTGTTGTATTTGTTGGTACATCTACAACAATACATACAAGAATACGCAACCATTAATAATTATATTACAAGATACTGCACAAGCACCCCGCTATCGGAATGGTTGTCTCCCTTTCCACATCCTTACTCATCCTCCCTGTCATTACTTATATACATTCACAATCACCTCCTTTCTGTCATCTCTTCGCTACATAACAGCGAATTCTTTTATATCAATTTATAATTATTTAATTTATAATACATTTTAGAAAACTCTCTCTCTCTCTAGGTATTTATGCAGCAAACAATATGAAACAATAGAATTAAGAAAACATAATTAACTATTCATTCACACTGCATGCATAACCCAAACCCCCGAACGCTATGGCCAACTGAGAAATTGAGGTAAAAAACTTACGGCTACCAGTGGATTCTCCGGCCTGTAGACAAAGACACACGAACGACGGGACAAACACACAGGCACAGATGGTTAGGCAAGGTGATAACACAGGCATAAGAAGTCCTAGACGGAGTCACAGGTCACCCGACGTTATACGTAGATAACTCAGATTTCACCGAGAATACACAGTAGGTATTCCAAACAGCTTAGAAAAGTTTTAGTTAAACAAACACTTCCAAAGTGTTCCCAAAACAGTCCTCCTCTTCCGTTAATAGGCTCTTTTTCGTTGACGGTCTGATCTGTACGACCCACAGACAAAGTCACTAACTGGCACCTTGACCCAACTTGGATCCGTTGATTCTGGCTACAAAAGCGATATGCAACTGTTGCTGCTCCTATCAAAATATACAGTGCAAGGGGTTTTATACGATCAGCTAAGAATCTTCCAGAATATACTTCTTTTCATAATAATTCATTCCCTGCACCGTTCGCGATTAGAGCACGCATTTCACACATAGAATATCGCATGGCAGCAATTAATCTTCTCAATAACAAAATAGCCAACTATGCTGTTTTTCTAACATAGTACGTTCTGCACGGGCGCAATACATTCGCTACTTTTATTAATTATAAACTAAATTAATTTATTCTGATTCTCTCCCCTTGACTACCGTAACTTTTAACCTCTATGTACAGGCTGATGATTAAACTATATACATAGGCGCGCGACTGCAAACTGCGTAGCGTGACAAATGTGTTAAAGTATATTATGTCTGGCCCCTTTCTAGAGAACTTAAGATGTATTATTTACATAGATATGCCTGTATTTCAACTTAAACCAAGTGTGAGAGGAGATCACTGGTGTCCCGATAGATGGCAACCTATAAATAATAATGTTTCTAGCAGAACAACTGTAATGTAAAGTTGAAGATTTTCTGCAGCAGTGCACCAGCATTCAGAACAGTCAAGTATTTCAACTGTTCTTACTTCATCAGTGACCTCCAGTATTGGCTTCCCCTCATCCACGCAAGTAAAACTTAAAAGATACCATCACCTCAGCCATTATAATTCTATGAATTTTTCCCAAAGCCATCAACACGCTGCCCACCACTCTTCGTTATACCGTTTATATTAATTCTTTGGACCCTGCGTGTTGCAGGAGACGGAACGGCTGCAGCAGGAGGTGCAGGAGGTTAACCGCACACTGATCTACATCCGGGCGGTTGTGCAGCAAGAGAAGTTGGAGATCCTGCCACGCTCGGCCACACTGATCCTGGACACCGTCATGAACGTCTTCAACACTCTGCGCAACACCCCTGCCGCTACAGACAGGTAGGTGTAGGCTTTCACGGTTTGATTGACTTTCATTGTTAACAGGGAGGAGAATATAAGCCGAGGTCTAGTCCGTGCAGACTCACGCATTCTATCGCACGGACTGCAAAGATCCTGACGCTCATGTCCTGGACGGGTGAGTGACAACGACAACCAGCAAGCACTAGGTCCCTTCTCCTCCATCCCCTGGCGCCGGGTCTGGAAGTCAGATGATGCTGCCAAGGCAGCAAGTGGCCGCCTCGGTGGTCTTCAGTGAGATCCTGTATAGGATCATGGCTATTTACTATATGATATGTGTTCATGGCTATTTACTATATGATGTGTGATCATGGCTATGTATTATATGATACGTGTTCATGGCTATTTACTATATGATATGTGTTCATGGCTATGTAGTTATTATTGCTATGAGTTATATGATCATGGCTGTGGGTTGTGTGATCATGGCTATTGGTTGTATGATCATGGCTGTTGGTTGTATGATCATGGCTATTGGTTGTATGATCATGGCTATTGGTTGTATGATCATGGCTATTGGTTGTATGATCATGGCTATTGGTTGTATGATCATGGCTATTGGTTGTATGATCATGGCTGTTGGTTGTATGATCATGGCTATTGGTTGTATGATCATGGCTGTTGGTTGTATGATCATGGCTGTTGGTTGTATGATCATGGCTATTGGTTGTATGATCATGGCTGTTGGTTGTATGATCATGGCTATTGGTTGTATGATCATGGCTATTGGTTGTATGATCATGGCTGTTGGTTGTATGATCATGGCTGTTGGTTGTATGATCATGGCTATTGGTTGTATGATCATGGCTATTGGTTGTATGATCATGGCTGTTGGTTGTATGATCATGTCTGTTGGTTGTATGATCATGGCTATTGGTTGTATGATCATGGCTATTGGTTGTATGATCATGGCTGTTGGTTGTATGATCATGGCTGTTGGTTGTATGATCATGGCTATTGGTTGTATGATCATGGCTATTGGTTGTATGATCATGGCTATTGGTTGTATGATCATGGCTATTGGTTGTATGATCATGGCTGTTGGTTGTATGATCATGGCTATTGGTTGTATGATCATGGCTGGTGGTTGTATGATCATGGTTGTTGTATGATGATGGCTATTGGTTGTATGATTATGGCTATTGCTTGTATGATCATGGCTGTTGGTTGTATGATCATGGCTATTGGTTGTATGATCATGGCTGGTGGTTGTATGATTATGGCTATTGCTTGTATGATCATGGCTATTGCTTGTATGATCATGGCTATTGCTTGTATGATCATGGCTATTGCTTGTATGATCATGGCTATTGCTTGTATGATCATGGCTATTGCTTGTATGATCATGGCTATTGCTTGTATGATCATGGCTATTGCTTGTATGATCATGGCTATTGCTTGTATGATCATGGCTATTGCTTGTATGATCATGGCTATTGCTTGTATGATCATGGCTATTGCTTGTATGGTCATGGCTATTGCTTGTATGGTCATGGCTATTGCTTGTATGATCATGGCTATTGCTTGTATGATCATGGCTATTGCTTGTATGGTCATGGCTATTGCTTGTATGATCATGGCTATTGCTTGTATGGTCATGGCTATTGGTTGTATGATCATGGTTGTTGTATGATCATGGCTATTGGTTGTATGATCATGGCTGGTGGTTGTATGATCATGGCTGGTGGTTGTATGATCATGGCTATTGCTTGTATGATCATGGCTATTGCTTGTATGATCATGGCTATTGCTTGTATGATCATGGCTATTGGTTGTATGATCATGGCTGGTGGTTGTATGATCATGGCTGGTGGTTGTATGATCATGGCTGGTGGTTGTATGATCATGGCTATTGGTTGTATGATCATGGCTATTGGTTGTATGATCATGGCTGGTGGTTGTATGATCATGGCTGGTGGTTGTATGATCATGGCTGTTGGTTGTATGATCATGGCTGGTGGTTGTATGATCATGGCTGTTGGTTGTATGATCATGGCTATTGGTTGTATGATCATGGCTGTTGGTTGTATGATCATGGCTGTTGGTTGTATGATCATGGCTATTGGTTGTATGATCATGGTTGTTGTATGATCATGGCTATTGGTTGTATGATCATGGCTGGTGGTTGTATGATCATGGCTATTGGTTGTATGATCATGGCTATTGCTTGTATGATCATGGCTGTTGGTTGTATGATCATGGCTATTGCTTGTATGATCATGGCTGGTGGTTGTATGATCATGGTTGTTGGTTGTATGATCATGGTTGGTGGTTGTATGATCATGGCTATTGGTTGTATGATCATGGCTGGTGGTTGTATGATCATGGCTATTGGTTGTATGATCATGGCTGGTGGTTGTATGATCATGGCTATTGCTTGTATGATCATGGTTGTTGGTTGTATGATCATGGTTGGTGGTTGTATGATCATGGCTGGTGGTTGTATGATCATGGTTGGTGGTTGTATGATCATGGCTGTTGGTTGTATGACCATGGCTATTGGTTGTATGATCATGGTTGGTGGTTGTATGATCATGGCTGTTGGTTGTATGATCATGGCTATTGGTTGTATGATCATGGCTGGTGGTTGTATGATCATGGCTATTGGTTGTATGATCATGGCTGTTGGTTGTATGATCATGGCTATTGGTTGTATGATCATGGCTGGTGGTTGTATGATCATGGCTATTGGTTGTATGATCATGGCTGGTGGTTGTATGATCATGGCTGGTGGTTGTATGATCATGGCTATTGGTTGTATGATCATGGTTGTTGGTTGTTGTATGTTTGTTTGTTTGTTTGTTTATTTTTACGTCTTTTCACTTAAAAGTGATTTTAGACAACTTTAACAACAGTAAATTAAAACATAACTAAAACATAAATAAAGGAGATAGGAAACAATCACTTATACTATTTATAATACTCAAAGCATAGAGACTACATACAAAAAAGGCAAAAAAGGCGAGATACAACAATCCTCCGTGAAGAGGTATATAGGTTGTTGTATGATCATGGCTATTGGTTGTATGATCATGGTTGTTGTATGATCATGGCTATTGGTTGTATGATCATGGCTGTTGGTTGTATGATCATGGCTGTTGGTTGTATGATCATGGCTATTGGTTGTATGATCATGGCTGTTGGTTGTATGATCATGGCTGTTGGTTGTATGATCATGGCTGTTGGTTGTATGATCATGGCTGTTGGTTGTATGACCATGGCTATTGGTTGTATGATCATGGCTATTGGTTGTATGATCATGGCTATTGGTTGTATGATCATGGCTATTGGTTGTATGATCATGGCTGTTGGTTGTATGATCATGGCTATTGGTTGTATGATCATGGCTGGTGGTTGTATGATCATGGTGGTTGTATGATCATGGCTGTTGGTTGTATGATCATGGCTATTGCTTGTATGATCATGGCTATTGGTTGTTGTAAGGTCATGGCTGGTGGTTGTATGATCATTGCTGTTGGTTGCATGATCGCGTGGATCATGAGTGATAGATTCATTCGACGATGTTTCAGTCTGGCTGAGTGTCTGTTTATCCCGCCATTGTTTCAATTTTTTGCTGATTTGCATGTCTAATTGAATTATGATTGCTTATGTGAGTGTCTAATTGAATTATGATTGCTAATTTGCGTGTCTAATTGAATTATAATTGCTGATTTGCGTGTCTAATTGAATTATGATTGCTGATTTGCATGTCTAATTGAATTATGATTGCTGATTTGCATATCTAATTGAATTATGATTGCTGATTTGCGTGTTTAATTGAATTATAATTGCTGATTTGCTGGTCTAATTGAAATATTATTGCTGATTTGCTTGTCTAATTGAATTATGATTGCTTATTTGCGTGTCTAATTGATTTGTGATTGTCAATTTGTGTGTCTGATTGATTTGTGATTGCTGATTTGCATGTCTAATTGATTTATGATTGCCGTATTGTGTGTCTTATTGATGTATGGTTGGTTGATTGTTACAGCACACAACTAAAGTCATGCCAGGCTAAAGTGTGTCAGAGTCTAGCGAGGTTCATTCACTGGACTGACAGCTTACTGGTGTCTCCACAGGAAGCCTTCAACAAGGACAACGCTCGCGAGATCATTGAGACCTTGTCAACTGGCATCAAGGTAAAGGCATCACCAAAAATGATTTTTTTTCTCATCAATAATGGTATTGGATGTAGTCTAACATTTCAAAAATAAACATTTGATTTTGATTTCTGTCTTTTAACAGCGACTTGCCTTTACACCACACGTTGAGTGATGAATGTGTTTTTAGTTGTGTATGCGTAGGAGTGTTACAGATCGCCGCGCTTCCAGTCTGATTTAGGATTAATAATAATAATAATAATAATAATACAGTGGAACCTCCGGTATACGACCGTCCAAAATCTGAGAAAAAACGGTCTTATAATAGAGGTGGTCTTATACCGGAAACAAGGTGTGGGGTGGAGGGGAGGGGGGGTCAGGCTCGGAGGGGTATGTAGTCATAATTTTCACACTCACCAGCATGTATTCTCTGATAAAGGAAACTGTAAACATGTTTCATTTTTAGCTTTGTCTTTTATTCACAACTTCAAAAATAGAAAACCGTCGAACCACTGCCAGACGCGTTCATCCAAGTCTGTCAGTGCAGAAGCTCTCAGTTTCGATGTTTCCCTTTTCGCCACTTTCTCCACTCTCCCATCGTAGTTTCACAGATTCCTTATCCTTTACGATGAGCTGAATTTGGGTCTTCCCAACGTCTAAACTTCTTGCAATAGACAAACAACTCTCCCCATTTTCACTTCTTTCAATCACTTTCATTCTCTCTGCCAAACTCAAAACGTTCCTCTTGCGCGACGCCATTTTGACAGCCAGTGTAGGCGAGTAATGTCCCTTATTTGCGAACCGGAAATAGCAGACAACAGCAGGTGTACACTAACATGAGAGAAAAAACGAAAGGTACAGACAGCAAATTAACTGATATCTCTTTTAAATTGCCCTAAGACGGTCGTATAAAGGGCTTAAGACACGGTCGCTGGTCGCATAAACGAGGTTGTCGCATACCAGAGGTCATTTATTATTGGAAGTGAATCCGTCAGAAGTTTTCAGGTCACATAACGGAGGGAGTCGTATACCAGAGAGCCGGATACCGGAGGTTCCACTGTAATAATATTGTTATTATTAAATGAAATAAAATTTGAGTCTTTGAGCCTTGAGGTCCGTTGAATGTTGAGATCAGTTGAGTGTTGAGATCAATTGAGTCTTGAGGTCAGTTTGTTTGTGGTTTGCAAGTGTGTGGTTTTGTTACAATGCGTACATACATGCGTGCATTTGCTTGTGTATGTTTGGGTGTTGTGATTATGTAGTTGTTTTTTTTCTGTTAGTTCCCGAGGTGTAAGCTCTGGAGCTATTGTTTTGGGCTTTGTCCATCTGGCGTTTGTCCCGCGTCCGGCCAGTTGTTATGTGTGTGCTAGATACAGCCATAGGAGTCTAAATATGAATCAAATTCAGAATCTTTTTAATGTCCTTTATTATTTATAATTGTATATGGATTGGATCCAAAAAAACCAACAACCTTTGACTAGCCATTTATAGAAAAAAACATCATCATTGTCATCTTCATCATCATCAATTATAACCGTTTTCAATATTCTTTCTTATTTTATTCAGGAACTGAGTCAGTTATGGCAGGACAAGATGACCAATCACAAGACGACCCCCAAATCACCAGGTTCACAGGGGTCACTCTTGGCGCCTCCCCAAGATGCGTAAGTGACTGGTTACTTTCAAGAGACGAGTGAATGTAGTGTCATCATCGTCATTGTACGTCACTTTCAGCCACCAACCACCGCCATCACCTTTTTATTTTTACTCATTCCCATGCCTTGTGGGGTTGTGGAAGAGAAAAAGGAGTAATGGATTCCACAAAGAAGATTAACACAGGTTTTAGGCTTGCAAACAAAACCAATTTTACTTCACTCATTGCAAACAAAACTATTTTTACTTCACTCATGGCAAACAAAACCAATTTTACTCTACTCATTGCAAACAAAACCATTTTTACTTCACTCATTGCAAACAAGACTATTTTTTACTTCACTCATGGCAAACAAAACCATTTTTACTTCACTCATGGCAAACAAAATTAATTTGACTTCACTCATTGCAAACAAAACCAATTTTACTTTATTCATTGCAAACAAAACCAATTTTGCTTCACTCATTGCAAACAAAGCCAATTCTACTTGCAAACAAAGCCGATTCTACTTCACTCGTTGCAAACAAAGCAGGGTTTACTTCACTGGTTGCAAACAAAGCAGAATTTACTTGTTCGCTATGATGTTGAGGGCTGATTGAGACATTCATCGAGCCTCTTTTTGCTGGGTTTTATTTTTAATGGATTGTTTGATGTTTGCAATGCTAACAGTCGGTGTAATGAGACTGGGTCAACAATTGCTCCGTTGTAAATTATTCGATGGTTATATTGTAAATACTTTTGTTTTGTGTGTGTGTGTGTGTGTGTTTTTACACTTTTTATAAAAAAATATTATTCTCACACCTTTTGACCTTGCTTGCTTTGACAACCTTAGGCTGAATTTGTGTTCTTGAAAGATTTTTTTTTCTTATTTTACTTTGCACAGTTTTTCATCTTGTACTTACACATTTGTTCATTTTTTTCCTTGCTTTTTCCCATCCTCCTGCCTCCTCCACCACCACCACCACCACCACCACACCATCACACTTTCCGGTTTGGGCGTGGTTTGGGGCACGTTGGGCTACTGCTGTAGGGTGCGGCGCGTCTCCCTCCCTGACATACCCCTCACGCCTCGCGAGCAGGAGATCCTTGTTCAGACCAGCGACCTGGGCCTGGGTAGTTATGACAACGTCGACTCTTTGCGGGGCTCAGCTGCTGCACGGTCGCAACAGGCTTTCTGCTTCGACCAGGACCTGCCAGCGCCGGATGCCCCTCCCCCTAAACCACCCCTCCCTGCCGGCGCCAACAACATCATACCAAAGTATGCTTCTCGCTCACTTCGGTTTTATTTGATTTTTTTTAGAAGCTTTTTTAATTATAAATTATTTATTTTTTATTTATTCTTCTATTTTTATCTAGGTTTGTATTTGCGTGTGTTTTCTGCTTTATTTTATTTTTGTATACGTTTTTACATTATATTATTTTCTTATCTGTTTATGTATTTCTGTCTATTCTAAGTTTTCATTTGCTTGTGCGTTTCATTCAAGTACTATAAAAACATTTATTTATCGGTGTGTTTGTTAATATGTATATTTGCATTTGAAAGCAATAATGCTTTTGGTTGTTTGGGGAAACAGACCACATCTATGTGTGTGTGTTTGTAGAATATAATAATGTGTTTGTGTATAGAACTAGAATATAAAAAGGTGTTTGTGTGTAGAATATAATAAGGTGTTTGTGTTTAGAATATAATAAGGTGTTTGTGTGTAGAATATTATAATGTGTTTGTGTGTAGAATATAATAAGGTGTTTGTGTGTAGAATATTATAATGTGTTTGTGTGTAGAATATAATAAGGTGTTTGTGTGTAGAATATTATAATGTGTTTGTGCGTAGAATATGTGTTTCTGTATAGAATATAATAAATTGTTTGTGTGTAGACTATAATAATGTGTTTGTGTGTAGACTTTAATAACGTGTTTGTGTAGACTTTAATGACATGTTCGTGTTTAGACTATAACAGTGTGTTTGTTGGAAGGAAGAAGGAAGGAAGACGGCCACTATGCTTGCTTTCACCGGCAAGTGTGATCACATTTTAAAGTGTGCCTGAAGACAATATCAAAAGTGCAAGAGAAGAAAAATTGAATTCATATTCTTATGCATATTTCTTTTTTTTTTCCAATGTGTTGAAATGTGTACTACATGTTAACCTGTTCACTTTCATCTCTCAACCCACCCACCCACGCCCTAAACACACACCCACCCATGCCCTACACACACACCCACCCATGCCCTACACACACACCCACCCATGCCCTACACACACACCCACCCATACCCTACACACACACCCACCCATGCCCTACACACACCCACCCACGCCCTACACACACACCCACCCATGCCCTACACACACACACACCCATGCCCTACACACACACCCACCCATGCCCTACACACACACACACCCATGCCCTACACACCCACCCACCCACGCCCTACACACACACACACTTCCTCCTCCATCTTCCTCCCCTTACACTCCTTACTGTTTCTGTGTAATGAACTGCACACATTTTCGTTAAGTTTAGTAAGTCATGACTTTACTCAATTGTGACGGGGCTTACTCGTATTAAAACCTTTATTGATAGCCTTTTGAAAATTCTTCAAAGTTTAAAAGCTATCTTCTTTATTTTTTTTATTTTATTTTTTATTTAGTTAATGTCTAGTTGAAATAAAATTACATTTTGTTTCGGTTGTCATGGGTTACAGATTGATTCAACAACACCAAAGTCAGGCAGCAGGGACACTAGGGGGCGTTGCTAATGGCGCAAGGAACGTTGCTAATGGTGACGACTCTCTCCCACCTCCCTTACCCCAAAAGCGGCGCTCACACACGGACATGTTGAGTTCTGTGGGGTCCCTGGCGTCACTGGCCAGCGGGCAGAGCACTCCCACTGGACCAGTAGGGCTGCTGGCCAGTGGGTCCTCCGACACCGTGCTAGGCTCCACCTCCTCCACCAACCCCAGCATCAGCTCCTCAGAAGATCTGCGGTCGTCGGGCATCGGCAGTTTGGGGTCGGTGTGCAGCGGAGGCGGGCAGACGACAGTGGTGGTGGTCAGTCGCTCCTCTCACAGCTCCGTCTTCTCCCACTCCTCCAGCGAGTCGCGCATCATCTCTGGCGGCACTGTGGTGTCTGGACTGCCGGAGGCCAACCGCCACAGCAGCGGGGGCGGTAAACCCTTCGAGGAGATCAACTCTCTGACGTCGGAGATCAAAAAACTGACCAACAGCATCGAAGACCTTCCTCCCCCGCTGCCAGTCAAGAAAGGGACGCTGCAGAGACTGATGTCGCAATACGACAACATGCCCGACAGCATTGTCGGCGGCCAGACGTTCTCGTCCTCCGTGGTCAATCAGTCCACCACGGTGCTGACCCAAAGGACGGTGGTCAGTCGGACCGTGGACGCGGCCTCGCGATTTTCATCATCATCGTCCTCGCAATCGTCGTTACAGCAAGGGTCTCAGAGCGCGGCCAGCTTTCATTCGGAGCGGTCGGCCAGCAGTTCCATGCAGGAAACCTACTCCAGCTCTGAGACCTTTTCCTCTGCCTCGCATTCCAGCACAGAGAGTCTGCCCAAGCCTCCGCCATTGCCACCAAAGAAACGACACAGTAAGGCATTTTACAGGCATTTCTCGATTTGCTGGATAACTGTTGTCATTCATCTTTCTAGAGAGCAAGCTTCAAACAATAGAATTTAAAAAGATTTTTACACAAACTTTTATTCTTCCTTATAGTTCCTACCTACATGCCACTTTTTAGTTCACACCTACATGCCACTTTTCAGTCCACACCTACATGCCACTTTTTAGTTTACACCTACATGCCACTTTTCAGTCCACACCTACATGCCACTTTTTAGTTCACACCTACATGCCACTTTTCAGTCCACACCTACATGCCACTTTTCAGTCCACACCTACATGCTACTTCTCAGTCCACACCTACATGCCACTTTTCAGTCCAAACCTACATGCCACTTTTCAGTCCACACCTACATGCCACTTTTCAGTCCACACCTACAGGCTATGTTTCAGTCCACACCTATATGCCACTTTTCAGTCCACACCTACAGGCTATGTTTCAGTCCACACCTACAGGCTATGTTTCAGTCCACACCTACAGGCTATGTTTCAGTCCACACCTACAGGCTATGTTTCAGTCCACACCTACAGGCAATGTTTCAGTCCACACCTACAGGCTATGTTTCAGTCCACACCTACAGGCAATGTTTCAGTCCACACCTACAGGCTATGTTTCAGTCCACACCTACAGGCTATGTTTCAGTCCACACCTACAGGCAATGTTTCAGTCCACACCTACAGGCAATGTTTCAGTCCACACCTACATGCCACTTTCCAGTCCAAACCTACAGGCTATGTTTCAGTCCACACTTATATGCCACTTTTCAGTCCACACTTACAGGCTATGTTTCAGTCCACACCTACATGCCACTTTTCAGTCCACATCTACATGCCACTTTTCAGTCCACATCTAAATGCCACTTTTCAATCCACACCTACATGCCATTTTTCAGGCCATATCTGCATGTCATGTTTCAGTTAATGGCTTATAATGCTGCTGCTGATGATGATGATAATAATAATAAAAATAATAATAATAATAATAAAAATAATAATAATAATAATAATAATAATAATAATAATAATAATAATAATAATAATAATAATAATAATAAAAGTAATAATAATAATAATAATAATAATTTATCTTTATCAAACAACTTTTTTTTAAAATGCATGCATTTTAATTTAAACCTTACACCTGTATTCTTTTTGACAGAATGATTGAGATTTTTTTGTACTGCATTATAATAATAATAATAATAATAATAATAATAATAATAATAATAATAATA
>CM072527.1:41288993-41363993 GCA_036898135.1 Oncomelania hupensis
CCTTATTGTATTCTGTTTTTGCGTTGATTTTGAAGGTCAAGGTCATTTTAGGCCTTGCAAAAATATACAAAAAATGCGTCGTACAGTGGATTGGCTGTTTATTTAACCCACAGTATGCAACAACATTGGGTTATTTGATCAAACATGCATGAGAGATCATGTGTGGTTCAAGGTCATCCCAAGGTCAAGGTCATTGAAGGTCAAGATCACATTTTTTGGGGGTTTTTTTTTTGGGGGGAAGGGGGGCATAATACAACTTTTGATGTAGTTTATTTGATAGTACATGAGTGTATTTGGAGCCGGAGGTCAAGATCATCTCAAGGTCAAGATCATCTTAAGGTCAAGAGGATCTCAAGGTCAAGAACATAGAAAGATCAAAGTTGGTATTACTTGCATTTAAATGCCACCGTTTTTTTTTAAATTCTGGGCACTCATTTTCATGCTAAATATTGCGAGTTTCATAGGGAGCATGAGAGTCATATGGGCTTTGCCCTTGTGGTTATACTGTTAAAAACAGTAAATCTATTACTGTTGCTGTTAAAGTATTGTATTTATATCGTTGGAATGATAATTAAGTAGAAAAATACTAAAGGCCTTCTTTGTGTGACAGGGACCCCAAGAGTCTTTGTGGGCAGTTACAAAGTCTGGCCGCTGCCTGCCAAGCTCAGACCCCCACCACCTTGTCCCTCCCCTCTCCGTCTACCTCCACCTCCTCCCACCCCACCCCTACCCCCACCCACTCCTCCACTGCAGTCCCGTCCCCGAGCAGCCCCAGCGTGACCGTCAGCGCCTCCACCGCTAAGCCGGAGATCCCTCGCGACGCTGACTCCGCCTTCGCTGAGATCAATCCTTTGGATGACATCGACGTGTCGGACCAGCTGGTCAGGAAGAAAACGGTATGAGGCATCACTTTCCTGATGTGTGAATGGTTCATGCAGACTTATTATGTATCCTTGTGTGGTTGTTGCATGGCAGAAGTGACAGTTATCTCCATTCATCCTTCCCCTCAGCTGCCAAGATGTGAGCTCTTCTGGGCTTGCTGCGGGCGAAAATTATTAAATCCAGAAACTGACAAACTTCTGTAGAAAGTTTTAACCTTTAAACGTAACCAGCCTGTTAACTCAACACGCACAAAACAACCCTGGACTACAAGTTTTTAATCTCACAAAAAGCCTTGTGCGCCTCAAAGGTTGTGGACATTATTCCTCCTTTTTACAGAATCCACAGAATCCTGATGAAAGAAAATGATGATGTATATATATATATCACATCACACAAGCCATTGGACAACAGGATGACCTGCTCAGAGTGGTGAAGAAACGGAAACTCCGATGGTATGGCCAAGTCACTAGATCATCAGGCCTTGCAAAGACTATTCTGCAAGGCACAGTGCAAGGAGGTAGAAGAAGAGGGAGACCGAAAAAGAGGTGGGAGGACAACATTCGAGAATGGACTGGTTTGACACTGAGCGAAGCCATCAGGGCTGCTGAGGACAGAGAAAGATGGAGTATGCTGGTTAAACGATCATCTGTGGTTCCATTACGACCTCCGGGTTACGGGATAGGATAGGATAGGATACGGGTATGACTTTGTCACTTTCAGATAGGGATGGTTGATATATAGGTATTGATTGTGAGTTAAGAATTATCAGTGGGTAGTGTGAACCTTCAGCACTGTCTTCAACACTTGAGAGCTGGGTTTCCAACATGCCTTTGTGCAATGGCGTATTTTCTTAGATGCTGTGACAAAGGTCATTTTTAACATTTATTTATTTATTTATTTATTTATATCTATTCATGTATTTATGAATTTATTAATTAAATTTTTTTTAAATTTTAATATCTATTATGAATGCAGAGGTCATGTTGCACGCATGGGTGACAGAAATAAACGAGATGTTCATTTTATATCTGTTATAATGATTTAGGGTGTTTTGTGAGTGTTTTGTTTTTGTCTTGAGGATGTCAAGATACCGGGAAGAATTGGCAAGGATAGGTGCAATGGAAGACGCAGGCTCAAAGAGTGAAACTTTGAGATTTGAATAATGCTGAAGAGAATAGATGTGTAACTTTTGTTGTATTGATGGCCACATTTATTATTTTACTCTTTTGACCAGGGTGAAGATGGTCCAGAGATTCGAGGAGGATCTAAAGACGCTCTTGTCGTTCATGCCACTGCAGCTGGGAAAACAGGTAAATAATATTTTTTTTTACATTTTCCTATAATTTTTTTGGGTTCATACGTTTATTACTTCTTATAGTTCTGTTTGTACGTCTCTCTCTTTTTTTAATTGATGTGGAAAGTATAGGATGCTTGTTTGGTTGGTTTTCTTTTGTTGATTTTTTTTTTAAAGCATATTTATATTTTTCTGACTATTGATTTTAATTGTAGAAATGAAAACACCAAAAGTGGTTTTGTTCTTCTTCAGAAAATCTTTTCGTTGGCAATTTTAGATTGTAGTTTCTCTTTCCTTTTTTTTTTAGAATGGATTTGAGATTTTAAATCTGTTTGAAAAAAACTTTATTTTCAATTTATTTTCCTTAGTTTGATTTTAGTTTTGTTCAGAATGAATTTGTTTTTCCAAAATGAATGAAAAGGAATGATCAATATATTTTATTTCACTGAGGCATTGCAGTAGCTGCACTGGCACTTTATTAAACAAAATTATTTTGCTGCAAATCATTGTATTGCTGCTTAGTTTTATTTTATTTATGTATTTCAGTTTGTTCTTGCAAAAAAGACCAACAACAACACATTAATCATTTGAGTTTTAAAGTTCACTTTTTTAAACATGGCATTATTTTTTTATCTCTCTCACCGTTAGTGGTGTAGATTTTGATTGGAACACCTGATAGCACTTTTAACCAATCATTGTTTTCCTATCATTCACGGCACTGTCAAAAATTGGCCAATCATTGTTCTTCTTTATTGTCACTGCCATGTTGTATATTTTGAGTTTAGATGAGCTGACAGCATTTTTGACCAATCATTGTTCTTCCTGACTTTCACTGCATTGTGAACCCTTGAGTTTTGATGTAGGTTAGAGGACAGCCAAATTGTTCCCTGTGATCGTATAGTGGATACTGACATTAATTGTTTATCTTGTTCAAGTTGCGAAAGTTTGTCCCTTTGTTGAGTTTTCTCAGTGTTTTAACTTTGGTCCTTTGTGTGACAAAAGTATGTGATTGATAATTTGTCATTTTTTTCATGCATTAGTAATTCATTGTAATTATTTATTTTACAAACGGAAGTATGGTTTAACTAACCATCGTGACTAATTTTGTCAAAAACTAAACGAGAATGTAATATAACAGAAAAAGGACAGCATTCTAAAATTGTCAATTATGAGAAAACAAGAATGCAATTTCTGTTTTTTAAGTAACAAAATACATAAGGGAGACAACACCCTTATATGCAACAGTATGAATCATGTAATCTCTTTTGGAAATGGACTGGAAGTAACTAAAGAGAAATTATTTTTAGGTAACGCATTTGAATTACAGCATTTTCAAGTGAATGAATTCATTCTTTCGAATGACTGAATTATTAGTGCGCTATATTTTTTACGTGAAATATGCACAGCTGGTTCTTATTTCATAATTCACATAGATTATATTGCTTGATGTTGCAGATGCAACTCTTATATAATCAGAGTTCACATAGATTTTAATTAAAATTTGAAGGTGGCCATTGGAATACTGTTAATTGAATGCACACATTTTGTTCATTGTATTGAGATCCATAAATCATACATGTGTGTGACATGACCTAGTGGGCATGTGGTATGACCTTGACCTCCTTTCCTAACGTTGCCTTTTTTCCACTCTCCACTCCCCAAGGACTTGAAGGCGACACTGGCAACCAGGAAGGTAAGGCAGCCATCTTGCATCATGTGACTGACACATGACTTCCTTCCCTTTTTTTTTTCTTTGTTGCTATGTGTGGCACATGACCCTTTTTTTTTTTTTAGTATCACTTGGTGTGGCCTCGTCTGTAATTTATTTATTTTTTATTTTTATTTCATTTTCAACGCGCAACCTTTTTCTAATAGTAAATGTGTGTGTGAGTGAGTATTTTAATGAACCAACCAGCTCCTTGTTGAATTACGTCATTTTTTCTTTTTTGTTTTATTGCACCGTGGGCATTTTGCTTTTTTTCTTTTCTTTTTAATTTTCTGTAAGGTTGCGATAAGCCTGTCTTGGTTTCACGTGACTTTAGCGATCCTAATTCTCTCTAGTTCACTAATTACCGGATGGAGAATGGTGGTCTTTGTGCACCCATTTACACATACCGTTGCTGGCAGCGACTGTTGGTGTTCTTGTGTCTCTGTACAACAATCTTGTATCAATTAACTTATTTTCTATCTATCTATCTATCTATCTATCTATCTATCTATCTATCTATCTATCTATCTATCTATCTATCTATCTATCTATCTATATATCTGCGCATACTAACTTGGTACTGAATGGATTTTGTTGTTGTGACATAGTACTGGATGGTGATTAGGGGATAAACTTAACTTAATGCCCGTCACCCCTGCCAGGGTATGGGCCGCCAACAACAGCTCTCCAGAGTTTTCTGTCCTGTGCAACCCAGGATAAAGTTTTCTCTTCCTTCTGTTGTTAACGTTTCAGTAGCGTAGTCCTTTTTACGGGGTGGGGGTGCTAACCCCACGTCCAACCCTCCTCCTTTTGCAGCCGGGCTTGGGACCGTCCTTGGCGGAGTTAATTAGGGGCTAAAAGGAAAGATTAAATCGATTTGTGGAAATTTTTTTCATGTAAATATTTATCTAATTTATACTTTTATGTTTTTATTTATTATTTTTTAGTACTTTATTTATTTATGTATTTATTTCTTTGCTTTTTTAATTGCTCTATAGGTAATAATGCAAAAATGTTTCTGGATACAAAAGACATATATTAGTCTCTCCTGCTCAGGGGCTTTTTGTGTTCAAGGGAAGTAATTACCCACTTTAGCCACAAGCAAACATAGCTTTCCTGTACACAACCAAAATGTCTTTGCACTCGTGTTGAGGCCGTAGTAGTTATTTATTGATGTTTGTAATACGTTTAGTAGAGAGAGGCTTAATTCCACGCAAATAGACCCTGCTTGGAAATACGAGAGGAAACATCAGAGGTGTCTAAGGTTGGGTGGACATTCTTTGCAAAAGAACACAGTTTCGCACCTATAATTTCTGCTCTGTCCTCCATCAAACCTTCCGGATCAACAGAAAGGCTGATTTCACTTGCAATACTGGCTAGCAGTGCTAGTTTGGCCTTGCACTGCCCTTCAACCTCCACCCCCCTTTTCCGAAGAAAAGCTTGCAGCAGCTCGGGGTAGCTTTCTTAGTGTTCTGAGACCAGATGTCCTCCCAGTTAACTCTAGGTAACTAAAACCAAAACAAAAAAGTTACCCCCCATTCCTGAATAAGGCCTATTCCATGATTCTTCCTTCTATAGTTCTTTGTCTTTTATTCACGGGTCGAACTATGGCCTCTGATCATAATATTTTGTAAGCTTTGAAATAAGAACTTGTTATATTAGTTTAAGATTTAAAAAAAAAAATTCCTGCCCTGCACCCCCACAAATCTACGACTAATGTCCTACCTTTCCAGTCTTGTACATATTTGTACATTTTGGTATTTACTTTTTGCCAATTTGTAAATTGCTCTTCCCACTTTACCCCATTGTCCTGCCTCGTCCTGCTTTCATCAAAAACACCCTATTGATACAAGTCACTGACTGCTTACTGCTAGCTCTCTCTCCCTCACTCCCCTTTCTCACTCTCTCCTCCTTTCTTACACCACACACTCCTGATGTAAAGGCCCGCATTTGAAACTTGAAAAATGTGTTGACTTTTCTAAACCAATGGTTAATGCTAGTGTGGTGTTTCGTCTAATCAAACATCATTGCTTTACTAGTGATATTCGATTACTAGCAGTATTTTTTTGTTTTAGTCACACAATTAGTATATTATTGTCTTATTGAGACATATTGTATGCTAAAGCTCTCTATATAAGAACAATGAAATTAAAACAAATGTACGATCCTGTGGTGCGCATGGGGCTGGCAAACCTCTCAATAGATGAAGCAAATAAACACTAGGCTATAATGATCAGTTGTGAATTTGTCGGCATCATACCAGCGCAGTCATTAATCGTGAGATTGTATAAAACTTTCTTGGGACACCCCATTGGTTGCTAAGTGTCAAATAGTTGCCTCTTGCGTGGCTAACACTATGAGCTGTTGTTTTATTGCAATTGGAGTCAAAACGTAATATAATAGTTTTGCATGAATGTTACCTATAAGACTTCAGTCGTGTACGGTACAACAGTCTTACGCGCTATGATTCACAGCAAATGTGTGTGCTACACTTCTGCTGTGATAATTGGCTATACTACTGAGTGGTGGTATTTGATGTTTTGATTTTTGTATTGTATCACAGGCACACAGCATTTCTCTCTCTTTTTTTATCTGTACTCTGCACGTGGTTCTGGGGCTGGATTCCTGCTGTTGTTGTTGGTTTTAGCACGTATGCCACAGGCGCCGAAGACGACTTTCTTCATAACGGAAGTAGGCTTAGAGTATAGAGAGAAGATAGAAGTGTTTTGGGCCTGTGATTGTATAAGTTTATTAATTTATAGTGCTGTTTACTTTATGTGTTTTAGTTTAGATTTATTGTGATTATGTTGTTTTTTTGTTTCTTTAATTGATTAGTTGCATTTATTTTTTTTAAATACTGTTCATATTATGTATATATATATTTGTTATTCGTATTTGTGTATTTGTATTTTCGTCAAGCATAGTTGTTGTACATTATTGTACATTATTAATTCTCTTTCTATCTGTCAGTCTCTCTCTCTCTCTCTCTCTCTCTCTCTCTCTCTTTCTCTCTCTCTTTTTCTCTCTGTATCTGTCTGTCCCTGTCTCTGGTCTCTTACCGCTCTCATGTAATAATATAATAAAGATATCATCCATCTCTAACACACCCATCTTATATACTTCCTGGTTCTGATTGGATTCCTAAAACCTGGTGAATATGCAACAAATATTAGGAATTAATTTCCACTTGTATATCAATTATTAACATCCCCGAATGCCAGACAGGTTTTATATGTGTTGGTTTGGTCTAAACAATAATTTTATCCTTATCAATCTGGGGGTCAATATGTAATGGTTCTATTTGGCTTTACTTCACACTAATTATACTTTACTAATTTGGGTCGACTGATTTTTGGTGTCCAGGCAGAGGTTTCTGGGATGTAAAAAATAAACATTAAAAAAATTGTAAAAAAAAAGTAAATACGAGGTATGCGAATTGTACACTCTATCAGTTAGCACATGTACTTTCTATAAGATAGCACTTGTACTTTCTATAAGATGGCACATGTACTTTCTACAAGATAACACATGTATTTTATATAAGATAACGTGTACTTCCTATAAGATAGCATGTGTACTTTCTATAAGATAACCCAAGCTAGGTTAGGGAAACATTTATGGATCAAGTCTGTAGCTTTTCAAAATAATGGAAATAAACATGCAGTGAATATCCATTTGTGAAGAGATAAGGTAAGCAAATGTTAAGCTAACATAACACATGATAAGGGTAAGCTTCTACAAACCAGCTAGACTTCAAGCTGTGAAGAGTTAATCCTTACCCTGATATGATTACCTAACTTTCATTAAGGAAAGAAATTGTTCTCTGTTCATTTATTTGATAAAATTGTATTAGGCGGTCTTTAGAAAGTTACAATCCGTGATCAGGTTCATCTTCTCTCAATGTGGTGATGAACAGGAAGCCATTCATTTAAAATATTACTAAAGGGAAATAACTGATCAACAGAACCAAATGACAGCGAAGTGGAGGATTTCTATGAACATCTACAGGCTGTTCTTGACCAAGTGCCGAAGAAAGACATAGTCATAATGCAAGGCGACTGGAATGCCAAGGTTGGCCAAGATGCCACCCTTGGTCTCCACAAAAAATCCAGACGATGGACATGGCACAGTCCCAGCTGGGAGCATCACAACCAGATTGACTTCATCATGGTCAAAATACGCTTCAGTTCAAGCATAAACATTGGCAGGACACGCACTTTTCCATGAGCAGACATCGGAAGTGACCACGATCTCGTGCTGATGTCCTTCTGGCTCCACTTGAAGAGAGTAAACACAGCAAAGTGCACCAGACTGAAGTTCGACCTGGACAAACTGCAAGACACGGAGATGGCAGAAATATTCCAAGCCACAATTGGGGGTAAATTTGCACCACTGCTTATTTTGGGAGCTTGTGAAGTAGATGTCAACGCCATGACCACCATCTTCAACTCAGCTGTGATAGATGCCACCACTGAGGTCCTTGGCAAGCACTGCCCAGAGAAGAAACCGTGGATCACACCTGAACTTTTGGACCTTTGTGATAAACGAAGAGCTGATGCCTACCGAAAAATCAACAATGATATCTGAAAAGGCATGCACACAGCAATGGAGAACTGGATAGAAGATCAATGCCAGGAAATAGAGAACAGTCTGAACAAGAACAACAGCAAGAAGGCCTACCAGACTGTGAAGCGGTGGACAAGTGTTAAACAGACCAAGGTCTCAACAATCTAAAGCAAGTCTGGGATATGCCTTACAGAAGAGCAAGAAGTCTTGGATAGGTGGACCGAGTACTTCTCTGACCTTCACAACCACTCGCCAAACGGAGACCCTTATCAGTTCTAGCATGTCCCCAGAACAGAGAAGAGAAAGAAATCCTCCCAATTGTCAGAGAAGAAGTTGAGGCAGCAGTGCAATCGCTAAAGAAGAGGAAGTCAGAGCAACATGCTCAAGGAATTGCTGCAAGCAGGAGAAGAAGCAATGATTAACACCCTCAACAAGATCTGGCAGAATGGGGAGTGGCTTACACCATGGACCCAGTCGCTTGTCACCACTCTTCCCAAAAAGTGTAACTTTCAAAAGTGTGAAAATTACGCACCATCAGCCATCCCAGCAAGGTCCTCCTGAAAATAATACTCAGCAGGTTGAAACCCCAAGCTGAACAAATCATAGCTGAAGAACAAGCAGGATTCATGGCAGGGTGAAGTACCACTGAGCAAATTTTTAACCTCTGAATAATCTGCGAGAAATACTTACAGCACCAACAACATCTATATTATGTGTTTGTAGACTTCAAGAAAGCGTATGATCGAGTCTGGCATGCAGCTCTGTGGGCAACCATGAGAGTGTACAACATCAGCCATAACATTATTGAAGTCATCAAACGCTTGTATGACAAGGCTACCAGTGCAGTCCTCCACAACAGCGCCATCGGGAACTGGTTCAGAACAACAATCGGTGTGCATCAAGGATGCCTACTCTCTCCAACACTCTTCAGCATCTTCCCAGAGCACATCGTGTCAGATGCCCTTCCAGATCATGAAGGCACAGTCAGCATAGGGGGTAGAGCAATCTTCAACCTCCGATTTGCAGATGACAATGATGAATTGGCTAGAGAGGAACAAGAACTTGAACAGAGTACAGAGTACAGAGGCTTGACACCACCTCCAGAGCCTATAGAATGGAAATAAGTGCAGAGAAGACCAAAAAGATGACTAACAACACCAACTCGGACATCAAAGTTCAAGGCCAATCCCTATACACAGTGCATAACTTAAAATATTTAGGAGTCATTGTATCGGACAATGGATCCCGAAAGGAAGTCCTCTCCAGTATCACACAAACAACTGTGGCCCTGACAAGGTTGAAGCCCATTTGGAAAGACAGGACCATCAGTCTACATTCGAAGGTAAGGCTGCTGCGCTCCCTTGTCATCTTTATCTTCCTATATGCTTGCGAAACATGGACCCTCACAGCAGATCTACAGCGAAGAATACAAAGCATGGAGATGAGGTGCTACAGAAGACTTCTGGGCCTTTCCTATACCCAGCCAACAACGAAGTCCGACAGACCATCATCTGCTAATCCGACTATACTGTACTATTAGTCTTTAACTGCCTATATAGCATACGATATTTGAATGGGCAGAAAACACGTTTAAATCTACATTTAATTATCACAAATATTGGACCCACATTTTTTTTAAACAAATTAATATACAGAAATAGTAATCTCTTAGAGATTTCATATGTTTTGTCTATAACGCCAGACTCCAGAGTTGCAGATGGTCTTTCTATTCATTTGTACACTTGAAGTGTACAAGTCAGTGTCTTTAGTTTGCACACTTATTTTTCAGTCATTTGGCTGTGGTTTTAGCTCACTGTATTCAATGTAGAGTGTATTTCTGGATACTTATCAGTGTTTTTATTTTATTTAAAAAAAATTATTTTCTGTTTTTATCTTCTGTGATGTAGTTGAAGAATTCACTGTATAACTAGACATTGGTTTTTAAATGTCTGCACAGTTTGAATCTACTGTTGCACATCACCTGTTTTATAAGCCTTATTTAATTGTTCAGTAACTGGTATCACTGGTATAACTGGTAGTCGTATTTCATTAGAGGTTGTCTGCACAATCGTTCAGTTACTGGTATAATTGTTTATATTTCGCTTGGAGGTTGTCTGTCTGAATAATTCTTTTTGAAAACGTCTACTATTAGGCATCGTCTGTGTTGTAGCTTTATTCTAAATTCATTGTGTAATGACTTGCATAGTCTGTCCCAAGTGTGTTATTTTAATTTTTTTTATTTATCAAGTCTTTTGCCAAGTAAGTCACGCTTGAGGTTTAAGCCGACGTTTAGTGTCTGCACGCGCGCTGTATTCAATCTTCGCACGGATTTTAAAGACCCCGACGCTCATGTGCTACTTGGGTGAGCGCCAGTGACATAAATACACCCTGAAAACATTAGTTTGCTTTCTCCCCTCATCCCCAGTCACTCACGGTTGTGCTCACGAGTTTTCTGAGATGTCTGGCACTAATTAGTTGCCTCAAGGTAGCTTGAGTAATGAAATCCTGTACTCACCACCAGTGTCTTGAGCAGCTGTGTAGCAGGAAAAGTGCTCTATAACAACAAATGAAATAAATAATAAAATATCTGTACAGTTGTTGTAAATCTGTCATTTTTAAACAATTTCACCGCCACCAAAAAACTTTCAGTTAACTCTACTCCTGTGCTCTGCTGCACATTGCACTTGTTATTTTGAATTGAGCAAAGTGTATTATAATATGTTGCATTTTGTTGTTGTCGTACGAACTTTGTACTATGGTGGTTATATGCTGCTTTATTTATTAAATATACTTTATAAAAATCCAGTCAAGAAACTTACAATCCAGCGTTTAATATTTTTTTGGGAAAATGAAACTTTGCTAATTGATGTTCATTTGATTACATACACTTCACTCTTCTTTGTAGTTTTGTGAGGTCAACAGGTCAAAACACATGCATCAAATGAACTCTTGCTAAATTGATTGGCAACACAAAAGATGCTAATTGTTAATTTAACTGAAAGTCCGGATCACCTAAATTACAGTCTGAACTAAGAATGTATAACTGACATTGTAATCTTCATCGATCATGACTCTTAGAGAGTGTGTGTCGTAGTTTTATAACTCTATTTTCTTCTCATTGTTACAAGGATTGTCTTGTTTGTCTTAATGACATCAATAATACTGTTTGTTTTCATCATTGTTATAACATTCTTTTTTTTTTTTAATTGTTATAATAACGCCGTTTTCTCTCACTCTGTCTGTTAGAGTTCATCTACCAAGAAGCATTTCTGACCACATACCGTACATTCATCTCACCTCGAGACCTGATTGACAAGCTGCTGTACCGGTTCCACAAGTTCCACCGTGCTGGTGACAGTCGCAAGAAGCTGGCCCGTAACTCATTCTCCCTCCTCATCAGAGTGATTGACGAACTGGGGTAGGTTGTAAACATTAAACAAAAGAAATTGCCACTTTCCGTGCTTTAGTACTATGGTTGTTACTGCTGTGTATAACATGACAGTCCTTAATTATCATTGTCTTTCTGCTGATAACTTTTTATTATTGAATTTTTTTCTTCATCTTCTTCTTCTCCTTTTTCTATCATCATCATCTTCTTCTTCTTATCATCATCATCATCATCATCATCATCATCATCATCATCATCATCATCATCATCATCATCATCTTCTTCTTCTTCTTCTTTTTCTTCTTCTTCTCCTCCTCCTTCTTTTTGAAATTGTCTTCCTCCTTATTATTGAATCTCCTCCTTGTTGTTGTTGTTGTTGTTGTTGTTGTTGTTGTTGTTGTTGTTGTTGTTGTTGTTCTTCTTCTTCTTCTTCTTCTTCTTCTTCTTCTTCTTCTTCTTCTTCCTCTTGTGAATGGTGTATGTCTCCACTTGTTGCAGACACTCGGAGCTGGAGGAAGAGGTGGTGGAGAAGCAGGTGTCGTTGGTCTACGAGCTGCTGTGTCAGGGAGAGCTGGTACTGGCCAGGCTACTGAGGCGCAAGGTGCTGGAAAAGTGTGAAAGGAAACAGGCCGCCGCCCACGACCAGCCCCACAGCAACAACCCTGTGCACAACATTGATCTGTCGTCCAGGTGAGTGTCCAACATATTACAGTTTTCACCGTAAATAATAATATTAGTAATATTAATAAAGAAATAAATAATATTAGGCCTATGAGAGTTTGTGGTGGGTGTGCAGTGAAGGGATGAGGGACGGTTAAGGCAGAAGAGAGAAGATGAACAAGTTAATAAATGAGTCAACGTTATTTATACAACAATAATGGAGGCATGAAGGTGGGAAGGAGGAGTGTGGAGACCAGCAGACAGCTAGCGGCACAATGTATATATTACTAAAAAATAGAATATATAGAATATATATATGTACCGTGTGTGTTTGTGTTTGTGCGGTAGAGAGAGAGAGAGAGAGAGAGAGAGAGAGAGAGAGAGAGAGAGAGAGAGAGAGAGAGAGAGAGAGAGAGAGAGAGAGAGAGAGAGAGAGAGAGAGAGAGAGAGAGAGAGAGAGAGAGAGAGAGAGAGAGAGAGAGAGAGAGAGAGAGAGAGAGAGAGAGAGAGAGAGAGAGAGAGAGAGAGAGAGAGAGAGAGAGAGAGAGAGAGAGAGAGAGAGAGAGAGAGAGAGAGAGAGAGAGAGAGAGAGAGAGAGAGAGAGAGAGAGAGAGAGAGAGAGAGAGAGAGAGAGAGAGAGAGAGAGAGAGAGAGAGAGAGAGAGAGAGAGAGAGAGAGAGAGAGAGAGAGAGAGATTGTATTTAGCTTGCTGTTGTACTGAGGGGAGGAGTGTTCTATTGTTTTGTCATATTATCTTTTGCCTTGTATGCACTGAGGCACAACAAATTTTCCCTTTTTTTAATGGAATAAAGATTTCTTGACTTCACTTAAATGGCACTGAAGTCAACGTCTTGAAGACTTGAAACAGTTCAAATGAGTATTCAGCATCTTTGAAGTGAAAACCATCATTCAATGTCTTTGAAGTGAAAATTAAAAAGTGAAAACTATTATTCAATGTCTTTGAAGTAAAAATTTAACAGGTAAAACTATTATTCAACGTCTTTGAAGTGAAACAGTTCATACAGTTATTCAATGCCTTTGAAGTGGAAAAATGATTATTAAATGTGTTTGAAGTGAAAAAGTTCAAACTATTTTTTTAAGTTCACACAATTATTCAATGTCTTTGAAGTAAAAAAGTTCAAATGATGATAGTTCTTTATGTTCCTTGATGTATATGGTTTTGTAATATATTTATTAATCCATTGATTAATGAACTGAATCACTTGTTGACTGATTAATTGGATGGTGGCTTGAGCAGTACGCCAGATCTACTGAGCTTCAAGTCGCTGGACATTGCTGAGCAGATGACTTTGCTGGACGCACAACTCTTCCAGAAAATTGAGGTTGGTTCAGCGTATAATACGGCTCCCCTGTTAGACAACCCCCTCCCTCTGACGCCCTCTACTCTCCTTCTCACGCGACCCTGGCAACCCCTCCCATTTCCATCTTGAACTGTGCTGAAACTGCCCATATCAAACCAAAACCTCTTTGGCTAACATTGGCAGATTTCAACTAAATACTTCTTTTTGCTAAACTATGCAGATATCTACCATGTAACAAAACACCCCATCCATATATATTCATCATAATGTCCCCTCTCTCTCCTATTCTTATTGTTATTTTATGACACTGCTAAAGTCATTAAATAATGATGAAATATTATATTAAAGTGATTAAACTGTTAAAAGTAATTAATTGATGCACCCCGTGGGGGTGCCGGGGGTTTCAGTATAAATAGTATCCCCACTTTCTGGAAATTTAGTGCTTTAAATTCCCACTGTTGCTGTCTTTCTCATTTGTTCTCTCTCATTCCTACTCTGTTCTATCAATCTACTATACTATCTTTTTCTTCGCTAGACCAGTCACCTATCTTTTTTCTTGAAAACTCTTCCGGGACAATACTCCTCATTTGTGTATGAGGTCTGTTGGATCAGCTTGGGAATATTGTACGCTTTCTGCCAAATGGTCACCGGGGCTTCCTATGATGTTATTATTTAGCAATGTAGGCATTTTATATGTATGTATTTTGTTGATATTGTATAATGATGTTTGTATTCTATTTTGTTTTTGTAAACGGGGTTTGGATAAATTAGAGTATAACCTCAGCGTCCCCTGCATGGGATGCCTTTATTGTAAAGTGACCGGCTGGTAGATTGCCTTCAGTGTTATCACTAGGGTTGTTTCGGCAGATCTTTTATGCAGATCAGGGGTGAGTCTTCTTTCACTTCTCTGGTCCTGATTTGGCTCGCGCGGAAGAGTCCGCTGGATCTAAAGCAATAACCATGTAATGTATTGTAATTAATTAATGATGAAGTATTACATTAAACGGTAAAGTAATGAATGAATGATTGATTATTTCATTGGTTACAGATCCCTGAAGTGTTACTGTGGGCCAGAGAGCAGTCGGAAGAACAGAGCCCAAACCTGACCACATTCACTGAACATTTCAACAAAATGTCCTACTGGTAGGGTTGACATTGTCATTCGTTGATTTGTGTGTATGTAACGTGCAGAGTAGGATAGCTCTGCCTAGCGTAGCACAGTATAGCATAGCATCACATCACATAATAATATTGTTGTTGGATCGTATTTGTACTTTGAATCGCTCTTTTCTCTTTTAGTCCGTTTTAAATAACTCTTTTCCGTGGAAGATAACATCACTAACGCTTTATAAAAATCCAAGTATTGTTATGTTTTATTAGTAGTAGTGGTAGTCATGTCAAGTCAAGTCAAGTCAAGTCAAGTCATCAAATGTTTATTACCCCTTTGGAGAATGACTACAGCACGTTGTCAGCAAGGCATACAAGTAAAAACAGCGTCATCAACACAAAACCAGTAGTAGTAGTCCTGGCTGTTTCATCAAATGAATTGAAAGTTGTATGCTAAAGGTCGTTGTGTGCTTGGCAGGTGTCGCACGAGGATTCTAACGCAGGAAGATCCTAAGGAGCGGGAGAGATACCTGATGAAGTTCATCAAGATCATGAGGGTAGGGTTGTGTTCTCAACTTTTCATCATGAAAATACCATTGAGGAATCCATCTCTTCAACTATGATGATGGCAAGGATGATGATTGATGATGATTGGTGAGGATGATGATGATGACGATGATGATGATGATACAGTAACGATAATAGTAAGCATAAAATTAATAATGAAGTTGATAATGATATTACAGATGACAATAATGATTTTGTGTGCACAGTGGCTGAGAAAGCTGAAGAACTTCAACTCATATCTGGCCATCCTGTCAGCGCTGGATTCTGCCCCGGTGCGACGATTGGAGTGGCAGAAACAAAACATCGAGGTAATGTACGATTTCCCCAAGCAACCACCCTCACCTATTCTCTTTTCCCATCCTCCCTCCCCCAAGATACCACTCAAGCGGGGTTAAGAGAATACAGCATGTGAAATTACGTTCTGATATAAAAAAAAATTTTATTTCTGAAGACTGCCACAACTAACTGGTAATACCAAATCCTTTGAAAGTTTCATTTCCCGCTGTGCTGCTGCTGCTCTCTCTCTCTCTCTCTTGCTCTATCTCTATCTCTCTCCATCCATTTCTCCTGTCACTTCTCTTGTCAATATACTTACTGCAGATTTAAGTAGTTCCTGCATCAAGACTGGTATTTCGTTACCATCGTACGTAACATTCTAACTTCCCTAACACAATGACTGCTCTTGGAAAGACAGTGGCACAATTTGTGTCTGCAGCGGTCAATACTGCAACCTCCTTCTGGCTCTTGTTTAGTTAGCATGTTTATGGTACCAACGCAGAACACCTTGCATCTCTGTTTTATTTATGTAGTTCTTTTTATTTCATTGTTTTATATAGCGCTTTTCCAGCTCAAGAGCAGCTCAAGGCACTGTTCGATACAGGATCTACCTGGAGCCGCCTGAAGCACCCACTGTTGTCCTGTTTCCTCTGTTGATAATAATAATAGTAATATTGCGGGGATGTGTGTTGAGCTGGTGACATTTTGTGTGCAGGCCCTACAAGAGTTTTGCCAGCTGATTGACAGCAGTTCTTCCTTCAGGGCATATCGTCAGGCTCTCGCCGACACTGAGCCCCCTTGTATCCCGTATCTGTGAGTCTGCTTTGTCATCCCCCATCATCATCAGCCTTTTCATCTTAATGATAAATTATATTAATATTAAAAGCTTCATCATTGTTCTGCTTGTTGTCATTATCATCATCTTTAGCAGTTCAGTTCAATTCTTTTATTGAAAGTCTGTTCTTTTTTTTTTTTTTTATAATGATTTTAGACAATTTACTCATAGTCATACACACATCCACATATAATACTCTGTTTTTTTGTTTTTTTAAATTCTCTAGTACGTACTAAAACATATTGCTGGCTATTTGTTCTATTACTACCGCATTGTACAGTATGTATCATCTTTAGCATTATTATCATTCTCATTGATCATCATAATCATAATCATCATCATTAGTCTGTTTGTTTGGAAATATTAATCTTGCTGTCAACATATTTTAGTCCAAAGCTTTTTACGCAGTTGATCCCATACATCTTGAAACATTAGGCAGTTTAGGAATACAAAGTTATTGTTTTATTATAGAATCGTTAGTACCTTGCCCAAAGAGCTGCTTATAGCATATAGATCCTGCTTAAAGCGCTTGACTCGAGAGTGTGCAAATAGTGAGGCAGACGTGGTATGTGCTCACAGAGCTTGCCCTGAGAAAAAAGGACATTCCCAAAAAGTCCTTCAATATGGTTGAAAGGTTACAGAAAATTCGATTCAAGATTTAAATCCGTTTGCCCCTTTTCGGGGTTGTGGAGAACGTATAAATGTACAAATCGAACCAAGTTCTGTTGCAAAAATACTAACATAAATGAGTTTTAAATGAAGCAGTCATCATGCCTTAACAGTATCTTACTCCTTCAGATGAGGGTATAAACCGAGGTCTAGTCTGTGCACGCACGCATGCATTCCATGGCAGAGACTGTACAGATCCTGACGCTCATGTCTTAGACGGGTGAGTGGCGGCCGGCTACACACAATGTTTCCAGCAAGCACTAGGTCCATTGTCCCCAATCCCTGGTTACCCAGAGTTATGCTGTGTTGTTTGGGCATCACACCATGACCCCAAAGGCTGCAGGTGGGCGCATCAGGCAGCTTGAGTGAGGTCTTGTATCGGCCAGCGCCTTGAGCAGCTCTTGCGCTGGAAAAGCGCTGTATAAGAACGATTATATATATGTGTAACCTCTGTTGAGGACTATTGGCATAGTTTACCTTCATGCTTTCTCTCTGAGCATTGAACATGTTGATTGGAGTGTGTGTATGTTGATGTGTGATGTATAGTGAACATATTATGTTGATGTGTGTGTACGTGTGTGTGTGTGTGTGTTGCAGAGGTCTCATCCTGCAGGATCTGACCTTCATCAACATCGGCAACCAGGACACTCTGCCAGATGGCTCCATCAACTTTGCCAAACGCTGGCAACAGTTCAACATCCTAGACAGCATGCGACGATTTAAAACCAGGTCAGTAGTGGTAGTAGTGGTAGTAGTACCACCAAACTTGCCCCAAAATACTTACTCCGGTACTTTTTTGTTTTAAACATCGTTTGTGAATCTTTGATAAACTGTTTAGTAACACCACCGCCTAACAACAATGACAGCAACAGCTCCCAAAACAAACCAAATAATGGTAAATGAGTTCAGGCAGTAAAAAGGTCCAATGGATTCCAACTCGACAGCATGCCCACATCTTCAAATGTCAAAGGAAAACTAGGACTTGAATTGTATGTCTTAACAGGCATGCTGCTTTTCCGGGAATTCCCGGAATTCCGGGAGATCGATTATTGGGTCCCGGTGGCTTTCCGGGTGTTTGAAAAATTTCCAGGAGTATTAAAAAAATCTGTGTCGAAAAGAAAGAATTACCAGCGTTCTTATCACGGTAGGCGATATCAGCGGGATTCGTCTGCTAGACCGCCATGACAGTCAATTTTAACGATCATATCAAAGCGGCGTTGTGATTGGCTAGCTAAATTTATCTCACCAATCAGATTGCTTCTCTCTTGCGTGATTCGCTGTGTTTTAGCATAGGCGGCCAGTTGTTTCCGTTTGATTTTTGACTGTCTTCACCACGTTTTGTGCACAATTCTCTGTTTTTTAAAGTTTGATAATGTATGGAAGCGTTTTTGTAATGATAAATACTACTAATGGTAGCATAGCATCAAAATGTTTCGAACCAAAATTGTGATAAGAAACACGGTAAGAGACTGGGACAAAGGTCTCAAAAACTAAACTAAATGACGGACTGTAATAAAATAATGTTAACAGACTTGTAGGCCTACCAGTGTCATTTCTTGTATATAGTTTAAACTAAAATGTGTTGGTTTTTTTTGTCTTTGTTGATTGATTTTTCGTCTCTCAAAAAGTGCTCCGAATGTGCCAGATTGCACAGATTTTAACCTTTTTTTTTTTATTACATAAATTTTCCGGGGGAGCACCCCCCTAATCCTTGCAAAATTTTCCGGGAAAACTAAATGTTCAGAGTAGCATGCCTGCTTAAGAAGGGAAGTAACTGGATTTTGCATTGACAAGGGATATCTTGCAAACCTTTGCACCCGCAACTATGATTTTTCTGTGGTGAAGGCTGAATGAATTGCTAAACTCTTGTTTAAACTTGGTGTATGGTTTTGCGCCTGTTTCAGCCAATACGGTTTCAAGCGCAACGACAAGATCCTGGCCATGATGGACAACTTTGAAGACTGTCGCAATGAGGAGGTGCTGTGGCAGATGTCGCAGAAACTGAAACCTCGGCATGGACACAAAAAGCAGGACTCCATCACATGATGACCAGACCATGTTTGTTATCAACTTTTTCCAGCCATACAGGATTTTATTGTCATTTTTGTTCCAAGAGAGGATACAACTTCACACAACAGATTTTTACACAACGGGTTTTACAGGCTTGGTTTTCAGATGTTCTAACGATGTGTGGATGTGACTTTTTATGTTTCCCTGAGACATGACTCCATCATCTAATGAAATTATGAATTCTACATCCTTCAACATTTGGTATTGTGTCATTTTATTGGTTTAAAACAAACAAGACTTTGTCAGAATGAAAGATTTATACAACTTTCATCCTCTTTTTCCAAAATGATATGGTTTTGTCACCTTGGATCCAAGGAATTCTACTGCATCACTTTTATTACATAAGATGGCAGAGTTGACCTATACTTCATCAGTGTTTCTAACTGTATTTAGTTGCAACACTGGTTTTATCATTTCAGTGTCACAAAAAGAGAGAAATGTATGCTATTGCAGGGATTATTTTTTACAAGATGGAAGTTTTACCTCTTAATCATGACAACGTTCAACCACACATGACAATGTTCAACCACAGGAACATGAAAATTATCACAGTATTCGTAGTATGGTTTGGCCTGTAAACTATAGCTCTCACGTTATGTCTTTATACGGGTCACGGAATCAAGGAATGTGTGCTGTACATCATCAGCTTGTTAACAGCAGTGTCAAAACTTGACCTAGTGTCGACACATTTTTGAGAAAAAGGTTTAAGGGTGACCTTTGAAATGTTGCCTTCTGTGAAGACTATGGTTTCTAGCTCACTTCTGCCATTCTCCCTGAAACCTGCGAACTGTTAGCAGCCACAGAGATCTCACATTATAAGAAGCAGAAGATTCAACATTAAAGGCATTACCAACAACCAGTATGAGAAGAAAGATTAAGTTGGATAGGACTCTTTAAGCTTATGATGATGAGGAGGGCCCTGTCTCCTGTTAATAATATCAAAGTCGAGCGCAGCGAATTGTTGGCGAGTTGAATTATGTTTTAGCATCCTGGTGGATCATCTGTGGTGCCCCTACGACCTACGAGTTACGGGACAGGATAGGATAGGGCCAAAACTGTTATGAAAGGAAATATCGAGACAGATCAGTGTTATTAATTAACCGAGGCTGCTGAGGAGATGGGTCTTTTGTGTAATACGTAGTGCCCTAGTACATTTATCAACACACTATTTACCAGGTGATAAAAAAA
The DNA here is from genome assembly GCA_036898135.1 of Oncomelania hupensis. Lineage (NCBI taxonomy): Eukaryota > Metazoa > Mollusca > Gastropoda > Littorinimorpha > Pomatiopsidae > Oncomelania > Oncomelania hupensis. The sequence continues at coordinate 41,309,526 of CM072527.1, forward strand.
TGAAAACGGCAAGACAGTTTCTCAGTGTCAAAAATGTCTTGTTGATTGGAAGGAACTATTATTTTAATTTTATCAGGATTTTGTCTCTGAAAAAAAAAATTACAACAGTGAACACATAATGAAAAAACAAAAAATGAATTGTACTTATGTGGTGCACTTATCGCCTCATAAAGCTACAGAGATGAAATGAAACAGTTATAGGCCAAAGAAAGCATAATTATCACTGGACAGAGGTTGTTAATGTTATCATCAAACGAAATAAACATCGAACACTTCAAAACATACCATCATTACTAAACGACCAACTGAGTGTGCAAGTTAGCTATTGAGTTTAGGGAAACTGCTCTGATGAGCTTGTTGTAGTTAGCTATTGAGTTTAGGGAAACCGCTCTTATGAGCTTGTTGTAGTTAGCTATTGAGTTTAGGGAAACCGCTCTTATGAGCTTGTTGTAGTTAGCTATTGAGTTTGGAGAGACTGCTCTGATGAGCTTGTTGTAGTTAGCTATTGAGTTTAGGAAAACTGCTCTGATGAGCTTGTTGTAGTTAGCTATTGAGTTTGGAGAGACTGCTCTGATTGTTGTAGTTAGCTATTGAGTTTGGAGAGACTGCTCTGAAGAGCTTGTTGTAGTTAGCTATTGAGTTTGGAGAGACTGCTCTGAAGAGCTTGTTGTAGTTAGCTATTGAGTTTGGAGAGACTGCTCTGATTGTTGTAGTTAGCTATTGAGTTTGGAGAGACTGCTCTGAAGAGCTTGTTGTAGTTAGCTATTGAGTTTGGAGAGACTGCTCTGAAGAGCTTGTTGTAGTTAGCTATTGAGTTTGGAGAGACTGCTCTGATTGTTGTAGTTAGCTATTGAGTTTGGAGAGACTGCTCTGAAGAGCTTGTTGTAGTTAGCTATTGAGTTTGGAGAGACTGCTCTGAAGAGCTTGTTGTAGTTAGCTATTGAGTTTGGAGAGACAGCTCTGATGAGCTTGTTGTAGTTAGCTATTGAGATTGGAGAGACAGCTCTGATGAGCTTGTTGTAGTTAGCTATTGAGTTTAGGGAAACTGCTCTGATGAGCTTGTTGTAGTTAGCTATTGAGTTTGGAGAGACTGCTCTGAAGAGCTTGTTGTAGTTAGCTATTGAGTTTGGAGAGACTGCTCTGATGAACTCGCTACAACAGTCAGTTTACTTTCATTCTTTGTTACTGTTCAAACATGATCGCCCGACACTTTAGGAGCCTGAATCATCGACAAGTTGATTGCGGGCTTCAGTTGAAAGAAGAAGAACTGAGACTGCTGGTGAAGTACGTACAAGCAAGGTCCAACACTGTACTTGTACTTTGTACTACCATTGTTGCCACACTGGGAGGACAGCACTCCCTTTATCAGCCATTATTCTGCCGGCTATCTCATTCTTCCAGTACTGTTAAAAGGGTTACGAAGACTGTGACTGTTACAATGTTACTTTAAGTGGTGGAAACATGTTGCGGTCCTGAACGAGTGACATAGCCCCCCCGCCAGTTCAACCTTAATTGTCGCAAGCTGCTGAGTCGACCGTTGTCAGTTGTTCTGCCTTAGCGCTGGCCATACGAGGTTATGCTAGTCTCAGGATGTGACATGAACAGGACATGCTGCATGAACAAGGCGTACAGGATTTGACAGGAACAGTAGCAAATACTGTTTTCTGCGGGCAAGCACATACTACCTTCATTATTCAAGTTAACGCATCTTTGTTCTTCAAAACGAGAGAAACGTTGTTGTGTCACAGGGCCAATGTGTGTTTTGTAGACAGGATGAGATAGGTACAGATAACGGTATTCCTGTACCCTTTTGATCTTTGGGAGGGAGGGTGGTAGAGAGAAGTTTGGTACCTCTTTTATCTGGGCCAGCTTAATGAGGACGGCATCTCCTCTCTCTTTTCACTACCTTGCCTTATCTTTCCCGGGTTGTAAACAAAGAGTCAAGTTGTTGTTGCATCAATTTTTATTCATCAGATTAACATAAGTTGTACTGATAAAGAGTCAAGATGGAGGAGCACATGTACAGCTGGATGGCGTGTGGTGCGTTGTGCACGGGTTTGTTTCATTGTGTGTGTTGACCGGCCATGAGATGGTTGACTGGACAAGGCAAGCATAATAATTAGTTCATCCTTTTAAAGTAGTAATCATTTACCATCAAAATGGTTCTCTCCTCCGTGACAGCAGAATGGCGGATAAAATTTTTGGAAATTGAAATGTTCCTCTGACAGTGAAACGTCGCAGCAAAATGTTCCGACAGTGTACGGCGGTCTGTTAAATTTCAATGCACGCCTATGACTACAACCACTACCAGCAATGAGACAAAGCCCAATATTCATACCACGTGCATGTATGCAGTCAGAAACTAAACAACTGACTGACTTGAGGTGCGCTGCAGCACTGGGGATACATGTTCAAAAGTCCAAACGTCAAGCTTTGACAAAAACTTTGTGATGCGCGCTACGTTTGCTGTGTTAATGCTGTTTTCACAGCCTCTTTTTAAATATTATTTTATTTTTATTCCTTCGAAGCTGGTCTGCAAGAACAAAGGTGGGAGGTAGCATCTTACGATAACCAGCGTGTGATTATACAACATTCATTGCTGAGCAGTGGGCCCAGTTGGAACATTTGTGTTGCATTGTGTGTGCTTGGAATTCATTATTGACAAGCTTGTTTTATTATGGGCTAGTTACTACGCTGTGTTTATGATGCAAAATCTATGCGGGCAATAGAACCAAGAAATATTTTGTTCCTTTCATTTTAAATGTTTGTGTGTGCACAATATGACGTAATATTTATTGTGCTAAGAGGAAGAAATAAATAATGCTCTTTAGTATTGTCTGTTCCGTGAAAACAAAAATATCATTTCGTGTGGAAGTTTGTACATCAGGGTATTTCGTGTTGGTTTTGTTCAATATGAGTGGGTACTGTGTTCTGCGATTTGTCTTGCGAAGAATTCGAAAGATTCATTTGAGTTTGAAATAAATAATAATTTATATTATGTAGGTATCTTCTTTTTTTTTTTCTTCTTTTTTTTTTTTACTTTTCTGTAATGCCTAATTAGCTCTAGTAGCAGGATTGACGTCTGATTTCCAGAAACTGGTTTGCTGGTTTTCATGGGCTTAATTATGCTGTTTTAAAACATAATTTGTAAAATAAATATAACAATAAAAAACACTTTTTCAATTAATTGTATTTTATTTTATTAGCGTATATTCATTTATTTATGATTTTTTTGTTTTATATTTATCATGTTTTGTACGAACTATTCTGAGAAATTCACACAAAAAAACTTGGCGCCTATTTTATTTGTTTACAATTTGCTTCAGACTTTACACCTGCATAATTATATTATTTGTGAAATGGCACAACCAGTCACATTCTTTTCATCTGCAACTTATTTAACAGATGTTTGTTAATCGTTATAAATATTTATAAAATATCCACCTTTTTTTTTTTAAAGCTGTTTTTGATTATCATTAGAAATATTGTATACAATTTAGATTTTATTTATTTATTTTTGTGTGTGTTTAAGCTGGACCGCTCCTTGTTTGTTTGTAGCTTTTCAAACACTAGATGGGCAGTTGCTATCACACAGTATGGAACTCTGCAAGTACCTTCCATTCACAGAGGTCTTTAGCGAGTGTCCACTGTGCTGTGTGCAGTAGTGTCCACTGTGCTGTGTGCAGTAGTATTTGTTCAGTTTGTCAAACTGAGGGAATCATCAGTGTTACCGCCTAAGAAATAGCTGCTACAAAAGATGCATAATAAACAGTAGAAAAGCCACTCTTTTTCATGATGTTATAAGTATCTTTCATTACATCGTCAGCTCCTGCTGCATTGTAATTGTTACCTCATATGACCCTTTTTTCTCGTATAGTAATAATAATACTAATACTGAATGCTGTATTCGCGGTTCCCCAAATCATCAATGGGGCTCTGTGACCTGTACCAACACACACACGTTTCACCCACTCTCACACACAGCAAACACACATCTATCACTCCAACATGGGGTGTAAAGGCACAGAGATCGCTATTACAAGACAGACAGGAAATCGATTTTAAAATTTTTAAATGTGTATATGGACTGCCTCCAGTACCATTATAGAGTGTGGTAGGTTGTATTTTGTTAGCTTAATAAACAAACATTGAAGTTGAATGTCTACACCTACCATTGTCCATGTGGCAGAAAGGGGGCAATAGCTATCCCAGGGAAGGGAAGGATAGAGACCTATATGAACACTGAACCACCAGAACGATTATAACTAAAAAAAATAGTTTTCATTTTTATGTGGCCCAGTACGGGATTTGAACTTGAGTCATTGGTGTGGCAGGCGAACGTTCATCCACTCGCCATCCATTTCATTATATGTTGTTATGGTGAAGCACAGCCTGACTTTATGACTGGTCACACACACACATACAAATCATTTTTTATGAGGAAGATGTTATCAGAGAAGACTGGTCACACACACACACAAATCATTTTTTATGAGGAAGACGTTATCAGAGAATGAATGTACTTTTTTGATTGCAAGTTATTACTATTGTGTTTTGTGTGTGTGTGCATGATTTCATCATTTTATAATACACAAATATTACAAATATTCTTAAAATATATTATAATAAAATTCTAACAAAATGTATCATAGACAGTAATGAATACCGGTTTCTATAGTGACATTTCATTTTTTAAAAACTCTTGATATTTTTAACATTCCTATAAAAAATAACCATAAAAATAGAACTACAAGGGCAACGCCATATGACTCACATGCTTCTTATGGAGTGATATTTAGCATGAAAATGAGTGCCCAGAAAAAAACTAAATGAAATGACATTAAAATGCAAAGTAATACCGACTTTGATCTTTCTATGCTCTTGATCTTGAGATTACATTGACCTCTGGCTCCAAATACACATGTATGTATTATCAAATAAAGTACAGCAAAAGATGTATAATGCCCCCCCAAAACGGTGACTTTGACCTTGGGATTACCTTGACTCATGTGATCTCTCGTACATATCTGATTGAATTGCCCAACATTGTTGCATACTATGGGTTAAATACACAGCCATTCTACAGCACGATGATATGATTTTTTGAATGTTTTTGCAAGGCCTAAATTGACCTTAACCTTCAAGATCAACGCAAAAATGGAACATTTATGAAAGATCAATCTATCTTCTCCAAATATAACCAGTTTGGACTTTATATCTCTCATAGTTTATGGTCACGGTCACTTCAAAGCACCTATACAAACTGACTTTGGATAGCTCCAGTGACCTTGACCATGGAGTAAGGTTGACCAAATGTGCACAGTATGTGTATCTCATTGATATCTATAAAGCTTCAAAGAACCAAACGCTTAATTATTAAGAACTTAAAAAAACATTTGACTTTTTGTGAAAAATTGTCATTTTTCGACTAACATTCGATGACTTTGTGACCTTGACCTTGAAGTGAAGTCATTCATTCACTGATCATCTTCGAGGTCTCATGGGTATACACCATCTTACCAACTTTGATTGTGATAGTTGGATTAGGCTCTGAGTACTTAACCACTTTAAAGTTTTTGCACAGACCGATGGCGGACAGACAGACGGATGGACTTTTAAAAAAAATATTATTTTTGGACTATTTAGGACTCATCTCTCTCGGATTAGCAAAAACATTGAAAAACATTTTGGGGTTGGGTGGGTACTTTTTTTTTTCTTAGATTTATTGGTCTTGATTTTATTAGACATCTTGGTCTTGTCTTTCCTAGACATCTCGGTCTTGTCTTTTTGTCTTTCAAAGATATATTTGATCTTGACTTTCGTAGAAATCTTGTTTTTGTCTTTCCTAGACATCTCAGTCTTGCCTTTTGTGTGCATGTTTCTCTCGTAGTGATATGACGCCTGTGCTGTTAATGAACTCCGTTATATCAGTTACAAATCAGCATCACATCATTGTTATTATGTCATTTACAATTCAGCGTCACATCATTGTTATTATTTCAGTTACAATTCAGCGTCACAATTGATGAAAAAATGAATCCGTTGAAGCTGTGCTATATTTATTGCTTTTGCCATTGTCATTCTGCTACTGAGCTTATAGAGCCAGTCAGCCCGAAAGCGACGCTGATCCCAATGTGAGTGTCAGGGACTGCTGAGGTTATAGGCCTACACACAGCCTTATGCTTGATAGATCTCTGACTCTCAGCCAGCGTCAAGGTGGCCTCTGTTTAACTGGTTAACAGTGTTATTTACCTTTAGTTCTAGTGAAACATTTTGCTCTTTTAATGTGATCTGCTTCTTTTAGTTGGTTTTCCAAATTTGTTTTTAACTTTCTAACTGGTTGAAAATGCCACTAGACTTTTTGTTTGTTTGTTTGTTTGGAATTGAACTACATTTGATAGTGTTAGTCACCATTTGGTGTTTCAGTTTTTGACAATGGAAAGTTTAAAAAAAACACCATTTGGGATTAATAAAAGGGTACATTTTGTATATATTTGTTTTGTACTGGAGTGCAAGACCGTTTGCAGTGTACTACTTTGTATTTGTATATGTAGGGTTGTAGACATATGTGCGTATATATAATATATAATATATATATATATATATATATATATATATATATATATATATATATATATATATATATATATATATATATGCACATATACACACACACATATTGGTAGCATTTTATTTAAATTACATGTACAGTGTGAATGTACAGTGGGCCCTGTATTAGTTGAGCATTTTAACATTTAAAACAAAATGCAGCTGTTTATTTCTGTGTGATGAATTAATGACAAAACTGCTAGCTTTGTACTAGGTTGAGGATATTTCAACGGAATGTAACAACCCTGTTGTTGCATTGTGCATGGAACTGTGTGTAGATTGAACATTATTGATGTCTCTTGACTATACACTGCCTGTGAACCAGGGAGCACACCGTGGATGTGTATATAATATACATTTGAGGTTTTCCTTTTTTTGTTGTTGTACAGAACTGTACAGAGTTTTGAGTCTGACAACTGCGTTGTCATAGCAACAAGGTGTATGATAATTATGCAATATCGACCTATTTATTGACGTCCTAAGACACTTGCTCTGATCTTCTCATCGCGGTCATTGTGTCCATTTCATTTTTGTTTTTTTTTATTAAGGAAGTTTTTTTTTGTGTTTGTTGTTTTTAAATTTAAATTACTTTCTTGATTGTCATTATCTTATGGCCTCTCCCCTCCCCCACCCCCTGCCACCCCCTCCCTACTCTCTCCATGATATATTTTTTCTTTTAAAAAGATCCTCAGAAACATGTTTTATGAATTTGCTCTTACTGTTTTCCTGTTATGTGTGTTTTATTTTAATATCATTGTGTTCAATTTGATTGTGACAGGAGCAACAATCCATCTGAAGTTTGATATAAAACATTTTGATCAACAAGGTTTGCAGTGTCTCTGTCTGTGTGTGAGCGCCTTGTTGGTGTGATTATATATGTCTGTCTTTGTGGCTGTCTGTGAGTGTGTGTATGAATCTCATTCTTTCCGTAGTTCCCTCTGTTGGGTGTGCATGCATATGTGTGAAAGAAAAAGAGGTGGGAGGACAACATTCGAGAATGGACTGGTTTGACACTGAGCGAAGCCATGAGGACACAGAAAGCTGGAGTACTCTGGTTAAACGATCATCTGTGGTGCCCCAACGACCTTCAAGTTACGGGATAGGATAGGATATAGGCATATATCAGAGCATGGAATTCTCTGTGTTTCCGCAATTTTCTGCCTTGCTTTTCGCGAAAATCTTTTAAGTTTCTGCGGGAAAAAAATCTGTATGGAGGTGTGACAGCTAACCGATTTTTTTCTTGTTCTGATCCAGTGAATCTCTAAACGGGTTGCCGATCTCAAAAAGCGCGATTCACACTGGTGTAGCTGGGTAGCTTTAGTTGTCATAGATGGCGGAGAGGCAAATTGTGAACGGTGGCGAGGTTTTCGTGGATGACACTGCTAGAAATGGGTGGAGGTGGCTTCTTATTTTTCAAGTAAACTGGAATTCACACACATAAACTGTGTATACAGATATATTGTTAAAATGCTCTTTATTTTATTTATGAATAAATTCATTAAAATGTATTTCCAGTCAAGTGTAATCAAATTATTTTGAACTCTATACAATCTTTTTTATAATTCGGTGACCAGAGAAAGAAAAATCCTTGTTTTCACTTGTATAATCAGATCTTATTGAAAAAAAAGTTAATAAATAAATAAATATTTTTTAAATTATTTTTTTAAAGGAAAAAAAGGGCAAAAATCTGTATGAGGGTAAACTGCTAAGTTTCTCTCTAAAATGCACCAGATTGCACAGATTTTTATATATTTAAAAAAATGTTCGGGGGTGCCACCCCCCCGGACCCGCCCAGGAGGAGAGGGAGGAGGAGGGGGGGGGGGGTATTTCCTCTTTTTTCAACAGGGGTAATTCCATGCTCTGATATATGTGTCAGCAGTTCAGAAAAAAGAGGGCACCCATCATACCAAAAATACTTTAAATAAACAACATACATACACTTGTGCTCAAATCTTAACAAAACCAAAATGGTTGGTTTGCTTAATTGTAGTTTTTGTATTAAAAAAGTATATATATTGGCATAAAATTCCCACAAAAAAACAACGTGCTACATTTCAAATACCAATAATAAATTGCATTGCAACGAGGAACAGTTCAACTCAAAAAAGAAGCAAGGGAAACTTCTGAGGTCAACACCAAAAACGAACTAAAGCATGCAAAAATCCTGTTTCACAAATAATAGTTAATACCATGAAATGGGCGTGCGAGTACACAAACAACCAGAACTGGAAAGTTAAACTAGTGAGCAGTTGTAATGTTACCATAAACCCATTCAAACCAAAATGTTATGTTTAATTAACTTACAATAAGGTTATTATGACAGCTTTTCTCGCAATCAAGACTGCAAACAAACATGTAAATTTGATTTGATCAGCTGTCTTGTTTATAGGGTCCATTGAATCTCTAGCGGTTATAGCTGGACCACACTTACACAAAACGGGTCCATCTCTTACAGTGTCAGAAAAAACGTACAGGAAAAAAACCATAAGAATTAGGGTGTGCAGTAAAGTCAGCAATAATTCAGTATAAATATTCAAATTGCATAGCAAGATTTTATTATAACCAAGAACAATCTCACACTTACTGACTTTAGCAATCTAATCTGAATACTGAACAAAGATTCTGCAGTAGTCACCTTAACTCTTCACTGTCTCCAATGGCAAACCTGAATATGGAACTTATGAAAGGAATAGCAGCTCAACAATATTTTATAAAAATTTGGTGTTGCGCGATTTTTTTCCTATTTGACAAAACAAAGGAATGAACAGAGACCACAACTTGTTTAAAAGAGGGCTCACCCCTGATCTGTATGTAGCCGAGCGGAGTATTTGACTCCCGTCTCTCGGCCACCACCTTGAGAACACGGCCCGACCCGAACTGTTATTTTTTATTTATACCTCATAAGAGGGAATTTAAAATGTTTGCCCTGCAAGGTGGTGAAGCGTGTGATAGTAAACTGGGTTGCCGACTACCGGTGTCCTGCACAACCCAATGGCCACACCAAAGGATTCTGCACAGCAGGAGCCACCCAAGGCTAGTCTAACCAACAAATGTAAGGTAGACAACCTCTCTTCCAAGCTTGAACCAGTCGCCTCCCATTCCGCCACACGTATAAAAGATCTGCTGAAACAACCCTAATGGTAACACTGAAGGCACTCCATTAGCCGGCCATTTTACAATAAAGGCATCCCATGCAGGAGACACTGAAGATATACTCTTAATTTATCGAACCCCCGTTTACAAAAACAAAAGAGAATATAAACATTATTATAAAATATTTAAAAAAAACACATACATATAAAATGCCTACATTGTTAAATAATAATACCATAAAAAAGCCCTAGTGACCATTTGGTGGAAAGCGTCCAATATCCCCAAGCTGACTCAACAGACCCCATACACAAATTAGGAGTTTTGGGAGCGTTTTCAAGAAGAAAGGTAGGTGACTGCATTACATTACATTACATTACATGATTATTGTTTTAGGTCCAGCGGACTTTTCCGAGCCAAATCAGGACCGGACAACCCCTGATCTGCATAAAAGATCTGCTGAAACAACCCTAGTGGTAAAACTGAAAGCTCTCCACCAGCCAGTCACTTTACAATAAGGTAGGTGACTGGTCTAGCGAAGAAGATAGTAGATTAATAGAAGAGTTTAGGAATGAGAAAGAATTCTCGTGGTAATTTAAAGCACAACATTTCCACAAAGTGGGGATACTATTTATACAGAAAACTCTGCACCCCAACTGGGGGTTAGTAAATGTTGAGTCGTGCATGTGTGTGTGTGGCTTGCACATTATTACAGTTAGTGGTGCCGAAGAAAATGTGGACAATTCAAGGCACACAACTGTGCAAACAATAGAACCAGTCAGCGATCACGCTGGGGATTTTGAAAACTAGTTTGGGCCATTTGACTGTGTCCTTACTTTTAGCCAAACAACAAATAGCAATGATATGACCCCCATGAAAAAAGAAAAAGACACTGGCCATGCAAAATGACTGAAAGTGAATAGATTATACATGCAATATTCTTGCTGAAAAATGTGACACTACACTACAGTTGCTGTGCACAACACCTTATTTATTAATAAGGTTGGGATCTGTCGGGAGAGGGGGCGGGGGGGACGTTTAAACCCATGTTGCTCTCCTTTCACACATTTAAAAAAAGTGTTTTCTGTAGTCTAGTTCAGGTACAAAATTTAGCCGTATATTTTGGTATTGTTCTTTAGTAAACATTTTACGTAAAGTACACAGATGAACACGTATCCTGAGAGTTTAGAGACGACCTACTCAAATAAATCTGTAACAACATGTATCACAGATATGTCTCCACTAGGAGTGTCTCTGTCTATTTTGATTTAATATGAATAACAAACAGCAATTCAATAACTGAATGTTATTGTCAAAACACTTCTCTGTCCAAACTGAAAAATAGAGAAAGAATAAAAATAGCTACCGTCTATAAAAAAAAAACAAAATCCCAATATAAAAGGCCCAAACATGTGTTTGCAAACAACAGAAAATGCCCAAACATGCGATTTTAAACAATATAAAATCTCCACACACGAGAGTCAAAACAATATAAAATCCCCCAAAAGAGATATTCCAAACAACTCAAATTCACAAATGTGAGAATTCAAGCATCCTCCAAAGTGAGAATTCAAACAATAAAATCCCCACTCGTTCAGAATTTGAATAGAAAATGCCCAATTTAAACAAATGCCAATTTAAACAAATGCCAATTTAAACAAAACAGAAATGCCCAGATGTGCTCATTTCTATCAACATGCCAATTATAGAAACATCACAGAAATTGGCTCAAAGCAACGTCCCATACTTATGATTTGGCAATTTGTTTCGTCCATAACGCTCATGCAACAAAAGGTTAAACCTTGTTTTCTGCCCACAACAATCTGGTATTCAAAACGATGTCTACTACAAAATTTTAGTTTTCTTACAAAAATGAGAATTGGAGCTAAGGCATGATTGTAAAGGGAGAATATTGCCAGGTTCGAAACACAAAACGACAATTTTTTCTTGTCAGTTGCAGTAAAACTTAAATATTCTACGTAGAATTAGAAAAACCGGGATTTAACTTGCACAATTCCAAATTCCTAAACACAATTCGAAAACACACATGCACACTTGTAAATATATTCCTTCTTCTGGATAATGTGGATATTCAGTGAACACGAAGAATAGTGTAAACATAATGATGTAAAGTGAGATAATAGTAGATTACATTCACCAAGCACCTAAAGGTCATATCACAGGTTTCTATATAAACATTCCCAAACACACAATGGGAACACTACGAACTGACTAAGAATTGCAAAAGAAATGTGTACACCAACTGTTCGTAAAATAAAAGAAGACAAAAATGTAGTCTTTTTGGAGTCTTTGAGTTTGAACCAAAACACACAAATTAAATCAATAAATAATATATTTTAAAATAAATAAATAAATAAATGCAAACAAACTGAAAATTGCACATAGATTTTTTTTACACAAGTGTTCATAAAGTAAAAGAAAGACGGGGAAAAAAAGAGGATTTTCAGGATCTTCAAGTTTAACCAAAAACTAAATAAATTTACCTAAATAAATAATAAATTTTAAAATAAATAAATGAAGCAAAACAATCTAGCTTGTTCACAGCTTCATTAAGTTAACTCAACAATAAATTTTATATCACTTCACAATTTATCCTCAAATGGAGATTTCTATTGGCGCCCTACTAAGTGTGGAACCATCATCATCAGCATCTTTGTTGCATCAATTTTTATTCATCAGATTAACATAAGTTGTACTGATAATCAGCATCTCCAAGTATTAATCACCTTAAATATCACCAAATCATTATTTATTTTCAATTTTATGCTACTATAATAATGTAATTTCCTTGTTTTGAATTTTTAAATTTTAAATGCAGATGGACACGGCACAGAAAATCGCCTTGTAATATTTATCTGGACAATAAAAGGATTCTGTCGTCATCATCTCATCATCATCATCACCCATCCAATGTATATGTTTTGTGAGGCAGCGATGGCTTTCTGGGAGAAACTTCAGGGCAGCCGTATGGCTGACTGGAATATTGTGGGAGAGACTTCCATCCGCCCTAACCATCTGTATTCAGTGTCTAACAATTGACCAATTAAAAAAACCCTTGCAATGAATCGCTTATGCCACTGATTTTAAATGAATGGAGATCACTGTGGCTTCAAGATTTTTACATTACAGGAAAGACTGGTATATATTTGATCAATTAATTAACAAAGCAAACACTGTTTACATAAAATATTATTATGATAATTCCAAAAATAAAAGAATTTTGTCATATTTAATTCTTAGTTCAATTTGTCAGTACCAATCTCCATTAATTTCTTCTCTAAATCCTCTTCATCTAATAGAAATCGGTGCTCTTTCCGCCATATATACAACCTGTCGTCACTGTAAGAAGGTGTCTCCCAGAATATACCAGTCAGTGTCACGACTGCACGGGAGATATCGTCCAGACAGCTATCGCTGCTTCAGAAAATGTATACAACAGGTGCTCCATCATCATCATCATCATCATCATCATCATCATCATCATCATCATCATCATCATCATCATCATCATCATCAATGTTATGCCCAAGGGTCTAAATACCATCATCGCTTGGACTTTTCCCGCAGGTCCACCAGCTTGGCGCCGCGGGCCAAACTGAAAAGCAGCCCAGCCGCGGTGGTGACAGCGGTGACGACGGACAGGCCGGTGAGGATTTTGTCCGCCTGGTCGCTTTTGCCGCAGCCGTAGCGACACCAGGAAGCGAAATGTTCGCAGTTCTGGTACAAGACATTGTAGCCCACCTCCCCGATCCTCATCAAGGCATTGCCCACAATCTCATCCGGCGGTAATGGCCTGCACGCAACAGCCAAAGACTAAGACATTAAAACAATACTTTACATAGGAGAATGAGAATTCAGAGATTAACCAAAAATTCTTTAATATAAATCTTAAACTCTTCTTCTTTCCTTCTTCGGGGCGAAACAACCAACTTCAGGCTGTTGAAGAAACTTACTGCACTTGGAGGGGGCTGCTGAACCGAAGAAAAACGGAAAATGGTATTGGTAGGATGGTGATGACAGATTGTAACGTATGTACTGCAGGATCCAGTCTGGCTTTGGAGAAAATGATGGGTACTTTCTTTTGCTTTGGTATTAGTCTGCGTAGTGTGCATGCTTTACTAGTGATATATTATAGTCACTTGTAAACAGTTTTTTAAAACTTTTTATTGCTGTTGAATATTTTTGTCTTTACTTATGTAGTTCCACACATGGACGGCCTGCCGAAGGTAAATTTATGTATTTTTATGGGACATTACTGTTGTATCGAAGGGTATTTGCTTTGTATTGTATTGTATTGCATGTTGCCTTTAAATTCAGTGTCCCTCATCAACATTTATTAAAATTCACCTTTATTAAAATTATTATCATCAACATGAGGTGTGACAAATATCAAAAGTCTCTCTAAATCCAAAACCATCTCTGGAGAGGAAGAGAATTGTTGCTACTGTTTTCATTCTTATTCTTTTTTGTTTTGTATGTCCGGAAATTTTTTTCTAAAGTGATCTTTGGAGGAATTAATTTCTTACAACATTAAAATTCATTATGTTGAAAGACAATTAGATAACATGCGGTGACACAGAAAAGTATAAACAATTACTGAATTATCATAAGGATAAATACTATTGATATAAGGTAAATTTGTATTTTTATCTGACAATAAAATTGTATTGTGCTGTGTCATGTTATGTTGTGCTGTGTTGTGTATTATTGTATTGAAACTGTTCAGGCAGATCAACAAAATTCATACTACATTGTAAGACATTTTAGCCAAGTACAAATTTTCAAATCCTGATTCTTCAGCACAAAGGCAGTTTGAAATCACACCATCAGTTATTCACTATACTAAAAGTAAAATTGACTGCCTTTAAGGCTTTATAATAATTAGACTACACAATCGCAGCTTTAGCTGACCTTTGAACAAAATATTCACTCTATTTTATTACCAGTCACATACACTGTCCATACCACGTACTATTATTATTATTATTATTATTACAATTTGTTGCACTGACATGAGCATCAGGATCTTTAAAGTCCATGCAATTGAAAGTGTGCGTGCACAGACTACAAATCGGTTGGGACAAAGTGTCTCAGGGTACCGTTTTAAAATTTTAATTTGTTTAAAAATCTTTATTTATTTATTTATTTATTATTATTCCAGATTATTATTATTATTATTATTATTATTATTATTATTATCACACATTTTTTAAATGTTCTGTTCTGCCTATGGGCACTGAAGAACGCACAGCACTACAAAATCAGTCAGTAATTGTCGAGTATGACTGATGGACATTAGGGAAAGAAGAAATGAGAAGAGAAGATACACATACCTGAACTTTTTGTCTTTGCTGTTGTTCTTGATGGCTTTACTGTTCGCTGCCACATGCAAGAAACGATCCACTTTGACGAAGGCTTTCTCAAATGTGCGGCCACATAACAAGTGCACAGAGTCGGTCTTGTTGTCCAAACCATCGTTGTCTTCCCCAGCCAGGTGGACTACCTCCCCTTCACCTGGTGTAAAGGAAAGAATATTTTGTTTTTGAGTCAAATAATCGTATGAAAATAAAAAAAATAAATTTGCACGGTTTATAATTATTATGTTTATTGGAGTGCTTAGGACTAGTGAAAGCGCAAAAACAAGGGGATGACGGGCGACTGGAAACAATCATTTTCCTTTGTTTGTACACAAGACAACTTTACCAATGTACGAGAGACAACTTACCAATGTACACAAGACAACTTACCAATGTACACAGCCCAGTGTGAATAGACACCGCGAGGAAACTGCACGAGGTCTCCCACCACCAGTTCTGACAACAACTGGCGATTGTGGTCGTCTGCTAGCGAAGTTGTTGACATTTTGTTTCTTTTTGATCTTGGTTACAAATAAAAGTAAATTACTAAAATTTACAATGTGGTTTATAACATGATATTATTGTGGTAAATGCTGGATTTCTGAAACTGTACCAACTTCCACTGTGTGAAATACGGGCCGTGCCATCGCTGAAGAGAACATCAGTTTGGGTCGAAAAACTATTTTCAGGCATGTAGAGGGGACCCTTTCAATGCTATTTTTGATCATTCCATTGCACCGGAAGAGCAAACATTCTCCAAGGGAGATAACTTTCAGACACACTTCCATACTACTCTCATTTATTGTAGCCTCCCCTCGTCATAATGGTGGGGAGAGAGAGCATGCTTGTGTGCGTGTGTGTGTGCGTGTGTGTGCAGTATCCACAGCTCTGGGTTTGAGGGTTGGAAGTTCTCTGCATAGTTGGATAGTTTGTAGGCCAAGAACCTGTGCTTATGACCATTCTTGAAGCTCAAACGCATGGTTTTTTTGCGACTGTTACAGCTCTTGTATTTAGACGATCACATTCACACATATACTTATCTATACAATCAACCAATATATTTTAAATCAGTACTTAAAAGTTAAAATACCACTTACTATTGTTTCTATTAGGCCTAGTACAGTACAATTTTACTATCAGCAGTTTTTGTTTTTTAGCATTAATCTTTTTGCTGTGTATAATAATAATAATAATAATAATAATAATAATAATAATATGCACATCTTTTTGCATTTTATCTTCCCACAAACCTGGCCATTATCACACAAACATTACTTGAGTAAATAAATAAATAAATAATAACACACATAATTATGTGCATTTGCTGCCTGGGAAGATTTAAGTTTTCTAAATGATAGTAAATCATAATTATGATTCAGTTATGGCAGTACATATTCCTTGCAGGCAATGAGAAGTAAGAGAGAGGAGTGAGGGGGGAGGAGGGGGGAGAAAGAGAGAGAGAAGAAGAAGAAGAGAGAGAGAGAGATGAACTGGAAGACTATATTTAAAAAAACAACTAAAACACATTGCCCCTGAAGATTTAATGATCCCAGAAAAGATTGTATTGCAACATTGTACAACAACAAAAACAAAAATTAAACTGTCGTCCCGCTCCATGCATAAACTTCTGCTAAATTGAAAACCCTAAGCCTAAGGCAATAACATTGAATAATTTTTTAGGAACACATATTGCCAACTGCAACAATTAATATAACAAACTGTTAACTGGAATTAAAAAAAAAACAAAACAAAACATCGAAATCCGAATAATAAATAATTATAATAATAAACATCAGCAGCAACCTCAAAACCGCAATTTTCATGCTCCTGGTACACATCAACTTTTAAGTCTTGAATGTAAAGAATAGCAAGAGACTACAAATCAACAACAACAACAACAACAACAACAACACTAACCAGGAAAACAATGCATTCCACACCCTGACTCTAAAAATAAGTTAAAGCAACCAGCAGACGAAATTCTCCCATGCAAAAAGATTCAAATTAATAACAAAAAATTAAAATTTAAAAAAGAATCCATTTGAACGAACCCTATTACATGCAAATGCCGCAGCATACAGACTGTTATCCTATATCTGTTTATTGATGGCGTGAAAGAGCAATGTGTGACTGATTAAAAATATCTTGGGACGGTTATCGGCCACCAACTTAATTTTGATACCAATACCGCGTCCATTCACAAAAAAAAGTAAATCAAGAATTTACTGTCTCCAAATTAATACTCTGATCTCAGAATGTGAACAAGTCCGTCCTCTGCTCGTTTTACAGATGTTTTATTGAATCTGTTCTTACATTTGGGTTTATATCCTGGTATGATGGCTTAAGTGTGAAGAACAAGAATGTGTGTGGTGAAAGTGTGCGGAAAAGTAGTGAGTAAGCAGCAGAAGAGTCTAAATGAGTTGTATGAATGTCGTGTTGTGCAAAAGGCTAGGATGTTTGCTGGAGACACCACACATATTCTGGCCAAACATGATAACGTTCTCCCATCTGGACGCCGTTTCCGTGTACCCAAGTGTTCCACTGTACGAACTAGATCAAGTTTTTATCCCTAAATCCATCCAACTACTAAACAAACATTAATATGTGTCTCTCAGAATGAATAAAAGTTTGTTATGGTGTGCTAAGTGTGTGTTGGATTGTCTTAATTTTGTTTACACTCCAAATGCTTTTAATTGTTATTGTCTGCCTGTTGCTTCGTTATAATCTATGTATTTTCCCACCTTTTAATGAGTGAATGTTTGTACTTGCCTTTTCTTACAAATGTAGTGCAATTTGTTGTAGTACTGTCAGCAAAGCAATTTCTCTGTTGGAGACAATAAAATATTCTTGAATCTTAAATCGTATACGCATTCCAAATAATAAATAACATTAACAACATCAAGAAACATTATACGACAATTGTTGCAATTTCTGTCAAGACTTTCATTTCTATCAAAAGTACGCAACGTTCTAAACTGGCGTCAGGTATATGAAATGACCGATCCAAAATACCTAAGAGAAAATAACTACAGACTTAATTATAATAACTAACAACTGAAGTCAAGACGAACAGGCAGAAGGAGGAGAGAGAGAAGGAAGAGAAAGCAAAAGGAATAAAAAAAGAAGGGGACGTAGGAGTAGGAAGAATAACGAGCAAGGAGGAGGAGCATGGAGTTGGAGTAGGAAAAAAATAGGAGCAGCAGCAGGAAGGAGTATGAGCAGCAGGAAGGAGAAGGAACAGCAGGAATTATTAAAAAGAACGGGAAGAAAGAGGAACAGGAAAAAAGAAAGGAGCAACAGGAAGAGGTAGGAGTAGCAGGAAGGAGTAGTAGCAGCAGGAAGGAGTAGTAGCAGCAGCAAGGAGGAGCAGCAGCAGCAAGAAGGTGGAGCAGCAGGAAGGATAATGAAGAGAAACAGCAGAAAGGAGCAGCAGGAACAAGAAGGAGCAGGAAGAAGAAGCAGCGGACTGCAAAAAGCCTATTCAGGACCATAACTTGGTTGGAAGAGGGCTCACCTCCGATCTTCATAAAAGACCTGCTGAAACAACCTTAGTGATAACATTGAAGACACTCCACCAGCCGGTCACTTTACAATAAAGGCAACTTATGCATGGGACGCTGAGGTTTTACTAGAAGTTATCGAACGCCCGTTTACACAAATAAAATTTAATATAAACGTCATTATAAAATATTAACAAAACGCATACATATAAAATGCCTACATTGCTAAATAACAATACCATTGGAAGCCCTAGTGACCATTTGGTAGAAAACGTCCAATATCCCCAAGCTGACCCAACAGACCCCATAAACAAAAGGAGTTTTGGGAGTTTTCAAGAAAAAAAGGTAAATGACTGGTCTAGCGAAGAAGATAACATTACATTACATTACATGATTATTGCTTTAGGTCCAGCGGACTCTTCCGAGCCAAATCAGGACCGGACAACCCCTGATCCACATAAAAGATCTGCTGAAACAATCCTAGTGGTAAAACTGAAGGCACCCACCAGCCAGTCACTTTACAATAAAAACATACCACGCAGGGGACGGCTGAGGCTATACTCTAATTTATCGTACCCCCGTTTAAAAAAACAAAATAGAATACAAACATCATTATAAATTATCAACAAAACACATACAAATAAAATGCCTACATTGCTAAATAATAACATCATAGGAAGCCCTAGTGACCACCTGGCAGAAAGCATCCAATATTCCCAAGCTGATCCAACAGACCTCACACACAAATAAGGAGTTTTGTCCCGGAAGAGTTTTCAAGAAAAAAAGGTAGGTGACTCGTCTAGCGAAGAAGAAGATAGTATAGCACATTGATAGAACAGAGCAGGAATGAGAAAGAACAAATGAGAAAGACAGCGACAGTGGGAATTTAAAGCACTAAATTTCCAGAAAGTGGGGATAATATTTATACTGAAACCTCCGGCACCCCAACAGGGGTAGCGAAGAAGATAGTAGATTGATAGAAGAGATTGGAAACGAGAAAGAACAAATGAGAACGACAGAAACAGTGGTAAGTTAAGGCACTAAATTTCCACAGAGTGGGTTAGTTAGTTATTCATTGCTTACAGGGTCCAGCGGACTGCAAAGAGCCGAATCAGGACCACAAAATCAAGACCACAACTTGTCTAAAAGAGGACTCACTCCTAGTCCGCATAAAAGATCTGCCGAAACAACCCTAGTAGTAAAACTGCAGGCTCTCCACCAGCCGGTCAATTTATAATAAAGGCATCCCACGCAGGGGACGCTGATGCTATACTCTAATTTATCGAACTCCCGTTTACAAAAACAAAATAGAATATAAACATCATTATAAAACATCAACAAAACACATACATATACAATGCCTACATTGCCAAATAATAACATCATAGGAAGCCCCAGTGACCACCTGGCAAAAAACGTCCAATATTCCCAAGCTGATCCAACAGACCTCACACACAAATGAAGAGTTTTGTCCCGGAAGAGTTTTCAAGATAAAAGGTTGGTGACTGGTCTAGCGAAGAAGAAGATAGTATAGTAGATTGATAGAACAGAGTTGAAACCCCGGCATCCAACGGGGGGTGGTTTGAGGGTGGAGGAGCAAGACGAAGAAAAACGAGGAGGAAGAAGAGAAGATCGAAGAAAAAGAAGAATTGCACATTGAATATAATTCCTATAGACAATGCTTACATGGAGGAGAATTGCACATATAAGTAATTATAATTCCTATACACAATGCTTACATACTACTAGTGACTCCACTGGGTGTGAACGCAGCTAATACATAATCTTCAGCAGGATACATTCTTTTAAATAATATACATAAATATATACATACACATTAATAAACTTTAATATTTGTTTTGACGTTATTGATCAGCTAAATGTCCCAATGCACCAACCTGTAGTTTCCACACACATCAGAAATAGTAGTAGTAGTAGTAACAACAACAACAACAACAACAACAACAATAATAATAATAATAATAATAATAATAATAATAATAATAATAATAATAATAATAATAATAATAATAATAATAATAATAATAATGCCTCTCGCAAGATACAGAGATTCGAAGTGCAAACACATGCGACCACAATTTCTAGGCCCAAACATATTATTAAAGGTATAGGAGTACACTAAATCAATAAGAGATTTTGAAAAGGAAGAAATGGCATCCATAGCTAATTGATGTCCATAGCTTGTAGGCCCACTGTGGTGAATAAAGTCAACATGACATCTTCACAGTCCAAGCAAAGGAATTAAATATCAACGAAGCAATTCACTGAAACAATTTATCAGTTATCAAAACATTACTGACGTAATTCACGGACGCAGTCCATCAGTTATCAAAAAACATCAGTGAGGCAATTCATCATATATTATTCAAAACACCAGTCTTACAATATGTTGCACTGACGTGACGCAATTCATCAAAACATCACAGACGGAATTCATTGGTTGTCAGAACATCACTGACGCAATTCAGTGACGCAAATGATCAATTAAGAAAACATCACAGGCGCAATTTACTGAATCAATTCCTCAATTATCAAAATATAACTGACGCAATTCATCAGTTATCAGTCAACACATTACTCTTACAACTGGTTGCTCTGGCGCAATTCATCAGTTATCAAAACATCATTGAGGCAATACATAAATTATCAAACGTGACGCAATTCATCAGTTATTAGTCAACACATCAGTCTTACAACAGGTTGTACGAGACAAATTCACCTAGTATCGATTCCACACAGCAAATCCACCCATTAACTATAAACTCAACACACGATATTCCAACCAGCCTGTCTTTGTGCATATACTAGGCCTAGTTTCCATTGTAGGAGAAAAAGCTACCATAACAGGCCTGAAAATGGCGACTAATTTAGTCGCCATGGCTAGTGAAAAAAAAAATTGGCGACTAAAAAAAAAACTTTAGTCGCCAAATGCGAGTGCGCTAAAATGAACTTTTTTTTAGTTTGGCTAGTAAAATTTTTAGTTTGGCTAGTAAAATTTTTAAGTTACTAGCCAAAGGCTAGTGGGACCTTTTTTTCATTTTCAGGGCTGCATAAAACAGATTTGCTTCTTTTTTTTTTTTCCAAACCAAAATTCTGCACAATTATACATAAATTCGCGCGAACAATAATTTATCCTTGAAACATGCAGGCATCACAAGTAACAATCCGTTACAAAGACTGGGTTAGTTCATTGCTGCACGCCTGTGAGTCAGACTGTTTGCTCGTGCAATTTCCATAAGAGCTGACTGACTGGCTCATTTTAAACATCTTTTCAACATGTTTTCACAGTTAACAGCTTGACAATACCTTGTATAACAAGAACAATGAATAAGGCACCATAAATACATCTTCTACATACCAGCAGCATTAATAGCGAATAATTATCTTAGCATATATCAGTTCTCAAAAGTGCCTTCGGGGTGTCCAATAATGCATAAACGACACCCTTTCCAGTAATACTATTAAGTGAGGAGCTTAGTGCCACAAGATAGGCAGTAAAGTTCAACAACAAATATTCTTCCAACAGGTTCTAAATCTATTGCATAGAAACTAGAACATCGATTGAATTTAAGCATTCATTCATACGTTTGCACATTGAACTCAGTTTCAATGTCTTGAGCAAATCTGTTGAAACAGGGTGCAAAAACCACACAATAGGACGCTTGATTGGAATACGAATAATCGCGTCTCCTTTTTGTGTTTTTTGTTTTGGTGTTCACAGCTATAGGAAAATTGCATAATTTTATTGATATAATATAATAATACTGTTTGACCTTGGAAGTTTAAAAAAAAAATTAAATTGCAGTTTATAAATCAAATCCAGTAGACGAAAGAAATTTTTTAAGTCTTGTCGTTCAGGAACTTGATAGTGTATCGTCTGCCGCGAGAGTGCTCCACGCGCCGCACACTTTCCTGCCAGATGACGTCGCACGCCGCTTCGTCTACGCTGGACGATGAACAGGTCTCCCGTCCTGCTCTGGGGCCATTGGTCTGCCAGCTGCTTTTGGTAGTCTGACGGCCAGGCACCACGCTGCTGCGCTGCTCCCAATGACGGGAGTCGGGGGCCAGGAGGTGCGCCACTTGTTGACGGTGATTCATCGAGTTGTTGGGTTGAAATGGTGCTTGACAGCTCATGTAAGGTGGAGAACTGTGAGGTCTGGCCAGCGTGCGATCGCCCCTACCCAGCATGGTTTCACTGGCCGATGCCCTGTCCACCCAAAAGTGGTGCGGGGTAGCGTTCGTACGGTAGACGGACAGGCCCCGAGTCATAGCGACAGCCGGTTTCTGCACGGAGTTCCATTTATTTTGAGACTTGAATGCTTTACCATCACACTGCATGGGAGCTGCACCCCCTTTCACCGTAACAGATGCCGTGTTAGGCTGAACACCCGGGACATACATCTGACCGAGCGCAGAATCCTCCCGTTGGCCCAATTTATTCTTTCTGGACTCATTGAAACAGTTAGTCCAAGGATTATGCGAGGACAAAGTCTTTGATTTCAGTGGATTGAAGGCGGTAGCCTTGACATCAGGATCCAGAAAAAGGTCAAAGTGCACAGTGTCCAGCTTGTTGGTGCTCCTGTCGCAGGCCGCACTGACCATCCGTTCCCTCAAAGTTTCCTGAGACGGGAAGCGAAAGCTGAATGGTCTTTTCTGATTTAACACTTGCCGCATCAGGCTGGTAAACCTTTTAGAGTCCGTCCTTTTGCCTTGGGCAGTGTCTGTCGTTGCCTCTCTACTGGTTATAATATGATCTTCAACTACATGGTCGGCCGGTCGGTCTGAACTCTGGCCACGACTACTTCCAGATGGATTGTTGCTGCTCTGTGTACCCGCATTGCAGGGTGGACTTATGTTCAGATTCTCCGCATCCATCACTTGATTCTCTACGTCATTTGCTGCTTCTGATTTGCGAGCCGCTGTGACGTTGAAATTCAGCACTTCACCCAGCGTCAGGCTGAAGGTTTGGTCTGCCTTGGAGCTCAACTTCATGTCCTTCTGCGGTTTACAAATGTCCCGTTTGTCACGCGCTGATGTGATTTGTCGTGGAGTCAGCTTTTTCTTCATCGATTCGTAAAGATATTTGTTACTAAAACATAGTCCTCGCTGCCTTTCAGAATGTCTCGGTTTGTGTACAGTGAAGGACGTCAGCTTCTCTCTTTTCACTGCAATGCTGTCCATAGTGCTGGGCCTCTGAAGGGGTTGCTCACTTCTCGTGAAGATGCATCTCTCCCTCCTGCTACTCTCTTTCTCCCTCGCACTGGACTGTGCACCTTGTTCTGCCATCACTACTTCACTGTCTATATCGCTGACCAGGCTTTGAATGCTGGGTCGTTTCTCTGGCAGCTGGTAAACCGGCGAGCGACGACAGATAAACTCTTCCCAAGTTTGGACGTGGGCGAACTTGGGGGAACTCTTTTTAGGCTTAGGCGTCTTGCCGACTTCTGGCTTCTGAATGCCAGTTGGAGGCTTGGATGAAAGTGACCAACTGCTAGATCCACTTATCACTTCCGAGCTACTGTGAGACCGACTGGTTATTTCAAAACTGTGTCGATCATCACCCACGCCCTGTTGAGACATGTTCCGACTGGCTTTGTTTTGCCTGGGAACTGGTTTATCTTTCAGCTGCATTAATTTTGGTTCGACATGGTCGCTCGCATTCTCAGTGTAATTTAAAGTTTGTGGCAACGGGTTTCCACCTTTTGCAGGTTGACCTTGGTCAGATTTGTCTTGCTGACCTGACTTTGGTTCCTTGGGTGTTCTTGGTTTTTTAGTCATGGGACCATCGCATTTTTGTTCCTCTCCTCTGTTCTTGAGCGGAATGTCTTGCTGTGAAAGGCTGTGGTTTTTTACGCTCTGATAACCTCGTTCTTCTTCTGCCAAGTCCTCATCGCACTGGCGCCTCTTGCTATCTTCACTTGCGCTCGGCTTCTGAGTTCTTTGGTTCTCTGACGCACCGCTGTCTTGTTTCGGTTTCACAAAACTGGGGTCCGGTGGCGTGGGACTTGCTGTTGACGATGTGTTGTTCGGTTCCAAGCTAGCACGTCGCTGCTGTGCGCTAGCGCTAACGTTCCTGCTTATGCTAGGCTGACTGCCAGGTCCCTCTGTCTCTGTACTACTGCGACGACTCCCTGGATTGGCAGGACCATGCTTTACAGCTCGACCCGACGTAGGCTTACCAGCCATTTCTACATTTCTGGATACAGTCTCTTCCTTTGAATGGCTCGCCTTTCCAGCAACAACAGTTTTGCCTTTCACAAAAGATGTTTTCCTTGCTGCAGTACATTTTTGCTGTGTGCTTACAGTGTGGCCACTGTGCTCAGCAGTACTAGGTGGTAACATTTCTTTGTAATCAATTTCTTTTTTCCCATCTTTACATTTTTCGCTGCTGCTTTCAAAGCCCTCTCTATAGTCAGAGAGAGGGGGCGTTTTCACGCTTGCTGCTGCAGGCTCTTTGTTCAACTCGACACTAATCTGATCTCTTCCCTGCAAGCAAGTGCTCTCCCCACTGGCGCTTCTCATAGGACGACTAACATAAGGTTTCTTTGCTTTGGGCTCGTCTTCTAAAACAGTTGTTGCCTCCGGAGGAAAACTGCATCGTCTTGCTGACTTATGTTTCTGTACTATTTCGTCACCATCGTTTTTAGTTTTGTGTGGGAGTTCATCTATTGTAGTAACTTTCGGAATGAGTTCACCGTCTTCCCCCAACGTTCCTCGTTTTGCTGCTGTTTCTGTGGTGTCTTCAGTGCCTGACCTTACAATGTTCTCAATACTGCCAGACTTGCTGATGACGTCTGGCTGCCGCTGTGCCTCAATGTTCTTGTTGGCTTTCACAGGACAAGTCCCTGAACCCTTCGACCTTGTGTCAGTGCTAAGTTCTAGAGTGAACTGGTTGACAACAGCAGACTGCTTTCTGGATGCTGAGAGCGTATTAGACCTTGCACAGATCTGATCAGCAGACGTCCTTCTAGGGGTCAACTGAGTGTGTTTCCTCACAACTTTTGCTGACTGTGGTCTGCTGGTGAGTGCAATTTGCTTTTGACTGGGGTTTTTATGTGTAGACTTTGGTGTTTTAGTATCACAGCCAGCAGGTATAACACTCTTTTCCAACACTGACGCTGTCTGGTTTTGCTCCACATCACTATTCGTGCTCGGGGTATCACTGGCTTGTTCAGATCTAGCTGGCTGTGCTCTGCTGGTTAATATAATGTGCTTTTGAATAGCCGTTGGCGTGTTAGCCCCGCAGACCTCGAGTGTAGAACTCTTTCCCAACACTGATGCTGTCTGGTTTTTCTCCACCTCACTCTTCCTGCGCGGGGTATCACTGGCTTGTTCAGCTCTAACTGACCGTGGTCGGCTGGTCAGTATAATGTGCTTTAGAATTGCCGTTGGCGTGTTCGTATCAGGGTTAGCACTCTTTTCCAACAGTGATGCCTTCTGTGTTTGCTCAATAGCGCTCTTCATGAGCAGGGTTTGACTGGTTTGTTCAGCTCTTCCTGAAAGTGGTCTGCTAGTCAGTGTAATGTGCTTGTAAGTGCTGGTTTTCTGTTTAGCCGTCGGCACGTCAGTAACACGGACATCAGATGTAGGTTTCTTTTCCAACAGTGATGCTGTCTGCCTGTGCTCTACCACGCTCCTCATAAGCAGAGCCTTGCGGGCCTCCTGGACTTTCGTGCTGTCTTGGAAAGAGTGGCAACTCCCAGCGTCTGATCTCTTGCAGTCGTCGTTGGCTGCATGGCTGGCATCGCTGATCGGCGCACTGGCCTTCTCCTCCACACCAGCAGCATCAAGTGTTTGTTTGTGGCCGACATCTCTGGGAATCGTGTCTTTTACAGCTTCCTCTCCTGCACTTTGCTGCTCAGTGGAAGAGTTTGTGCTGCTAAAAGTATTGAGTTTGCCCTTTCCCTGGCCAGCCCTATGAACAACGATGAAGTTTCCTTCCCGGTTTACCTTCACGCTTTCTGGCCAGTGTTCCTTCATTTCCGGCGCTTGCTTCACGATTGATACTTCATCCGTGCTAGCTTTCTCCTGAAGAGATTCTTGCATCAGATCTTGTAAAATTCGGAGGTTTTCTAGACGCCGCCGAAGAACTTTGGCATCTTCAGCACTGGTCCTAGCGCTATCAACCTTCTGTGGTTTGTCAGCAAGGTTCTTACTCTCTTGTGCCGATCTATCAGCAATTTTCTGACTGTCTCGTGCAGTCCTGGGATGTTCCTGACTGTCGTGTTCAGTCCTGGGATGTTCCTGACTGTCGTGTTCAGTCCTCGGATGTTCCTGACTGTTCCAACTATTCAGACTGCATGGAGTTGTTGTACGGCTTCCTCGGCTACTATAGGACAAACTCGTGCTGTCCTGACTGCGCGTGTTTGGTGCAGTGCTCCCTCTGCTACTTTGTGCGTCTCTCGCTCTGTCCTGTTTGCTGTGCGTGCTGGACACGCGTTTACGACTGTCGTTCACGAGCCCAAATGACTGGCCACTATCTTCGGCTATCTGAGAATTGGCACTGCTGAGGTCAAGCTTCGTATAAAGCGAAGCTGCGGAGCTGCCTTCACTGAAATTGCAGAGCTCCAACGAAGAATCTGGCTGTGTTGTGAGGGCCAAGCGTGTGGGTGCCAGGACGATGGTGGCCCTTCGGTCCGTTTGCGAGGACAGCATCGACATGGACTTGCAAAAGCGACTGTCCCTGGCAGAGGCTGAACCGCTGCATCTTCCAATACAGACACTTTGGTCCACCAAAGTCATGAGACTGACGCTGGAAATGGCAGCGTTCGCTCTTTGAACCTGCATGGCAGTCACAGGCCTTTGTCGAATCACCGCCCTGGGTCGCTTTTGGGGGATCGGCCACGGTGCCCGGCCATAGGCACTTCGGCGGATCAGCTGATCCCGCAGCATCGTGTAGCGTGGGCTGAATCGCATGCTGAACGATATGTCAGCAGGGTATCGTCTGTTGTCCCGCCTTTCGCCCTCCTCTGTGGGGGTTTCTGAGGGTTCCAGGCCTCCTGGGCCAAGCTGAAGTTCACAGTCATCGGGGAGGCCATAGGCGCCAGATTTCTGTACTTGCCCTTCCACATACTGTAGCGTGCAACTGGTAGGTCTGTCATGGAGCGGATCAGCGTCAGCTGAAGCCTGCAACAGCAAACAGCAGGATGATCGGTCAGACCGGCTCTCACACTCAACACCATATATACGGTCCACCAGAACAATGCATAAGTACTTGTACCGCACTGGTGAAAACGTCTTAAACTGAACACGAGGTAACTTGTCAACCTGTCTGAGACGATACAAAGGTGTAGGTTTAGCAAAGTTTAATTGTACGACGGCATTTTATGGCTGGGGTGTCGGATAGTGCAGTGGTTGGAGCACTCGCTACTGTGTCGAAAGTGAAGCACCGTCCGGTGCGGTTAGCACTTGGATGGGTGACCGCTAAGGTGTGAAGCGACAAACAACAACGCCCCCAGTTGACTCAACTGTGATTGAGTACCTACTCTCTTGAGGGTGGGGAAGGTAAAGCAGCGAGGGAGAGAGTTGGGCATCACCCTCATTACGCTGGCCCAAGATAAGTGTGATCTCCAACATCACGCTCCCCTACGGCCACAAGGCTATGGGACTACCTTTACCTTTTTTTACCATTTTATGGCTACTTAACAATTAATTAATAATACAAGATTATGTGAAAGAGTGTACGTTACCCATAAAGACAATATTTTACACGATCCTATCTTGCGATGCCCAGATAAGACTTTCACTAGTATAGAAAAAAAAAGAAAAGAAAAGAAAACACTAACAAGCTTTTTTTTTTAACCTGCATTGTACGTTGGTACACTATATCAATCGAAGCCTTAACTTGAATGCTAGATCTAAGAATGTTAAAATATGTTCATGCTAAAGGCTTCAGAGAAATACTATAAATGTAAGAAATCCTAAAAATGTAAGCTTGAGAGAAATACTATACATTTAGCATTCCTGGCTAACCATGGACAATATAATAAATAGGTAAAACTGAAACCGTTCTAAAGAAAATGGAAAAACCAGAAAAGAAATAAATAAAACTAAAGGCAAGATAAAAGACACCACATTACAAGTATTACAAGTCAGCAAGCAAAAAAATAAAATAAAATAAAATAAAATAAAATTTAAAAAAATAAAATATACATCTCTCTCTCTCTCTCTCTCTCTCTCTCTCTCTCTCTCTCTCTCTCTCTCTCTCTCTCTCTCTATATTATATATATATATATATATATACAGAGAATATTATCATGAGCTAGCATTCAGCAAAGCATTTATAAATATTTTACAAATAAATATTTGCAGATTATGTTCAGCAATACATTGTTCTATTTGTATGTATAGTATTTCAACAATCAAATACTCGCATTAAAAAAAAACAAAAACTTCAGGTGTGGAAAAACGATTGGTCCTCAAATAACATTATCTTAGATTTCAAAAAGTGTATTTATTTAGTTATATTTAATCCACAAACTGACAAAGCTTGTAATCTTTTGAACAAGCGTAATAAAAGTAAATAATATCCTGAAGCCAAATTACACAAAGTTCTAGATGAGCAGAAAAAACAAAATCATGCATGGTAAAGAATGTGTAGTATATAATAAAATAAAGAAATGTTTGTTGTAAAAATAAATAAATACATAATTTAAATAAACTATAAATAAAGTATTTTAAAAATAAATAAATAGTTTAAAATATACATGAATAAATAAATAAATCTGTGGAATAACTAAACTACATAATAAAATTTCACGTTTAACAGCAAGCCCACTTTAATATACAGAAATAAACCACCTTTTAAAATTTTTCGATCGACGATACGTGACCTGAAGTTTAAAGTTAAGCTTCACAAGATTTTACATGCTATGAAGAGAATTTGCATGCTATTGGGATAGTACAAGTGCATTATACAAGTAGTCAACCAGACCAAGGTGAGTAAAAGATTAAGGAATATAAAAAGTTACTTTTGCTGTTAGGGTTAGCAGCAGGATCATCACATAGTATAGTTACCTGAACAGTCTGTTTGTAGAATACCGTTAAGTTATGTAATGCGGAGAGAAAGACACACACTAACCAAACGTAATTAATGTGGTCCTGATTCGGCTCTTTGCAGTCCGCTGGACCCTATACACAAGGACTAAGTAATTAAGTAACAAATGTAATTAATCACAATTCACCGCATCCATTTCGGAAAAGAGAGAAAATTACACGAATCTCTACAATAATTTTTTTTTGGCCATATAGTTGGCTATGTCACACGGCAATGTTTTGCATACAGCTTCCCTGAAAAGACCTTCATTCGATGGCTTTGTTTACTTTGGGCGAAAACGGGTTTACCCCAAATTGGCATTGTTGCTGCATTAAACACTGATAAAGAGGGCTTCCGCTGCTCAAACCAACCGCTAAACTTTGAAGTTTCCATTCCTGTTCTGACAGGGAGTCATTTCCTACGTTTTAACGGGACAGCCCTGTGACCTTTGAACCCATTTCTGAGCGAGCCCCGCGGCTTGAAGCGTGCGTATTTGATGTCTGGGATAAGGTAGTCTATTTTATTAACCTAAAACGAAAAAAAAAACTTACAATCAATTTATATATTTCAAAAACCACAGGTTTCTATCTTTTACCGGCTTTAGTAGATGCTATTTTTAGCTCCAAAATGTTGACTACTTGCTTGTAATAGGCAAACAACTGCGGAATTTATTGATTTAAAAATAACTATGCTTTCAAAAGATGTTTTTTTATTGTTGTTGTAAGCTGTTTTCAGTGGGGCAACACTCACTGTGAATGTTAAAAAAAAGATCTATGGAGGGGGTGTGGTCACAGTGGGTCCCTTTAAAACACGAGTCAAAATTTTGCTTTTGTAAAACTCCTCTTCAACGTTAATTTTAAACTAAAAAGATCAGGCGCCTGTAAATACCATGCATTTGGCAACAGAATCGTTCAATGCATAACATACACAAAACCCACTGCACTTCGGGAAATTCAAACGAGAACTGGCTTTTCTAATGACATTCACAAAACCAAAATAGCTCAAAATCGCCCAAACCCGCAATAATACTGTGTATTTATATATTGTAAAGCCAATCAACTCAAGACAAGAAACCTTTATTCACAAATAACACAGTGAACATTTGGTGGACTGACATGATTATGAGTGAGGACAAGCTGAAAGGCTCAATGCAGAAGGACTGGCAGTTACTTTTAACATCAGTGGTTGTGCCTTATTTCAAGAAGGGTCTGTCAGCTGTTCATATCATTACAAATATTGAAAAGTCATAAAATAAATGTATACCGGTATATATTCATTAAATTTTATAGAAAAAAGGGGCAAAATAGTGTATTAAATTGCATGACTATAGATGTTATCCATGGACAAAGTGCGCAGAAATATCAATTTGTTATTTTAAAAAAAAAAAGGTTTGGTGACATGCAAGCGTGCGGGAATACAGTATACAACATAACACGTGGTACGAATGCTGGCAAATACATTATACATATTATGTCACGATGCAGGAATACGCAGTACAGGTGTAAAACCACAGGCTTAGAATATTGCTTCATCGCCACCAATGGACAACAGCAATATGAAAATCCGTGCTAAAGTTACAATAATAAAATATCAAGAAACTGTTTGCTTGTTGTTGTTTTTTTCAGTTTCACATCTGGAAAAATGTATATAGAATTTTGGGGAGCACCTAAACTCATTGATCCTCTGAACTCACTTTCCTGCATAAATGATAGTTAAAACGCCTACTAAAATGACAAATATTTTTACAAATCTCAAAATGACATTTACTAATTTAAATCATAAAACGGAACTAACGATGCAAAAGGATATACATATTTACTGTTTAAAATGTGTGTGTGTGTGTATGTGTGTGTGTGTGTGTGTGTAGGTGTGCATGCGTGGGTGTTTATATGAGGGTGTGTGCATATCGCATGCACGCGCGTGCGTGTATATGTTTGAAATAACCTGTTTCGTTATTTTTTAAATTTTGATAAATTGTTTACTTTAAAAAAAAATTTAAAAATTTAAAAAAAAAACTTAGAAGAAGAAAAGAAAAGAAAAGAGACAAATAAGCGGCAGTTATGGACTAGATCGAGGGGACAACAAATATAGCCCCACTGCACTAATGCGAATTCCATGCCTGTGGCTAGTACACAACAGTTTAAAAACATTGAATATATAAAATGGGGGGAGTTTAAATATAATAACCCAATTCCAAGCCTGTGGTTTTACTATAAACATCAGTTGTGAACACTGTGATAAAGCAGTACACACAATCAGTCTTTTGCGCTTGCACATGCATTGAGCTATTTATAGTATTTGTGTACCTGCTGCCACACGTGACTTCAACTATTTTCTGATTGGCTCATACCGCGTAGCTAAGCTGACGTAAGCACGTCCGCTAGCGTCAAACCACATCTGCAACAATCCATTTTGTCAGAAACGTCACAACACCAAGGATGAAATAGTAATATCACAATAATAATGAAATAGTAATCTTACAAATTAAAATAGGTAATAAATGCAAAAGTTCATAAATGGCCATGTTTGGTTTATGGTACCAAGGCAAGAAATACAACCTTTCCCCTATCTTTCTTTCGTCACAAACACCATTACCCCAAGTGTTCTTTCGCCACAAACATCATTATGTGACGTATTTCTGTAATGCATCAATGGAAGAAAAATACTAAACACAAAAACATTTTTTTTTTAAATATCACATTCAAAAGTTGACATCCCCAAAAAATAATAACATTAAATTACGACTTTAAAAACTGTAAAAAGTCAATCTCAACAATAAAATATTTGGAGTTTAGGAATGTGAAAATGTACGCAAAGTGCCTACTTCTGTACTAGCAAAATACAAATTTGATATAGGATTTATTGAGGACAAGTTCTTTTGTTCTGGTTCAGTGAACAATAAGAGAACGAGCTTGGCACACCAATGACGAAGGTTCGAATCCTCCCCTCCCCCATCAATTCAACTTCTCCTCCCTTGCCCCTCCTCCTCCCTACTCTCACTGTCCATCTTAACAGTACGGTGGTTCAGTGTTTATGGGGCGCCATGTGTCCATTTATTCTATGTGACCATTCTATACATAGAATAAATTCTATGCACATAGAAAGCATTCTATACACACAAAAAGCATTCATTAGTTGAAATTCCATTTATAAAAAAGAAACCAATATTGTAAGTCATAGAATAAAATTCTTTGTATAGAATAACATTCTATAATATAGTGTAAAATTCTATGTCCATAATACAATTCTATGTATAGAATAACATTTTATAATAGAGAATAATATTCTATGTATGTAATA
The DNA here is from genome assembly GCA_036898135.1 of Oncomelania hupensis. NCBI lineage: Eukaryota > Metazoa > Mollusca > Gastropoda > Littorinimorpha > Pomatiopsidae > Oncomelania > Oncomelania hupensis. Next base: position 41,342,459 of record CM072527.1, read on the forward strand.
CAATTCTATATTATAGAATGCACTTGTATGCATAGAATTATATTCTATAACATAGAATGAATTCTATTACAAAGAATGAATTCTATAACATAGAATGAATTCTTTAAAATAAAATAAATTGCATGACATAGAATTATTTCTATACGCATAGAATTCATTCTATAACATAGAATGAATTCTTTAACATAAAATAAATTATATGACATAAAATGAATTCTATGTGCATAGAATAAATTGTATAACATAGAATGAATTCTATAATAAAGAATGAATTCTATATGCATAGAATGAATTTTATAGCATAGAATGAATTCTATGACATAGAATTCATTCTATGACATAGAATGAATTCTATAGGCATAGAATGAATAGTATAACATAGAATGAATAAGATGACATAGAATGAATTCTATGACATAGAATGAATTCTATGACATAGAATGAATTCTATAACATAGAATGAATTCTATAGCATAGAATGAATTCTATGACATAGAATTTATTCTATAGCATAGAATGAATTCTATGTTACAGAATGAATTCTATGTCATAGAATTCATTCTATGCTATATAATTCATTCTATGTTATAGAATTCATTCTATGCTATAGAATAAATTCTATCTCATATTATTCATTCTATGTCATAGAATTCATTCTATATTATAGAACTCATTCTATGTCATAGAAATCATTCTATGTCATCTTATTCATTCTATGTTATACTATTCATTCTATGCTATAGAATTCATTCTATGTCATAGAATTCATTCTATGTCATAGAATTCATTCTATGTTATAGAATGAAATCAATATAAAAACTTTTTTTTAAATAGTAAAAACTGGGGCACTGTCAAGGTATAGAGAACATTTTGGGATATTGTGATGTTTTGAACATAGCACACTCGTGCAATAATGATTACAGAGCGATTTGTCACTGACATTCAGTTTAGAGTTGACGACATGCAGTGCTTCATCATTTGCGCTCGAAGTGGAAATCGATGAAAGGAAATGTTCTTTTCTTTGCAGAAAGGTTTTACGTCGGAGTTAGAGCATCCAAACGCAGCACAGTACTTCACCATTTTCAAACTCGATCACGCTGTGTTATTCCCGCAGCAATGTGGCCGCCACGCCTTTGTGCATAGCGCCCTGGGGGGCCGCTTGGGGTGAAATAGATTTTTTGCAATATTCAGCTTTATGAACCTTTCATTTATTATGTCTCAGAGTTGTATAGCAATATTCGACCTTTAAATATATTAATTATTGCTTTTTATGAGTGTACAGTACGGTTATTTCTTCGGTATTGAGCGAAAAGAACTGATTATTTAATTAGATTTTGTCACTATAAACCCTTACAGAACCTCAGCACATTGTAATAAAAAAGCAAGCACGCAGGGGCGGAGTCGGGGGAGGGTGTGACGTCATTTATTTTTATTGCTAAGCGATCTATTCACACTAATTATACCGTCGAAGTCGTCCGCATCAAGAAACCTAAATGCTTGTTCACGAAATTATGATGTCTGATAAAGCCGCAGAGCGCTTGGTACGTCAGCCATTTCTTCAGTTCTCGCGCGCGTGCAAGGCTCCACGTGTCCCTTTATACGTCACAGCCTCGCTTCACATAGAATGACCTAGTTGCGCATAGAATGAGCATTCTATGTTATAGAATGAACATTCTATGTTATAGAATGGATCCTATGTTATAGAATGAACATTCTAAGTTATACAATGGATTCTATGTTATAGAATGAACATTCTATGTTATAGAATGAATTCTATGTTATAGAATGACCATTCTATGTTATAGAATGAACATTCTATGTTATAGAATGGATCCTATGTTATAGAATGAACATTCTATGTTATAGAATGAACATTCTATAACATAGAATGCATTCTATGTGCACCAAATGTTAAAAAACAATTCTATGAAAATAGAATGTATTCAGTGTTGCGAATAAAATCCATTTTATGTTAAAAAAATGAATTTTATGTCATACAATTCTTGCTGTGTTATACAATTAATTCTATATACATATAATTCATTTCATTCAAATAAAATTAAAAAACACAACTAATAAATTGTAACAAAATTTAGAATTTAAAAAAAGATATTGTATGACACATCACCACATCGCATCATCACCACATCGATCACATCACATCACTGCATCACATTGCTTCATCACCATCATCGTGAAAACGCACCACCACATAAAATCACATCATATCAACAAATCATCACATCACATCAGCTGACATCACAGCAGCAGCACATCTTCACATTGCAGCAGACAGCACATATCATGGCATCAGTGAATCACATCACATAATCTAATCACCCCACCCATCACATTTGTGGTGCAGTGTGGTGTGATTTAGAGTGATGTAGTGTGGTGATGTGATGTGGTAATGTGTATGTATGTATCTGCAATACAGTTCTATTATGCCTTAAAAGCAGTGAATCAGACCACATCGTCACATAACCTAATCACTCCACCACACCTACCCATCACATTTGTGGTGCAGTGTGATGTAGAGTGATGTGGTGTGGTGATGGGATGTGGCAACGTGTATATCTCTCTGCAATACAGTCCCATGCCATAAAAAATGTTCTCTATACCTTGACAGTGCCCCAGTTTTTACTATTTTAAAAAAAAGTGTATATATTGATTTCATTCTATAACATAGAATGAAGTCTATGACATAGAATGAATTCTATGACATAGAATGAATTCTATGACATAGAATGAATTCTATGACATAGAATGAATTCTATAGCATAGAATGAATAGTATAACATAGAATGAATAAGATGACATAGAATGAATTCTATGACATAGAATGAATTCTATAACATAGAATGAATTCTATAGCAAAGAATGAATTCTATGACATAGAATTTATTCTATAGCATAGAATGAATTCTATAGCATAGAATGAATTCTATGACATAGGATTCATTCTGTAACATAGAATTCATTCTATGCTATAGAATAAATTCTATGTCATATAATTCATTCTATGCTATAGAATTCATTCTATGTTATAGAATTCATTCTATGTCATAGAATTCATTCTATGTCATCTTATTCATTCTATGTTATACTATTCATTCTATGCCTATAGAATTCATTCTATGTCATAGAATGAATTCTATGTCATAGAATTCATTCTATACTATAAAATTCATTCTATGCATATAGAATTCATTCTTTATTATAGAATTCATTCTATGTTATACAATTTATTCTATGCACATAGAATTCATTTTATGTCATATAATTTATTTTATGTTAAAGAATTCATTCTATGTTATAGAATGAATTGTATGCACATAGAATAAATTCTATGTTATAGAATTCATTCTTTGTAATAGAATTCATTCTATGTTATAGAATACAATTCTATGCATACAAGTGCATTCTATAATATAGAATTGTATTACATACATAGAATCTTATTCTCTATTATAAAATGTTATTCTATACATAGAATTGTATTATGGACATAGAATTTTACACTATATTATAGAATGTTATTCTATACAAAGAATTTTATTCTATGACTTACAATATTGGTTTCTTTTTTATAAATGGAATGTCAACTAATGAATGCTTTTTGTGTGCATAGAATGCTTTCTATGTGCATAGAATTTATTCTATGTATAGAATAGTCACATAGAATAAATGGACACATGGCGCCCCATAGTGTTGATTTAGGTCTCTACTTCTCTATTTCTCGGGATGGTTATGTCCCCCATTCTGCCATATCGCCAATGGCGGGCGCAGATGTTAAAACTTCAATGTTTCAAATAAGAGAAACACCAGCTGTACGGCTGAATGCATGTAACTACTCTGAAGCTTCTGGAATGGCTTCGAGCTTCATTCTTCTCTGTCCATTGTAGTTCAATAAGGACGGCATAGACCTAGTAATTAAACTTTGTTCATTGTCCTTTAAGAACGGTACATGCCTATATACGTTGTAGAGACTAAGTACGAAGACAGCTAAATTTTAAAAAAAAGATATGTTTGTGTGTGTGTGTGTGTGTGTGTGTATGGGTGTGTGTGTATATATATATATATATATATATATATATATATATATATATATATATATATATATATATATATATATATATATATATATATATATATATATATATATATATATCCCAAACAAAATAAGCACACAACCTCTGTCTAACAAAACTGTATGAAATTTACTGATTTGTAGTTATACAACTGTTCTAAAACTTTCAATATTTAAACTGATTTATACATTTATTGCTTTAGTTATAGCCCTTTTTGAGAATAACTGTTTAATGTAACAATTGTTCTAGTTCTAGAACGGGATAAAATGTACTGATTTCTATAACAATTAGTTAGTTAGTTATTCATTGTTTACAGTGTCCAGCGGACTGCAAAGAGCCGAATCAGGACCACAAAATCAAGACCACAACGTCGCTGAAAGAGGACTCGACCCTGATGCGCATAAAAGATCTGCCGAAACAACCCTAAAGCAACACTGAAGGCGCTCCACCAGCTGGTCACTTTACAAGAAAGACATCTCACGCAGGGGACGCTGAGGCTATACTTTAATTTATCAAACCCCCGTTTACAAAAACAAAATAAAACAATTTTTCTAGTACTTTATGACATGTACTCAGTTATACAACAATCATTATTCTATAACTTTAGGAAATGTACTGATTTATACAACAATCATTATTCTATAACTTTGTAAATGTACTGATTTATACAACAAAGTGTTCAATAAATGTATGAAATTTACTGATTTATACAACAAATGTTCTAGTTCTATAACTTTATGAGAATAACTGATTTACACAAAACATTTCCTAAACTATAACGTCATGAAATTGACTGATTTATACAACAACTGTTCAATATAACTTAATGAAATTTATTGATTTAATATACAGTACAACAATTGTTCTAGTTCAAAAGAAGTCACGCAAGTTTTCCAGTTAAGTGTTTGTAATCTGGAGTGCAAGTATAGAATGGCATGACAAAAGCTTTAAGGAAATCTTTACCGCACTGAAACTATCATTGTCATTTACATTTCATTAAGCATGATTTTAACAAAAAAATGGAAGCGTTACATAAATACTGTTGATAATGAGCGATACACATGCTTTATTTAAAAAAAAAACCAACAAGTTCAATCAATGTATCATTTCAATCAATAACTTATGGTTAGATAATTTCAATGTCACTGCAAGTATTTCTTGTTAACATACAACAAACTAGCATAGCAATGATAGGGACTGTCAAAACTGTAACAAAACCTCACATCACACTAAAACATGTATGACCCCGCAATGAGGGAGGGAGACAGGGAGAGAGGGAGGAAAGGGGCTGGGAGTGCAGAAAGAGGGGCATGGAGGCTGGTAGGAAGAGAGTCAAGTGTGACACGTGGCACATTGATTGGGATGGTAAATGAGCGGACTTTTAGAGTAGAGAAGATGAACAAAACGTTCAATTCCCAACGAGCGTGCAACAGATTTTATCAGCTGTGCAATGGGGTACGGCAGACTTCACAGGAATTGTGAAAAGTCAAGGAAAATGGTTTAGTGGGAGGGATAATAACAGTGAAAATGTGCAACTTTAAACACAAGATATGAAGTCAGAGAAAGGAAACTGTGGGATTGAGAACGACCTCAAAAGTCCTCTTCTTCTGAGACTTTTTTTTAATGCAAAAATGCAAGACATTGGTGCACATGTAGACGCGTTCACGATGTTGAAACAGCAAGATGAAAACATAGTAATAAACACTGAGACAACGCTAAACTGAGTGGTATGAGGTGGAATGGAAAATTGGTTTAATGCGTGTTAAAACAATTGAAGATCTATATGAAATCGCAGGCATATGAAGCTTGAAAGCCATAAACTCTGAGGGAACTCGGTTCAACCTCAGGGGACTAGACACATACAATTTGATAAATTGGCGGGTGGAAAGGGTGGTAGGGGGAAGGGGAGGAGGAAGAGAGGAGAGCACGAGCCTTAGAAAATAACTGATGACGAAGTTCTGAGAGAAAGAATTCCAGTCAGAAGATGAGGCCCACAACTGAGTTAATAAGGTACACTGAGATGTCGAATAATATGGCTTATGCGAACATGTTACGATTTATGAGTGCACACAGTTAACAGAAACGCAGGTCTCCGTTAAATGCTTCTTTTACGCGTTTTCCACACCACACACGCACCACACAGGTAAGTGAACGGCGGTCAAATCACATCTCAAGGTTAATGCTGTGTTAAAGTGTAGTCAAGTCAACAGAAAAGCATCACCTTGACAGGAAATCTGTGGTGACGGTTAACAGACCTTATGATGTCAACTCTAAGCTCCGGAAGACACAAAGCACAGCAAACATAACGTTCACAGGCAAAACACAGGGGGTGAGAATGAAACACCATCGACAGCAGCAACACGGAAAGCGTACCGGTGCGGGAGCGTTAAGGTCAGCGGCGGTACGGCGCGTGCGGCACACAGGACAAAGCGTTACCTCAGAGGCGATGGGCTGTGCGGCGTCATCGTGCGGCACGTGCATGGCGGCACGTCTCTGGATGAAGTCCTTCAGCTCCCCCTGCGGCAGGTGCTCGTTTGCCAGCATCAGCTCGGCGATGTGGCGCAGGTTGATGGCTTCACTGTTGGCCTGAGAGGCGGCGGACGACTCTCGCCCCGATCGTTTTTTGTGTTCGCCGTGGGGCGGGGCGTGGTTGAACTTGAAGTAGGGCATGGCTGGGAGGCCGCAGCCTCCGCACTGCATTTCCAGGCTCTCTGCTTTGGGGCCCGCTTGAGGCGTCAGTTTCAAACTGGAGGTGTCCATGGAGGCGCTATGGGTGCTGCGTGATAATCGTTCAGCATGCCTCAACCTGCCCCTGGATTTCCTCACTCTCTGTTCGCACTTGGGCCCTTCTGACCTTCTGCCGTCCTTGGACACGCCTTGCAACTCGAAGCTGGACGGCAGGTCTGGCTTGGTCATCAAACTCTTGGACATCTTCCCCGGCGACTCGGACTTGGGAAGCTCAGGAGTGACCAGATTCAGGGGCTTCATGTTGTTAATGAACCCTTTGACTATCTGTTCTCTGTCAGACAGTCTGTGGTGCCTGTTGTTTTTCTGCGCGTTGAACGGCTCGGTGGCCAGACCCAGGTCAAACTGAAGTGTGCTACTACTGCCTACCGCGCCGCGCGGATCCAGGGACGTCTTGGCAGGATTCCAGAGCATGGCGCCAGTGGACAAAATGCTGGTGTCGTCCAGTAAAACGTCATCGCCAGGGAACACGTGGTAAGTGCGCGACGCCTCTGGCGTGAGCCGTTTCTTCCTCATTAGCTCCGCCCCTAGACACGCCGTGGACAGTCTGTCAATGCTGACGGCAGCGGCACTGTGGTCAGAGTTGCTGCGCAGTGGTCGAGTGAATACCGGTGAAGGCGAGTCCTTAGCCGTAACGCCGGCGCTGTGGCCACCCCGTGACTTGCTGATCTTTTCGTTGTGAGATCTACTGTTGCCATTTCTGACGTTAGTAGAACTGCCATGGCGGTCGTTCTGGGGTCTCTCCTCTCTCCTGGCCTTGAGGTTGCCATATTGTGTGGTGAGGGCTGCGTCGTCGTCGTCGTCGTGGGCTTGACTTGGGCTGGTGACGTCGGGCGACTTGTGCGATGCAGACAGTCTGGGGTCGCCTGGGGTCGTGGGGGTGAAGGCCAGCTCTGGCAAGGAGGTAATAATGGCTTTCATTGGCACCGTAGGCCCCTTGTCGTTTGGCTACGTACAAAACATGTCATTACTTAATAGTTACAAACATCAACAAAGCGCATCTTTGCCTAGACGCAATAAAATTCCACATATTCCAAACATCAAATAGGCATCCCTGAATTGTCTGCCCTTTCTACACGGTAACGCAGAAAAAAAAAAGGAAAAAAAAAACGTTTGAAAGGGAAATCTAAAGAGTATCTGACATGTTGTAAACTATTATTAAAGCAAACTTTCCTGAGCTATATATATAACCCAACATCCCCCAAGCCTCACAAAAAGTGTTCCACAAGTTTCACATTCATTCATGGGTGTTGTATCAGTAATTTTACTGAACATACCCATACATACATGCAGTTTCACGTTGACATTAAACCTGCACAATAGATTCATATTTAGAACAGCCGAGAGGCGCTGGGTGTTTAAACAATATACAGGGTTCTTTGGGTACTGTATTTTCTGCATTCACCACTGGCCACTTGGTGAACTTTATACACTGGTTCAACAACATATACAAATACAGAACATGGCATTCATTTTTTAAGTGTGTGCTGAAAACGCCCTGCTACTTTATGTAACTCCTACAAAGAAAGTATTATCACGGCTCTTAGGCTTCTTTTGTCAACCCTTCGTCATACTTTTGACGTTTTCTTTCTTTTTTTTTTCTTTTCCCCAAACCTTTTCCGATCCTTCAATAACGGTAGCACGTTGATCATTCAGTTCCGTCAGCCCGTGCCAAATTGATCTGTTTTGAACGCAAAGACGTAAACTATTCCGCTTGAGTGAGTTTTGTAATTTCCCGCTGTCAATACAATGACAAGTGAGCGTACAATGAACGCTCTTCATGAAGGCTACTGTACACTGCGTAGCTGAGACTGCGAGTCGGCAGCTAGCTGGAGGCAATCGTTAAGCATCGACTAGTTTCAGCTACTTAATAGCCTACGAGGCAGCTGCCGAGTATTTCTAAGACATCTGTTTCTAACTGGCCTTTGTCTGTGTGTATGTGTGTGTGTGCGTGCCTGTTTGTGTGCGTGTGTGGTATTTTCAGGTAATAATATCTGAAAACACTTTGAAATGTTCGGGAATCAGACCGCGCCAAATATCCCGTCCGCTAGCCTGTCGGTCGTTCCGTCCGTCGGTGGGTCTGTCGCGCACCCTATTTCAAGAATCATTGGACAACTTTTTTTTTTATAAAACTTCATAGAAACCTTACCTGGGTTAGGTGCCAGCTTCCCCGTGCCGTTATATTTGCTCTAACTCAAAGGTCAAGGTCGCTGTGGTCAATTCTTTTTTAAACATGTTTTATTCAAAATATCAAAAAACTTTTTTTTTTAAATAAGGATAACCCCAAAGACAGAACAGCCTCTCGTTAAATTAATCTTTTTTTTGAAAATGCTGGGTTTTCAGCCACGGGCGTGTGAGTCTGGAAATACATCTGAATGACTTGCCATCTTGTTCAGGGTTGAAGCGACCTCAATGTTGCGTTTAATGTGTCCTCTCACACGAATCAGATCAACTCACTGAGGACCATACCGCCATTAGATTGTGAACCCATAAGCGACCATTTACACCACCCGTTTATGGTATATTCTACACATCTATTCAGTGTAACTAACCTAAGACGTGTTACCTCTTGTTACGTTGAAACGCGTACGAAAGTATGTCGGAAGCGCGCACGATAGATCTAATCGTTTCGTTTTGCAAAGTATTCAATAATGGAGTTTATTTACCTTTGATTTGAGTTTGCATTGTTGTTAGGAGAGGCTTTGTATAACGTTGATGATTTGCGTTAGTCGATATCGTTGGAGAATTTTCGGGATCTGCATGTTTATTACTGTCGATAGAAATTTCCCGATGGATATCGAAGGTCGTGAATGTTCCCGGAAGTAGAGGAAATGTGTATGACGTAAGCCAGTGATGACGATCTTTAGTTGGTTGGTGGCAGTGCGTCATTTCTACCGTGTACCAAATTGATCGAGAAGAGAGGGAGGTTATTTAATCGTGTGCCGAGTTGCTGTTGAGAGATAGTAAAGTTGTTGATAGTGATTTAAAGAGTTGCTGTGAAAGTTGTTGAGTTGAGTTGAGAATTGTATGCAGTTGTTGATGTGTGCTGAATAAAAGCGGAAAACTTCATACGTCGACTTTGTGACTTGTATGCTGTTTGGACGGGTTGCGTGGATAAACGAATCTGAGTTACACCTTATCAGGAATTCAGCATTGGGGCTGAATCAGATACTGATAAAGAAAACACCATCATCGAACTGAGTGTAACATTTTGGGGGTCAAGCCGCGATTCACGCCATAGCCAAGGGTTCAACTGCTACAACAAGCGAGTCAACGTTACGAGAGGCAGTCATCGAGGGTAGCTGCCAACGAGTTGCGTCGAGAGGGGCCAACATACTGGGACTACATCCGATAGATTCGGGTTGACTGCAAGGGCGTGTAGTCGCCGAAGAGTTGCTTCGTGAGCGAACAACAGAGCGGGACTACGTGGCTGCCGCAGGACTACGTCGAGGGACAGTCTCGGAGCTACATCGCCAATGTTACAGAGAGCGGCGAGCGGACGTCGCGTCTACTTCAGCACAGGAGCGTGTACATCAACACCAGCGTGGTGCAGCGTCGCATACGACGAGGACAGCGGGGCCTGCGTCAGCGAAAGCGACTAGTGACAAGCATCAGCGCTACTGCAGAAAGCGTGCTGTTCTAGAACAGTCTAGAAAGGTACAGCACAGTCAAGAACTTTCCAGAAAAAAAAAGAACTCTACAGTCAAGAACTTTCTAGAAGAAGAACCTTCCAGAAAAGAACTTTCTAGAAAAGAACTTTCTTGAAAAGAACTTTCCAGAAGCATCAAGATGGCTGACTTCTGGCAGAAAGGGGTTGAACTGAATCTAAAAGGCAAGCAGCTGACGGAGTACGTCAAGTCTCAGGAGAGAATACGAGAAAGAGAATTGGAAGAGAAGCGTCTAGAAAAAGAAATAGAACTAGAACAGAAGCGTCTAGAAGTAGAAGAGCAGCGTCGCCGTGAAGAACGAGAATTAGAAGAGCAGCGTCGCCGTGAAGAAAGAGAATTAGAACAGAAGCGTCTAGAAATTGAACAGCAACGTCAAGAGAGAGAAGAGCAGCGTCGCCGTGAAGAAAGAGAGTTCGAGCTGAAGCGTCTTGAAGGTGAGCGTCAGTACCAGTTAGAGTTGGCGCGTATCCAAAACAATCAGCATGCGCCACAAGTCACCAACGACCATACGGCTCCTAAATTGCCAGCTTTCGTCGACGGGAAGGACCAGATCGACAGCTATCTGGCGAGATTCGAAAGGTTCGCTGAAAGCTCTAACTGGCAACCTCAAGACTGGGCAATTCGACTGAGTGCACTTCTGACGGGGCAAGCTCTCGAAGTTTACACAAGACTGTCGAACGATGACGCCAAAAACTACGACGTCTTGAAAGAGGCCCTGTTGCAGTGCTACAACTTTACAGAGAAGGGCTACCGTAAACGCTTCCGTGAATGCCGGCCTAAGTCAGACGAGACGCCAAAGCAGTTTGTGGAGCGCCTGTCGTCATATCTACACAAGTGGGTGGAGTTATCAGGCGAAACGAAGTCTTACGACAGTCTCCATGACCTGATCGTGAAGGAACAATTTCTCAATGCCTGTCACAAGGACCTAGCGACCCACTTAGAAGAACAAAAGCTGCAGACGCTTAAAGATGTGACTGAGGCTGCTGAAAGATATCTCATCGCTCATGGGAAAACCCTGGGGCCACCCAGCGCGACGAAACATTTTCAGAAGACTGGAAACCATGTGAACCAGATCCAGGGAAGCCAGACGAGCCAGAGACAGACAGACTCCACGCCTCTTCCCATGGAAGGGCATTCAAGGGGCTGTTTCACCTGCAACGCTACAGACCACAGAGCGGCTAACTGTCCTCAAAACAAAAGTAGCGGACAGCGGAGCAGTACGGACAATTCAGCGGCGGGCAACCGGCAGAGGCGGTTCTCCAATCAACGGCAAACCAGTAGATCTGACCATCAAGTGTGCGGCGGGAGCGTCATTCTTCCGAGTGAGACCGAGCGCACAGCTACCCCTGCGGACGTGCAAGAGTGCATGACTGATGGCCAACTCCTCCTTGCCAACGGGAAATCCATCCCCGTCGTCGCCAGCGCAGCTGTGACCGTACAGAACATGCCTGTTTCCAAGGGACGCGTCGGAAATCAGGAAGTGACTGTTTTAAGAGACTCTGGCTGCAGTGGGGTCATCGTCAGAGAAGACCTAATCGCTAAAGAACAATTCACTGGCGATTCTAAATGGACACTCATGGCCGACAGCAAATGTGTGAGAGCGCCAGTTGCGAAGATTCATGTCAACACCCCTTTCTACATAGGCGAAGTCGAAGCGGTTTGCCTGAAGAAGCCGCTGTATGATTTGATGATCGGGAATATCGACGGCGCGAGACGACCCGACGACCCCGATCCAGAGTGGAGTCCTGCCTCAACCCAACGCGTCGAAGTTGTGGAGGAGGATCCATTGCCGTTTCCCGATGGAGACCTTACAGAGCTGCTACGGGATAATGTGGTTACTCCGGCTCAGCCCTGCCGACCAGAGATCGTCGGTGCTGTTACTACCAGGGCCCAGGCCAAGAGAGACAAGACGTCTACGCCACTGAAGGTCGCCGACAACTCCAAAGCTGCCATCGTGGACAGAGATAAGCTGATCCAGCTCCAGGAAGCTGATAGCACTTTAAACAAGTATAGGAACCGCCAAGACCACGTGACCAAGGGCAGTGGTACGGTCTATTTTGAGGTGAAGGCCAAGATCCTGTATCGAATCTTCCAGCACCCGAGGGTCAACGGAGGGAAACCACTACGTCAAGTATTGGTACCGTTACCTCTAAGGCGCCAAGTGATGGAAGTAGCTCATGGGAGGTCACCTAGGCATCAGGAAGACGTCAGACAGAATCCAGGCGGTGTTCTACTGGCCAGGGCTTCATGCGGACGTCAGCCGTTTCTGCCGATCATGTGACATTTGCCAGAAGACCATACCTCGAGGAAGGGTCCCGAAAGTGCCTATGCAGAGGATGCCTCTGATCGACCGACCTTTCAAGAGGGTGGCCTTAGACTTAATCGGCGAAATAAGACCTCCGAGTGAAGAAGGTCATCGATGGGTACTGACTTTAGTGGACTATGCGACTCGGTACCCAGAAGCAGTGCCACTGAAGAAGATTGACACTGAAACTGTAGCAGAGGCACTAGTGGACATGTTCAGTAGACTTGGAGTGCCTGAAGAAATTCTGACAGACCTCGGGACGCAGTTCGTCTCTGACTGCATGAAGGAGGTCAACAGACTGCTGAGCATCCGGCATTTGACTACGACACCCTACCATCCAATGTGCAACGGGCTTGTCGAAAAGTTCAATGCTACGCTGAAGTCCACCCTGAAGAAACTGTGCAGCGAGCAGCCCAGACAATGGCATCGCTACATCAACGCCTTACTTTTCGCCTACAGAGAAGTACCGCAGGAGTCCACCGGCTTTTCTCCGTTCGAGCTGCTGTACAGAAGAACAATCAGAGGGCCGATGCACATCCTGAAAGAACTGTGGACGAAAGAAGTAGACACCCCAGAGGTGAAGAACAGTTACCAGTACGTGTTTGAGCTACGGGAAAAGCTGGAGCAGACTCTCGAGATAGCCAGAGAAAACCTGAAGAAGTCCCAGGACTGTGGAAAGCACTACTATGACCGTAGGGCTGTGAACAGGAAGTTTAAACCTGGCAACAAAGTGCTGGTGCTGCTACCTACTGATCACAATAAGTTGCTGATGCAGTGGAAAGGCCCGTACGAAGTGGAGACTGTGGTGGGGATCAACGACTACAAGGTGAAGGTCGGTCAGCATTCCAAGATATACCACGCCAACCTCCTTAAGCTGTACGTGGAAAGGCCATCAGAGACTGTGCATGCAGCAACAGCAGCTGAGATCGACAACAGCTTTGACAGCGAGGAACTGTTGGAACTGGGAGACTTCCACAGCAAAGAAGGCATCGATGATGTTAAGCTAGGACCGAGCTTGACGGAAGGTCAAAAGATGGAGCTCAAGGACCTTATGGGCGAGTTTCCCCCTAACTTCAATGATGTCCCAGGCTCTACGACTTTGGTCGAACATGAAGTCCACACCCAGACCTGGAAGGAGCATCTGCAGACCTTGAGGGAGCTGTTCCACCGTCCCGCAGAAGCCAACCTGACCGTGAGACCCAGCGAATGCATTCTGGGAGCTGACAACGTCGACTGCGTCGGACATCCGATGGAAGAAGGAGACAACGGAGGACGCACTGATTCCGGGGAAGCCCACGTGATCATCGTCTTTGACCCTGGGCCGATGACGACCGCAACTGACGAGGGCGTCGATTCCTTGCGAACGAAAGAACACTGACTGTGTGGACGAACTAAGAATATTGGTAATGACAGACTTCAAAATGAAAAACGTTGACTGGGTAGATAAACTGTGAACATTGACAGTACCCAGAAAGACTTGCAGATGAGAAACATTGACTCTGTGTGAATGAACTGTGAACATTGACAATATCCAGACGGATTTGAAGATGAAAATCATTGACTCTGTGTGAATGAACTGAGAACTTTGATAGTGTTCAGACAGTCTGAAATAAGTTTTAATTCTGAACTTTGTTTGTGCATTACGTTTCAACGTTGTTGAAAGAAATTAGGTAAATTTCTTCTTGAGTGGGGGGTTATGTTACGTTGAAACGCGTACGAAAGTATGTCGGAAGCGCGCACGATAGATCTAATCGTTTCGTTTTGCAAAGTATTCAATAATGGAGTTTATTTACCTTTGATTTGAGTTTGCATTGTTGTTAGGAGAGGCTTTGTATAACGTTGATGATTTGCGTTAGTCGATATTGTTGGAGAATTTTCGGGATCTGCATGTTTATTACTGTCGATAGAAATTTCCCGATGGATATCGAAGGTCGTGAATGTTCCCGGAAGTAGAGGAAATGTGTATGACGTAAGCCAGTGATGACGATCTTTAGTTCGATTGGTGGCAGTGCGTCATTTCTACCGTGTACCAAATTGTTCGAGAAGAGAGGGAGGTTATTTAATCGTGTGCCGAGTTGCTGTTGAGAGATAGTAAAGTTGTTGATAGTGATTTAAAGAGTTGCTGTGAAAGTTGTTGAGTTGAGTTGAGAATTGTATGCAGTTGTTGATGTGTGCTGAATAAAAGCGGAAAACTTCATACGTCGACTTTGTGACTTGTATGCTGTTTGGACGGGTTGCGTGGATAAACGAATCTGAGTTACACCTTATCAGGAATTCAGCATTGGGGCTGAATCAGATACTGATAAAGAAAACACCATCATCGAACTGAGTGTAACACCTCTGGACTAACCGATACAGCGTAGCTACGACTCTGAGGAAGAGGGAATAGGCCACACTGTTTACAGATATTACAGAAGTGTCTTGTTTTGGGGGTCTTCATTT
Source organism: Oncomelania hupensis (assembly GCA_036898135.1). NCBI lineage: Eukaryota > Metazoa > Mollusca > Gastropoda > Littorinimorpha > Pomatiopsidae > Oncomelania > Oncomelania hupensis. The sequence goes on from CM072527.1 coordinate 41,357,710, forward strand.
CACTTTTTTTTTCAAACTTTGACACTCAGTCCAGAATGGATAGTATGAGGATAGAAGAATGTATTGATCCCCTAGTGTTGAGGCGAACGCTCTCCGATGGGCGTGTAAGAAGCTTAAAAAATAAAACAGAACGGGTCCTTGCGGCCCCTGATATTAAGGTCATGAGGCTTCGCTAGCAGAGAGGGGCCCTTAATGCAGTTATTTATTGAACGTCACTTCAGACAAAAGGTACAGAATTGTCCTCCCTCTGCTACCCAATTCCTCCCCTCCCCTCTCTCTTTGTTAATAATCCACAGCATCAAGGTTAATTGGCAACGCTTCCCCACTGAGTTTGTTCTCTGGTACCTCCATTCTAAATGGAGTTAAGCCATTTGCTGTCCATAGCACGTGTCACGAGAGGCTATTTATTTTAGACCCTGCACTAAGGCTTACGACTCAAATAGTTCATCCTGCTGTAGCCTTGTGAATTAAAGTCGATGCCTAGAAGACGACACAAGTCAGGACTGTGCTAAGCATAGGTAGGCCGTAGCATAAGACTTCTGACGTAGATCCAGCCGCCCCCGCATGAGGGCGCTCAGGTATCACTAAATTTCGCGGGCTTTGGCTGACCACAAGGCTAGGTAGTCATTCTTTGTCTGAACCTCCCACGAGAAGGGCGCACGCTCGGAAAAATCTCTCTCAGAAAGACTAAGCAGGAGACGGGTGAAATTCATTCATCGCAGTATAGCCACAGTCTGACATTGTCAAAAAAATAAATGATCAATCTTTTGTTTCATCGCGATTTATTGATAATATTGTTGGATTATGCTTGTGAAGTCTTGCCAAGTTTTATCATTGTGAATGTTAGTCAAACTTTGCGTGACCACGTGGCTGACCCGCGTCCGGTTTTCGAAACCACGAGGTAGCCTCTGCTGTCCAATTGTTGTTTCTCCTATGTGTATTATTGCAGACCAGTGGCTGTACCGGAGAATGTTTATATTGTTAATTACTTCTCCATGTGTTTTGTTTAGCCATGATGTATGTATATGTATAGGAATTATGTTGGAGATTCCAATGGACCACGGACATAGAAGATTGTTCGTCCCTTGTTTGTATAAGTGGATGCGATCTCAACTGAGGGCTGTTTCTGCCTTCAGTGAGACGCTCTGCACGCCCTTTGTATACAAGGCGTTGCAGAAACTCGTCTTATGTTTTGCAGACGAGCAGGCTTGTTGGTCCGATGCAGGAAATAGACCACTAAGAGTCAACCCTGACATTCGGCCTGCAGGGGAACATCGTCACTGAGCTCCGATAGCCCAATAATCAACAACCAAGGAGGAGACACCATCACCACACCTCAACGAATCAGCTAAGTGCAAGAAGAAACGCACTAACACTGATCTAGAAGGACTGTGCGGTAGTCCACTCTCCTGAAAACAAACATTAGGCCAACCAGAACAAATAGTCCAATGATGAGACAGTAGCAAATATCAAAAACAGTAGCAGCATAGACCAATCAAGGAACGAACTATTCGAAGTGAATTTGGACATTTAAGTTAGTATAGTGTTTAGAGAATTATGTATAGAGTAGAGGAAATAAATGTGTGATATTTACTGTTAACAAGTGGCTGGACTACCTATGTTTCATAGCCGTGTGAGAGCTAGTGTGTCAGTGAAGCTTTTACCATTTTTTCCCAATCTCTATAACCCTATCCTACTACAGACCAGGCCAAACATATAAATGTATTAAGATTAGTCATAGGGTGATTAAACTAGACGATCTCCGCAGACACAGAGTAGTGGGTAATAGCATTCCATTGTGCACAGCCCAGTACCAATAGACCCACCGTCACAGCACGTGACCTTGTGAACGCTCGGACATGCGTTTACTTTTTTTTTTAATGTTTTGTTTGTTTGTTTGTTATGAGGTCTTATTAATGGCGAGCGGTAGTAGTGTTCACAGAACACTGGACCTGTGAATACCAGCACAACGGCAGACGCATTCAAAACTGGAGGTTTGACAGTTTTACTGTTAGTGTTAAGCTGGAAGGTTGTACACTGTATTTGCATGCATACATACATACAGGCCCACATACCTTTTTATGAAAAGAGTGAATACAAAGCAGGGGATTTGCAAGAATTATTTCAACTTTAAGCACTGCGGCCTTCACTTTTTTTTTCTTCAGATTTGTCTTCATCGCGTCAAGAAAAGGACAATAAACTCTACGTTACTACATGACAACTATAGCCATTTATAATAATAAGAGGCATAACGCTTCCACAGTCTTCTGCCAATAAGGTAGAAGGGGAGAGCAGTGCTCTGAAAACAAGCGCCCTCACCACCTCCCACCATTGTCCATATTTATTTATTTAATCGTTCCTATATAGCGCTTTTCTAGCTCAAGGCGATGGCCGAGACCAGATCTAACTAATACACACCCTGGCCTTGCTGTCTGTAACAAGCAGACCCGTTTACCCCTCACTATTTGAGCTTTTGCTTGTTTAGCAGTAGTAAAACTTAGAAGGTTATTGTAGTCTATAGCAGACGATTAAGGTATAACTGATGTGTACACACACACTGCGAGCTGACGCGAGCCGTTTAGTGACATCATCGCAGCCTACGATCGAGTTTTGAACTTTATAGCCACTTAGATTGTTTCAGCCAATCGGGACACAGGTAGAGTGGTTAGGACCAGTTCTGGCTGATTCAGCAAAGCCAAGTATAAGGTCAGTTGTGTGGAAAGCTCTGAGCAGTACACAGCTACACTCGAGCAGAGAAATATCTCCACTGATAGAACAGGGAAGCAGTGCTTGTTGAATATTTGAATTCAATAAAGTAGCCACGGGCCTGACATTGTCGAACAGGTAAATGAACATACTTCTGTTTCATCGTGATGTAGTTATATTATTGTTGAAATTATGTTTGTGGAATTTGCTATGCGTAGATTTGAATTGTTAGTCCGACTTCGCCTTACTACGTGGAGAAGCCGAACACGTGTCAAGCACGACCGGTTTTGACGCCATGTTGTATACCTGAGGGAACCACTGTTGTTTAACCTATGTGTATGCTTGCAGACCAGTGGCTATACCAGTGAATGTTTATAATATTATTAATTCTTTATGTGTATAGTTAGCCACGATTTATATTTATGTATGTATAGGAAATTAGAGTGGAGATTCCAGTGGACCACCGACTTAGCAGAATGTTTGTCGCTTATGTATAGAGATGTGGAGCTATCACTGAGGGCTACTTTGGCTTTCAGTGAGACGCTCTGCACAGACCTATTATTCAGGGTTGTGCAGAATTTCGTCTCTTATGTTACAGACGAGCAGGCGGGATATCGTGAGCCCAACTCAGCAACGAATAGAACCTAATCTACGATTCGAGTTGGCTGCCAAGGCATCTACAGCATCGAGCGCAGATAGCCCACCCGTCGAACACAAGCAACGACAACACAGAGTGTCGTAGAAGCTACCTCAACGCAGTGCTTCAACCACGAAACCACTGATCAGTTAAGTGCCCAGGAAACAGTGCACTAAAACTGTAGCAAAAGGACCACAGTAGTCCACTCTTCATGAACGCTAGTAGCCAGTGCCCTATGAAGAAAAAATAGCTGCCTAGATTATCAGCGAGTGACCATTCACATTGACAATTGAACTTTTAAGTTAGATTCGTACTTCGAAGATCGTGTATAGAGTAGAAGAAATAAATGTGTGATTTTGACTGTTATCAAGTGGCTGGACTACATATGATTCATAGCCGTGTGAAAGCTAGTGTGACAGTGATATTTTACCATTTTTCTATCTATCTCTGTACCCCAGCCTTAACACAGACCGAGCTAAACAAATAAATGTATTAAAGTAATTCACCGGGTGACTCACTAGCGGTGCCCATAGAATAAGACGTGAGGGTTACAGCATTCCAATTTGCAGAGCCCAGCAACAATAAAACCCCACGTTACACTGTCTGTATGCTGTCATGGTTGAAAAGAACAATAGGCAGATTAACTTCTAATGCTAATTTTAAACCACAAAGGAACTATTATTAAGCTTACTAAAAGCAGACGTGTGAACCTTTACACGTAAAGACGAGCTTTTTTCGCCTTGCTTGCTTTCTTTTTTTCTAACCTTTTTCTGTCTATCTCTCTTTCTCTCGTTCACCTTTAAATTCTTTCTTTTATACTTTCTATAGCCATTAGAGGACTCCACAATCTGTACTTTCTTTGTTTCATCACAACTGATCTGAGTGTATTTAGTAGAAGAAAACCTGCCAATAATAGGACATTGAATGATCACCTAGAACTACAAGGAGTCTATTGATAAGGAGAGTTGGGAACGAAAGCGCCAAGAAAATCATCGACACTACGACAACAGACGACAATTACTCCAGTCTCTATGTCTCTCTCTCTCTCTCTCTCTCTCTCTCTCTCTGTCTGTGTCTGTCTGTCTCTCTTCTCTCTCTCTCTCTGTACTAAGCCCTATTATAATATTATAGGCTAGCCTGGCTATACAGTGCTAGTAATAGCAGTATATTATAGCGTCCTTATTATTCGATCGATAATTAATACCCCTGGCCTTCTGCTGTCTAGCTCGGCTGAAGGGATTTGGCTGCCAGAATAACTTTACTCCCACTGGCCCGAGGTCAGTCTTGGTGCAAGTTCAGGGCTCAAATTACACTGAGTTTCTAAGCAAGCAGAACCGAGGCGGATAGATTTCAAAAACAGTCATTGGCCTTGCTGAGGTCAGGTTTTGGGACACAGCGTAGCTGAGATTTAGCCTGGGCTTGCGCTGCTTGCCTCTCACTAACCAGGGGCGGACGAGAGGGGGGGGGGGTCCGGACCCCCCCCCCCCCCCATCCCAAAAAAGAAGAAGAAGAAGGAGAGAGAGAGAGAGAGAGAGAGAGAGAGAGAGAGAGAGAGAGAACTTTAAAGGAAACGGATAACTTGGAAACGGTAACCTCCATATCCCATATACGTATAACTGTCTATTCTTTCACTGACGAATAAATCACTGTTATTTACTGTTCTCTCCGTACCTTAGAGACTGTAGTAGTAAAGTCATCATCGATACTAAAAAGGGCTGCAGTCATTGCTATAGTCAAGGGCAGTGCACTACTTCAGAACACTTTTCGGACTTTTCAACGTCAATAAAAAGGCTACTTCCAGATGGCGTCACCGACATAAAATGTCACTGTAGCACCGTGTGACTTTGAACACACACTGAGTATCAGACTGCTGAGGCATGTGCCTACCTGAAAAAAACAACCCCAGGGATATCACATCAAGCCTCTTAAGAGGCCATGCAGCGGGATCTCAGTCTAACACCACAGTCTCATCATCTTTGCTAGCACTCAATAAACGTTCAACAAATAATGTCCATGTGTAGAATAGTGGGTCTGTTCACTTTTAATCAAGTAATACTGTAAACCTTCCCCTAGGGGTCTCAGCACATTATTACATAGGGAGAAGATTCAGTATCTTATACATTGCAAACAATTGAGAATAGTGGCCTTGGGTACACTAATGCAGCTTAATACACTAAATAATGACAATGACAATCAAAAGGTCTTCCCTAGCGACCTTGGCGTTACTGCTCATTTCATTTCGGTTTAGTTTAGTGTAATTGAGTTTCGTCAGATACCTTACATAATAGTATAGTCTCTGGATTCCTTTAGTTTAGTTCATTATTAGACTTACCCCAAACCTATGACGAGGCTCAGGCATATCGGCTTAAAAGGATTTAGTGGTCACAAGGTATTACAAATATAACCTACGCTACTATAATAACACCAACGTCCGATTAATCAAAAGTGAACATAGCAATTTCTTGCTCTCACAGTCGATAGCAATGCAAGCACAATCATACAATACTATAGCCTAGGGCAACGGCATTTTCCTTCTCCCCCATCCCTGGCTGCCCAGGATTGTGCTCAGTTGTCCGGGCGTCAAACCATGCGCCAAAGGCTGCGGGTGGGCGTCTCGGGCGGTTTGAGTTAGATCCTGTATCGGCCAGCGCCTTGATCCTTAGGCTAAGGCGCCTTATAAATGACGAACATTTTTATTATAAGTAACCGGCTAGCCTCTAACAAACGGCTATAGTAGCGGAAATTGCAACAGCAGTCTACATTCAAAACCTGTGCAACGTCAATCATAATTATATAGTTAATTCCTCGCTAGAACTATTATCCATAATGGCCGACGCAGCATACAGAGAGGCAGACAGACACGCATAACCTCTCTCTTTTTTTTCTCTTTCTCTCACACACACTCTTTTTTTTCTCTCTCTCTCACACACTCATACATTCT
>CM072527.1:41368993-41562382 GCA_036898135.1 Oncomelania hupensis
AAGGCTCACAAATCAAATACCTAAGAAAGTGAAATTGTTCCATTTAAATCACAGTTACAACAATTAGCTGTGATCGAACGTAGATACCACAATGCTAAACCAATATTGGATATTCATATTAGTAGTAGTACGTAATCGCATATTTTTCACAAACATATTTATTTATTTATTTATCATTCTTATATAGCGCTTTTTCAGCTCAATAGCTGCTCAAGGCGCTGGTCGATATAGGATCTAACTCAAGCCGCCCGAAGAGCCCACGTGCTGCCTTGGGCGCACCCAGTCTGACGTTCAGACGACTGAGCACAATCCTAGGCGACCGCGGGAAAGGGACGAGAATATAAAACTATCGCGTTCTACATTAGAAACAACCATCAGACTAATAGCAATAGTAAGATGGCCAATGCTTACAGCCAAAGTTTATGTCCGGGACACCGGGAGTCGAACCCAGGGGTGGGTGCAAGGGCAGATAATACTGACTTACCCCTGCAACAGTGAGGTAAGATAACAAAATCCAACGCCATAATCAAATGACTTCACAACTAGACCACATGTGCAACAAACACAACATTTATCAATGGCCGCATTGTGAGAGCGACGCAGGGGGATTTGTTTTGTTGAAAACGGGGTGAGGGGTGGGTGGGGGGTGGGGGGGTGGGGGGGGTGTTGGAGGGGATGGAGAGAGGGAGGGGAGGACGAGTGTGGAGGGGAGGGGGGCAGCCAGTCAAAACACAGTCAGTGCACGCCAATCGTGATGGATGTGACCTTGCGTCACGACCTTGCAGGGTTCCCTCCAGTGATCAAGATTAGCATAGCTGTTATAATCGTCTAAAGCCTTGAAAGTAAGCCGTAAAAGTGTGTGGCCGGTTCGCGGGTGATTATTTATTTTATGTTATCGACCAGTGAGCTACAAGAATGCAAATCAATCAAAACACTAGAAACGAGCCTCCAAACATAAGGAAATGGAAGGAAAGAAGGTGAAGGGTTAGAAAGTGGTGGGTGTGTGTATGCATTGTGTGTGTGTGTGTGTGTGTGTGTGTGTGTGCGCGCGCGTGCGTGTGAATTAACAACCATTATTTTACCAGAGGGAAAAAAACACATTTTGTTTTCTTTCCTTCGTGCTGCTCGGTACTATTACAAATTTTGGTTCAAAATAATGTTTATTATATAGCATTTTGGTTTCTGTTGGATAAATCATCACTCCAAATGAAATTGAAAATCCTTGAGCATTTTGTATCTTATGTAATTCATTTAATTATTTCTTTCTTTATTTATTTTATTTCTTTATTTCTTTTATTTATTTAATTATTTCATTTCTTTTTTGTTCTTTCTTTTTTTTTTTTATTTTTTTTTTATTTGGGTGGGGAGGTGGGACATTACTTTACATGATTATTGCTTTAGGTCCAGCGGACTCTTCCGAGCCAAATCAGGACCAGGGGAGGTGGGACGAGGTGGGCGCTTGTATTTAGTATTATGTAATTAGATCCACTTTTTGTTTAGTGTTCCTTTCATTCCTACATTCATTCATTCGTTTACTCTGTCTTTCTCGCCACCAATTCCAACCACACCTGCAAAACTCATTTTAAAATCTCTGTCAGTGTTTCAAGTCCAGGGTAGGCAGACTGCCGAACGTACAGTACTAACGGCCATTGTATTAACTAGAAGTACTAACGTATCATATCATTCAACAAGGAATCGATCCTGTTTAAGTCCTCTTTAGGGTTTTCTCGTCGAATCGGTGGCGCATCATTTACTTCCAATATAACCACGAGGGTATTATAAATATTTGCCATGTTTCATATCTTCAGTGTTTGCTTTGGTGGGTGGCAGCGACCAATGCAACCTCAGTAAGTCAAAAACAAACAAGAAACTATGGGCGAAAACAGAGAGAGGGAGAGAAAGAGAGGGAGAGAGGGGGAGAGAGAGAAAGAGGGAGAGGGAGAGGGAGAGAGGAGCAGTCGGGGGTGGGGGGTGGGGAAGGGCGAGTAAAACCCACACATTTCTATGTTCACAACGCTTTCATGAAGACTTGGTGAACTTTCAACAAATTATGCTAAATAACTACGCTAAGTTACGCTAATTGTCTAGAGGTCGCCTAAACGCTTCGTTTTGGGTCCCTGACCGCAGGCACAAAGCAAACATGGCGTCTGCCGTTCGCAAACATCTGTGTTCACAGTTGTTTATTTTTTCACACGCAAGCTCAAGCTTGGATGAAACATAGATTATTTTTTCAAACATAATTCGTTTCTCTCTTTCAACAACAATAACAACAACAACAAGAACAACAACAACAACAATAATTATGAAACAGTTACGGTTGCATACAGACGAACGCCACCATAATACATACATGTCCCTATAGTTGGAAAGCGTACGAGGATTAAATGCATTAACACATCAATGAGTACAATTTACACCACCGTTTTTGATTTCACACAATATTTATATCCTCAAAACCTGAAAGCAAAACATCCCCAACTCCCATTAAAATTGTGTTAGTAGTTTATAGAAGAAATAAAAAATATATCAGGGGGTACAACAACAAAAACGTTGTAAGGAGAACAATCCAGCACGCTGTATGATTATAAAAGTACAAACAAAGGCTCAAAACAAAGATACCCAGGTTTGCTTTTGACTTAGGTCGCCTGCCTGAAAACTGAAATTCAGTACCAGAGTGAAGTAATTCATTAATATTAATTATTTTTACAAATAACAAATGTCTAGTCTTTTACAAATGATAACTGTCTAGTATGTAGTAAAAGCCACACACACACACACAAACACACGCACACACATACACACACACAAACACAAACACATGTTATGATTCCATATGAATTCAAATACTTGAAATACTATATATAAACACACTGTTGCACGCATGTGACTGGAAAATAAATCGTATTCCTATAGACCATAGGCGTCCGTATTGAGATGGGAGCGGAGTAGAGTCTAATAATAATACTACTCCGCTTCCCTTCCCGATACAGGCGCCTGTGCTAGAGAGCTAAGCTCTCTACGCACAGCGCAGCTGAAACTCGTCGAGTACCTAGCACAAGTAGTATAGCAGTCTACGAGTACTAGGGAGGCGAACGTTAAAGCCTCGACTATTCTCAGCTATGCAGCGTGTGCTCTTCTACAGACTATGCCTACAACTACTAACTAGTTCATGTAATAATTTGAAAAAGAACAAAGCCAAAAACAATAGTTTCCCCCAGCTTACGCTTCTGGAACTAAAAAGAAAGGCTACGCAAGTCTACCTTATTTTGCTATGAAATCATTTGCTAACATAACTTGGGGAGGGCGGAGGCGGGAAGCGTGAGGGGGGTGGAATATAATAATAATAATAATGATAATGATGATGATGATCATGATGATGATGATGATGATGATAAAGATAATGAAAATGATAATAATAATAATAATAATAATAATAATAATAATAATAATAATAATAATAATAATAATAATAATAAAATAATAATAATAATAATAATAATAATAATTCTTCCAGCTCCTCATCTCCGCTCTTCGCAGATACTCTTGTCTTGCAGATTCTTATTTTCAATAAAAGATCGTTTGGCTTTACGTCCTTCTCTCATCAGGCACTCAGCGTCTGAAACTTTCTACCGTACTCTCTGAGACAGTCTTATTTATCGGAAATCTTTAGGTCGAGTCTTAAAACTAATTTTGTTCCCATAATTCAGACATTGATAGACATTTTTTTAATGTGGTGCGTGTATGTGTGTGTGTGGAGTGTGTTGGGAACAAGGGGGTGGGTGGGGGGGGGAGAGAGAGATATGGGAAGGATGGGGTATGGTTCGGAGAATGGTGCCTGTTGAGGTGTGAGTTAATGAAGTATATCGTTATTCGTTTTTTGTTACTGTGAGAACAATCATGTTAGGAACCGAAGAAAACTCTGAACTATATCGGTACAAAACAAACACATTTTATCAAATGTGATAAGACACCCCCCCCCCCACCCACTATCCTCCACTCTCTTCCTAAACCCCCTATCTGTACTTGTATGGTGAAGATTGTTGTCAAGGAGATATTTCCATAATACACTACATGCTTGGTCGGTGTGCGTCAAGGATGCCTACTCTCTCCAACACTCTTCAACATCTTCCTAGAGCGCATCATGTCAGATGCTCTTGCAGATCACGAAGGCCACAGTCAGCATAGGGGGCAGAGCAATCTCCAATCTTCGTTTTGCGGATGATATTGATGGATTGGCTGGAGAGGAACAAGAACTTGAACAGCTTGTACAGAGGCTTGACACCACCTCCAGAGCTTATGGAATGGAAATAAGTGCAGAGAAGACCAAAATGCTGACCAACAACACCAATGGCATCAACACGGACATCAAAGTACAAGGCCAATCCCTCAACACAGTGCACAGCTTCAAATATTTATGAGCCATTGTGTCAGACAATGGGTCTCGACAGGAAGTCCTCTCCAGGTCGCACAAACAACTGCTGCCCTGACAAGGTTGAAGCCCATTTGGAAAGACAGAACCATCAGTCTACATTCCAAAGTAAGACTGCTGCGCTCTCTGGTCATCTCCATCTTCCTATATGCTTGCGAAGCATGGACCCTCACAGCAGATCTCCAACGAAGAATACAAAGCATGGAGATGAGGTGCTACAGAAGACTTCTGTGCATTTCCTATACCAACACATCACCAACATTGAAGTCCGACAGACCATCACACAAGCCATTGGACAACACGATGACCTGCTCACAGTGGTGAAGAAACGGAAACTCCGATGGTATGGCCACGTCACCAGATCATCAGGCCTTGCAAAGACCATTCTGCAAGGCACAGTGCAAGGAGGTAGAAGAAGGGGAGAGAAAAAAAAAAAAAAAAAATAAAAAAAAAAAAAAAAAAAAAAAAAATATTTATCAGATGGGATGTATCCTATATCCTAAAAAAAAAAAAAAAAAAAAAAAAAAAAAAATAAAAAGAAAAATGATTAGATCAACCACAAAGTGTTTAAGACAGTTGTTTCGGCTGTTGGAAGCCATTTAAGCATGTTCAAAACTACCAACACTGCAACCCTAGATTTTATAAACTAGATTTGGCAATGAATTCTCTTTCAGAAAGTTATGTCTTTTCCCACCTCCGTTGCAAACCAGCCAAATTGTGGATACTTTTTTTCGCATGAAGATGTTTTTCTGAGAAACTTCATTTAGGCGTCTTCTTATACTTTGGAAAATCAGTCCCTTGATTTACAGCAAGCCCAGCTGATACACTGACGAGCTGAGAACACAGCCAAATGGCCCTCTGTATCTATGGCACACATCCACAACTGCAAACCATTGGCAGCAGAGAAGGGGAGATAACTCTTTCCTATCATTCCCTCATTCCAGGGAGGACAGCAACTCAAAAAGGATTTTATCCAACATGCTATCAATAAACTGCAGCTCATCTCTTGAGGCCAGCCACCTTTATTACTTGTGTTGTACACAAACTTTTTTGTCTCTCATTTAAGCCTGTTTCTGTTTGTTCGTCACACGGCAAACACTTTGACGGAAACTCTTCATTGGTAACATTGAGTTATTACTTCCTTTTCTACACTGTGGTAATTGCATGGTTGTTACCAATATTCGTACTCCGTACATATATACTCCCTAATGTACTCGACGTAAAACATCGCCTGGAAAGAACATTCGCCAGAGTTCTTGGGAGAAGGAAATGATGGATGGAGGGTGGGGTGGGGTTGGGTGGGGGGATTGGAAAGGGGAGAGTGAGGATAGGGGACCGGGAGGAGGGGGTAATTTTCGTCCTACCTTGTCTCCAGGCGTGGCGATGCAGGCCAGGGTATCCAAGGTACGTATGGCGCCGGCTGCTGTCGCACCCTCCCAAGCCGCTACAGACGACAATTTAGGGGAACTGCAATAACACAAGACACTTCCGTTAAAATGAAATCATCATCATCATCATCGTCGTCGTCGTCGTCGTCAGCATTATCATTATCATCATTGCCGTCGTCGTCGTCATCATCATCATCATCGTCATCATCATCATCGTCATCATCATCGTCGTCATCATCACCATCAGTGGAGGTCATTCAAAATTGACTATGAATTCGGTTAGACTGGATTAGAGTGTAGACAACACTGGATAATTGGTTTTATTATACTAACAATGAAATTCCACATCAAAACTCAACAGTTTGGGGTACCGGATTACCTTCCCCATCGCAAAAAAAATTTGAGAAAATCCGCGGACAGACACACACACACACACACACACACACGCACAGCCGGGGGTACACAGCATTATCATGACTTTCCCGAAACGCCACATACGTTGTAGTGACAATGGGTCATATTTCGTCCCCATTTTTAAGTACTTTGCAATGTTCGAACCCTAACCCTAACCCAGCCCTAACCCTAACGGATCTTTGTTCTTACGTCAAAACAAGTAAGCATGTCAATACAAGTTATGTAGATGTTCACTGATTTGTCCAGATAACACCTTGTAAACAAGGACGCTCTCTCGCTCTCCCCCCCCCCCCACACACACGCACACATACACACACGCACACACACACACACACGCACACACACACATACACGCACACACATACACGCACACACATACACGCACACATACACACACACACACACCCTCGCACACACACACACACCCACACACACACACACACACACACACACACACACAAGGACAGAAATCCATTCCAGTATTATAATGCGTTTGCCGGGGGTATAACATTCGTTAGTGGTTTGTTACTGTGGACAACACAGTTTCAATTAGACCTTTGCGACACTGATGCTTTTCTGTCAACAACCTTAAAATAATATATTAAACGGTCCCCGGTGGGAAGGGGGCAGGGAAAGAAGGAAGGAGTCCGGCAGGAGAAATAGGAAGAAAAAGGCTTAGGTATCATAAAAGACGGGTGGGGGGCTGGGGATGGAAGTAAAGAGTATAGGAGGAGCTGGAGGACATATAGAATGGAGGAGTGTGGGAGTTGGAGGTGTAGAGAGGGGCGAGAGGGGCGAGAGCTTGAGAGGAATGAAGAAGGCGGCTAATAAGAGGATGTTACTCTGTCAACTTCGGTATGACTATAATACCTATTTGTGTGTTGAGGAGATAAAAATAACAAACCCCGGCTTGGGTTAAAAGTTACACATTTTATTTCTTATTTGTTTTGTTTATTTAATCGTTCTTATACAGCGCTCTTCCAGCTCAACAACTGGTCAAGGCGCTGGCCGATACAGGATCTAACTCCAGCCGTCCTAGGCGCCCACTTGCGGCATTTGGGTGCACAGTTTGACGCTCGTACGACTGAGCAAGATCATGGACGACCGGAAATGGAGAGACGGGACCTATAGAGCTTGCTGGGTGTATTTGTGTGGCTGTCCAAGTCATGAGCGTCAGGATCTTTAAAGTCCGTGCGATAGAATGCCTGTGTGCACAGACTATACCTCTGTTTATACTCTCATCCGAAGGATTTTCCATTTATTACAATCTTTTTTGGACTGCCTATTGTGTGTGGTGTGTAGTAACGGGAAAAATAACACAAGTCTCAACCAAGTGGGGGCGAGGGGTAAGGGTTGGAGTGGCGAAACAACTAAAAACAAAGTCTCAACAAAGGGTGTGTGTGAGGGTGGAGATGGGAGGTGGGGGTGGGGGGTGGGCGGTATAACCATAAAAGAGGTCAAGTACGTACACGTTAATATAACAAAAACAATAACACCTGTCGATCGCGAGAAGGAAAACGGCAATCAACATTAGGCGCACTGACTATATCCCAGCACACGCCATTGTAGTCAAGCCTAGACCTGACGGCGTGCTGCCCGTAGGTTCATTAAAGATGTAGACCTTCACGTTTGGGAGAAATTCGACCGGATCTAATTAGCAATTATGTCCAAAGATTTGCTTAAGTCACTTATTTACAACCCTTCTCCCTCAATTTATTTACCAGAACCTTCCTTATCACGAAACTATCAGTATCACCTCTTTGTTTGACGTGTGTTTCTTCTTCAGCTGATCTCAAAGCCCTAGAATAAAGGCATTAGCACGGATCGTAGTGATCAAGTAAATAGGTCCTATATTAGTGAGGGTCAGGCACGTTAATACAACGTAAACTGTCATGCATGTCAATTCTATGTGTGAAGACGTTCTAAGGGCCTGTCTTAATTGGAAGGTTCGTGGAGATTTGAGATTTTTTTTTCCCCCGAGGTTTTCAGATCCCAAACCTACATTTCTTTTGAAAAAAAACAACAACAAAACAACGGTTCGGGAACCTAGATTCGGGATCTGAGCACCTCGGGTGGGAGGAAATGGGGATGGGGGCGGAGGGGGGAACAAAAAAGGTTCGCGAAACTTCAAAAGGTTCTGAAATCTAGGTTCGGAATCTGAGATCCTTGAAAAAACAAAAAAAGCTTCTTGAACCTCCACAAACCTTTAAGTTAAGGCAAGTCTTAAGGGAGACAATCTGATTCGCCTGACGGGCGAGGCAAAATACACCCATCATATCAATAATCGGTCGACGGTCTTTCAACTTAAATGAAATGATGACCGGAATCTTCAATGTTTTTCCAACGAGCTGTCTGAAAATAGAAAGAAAAAAAAAACCACACGCTCATCTCCTTACTAGCACGAATCAATAACGTTGAAGAGGCTGCTCGGAGCCGGCGCCGCTTCTTGCTTGATTGTGAATGCGTGTGTTTCGGACTTAATGGCTTTTAAAGCTAAAAAGCGTTATATAAAATAAAAAAAAATAAAATAAATAAACTAAACTAGAAGGACAAAGCCCATATGACTCACCTGCTTCTTATGAAATTCGCAATATTTAGCATAAAAATGACTGCCGAGAAAAAACAAAACAAAATGAAACGGTGGCATTCAAATGCAAAGTAATACTGACTCAGATCTTTCTTTGCTCTTGACCTTGAAATGACCTTGACCTCCGGCTCCAAATACACATTCTATCCTATCCTATCCCGTAACTCGGAGGTCGTAGGGGCACCACAGATGATCGTTTAACCAGCATACTCCATCTTTCCCTGTCCTCAGCAACCCTGATTGTTTTGCTCAGTGTCAAACCAGTCCATTCTCGAATGTTGTCCTTCCATACCATCGGAGTTTCTTTTTTTCGCCACTGTGAGCAGGTCATCGTGTTGTCCAACAGCTTGTGTGATGGTCTTTCGGACTTCGTCGTTGGTGATGTGTTGGGTATAGGAAATGCCCAGACGTCTTCTCTAGCACCTCATCTCCATGCTTTGTATTCTTCCTTGTAGATCTGCTGTGAGGGTCCATGTCTCGCAAGCATATCGGAAGATGGAGATGACAAGAGAGCGCAGCAGCCTTACCTTGGAATGTAGACTGATGGTCCTGTCTTTCCAAATTGGCTTCAACCTCGCCAGGGCAACAGTTGTTTGTGCGATCCTGGAGAGGACTTCCTGTCGGGACCCACTGTCTGATTCAATGGCTTGCACTGTGTTGAGGAATTGGCCTTGGACTTTGATGTCAGTGTTGATGCCATTGGTGTTGTTGGTCATCATTTTGTTCTTCTCTGCACTTATTTCCATTCCATAAGCTCTGGAGGTGGTGGCAAGCTTCTGTACCAGCTGTTCAAGTTCTTGTTCCTCTCCAGCCAATCCATCAATGTCATCCGCAAAACAAAGGTTGGAGATTGCTCTTCCCCCTATGATGACTGTACCTTCGTGATCTGCAAGGGCATGATGCGCAGGAAGATGTTGAAGAGTGTTGGAGAGAGTAGGCATCCCTGACGCACACCGATTGTTGTTCTGAACCAGTTTCTGATGGCGCTGTTGTACAGGACTGCACTGGTAGCCTTGTCATACAGGCTTTTGATGACTTCAATAATTTTAGGGCTGATGTTGTACACTCTCATGGTTGCCCACAGAGCTGCATGCCAGGCTCTGTCAAATGCCTTTTTGAAGTCTACGAACACATGATATAGATGTTGTTGGTGCTGTAAGTATTTCTCGCAGATTACTCTGAGGTTGAAAATCTGTTCAGTGGTACTTCGCCCTGCCCTGAATCCTGCTTGTTCTTCAGCTATTATTTGTTTAGCTTGGGGCTTCAACCTGTTGAGTATTATATTCACAAAATACACAATCATGTACTATCAAAAACAAAATACAGCAAAATGTGTATGCCAAACAAAAACGGTGTCCTTGGGATGACCTTGACCTTCACGTGACCTCTTATGTATGTCTGATCAAATAACCCCATGTTATTGCATACTATGATTTACATAAACAACCATTCCACAGTACAGTTACCTATTTTTTGTATGTTCTTGCAAGGCCTACAATGACTTTAACCTTTAAGATCAACGCCAAAACGGAGCATATGAAAGATCAAGCTATCATCTCTAAATATGGACGGAATTTTTTGTTCGATATATTTTAATATAATTTGGACTATTTAGCAAAGATCATCCTGCAAGGCACGGTGCTGGGATGCAGAAGAAGATGGAGACAGAAAGAGGTGGGTGGGAAGACAACATTCGAGAATGGACTGGCTTTATACTGAGCGAAGCCATGAGGGTTGCTGAGGACATAAAAAGATGGAGTACGCTGGTTAAACAATCATCTATGGTGCCCCAACGACCTTCGAGTTACGGGATAGGATAGGAGTTAGGACTATTTATGACACATCTCACACGGATTTGCAAAAATCTTGATTTTTTTTTTTGCGGGTGGGAGGTGGGTGGATGAATACATAGACTCACACTGCTATGCATGTGAGTCAATAAATAAATAAATATAGTTAATTTTTACGCCGTATGATGGATGCGAGGACCGTTTCAAGAGTGGTGAAGGTTTTATCGTGGGTGAGTATATTTATATTGTCTTAACCCAGGCCCTGGGCGAACAAAACTAATCGCGCAAACATGTTACAGTTATCTCTAATGAAGCAGAACGACCCCGAGACCTCAGCAGTGGAGTTCCGACATCGGAAAAGCTATATCAGTTTCGTCGCATAGGGTTAGTTATATAGATTAACGTCCCCGGACACATAAGCGTATAGGGGACGAATTGGCATAGGGTTGTTTGTTTGTTAGGTAGATTATTGTCTCTGGACACTAGACGCGTATAAGAGACGTTTGGCATAGGGTTAAGTATGCCGTACTTTAAATAGGCACAGGCACAGAATACATGCACATAATAATGTTACACGACTAAGACTTACGTTAACATTACGTACGAAGCATGTTCACCGTAGAACTTGTGAATATAATGTAATGATTATATTCCATCACACATAGAAAGTATTCAAAAGAGAGAGAGAGAGAGAGAGAGAGAGAGAGAGAGAGAGAGAGAGAGAGAGAGAGAGAGAGAGAGAGAGAGAGAGAGAGAGAGAGAGAGAGAGAGAGAAGAAGAAGAAGAAGAAGAAGAAGAAGAAGAAGAAGAAGAAGAAGAAAATCGACACTTGATTGGTTGACGGAAAGCGCTGATTGGACAAACTGGTGTATTAGGAGTTCATTCAGAGTGCATGCTGCGCAGTTGAGACTCGCCTCTTTACTGTAGAGAGGGGTAAGCCTCGGCGAGTCTCAGCTAGGCAGTGTCGTAGTGTTCATCAGGGTGCTCGGGAAACGGGTTTGAACAAGCTTCAAAAGACACTCAAATATTGAGTTTCCAGTAACCAGAACTTGGAAACAATGTGGAAAGATCGAAGGCCTAGTGACGCGGCGTGGATGGAGCGTGGGTCATTAGGATAATCAGTATCTCTTTATGCATGTCATGCTTAATTCGATCGCCGGATCTCGTTTAACATTGCAATCCTATCCTATCCTATCCTATCCCATAACTCGGAGGTCGTACAGATAACCACAGATGATCGTTTAACCAGCGTACTCCATCTTTCTTTTCCCTGTGTTACGTTGAAACGCGAAGGATAGTTTGTCTGAAGCGTGCACGATAGATCTAATCGTTTCGTTTTGCAAAGTATTCAATAATAGAGTTTATTTACCTTTGATTTGAGTTTGCGTTGTGGTTGAAGGAGGCTTTGTGTAGCGTTGGTAATTTTAGTTGGTCGATGTTGTTGGGGAGTTCTCTGGATTTCCCTGTTTACTCTCGATAGAAGTTTCCCCATAAGTGTCGAGGTGGGGGAGCGTTCCGGGAGTGTGTAGAGAGATGCATGACGTAAGTCAGTGATGACGAACTTTTATTTGATTGGCTGTAGTGCGTCATTCTAGTCTACCGTGTTCTAAATTGTTCGGGAAGAGAGAGAGAAGCTATATATTTTATGCGCCGCACTGTTTTGGATAGTTGTTGATAGTGAGTTGGAAAGTAAAAAGTTGAAAGCGATTGAGCGATTGTATGCAGTTGTTGATGTGTGCTGAATAAAAGTGGAAAACTTCATACGTCGACTCAGTGTCTTGTTGCTGAGTGAGCAGGCTGCGTGGATAAACGAATCTGAGTTACACCTTATCAGGAATTCAGCATTGGGGCTGAATCAGATACTGATAGAAAAACTCCAACATCAAACCGAGTGTAACATCCTGTCCTCTGCAAAAAATCAGTCACAAAAATAAATTTTTTGCTGCCATTGAAAATTGCGGATTTCTGGGCCTGTTGCAATACCGGAAACTTAATGTAAACTAAAGCACTACAGGGGTCGGTATTACACTGCCTGAATGAATGATTAGCCCATGAAGTCTCTTTATGAAGGCCAAGAATGGCTCTTAAAACAGTAAAAACTTACACCAACTCATGAATCTGGACATTAGCATAATTGAAACTCGATGACCCCATGAAATGAGATCGTCTTTGAAAATAAAAATTAACAGTATACCTATTTGGCTGAATTATCATTAAACTACATTAAATAATTATCTTTAAAAATATTATCCACAAGTTGACATTTTATCTAAGTATAAATTTATCAAGGCAGCAGGATATGGGAGAGCATACAGCTCATCACTGCGTGATTGCACACGTAAGTTTGCAACAAAGTTCAACTCTAAAGCGAATATGTCTGCACGATACTCTGGCAAATACTCGTGCAAACCCATTTTTCTTCGAATCGGTATGAGAGGGACGGTTTTTATTGTTCAATTTTGCAGTAAACTAACAAATATTCTATTGCCAGAACAATATGGCATAAGGAATCAGCAGTCTGTAGATCCAAGCAAAGTTATCGGTATGGAAATTGGGGCGAGCGAATGGAAGCGTCGGTATTATCAATAAACCGTTTGTAATAATCGGGATTAATTACAAGTGGGATTAATGACAAGTCAAGGGGTTCACAGGTGAGTGGTGACGTTTCGGGACACTGAAAGCAAATGACATAATACTAATAAGAACACAGTGAAATGGTCTGGGGCACTTTAACCGTACCTTGCCTTCCTGCCTCTCAAAGGCTTGTTAAAGCAAGAGGTAATGATGGCCGAGTGGACAGAAGCTGTTTCCTTTGCGGGAACTGTCTTAGAACCGATCGTTACTCTGTTGGCACTGCCGTATATGGCCATCTTCGCGGTTGTCCCTGCTCCATTAGCACCAACGTGTAGGACGCCATCCTCTCCATCCTTGAGTACTTCTGAATCAGTTCGCACATTGAGACTAGGTGATAACTTGTATCTCGATGCCGTTCGAGTAACGTTTTCCACAGCTTTTTGACCAACATTCGTCGTTTCTCTCTTTGCATTTGGTTGCAACTGGGGTGGGGCACATCCCACAGGGGTGGGGTTGAATAATGTGGTGTTCTGAGCCCTGAATGCGTACATTCTGGATAATTCAAGACACTCATTGCGTGCTGAGGCTGAATTTGTGGTGTCGGTACATGTATGTTCTTTCCTATACTGTTCGATGTATCGGTGAGATTCGGGGTAGTGATGAAAAGCGAAGTTGGAGCTTGAACTAGTTTCTGATAAATCTTTTCGAGATCGATCTCGGACAAAAAACGACCCAATCCCTGGCGCTTTGGGTTTGAGCAACGAGCTTTCATTTTCGGGTTTTCTCAGCACCAACTTTTCATCTGGACACCATCCTGTTACTTCACAAAATTTAGGATCCTTCGGGTTATTCTGCTTTAGGCCTACTTGTGAAGGCAAAAGCGTCGTCTGCTTCTTATCGAAATTGTCGTCTGCTGCAAGGAGTTTGATTTGCAACTGTCGATCATTTGAGAAGCTGTGTTTTCCTTCCGTGTAGTCCGGAATCATGACTCCACAGGCGGCGTACACAAGTATTATCTGATAGATTTAATCCCATAAATGTGTAGCATCGCTGTCAAAGAGAGACCGCACACGTTTTCTCACACCAATCACTTTCCAAAGCTGAAGCAGACTGCCAAACAATCAGTTGGTAGGTACGCCAAAGTCTCGTGTCTTTTGGCTGTTCTCTTTACAGAATCGCACCCGATAGTCTTTGTTAAATGTATAGCTTATAATTGTTTAAAAGATGCATTTTGTATAAATCTAAAGACAAAATTACCTCTAGCTTAAAAGTAACTTTAAAAAGAATAATACCTTTTATATGTTTATTAATTTTGTTTTATTTTTCATGCTAATATAAAAGTTTCTAAACATCGGTATATCTATTTGGCATACTTGTCAGTATGCTGCAAACAAAAAAGTTGTCCAAATCTTTTTTTTTTAAATCAATTTTTAACACTTTCGTAAAAAACTCCATCAAAAAGTAACGTTAATCACCATGAAAACTTTTGCAAAGTATAGATTATATTGTTATTGGTTATTGTTATTATTATGATTAACGATAGGAGTCAATACGAAATGTGTCACTTAGCGCATGCGCATTGGCGCAAGCATTCCGATTAGTTTACCTCAACGACTGCGAAACACACGAATGATTTTTTCAATTTATTTTGTTCTAGCCTCAGTAACACACCGAGGATATTAAATTCTTTAAAACAGTTTGTGTTACTTTTTTATTTTTCTAATGAGTGGGAATTTATTTTCATTGGAACTATAGTTAGTTTTGTGTATGGTTTCATTGGGAAATCATGCCAATACTTGTGTAATTTGTAAACACTTCGTATGGCTGATTAATAATGTCAGCATTATTCGCCGGCCTATTTATTTAAATTAACTTTCACATTTAAAATTCTCACAACTTTCTTGAAATAATTATGAATTACCTTATAAAAGGATTGGAACTAAATGATAGGAGGTGCATGAAATGTGGCGATTGCAATATATTTGTGGAGCATCAGTAGGGGCCTATCAGACCTCCCAGATGATAAGATTCCAGGTCATCTTGAAATTGATTTGGTGGAACTGACATCATTTGCACAATGGCAGCAGAGAATGGACAAGACAGTAGTCCAGTAAGGACAAAACCAAAGAAAAAGAGTGCCTTGACAAAACTTGTGGAACGAAAGAAAAGACAAGTAGGAACAGTGGATGCAGACAGTGAGTATGGCTCTAGGATCTCACTAAAAGAAAACATTGTAGCAGGGCAGCTCAATTCTGGTGTACCGCTGGAACCCCAAGTGATAGTGGAGAAGAAGACATCAACAGGGAGTTGTGTTCCTTGTAAGACTGTGGTGGCCTCCCCTGAACAGTTGGATAAACCCCGGCCTAAGCCAAGACGACACTCAAGAACAATCTCATCAGAGAACCTGAGAAGTCTAGAACAGTCGGTAGAAAATGGTGGTAAAGAAGGTGCCGGTGACAAAGTGAAAGACAATGCGGATCAGAGACCAGAAACGAAAGCTTCCAGCAGCCGCCCTGTGCCAACAGACTCCACAATTTACAGATTCCGCAACATGCGCATGGCAGCTGAGCAGTCTGATGCGGCGGATGGCAAACTTCAAGGTCCTTTCGTCCCCAAACCTCCCGCCACCCCTCGCACTCCCCGCTCAGCCTTAGTGAAGGGAGAGAAGCGCAACCATGAGCCTTCCTCTGGAGAGGAAGCGGAGGTGAACAGTAAAAGGCTTACACCAAATGGTGACAGTGAGAAAGGGCCCACAGGCGCTGCTGAACTGCAGAAGCCATGTTCGGTGGAAGAATCTCAACCCACCATTCATGAACGTTTGCCGAAGCACTCTCCGGGTAAGTCTTCCAATGAGGGTGGTGAGGTGGACCCTGGCAACGAAACCATTGTCCAGCTACACAGCCAGTATCAGCAGCTGATGGATGCAGACAGCGTCAAGGATAGCCCACTGCATTTTCGGCGCGATTCCTTCGGATCCTCGCATCGTAACTCTCAATCAGGCTCCACCCCTCGCTCTCACAGGTTAGCTCCTCTGGAAGTCAAAAACACCCCTCCGCCTTTGGAGAGTGATGTCGTGTCGCACGCCCTCAGAACGACGTACAAAGCTGACCACACCTATAGGCCCCCGACATCCAGCACTTTGGGGCGGTTGAACAAGCGCGGTTTGTCAGATGGGGCCCTTCTGGCTCAGAGCAGCAGCAGTCCAGGGCAGGTAGGGTCTGACAACCTGTCTCTGTCATCTGCCAGTGTCATGCCAGTCATCACCACCAAAGAGGCAAGGTCAAGGTCAGTGTCAGAATGTTTCCTCAGATTTCAAAGTTATACTAGGTGAATACTTTATTCAACTTAATAGATTAATAATAATAATAATAATACCGGATGCTAATACGCGCTTTACTTCGAATGATTTCGAACTCAAAGCGCGGCGACCTATACCAACATACACGCTCACGTGCAACAAATATATTACAGACACACAACAAGGACAACAGTATACAAGGCATACACGTGGTGTAAAGGCAGGGAGATCGCTATTAGGAAACTGAAAGTTAAATAGTTTTGTGGTGTTTTTTTTTAAATTAATTTGACTGCATCCAATATTATTTTGAATGGAGGGAGGAAACCGGAGTGCCCGGAGAAAACCCTCGGTGACCTCAATAGTCTCGTACCTAAGACACATACGTTCGCCCCTTGCGGGAATCGAACCCGCGACCTTCTGCATAGGAAACCGGCGACTTATCCACTGCGCCACGAGGCCACCCCAAAAATGATTAATTTTTAAAAAAAAGTAATATTATTATTAAAAAAAAAATTATTCTTAGAATTTAGGTGATGGAATAAAGTAAGGGAGCACAGTTGGCTCAGTGGTTTGAGAGACATCAAAGCAAATTAATGACTTTAATGATAAGCGATAGTATTGCAAGTGCTCAGTGGGTTTGGAGCGCTGACAAAATAACATGATTGTGACAGGGATTAATCTTGAAAGTGACCATGATAGGTCATTTGACCAGTTCACAGGAAAAACAATAGGTCATTTTGGAAAGCAATATAAGTCACACCAGTCTCATTCGATCGCTTATCAGTGCAAATGGTACAAAATAACAATGCTAAGGCATTAACCGATTTTATATAATTCAGCCTTTTTAAATTGTTTAAATGACATGCTGATTCACACAGTTATAAGGAGAAATTCAATCCTTTTTAATTTGTCTGCTAATTATTACTGTTTTCACTGCTTTGAAAGAGACAACAGTTTTCTTGGTTTTGCTGCTGCCCATATTTGCAGTTCCAAGCTTTACAGAAAGCAGCAAGTTCTGTGTTTCTGCTGTCAGTCTGTTCTGCAATGCTGTCAGAATGCGGTTTTGTGCAGAGAAGCATCTCTCACAATCAGCAGTTTGCAGGGGGCAGGTAACGGCGAAAGCAGCCAGCTTCAGCAGGTTTGGAAATTCATCCCAGTGGTGAGCTGCAAGCATGGCCCACACATCCCTGATATTTTCTCGTGGGTAGTCTTGTGAAAGCACTGTTGCCTTGGCCCTCCCCCATTCTTCCAAACATGCCTCAGAATTCAGTAGTGGCTGTGAGGAGGCACTTTGTTTTTGATTTTCTTCATCAATCCAATCATTAGTCTGGATCTGCCCATAGTGATCCAATAACTTCTGCATCTTGGCATTTCCCCATTTACCCCCGTTGGGGTGCTGGGGGTTTCAGTATAAATAGTATCCCCACTTTCTGGAAATTTAGTGCTTTAAATTCCCACTGTCGCTGTCTTTCTCATTTGCTCTTTCTCATTCCTGCTCTGTTCTATCAATCTGCTATACTATCTTCTTCTTCTCTAGACCAGTCATCTACCTTTTTTCTTGAAAACTCTTCCGGGACAAGACTTCTTATTTGTGTATGAGGTCTGTTGGATCAGCTTGGGAATATTGGATGCTTTCTGCTAGGTGGTCACTAGGGCTTCCTATGATGTTATTATTTAGCAATGTAGGCATTTTATATGTATGTGTTTTGTTGATAATTTATAATGATGTTTGTATTCTATTTTGTTTTTGTAAACGGGGGTTCGATAAATTAGAGTACAGCCTCAGCGTCCCTTGTATGGGATGTCTTTATTGTAAAGTGACTGGCTGGTGGAGAGCTTTCAGTTTTACCACTAGGGTTGTTTCAGTAGATCTTTTATGCGGATCAGGGGTTGTCCGGTCCTGATTTGGCTCGGAAGAGTCCGCTGGACCTAAAGCAATAATCATGTAATGTAATGTAATCTCCCCATTTAGACAACTCCTCTTCGCCAATCTGACTGATGGGCCGCATGGCAAGAATTCCAAAAAAGGTTGATTTACAGTTTGATTTTCTGCACACTCTCTGTCAGTGTCACACTCTGTCACTCGCATATTTGATGCCGATGGTTTTGCAAAACCGAAACACTCCATTACCGACTTTTGGCCAGTTTCTGACCTTGGCTTTTTTTTTGGAGGCATTTTTTTGTTTGTTGACAAAATGGAATCACAAACTAGATCTACACTGTGACTGTCATTGTGTTGGCGCGTCGCATGTCAGCAATGAAAACTATGGATCGGAAAAGTTTGTATTATACTGAAAGGGGAAATAATTTCGTTTCGGTAATGGTTGTGCTAAGTTTTATTGAGTTCGCAGTTTGTATAGAACTTTTTACATGACAAATCTTCGCAAAGTTTGCCCGCCCGATCATGAAATCAATTGGTCACTTGACCAGCTGGCTGGCAAAACAATCGGTCATTTCAGATTTTTATGCGTCAATGACCGATGCCAAAAATAAACCCTGTTGTGATGCACATAGCAAGCACCCCCTACTCCTTCAGATGAGAGTATAAACTGAGGTCTAAGCTGTGCACGCATGCATTCTATTGCAAGCAGAACCTGACTTGGGTGAGCGCCAGCTACACAAATACATCCTGCAGGCACTAGCTCCCTTCTCCCCCATCCCCACGGTCACCCAGGATTGTGCTCAGTTGTTCCATCTTGTCCTACAATGGGCTGAAGACAGGGAAATCCTGTAGAAAGCTTTTCTCTCTTTTCTTTGCTGAATTCGTGAAATCGACAGCTAAGTTGCCGATTTTGTGAACTTGGCAATCGCTTGCCAAGAACTAGGATTTGGCAGGCTGTTGCCAAAATAGTGAAAAAGTTTTTCAAAGTAGACAAATTCGTGAAATATGCAACCGATTTCACAAAAACAGGTATCGATTTCATGGAATCCACGTTTTTGCCGATTTTACAATGTCGGCAACAATGTAAGATGTTGTAAAAGAATTCATACTATTTCTGACATCATCATAATTACTTGATGGATGGTATCTGTTCGTGTCTTTACAATTATCCACTTGATGTATGATTTCCTTTTTATTATGACAACTAACTGAATTATTGCTTTTCCCGAATAAATTTCCGAAACGATCAGCAAACACCACTTCCATCTTTACGACTAGCATTTGAAATAATTATCTGTTTTGTGAAAGTGGAATATATTTGGTCTTTTACTCTACTTGAAAACTAAGGGTGCACATAAAAGTCATTGCCCACAGAAAACAGCTAGTTTTGTTTTGTTTTGTTTTGTTTTGCTTTAGTTTATTATCCCTTTCTATCGGGAAACTCAGGGCCGCCTCCCCCGGGGAAGGCGTAGTTGCAGCCAGTGGCGCGCCCAAACCCTACCTACCTAACATTATTTGTGAATTTTTTACATTTTTTTTTTTTAGTTCACTTTCATGCGAAGCTACTTAACTTACGATCAAGTCTCCGGTCGGTAAGCATACATTCCCACAATTGTCGCACAGGCAACTGTGAACTCAAATCAGTCACAGTGAAAAGTAGATCAGACACCAAGTGGATATTTGTAAAGACACGAACAGATACTATCCATCACATAATTATTATGACGTCAGACATTGTATAATTGCTTTTACAACATCGTTCATTGATGCTGACTTTGTGAAATCAGCAAAAACTTCGATTTCACAAATTTGTCAACTTTGAAAAACCTTTCAACTATTTTGGCAACAGCCTGGCGCATTCACGTTCTCAGCCAATTTAATAAAATCTCAGTTGCCAAATTTAATGAACTCGGCAATTTTATGATTTCGTTACGACATATACAAATAAGACATTGTGAATCCAGAAATGGAACTCATCTTTTCCTACAATGAGCTGTTCTGTTGTTGCAGGAGTTACTTACAAGGCAGTATCAGCTCCAGCACCATGTCTATCATGGGATCCGAGGAGCTGGAGCGCTACTTCCCTGACCGAAGATGCCATGCCTTTGTCGGATCCTGGAACATGAACGAGCTCAAGGTACGAACATTTGAGAGCATAGAGAAAAAATGCATGTTATGATAGTCATTATCATCATGCGAGCCAATGGTCAAGCTTCAGGCAAAATTGTACATTGTATTCCACGGCCGTCCCTAACACGTACTGTCAGACGGTGGTCCCTTCACGCTGGCTGAACCTCTCGTAACCAGATCAGAGACATCGGCTGGCCTTGGTGTAGCCTAGCCAACTGGGACTTGCCTTAAGTAGTTTGTGGAGCTTATAATTATTTTAGCCAAGCACATTGCTGTAGCCAGACCTTAACGAACCGCCGGCGCCCTCTTTTACGATTTCTTTCAATGGAGACATGCATTCATTTTAGAGAGAGAGAGAGAGAGAGAGAGAGAGAGAGAGAGAGAGAGAGAGAGAGAGAGAGAGAGATTACACACACAACCGATACACACACAGTACACACACACACACACAAACTGAATGTAAACACACAATCAAAGGGTAAATACAGTCAAGTTTTAAAGGACTTCACAAAACAAAGCTAAAAACAAATGTGTGTTCGTGGTTTTTTTTCTATGGAGACGTGCATTCACTTGTGTGTGTGTGTGTGTGTGTGTGTGTGTGTGAGAGAGAGAGAGAGAGAGAGAGAGAGAGAGATTCAACATTTAATAACATATCAGTCATCCATATAAAGCGCAGGTAGAATGTGTATTGTGTTTTGCGATAATCTAGTGCGTGTAAAGAAAAGTCACAGGAAGTCTATACAGAAAATGAGCAATGGAACTTAACACCATGCAAATAAAATTATTGGTACTCACCAAAATACTGCAATTTACAATGAAAAAACACAAATGAGAAAGCATTGCATAGAGTATGCATGTAGGGAAAAGTCAGGTAATATTAAATGGAGTGGATTAGGAAACGAGACCTTCCAGAGAAGCCTTATTTTATGTATTACGTACACTTCGTTTCATATTACCCGACTTTCGCCTACAATAATTTACAAAACAACACACAAACACATGCACACAAAAAAGACCTGTGTTCTTTTTTCAATGGAGACATTCATTCACTTTATTGAGAGAGAGAGAGAGAGAGAGAGAGAGAGAGAGAGAGAGAGAGAGAGAGAGAGGGGGGGGGGGGGGAGGGAAGAAGAGATATGCAACATTTAATAACATATCTTAGGCATGTGCATGTACAATGTTTGTGTGTTTTTCGATATAACCTAATGCGTGTAGGAAACGTCACAGAAAAAAAGAACAATGGGAAACAAAATGCATTGCACTCACCTATAACAGGTAATCCCATGGCCACACTGACATTATGTCATTATGCTTATAGGGATATCTTGAATAAATCACCTCTATAACTGTCATTGTCACACAACATGGCACACTGATCAAGCGATTAAGTCATGATGTAAGGGTACATTGAACAATAGCCACTATTCACACTTTTCTGCTATCCTATGCACCAACGGGAATCCCCTCTATGAAAAATACTTCCGTTTTTTTTTTCTCCGCGTGTTTTAGTGAGTTATTTCCAAATATTCAAGAATAATAACATGTGTCACTGGCCACCTGTATCATACCCTCACATATTTTTATTTTTTTTGCTGCAGTTTATTATCCCTTTCTATCGCCAGTGGCGCGCCTAAACCCTACCTACCTAACATTATTTGTGAATTTTTGAAAAATATTCGGAAAAACATAACGCCCAGATGCTGGCTCGAACCCACACCTGTCAGGCGCCATTGGTTTCTGGCTTGTGGACAAGGCAAGTTAGTCCCGCCTTAGCCCACTTGGCCACAACGCTAGCCTAACATAGTCAGTTACTTCGTGTTTTGTGAAGGTTGCGACGGCGAAGCTATGGAAAACTACAAGAGTTTTCAGGTCCTGTTTCACTTTCTGTCGATGATCGACGCACCTCCGAAGTCGCCACAAATACAGGCCTCTACGATTGTTTTTTGCATTCTTTCACTGAGCATGTACTTCCTCCACCGTTTTTATACTTATCCCACTCGTTTTCTGGCTCTAACAATCGTCGTTTTCGGCAATTTGCCATATTTAAAAGTCACGCATCAAGCTTTGATAAAAGCAAAACAAGCCAAACCGGAACTTGGTTTCATATAACCTCGTTTTAATTTATAATGGCGATACCCACGAGTTTTTATGAGAGGTGCCGGAAAGTTGTGAATACACAATAAAGAAAATTAAAGCATACACGCGGTGGTAACGAATTGCGGTGCACGGTAACACATCACACAGTGAAGATCTGTACTGGATAGGGCCAGGGGGCTGGTCGGGCGGCAACAATTATGTGACTATTGC
Source organism: Oncomelania hupensis (assembly GCA_036898135.1). Classification (NCBI taxonomy): domain Eukaryota; kingdom Metazoa; phylum Mollusca; class Gastropoda; order Littorinimorpha; family Pomatiopsidae; genus Oncomelania; species Oncomelania hupensis. Next base: position 41,391,793 of record CM072527.1, read on the forward strand.
TTGCCACCATATGCCATTAGCACGCACGAGATTTTCGTTAATTCGCTGCAATTACAGAGGCCAGCAACCAAACACAAGAAGAGCTTTTATAATGTCGACCACATCACCAGAAAGTTCAAACTTTGTACTAAGTGACTTCAAATGGTGAACATTGTAAGATGGATTTAAATGTGTAATTACAACGTACACCTATACACACTCGAAAACATAAAACCAGTCCACTGCTAGTCAGCTTATAGTGCAGGACCGGATAGCTATGTGCGGTCAAATCAACTGAAATATAACACAAACCAAATCGACTTTGTGGTTCTAGTTTATGCTAACACAAAACACAGATATGAAAGTAACTAAATGCAAACGATTACCACAATACAAAGGATATTCCACATAAAACGATCACTTTTAGGGCACAAAAAGAGGATGATGAGCCATATGTTTCCACGCATACTCCTCCTGTGTAATGCAGTGCTTAGCTTATAGAGCATGGCACGTGGCTTCTGGATCTGCATGCGCTTGGCGCCAGGCTTCGCTAAAAATAGCTTGCTGCTGCTGGCAGAGAGGTCACTTTTACACAAGGCTATTTCAGCCGTGATTCATGATGATTGGGGTGCTTTTTGTTTGTTTGTATTCATGATGATTGTTTGTATTCATGATGATTGTTTGTATTCATGATGATTGTTTGTATTCATGATGATTGTATTCATGATGATTGTTTGTATTCAAAATGATTGGGGTGCTTTTGGTTTGTTTGTATTCATGATGATTGTTTGTATTCATGATGATTGTTTGTATTCATGATGATTGTTTGTATTCATGATGATTGTTTGTATTCATGATGATTGTTTGTATTCATGATGATTGTTTGTATTCATGATGACTGTTTGATTTATGTTTTTCTCTTTTTGCATTTTTTACAGTCATTGTCAGTGAGTCTGGACGACTTCATCTTGCCCGAGACTTGTGATTATGTGCAGGACATCTACGCGATCGGCACTCAGGAAAATGAGCTCAACAAGTAAGCTGGCGGAGAGTTGATGGGGGAGGGTTAATTTTATATAATTTTATTAATGAGTTTAAGGACTTACGCCTCTTTCAATACAAACGTTTCTGAAATTTCTCTTGTCTATAGTGTTAAGCCTCCTGTTAGTTCCCTAATACTTGTTCATAAAACTGCCCCATGATCTCATTACTACACTATGTGAAGACTATGATATGCTCTCTCTGTCTGTCTGTCCGTCCGTCTGTCCATCCATCCGTCTTGTCTATCCTTCTGAGTGTCTGTCTGTCTGTCTCTCTCCTCTCTCAATCCCCCCTCCCCTACACTTCCTCTCTCTCTCTCACTTGTTCTTTGTTTGGGTGAATGTGTTTTGTGTGTGTGTGTGTGTGTGTGTGTGTGTGGACTTGTTTACATGGCGCTATTTGGACAAACTAGTGAACATCTACATACCTTGTTTTGACAGCTCTTGTTGTCTTGACGTCAAACCAATGATCCATTATGGTTAGGGCTGTGTTAGGATATGGGTTAGGGTTTGAGTTCGCGTTAAAACACTTAAAAGTACTTAAAAAAGGGGGATGAAAAATGACCCATTGTCAATACAACTTATGTGGCGTTTCAGGAAAGTCATAACAACGCAGTGAAAACAAGTTTTTGTGTGTGTGTTTTGTGTGCTTCAATGACTTGGAAAAGAAAATGTGCGTGCTTTCACTTTAGGAAGGAGTGGGAGGTCCGATTACAGGAGACATTGGGACCGTCGCACGTGTTGTTTCACTCTGTGGCGTACGGCTCTCTGCATCTGGCCATCTTCATACGCCGCGACCTCATCTGGTTCTGCTCCAGTAAGTTGTCATTGGAGCTGTGGGAGAGGGGCGGGGAGTGGGAGGTTGCACGCAGAAACTGAGGTCTAGTCTCTGTGCGCATGAAGTTCCATCCTCACGGGCTTTAAAGATCCTGATGCTCATGTCCCGTAGGTTGGTGCCAAAAACGCTAATCCACCCACAGGCACAATAGGTCCGGCTCTCCCCCTCCTCCTTGTCCTGGGTGGTGCTGCTCTTGCAGCTGCTGTGCTTTCACTGAGAAAGCAGCTTGAATTTCACCCCCGTGGGTGAGCAATAATATCCACAAATCCAAATTCAAATCAATTTAGCATCGGGGTTGAAAGATGATGGAGATGATGATGACGACGATAATGATAATGATTATGTTGATGATGATGTTAATGATTATTATGATGGTGGTGATGATGATGATGATGATTGATGATGATGATAATGATGATGATTACATTACATGCTTATTGCTTTAGGTCCAGCGGACTCTTCCGAGCCAAATCAGGACCAGATGATGATGATGATGATAATGATTATGATGATGTAGTTTTGGAGAGTGCCAGTATTCCATGAGAATGCGCTGGCAGAGAAAAGAGAGTATGTATGTCAATTTGGCGACAGTTGTGACTTCTGACTTTGGGATTGCGTTTTTGCCATGTTAACAGCCCCAGAGGACGACATAGTGTCGCTGCGTGCGGTGGCGATGGTGAAAACCAAGGGTGCCATCGGTATTGGCTTTTCCATGTTTGGCACTTCTTTCCTCTTCATCAACTGCCATCTCACCTGTAAGTCAGCTCAGTGCAATCTTTGGAGTTCATTGTTGGGATGAGATGACACAGTACAGTGCAATGCAGTACAATACAATACAATACAATACAATACAATACAATACAATACAACACAATACAGTACCATACAATACAATAGGCTGATACAGTATGATACAATACAACGTTATTGTCTAAAGATTAACCACAAATTTGACTCTTGTTTGGGGTGGGAGCGGGCACGATGGTGAGGGTGGAGGGTTCTTTTGGAAAATGATACCTAAAAATGATTTGGTGAATGCTAAACACATTGTCTAGAAACATTATTATTATTATTATTATTATTATTATTATTATATCATTATTATTATTATTATTATTATTATTATTATTATTATTATTATTATTACTATGATCATTGATTGATTTATTGACTGATGATATTGATGATGATGATGATGATGATGATGTTATTGATGATGATGTTGATGATGATGATAATGATGATGATGATGATGATGATGATGATGATGATGATGATGATGATGGGTTTAAAAAAAATATTATTATTATTAATTTTGTTATTGTTGTTCTTGTTATTATTATTTATCATCTTAATCTAGACATAGCTCTAGGCACTTACATGAATGCAGAACTAATTTAACTACAAAACATTTTTTAAAAATCTCATGGACTATTAACAGTCATCTTATATATAAAAACAAAGATCTCTCTAACACACAAACACACACACACACACGCACACACCCACACACACACACACATTTTTGTGGAAACGATGTTGTGATGACTGTCGTGAAGCTCTACATACATTATTTTGACACACTTACCATCATTTTGACATTATTTTGACATTTTGCCATTTTTTGAAGCTATCCCTAACTCTAACCCAAACCCCTAACCCTTAACATAACCCTAAGCCTAACACAGCCCTAACCCTAACGGAACACTATTTTGACGTCAAAATAATGGGGCCGTCAAAAGAAAGTACTTAGAGTTTCATGTGTATGTCAGAGTAACTTCGTTTCTACCTAGCCACGCACACACACACACACACTCTCAAACACACACATACATACTCACTCACAAACACATACACACACACTCTCAAACACACACCTACATACTCACTCACAAACACATACACACACACATGCATACTATAACTTTCTACCATAAATATCGTTTGTTTAAAAATTAAAAATAAAAACACTATATTCTAGAAAATTGGTAGTCACTGGAGTTTATGAAAGAACTGAACTGGTGTGTACATAAGGAAAATTCATTAATAAGTATGTAGGTGATAGAAATTGAGGAATGAGGCAATAATTGTGCAAAGTGTACAAAATGTGTGTGACAGCTGACCGGACATCCAGCAAGAACAAGAGTCGTCTGCTAGACTACCATCGAGTCACACAGGAACTGCAGCTGCCGCACTTACCTCCAGGAAAGCAAGTTCATCCCGCCTTAAAACAGAGTAAGCCGACAAAGTTTAGTAGACATTTGGTATTCAAATTTAATTTGTGCTGTCAAAGAGTGTTACTTTTGTCTTTGACACAAGCGGTCAACTTACAGAGAATATTTATTCAGCAAAGACTTCTGACTGGCAATGTATAATAAGGTATTTAGTATTCTAATGTAATTTTGCTATCAAAAAATGTGGCTTTGCCTTTGGTTAAGCAGTCAACTTACAGAGACTGAAGAATACAGTATTAATAGTTGCAGTTGAAGTAGTAGGTCAATGTGTCCACATAACCTTTCCACCCTGGGGCACCCCTTGGGGTCATGAGCAATCTTGCCACTGTAGATTGTTCTAACCTATAAAGGGAAAAGTGAAAGCCCCAGTTGAAAACCTGTCTTTCCTTTATAGGCCTGACCGATTCACTGCGGCAACAGTACCCCCGTTGGAGTGCCAGCGGTTTCAGTATAAATAGTATCCCCACTTTCTGGAAATTTAGTGCTTTAAATTCCCACTGTCGCTGTCTTCCTCATTTGCTCTTTCCCATTCCTGCTCTGTCCTATCACTCTGCTATACTATCTTCTTCTTCGCTAGATCAATGACCTACCTTTTTTCTTGAAAACTCTTTCTGGACAAGACTCCTTGTTTGTGTATGAGGTCTGTTGGATCAGCTTGGGAGTATTGGACGCTTTCTGCTGGGTGGTCACTAGGGCTTCCTATGATGTTATTATTTAGCAATATAGGCATTTTATATGTATGTGTTTTGTTGATAATTTATAATGATTGTATTCTATTTTGTTTTTGTAACCGGGGGTTCGATTAGTTGGGGTAAAGCCTCAGCCGTCCCCTGCGTGGGATGTCTTTATTGTAAAGTGACTGGCCGGTGGAGGGCATTCAGTTTTCCCACTAGGGTTGTTTCAGCAGATCTTTTATGCGGATCGGGGGTTGTCCGGTCCTGATTTGGCTCGGAAGAGTCCGCTGGACCTAAAGCAACAATCAATCAATCAATCCACCCTTGGGCAGAGAAGCATTTGGACCCTCTCTTTTCCCTAGTCCAGCTTAATGAGGGCAGTGCCTGTCCTCTCTCCTGTGCTGCTTTACCTTGCCCGGTTCTCAACAGACCCAGGGTACCCATTCACAGCTGGCTGGACTGGGGTGTGTTGTGCGCTTTGTTTAATCTTTTTGTGTTGACTGGGGGTTGCCTTCCGACCACGACCACCCATACAATGACTAACCCCTCCCGACATTGCTTAACATGAAACATGGCAAATGTGTGCCCAGATGCTCCACTCCTGCGCCACACCAGTAGTAGTAGTAGTAGTGTTAGTAGTAGTAGTAGTAGTAGTAGTAATAGTAGAAGTAGTAGTAGAAGTAGTAGTAGTAGAAGTAGTAGTAGTAAAGGTAGCAGTAAGTAGAAAGTAGTATTAGAAGTAGTATTAGAAGTAGTAGTAGTGGAAGTAGTAGTAAATGTAGCATTAAGTAGAAAGTAGTAGTAGAAGTGGTAGTAAGTAGAAAGTAGTAGAAGTAGAAAGTAGTAGTAGTAAAAGTAGTAGTAAGTAGAAAGTAGTAGTAGAAGTATTAAGTAGAAATTAGTAGTAGTAAGTAGAAATTAGTAGTAGTAGAAGTAGTAGAAAGTAGTAGTAGTAGTAGAAGTAGTAGTAAAAGTAGCAGTAAGTAGAAAGTAGTAGGAGAAGTAGTAGTAAGTAGAAAGTAGTAGAAAGTAGTAGTAGTAAAAGTAGTAGTAAGTAGAAAGTAGTAGTAGAAGTATTAAGTAGAAATTAGTAGTAGTAAGTAGAAATTAGTAGTAGTAGAAGTAGTAGTAGTAGTAGTAGTAGTAGAAGTAGTAGTAAAAGTAGCAGTAAGTAGAAAGTAGTAGGAGAAGTAGTAGTAAGTAGAAAGTAGTAGAAGTAGTAGTAGTAAAAGTAGTAGTAAGTAGAAAGTAGTAGTAGAAGTAGTAGAAAGTAGTAGTAGTAGAAGTAGTAGTAAGTAGAAAGTAGTAGTAGTAATAGTAGTAGTAGTAAGTAGAAAGTAGTAGTAGTAGTAGAAGTAGTAGTAAGTAGAAAGTAGTAGTAGTAGAAACAAAAGCAGTCTGTCAGGCCTTGTTATGAATTTCCTTTCATTGTAACATGTTATGTGCTGCATGGTGGGGATTCCATCGGTGCATGGTGTGGTGAGTTTGAGGCGGTTGCTGACGTGGGGGTATGGGAAGAGTCAGAAAAGATTAAAAAAAAACAGAAGAAAAGGGTTGATGAAGGAAGGGTCTCAAGGTAGACAGGATTAGCGAGAGGTAACAAGTGTTTGTTTTTTTTGTTTCCCTTTGCAGTTGATGTGACAGCACGGTTTGACAGCGTGTTTTGGTGCGGAGATCTGAACTTTCGTCTGGAGCGACGTAGAGCAGCGGTGGAGGGCAGAGTGTTGGAGTACAATGACTCCGACGCCATCCCACATTTTGAAGAACTTCTTAGTGCCGACCAGCTCTCCAAGTGCATCACAGAGGGTGCGTCTAATTTTTATCAGGAAAAAAAAAGTAATACAAATACCAGAGTTTATGACCACTTGGCCACTCTCCTCCATCCTTCCCTCTCTCCCTTGTCTTTTATATTTGACTTGTAAAAATACATTTTAACATGTGTTTTCATGTTTGTTCATGTGTCTTCTACGTAATTCATTAGTTAGTGTCTTGTTTTCTCTGATTTAATTTTGTATGAATGCGTGTGAACTTAGATTTGAATTGATCGGTGATTAGGGAATAAAAAGCACTATTATAAATACCCTTCTTCTTCTTCTTCTGATTATTATTATTAGTATTATTATTATTATTATTATTATTATTATTATTATTATTATTATTATTATTATAATATAGCGCACATAGTTTATGGTACATGACGATTCATGGCTAACTTATAGCTGTACTTACTTATATTTATTGCTTTAGGTACAGCAACACACTGCTCGCTGTTTGCCGGTGGAAATGGTGTTCACTTCATGATAAAATGTATTTATTTTAAGCAGTATAAAACGCTAACCTGTCAATGGGTTGACATTGTGTTTACGAACATATTTACAGTCCTGAAAGTGAATTGACAAGGAACCTGTTGAAATCGTGTTCACTTTATGTAACAAAAATTTGTGCAGGTCTTTTCAACTGTGATTGAATGGCCAAAAACTGAGGATATATTAGCGTGGTGAACTGTTAACATTCATCTGTATTTTGCTTTTAAACTTGAATTGAAATTGGATTTCTGGTATTATTTGTGTACACAATATTTGTTTTTTTTGTCGTTGCAATTTTCATACTACCAAAATAACTTTTGCTGGCTTAAAATATTTTTTAAATTTCAACAAGCATAGAGGCATGTGCTGGTGGTTTGCAGGCAAAATCTTTGAAGGTTTCCAGGAGGGACGAATCAACTTTCAGCCCACGTTCAAGTTTGACATCAACTCTGAGAAGTATGACTCGTCCTCCAAAATGAGGATACCTTCCTACACCGTGAGTTACAGCATGTGTTACCCATAGGATAATGATCACTCGTTCAACACTGGTCCAGTTCTCCAAGTGTGAGTGAAGCTTTAAGGTGGAGGACCATAAGCTTTCTACGGTCCACTTACCCTCTCTGGCAGCCCAATGGTTCATTCAAACCATCCCTCATCCCCCTTTTCAATAAAGTGCATCTGAAGTAAAGATCAAATTATTGCGCAAAAGCTTATAAAATGTCAAAATTAATATTTTGCTTGATATATTCCTACTTTTTGCATGTGTTTATGTGTGTGTGTGTGTGTAAAAGTTGCTAACATTTAACTTAAAACTTTGTGTCGAACCAGTCGAAAGGTTGTTTGCTACAGGCCTTCTGTGACTTCTCGGCCTTAGAATACAAGCAGACGCTATAATTTTGTGTGGCAGTTCATGTTGTATGTGTGGGTGTGTGTGTTTGTGTGTGGGTGTGCGTGTGTGTGTATGTGTTGGCATTTTCAGGACAGAGTACTGTTCCGGTCGAGGAAGAAAAACCAGATAGCGTGTTTACATTACGATGCGGTGATGAACATCAAGGTGTCGGACCACAGAGCGGTCTACGCCAGGTTCGAAGTCACGCTCAGACCCGGAAGAGACAAGTGGGGGTTTAGCGCTTTTATTTCATTGCTATGTGGTTTCTGTTTTATTTACTTCATTTCTATTTGTTTATTTTTATTTTTTTTAAATTTATTTATTTATTTATTTATTTGTTTGTTCTTGATTTTTGTCAGTTTAAACCCTTTATTTTGGCTCACATGCATAGCAATGCGAGTCTATGTTCTCACACCCACCCACCCCCCAAAAAAACAAACAAAATGTTCTGTATATTTTTGCAAATCTGTCCAAGATGAGTCCTAAATAGTCCAAAAATGATATCGAAAAAAAAAGGTAAATCACTTTTTCTGTCTGTCTGCCGTCCTCAGTCTGTCTTTGCAAAAACTTTAAAGTGGCCAAGTACTCAAAGACTATTTAAACTGTCACAACCAAACTTGGTAAGATTATGTATACCCATGAGACCTCAATAATGATCAGTGAATGAATTACTTCACTTCAAGGTCAAGGTCACATACACATCAAATGTTGGTCAAAAAATGAAAAATATTTTTTTTAAAAATTGTTTTTCTGAAGTTATTAATATTGTACTTATGATCCTTTGATGTGTGATAGATATCAATGAGACACACATGCAATTCAAATTTGGTCAACCTCACTCCAAGGTCATGGTCACTGGAGCTGTCCAAAGTTGATTTGTATAGATAGGTACTTTGAAGTGACCTTGACCCTAAACTTTGTGAGTTATCAAGTCCAAACTTGTTGTATTTAGAGATGATGTATATATTGATCTTTCATATTTTTTCCAAATGTGTGTTGATCTTGAAGGTCAAGGTCATTTTAATCCTTGCAAGAACATACAAAAAATAGGTCAACGTACAGTGGAGTGGCTGTTTATTTAACCCATAGTATGCAACAACATTGGGTCATCAGAAATGCATGAGAGATTACGTGAGTATCAATGTCAAGTTCATGGAAGGTCAAGGTCATCCAAAGATCACTGTTTTTTGTGTGTGTTTTTTTGTGTAAAACAATGTTTGTTGTACTTTAACATGGAAAACCAAATCAGAACACACACACACCTAAACACACACTCACACACACACACACACACACACAACGACTATGACTGTTTTAAATATTTTATGAAGAAAAGTTCAGAATCAAGACTTAAGATAGACACTGTTGAAAATGTGTGTTTTCAGTCCAGAGTGAAAGGAAAGAGATGATTCAACACTGCGCAGAGTAAAAGAAAGATAATTCCAACATGTAGTTCTTCCAAGTCTTATAACATAGTCACTATTCCTAAAAATTGGGATTAATGTATACTTGTTTTCTATTTATGTATTATTTTAAATAAAACAGAAATGTAAAGACATGATGTGTCAAAATAATTGTGTTTATTATTGTAATAAATTTATTGATTTACTTTGCAGTATTGCCATGTGCGCTGGCTTGTTTGATCGAGACGTGTACATTGAAGGTACGTTTCAACAGTGTTATTATAAATGTCTGATTTGTGAAGAGCTGAACATTGAATCAAGACTGAAATAAATCTAGGCTAGTCAAAATATATGTTTATGGTTGTAATAGAAGAAGACCTTGTCCTATTGTGGAAAAGTCATTTACGACCATGCAAAACAAAAATGATAAGAAGGAAAATGATGATAATCTTTGTAATACTAGTGCTTTGAATAATAACATTTTAAAAACTTACTATTAAAATAACATAGAGAAATGAAAAGAGGATTGCTGATTCTTGAAGTAATGACCAGAGATGAAAGAACTAAAGAAGGACGCACAAAATTGACAGGGAAGCATTTGAAAACTTTTTATATGCTTGGATTTTTCTGTGAGCTTTGATTTCACTTCGTTATGCAAGCGCCTGGGAATATATGAGAGAGCAAGGGAGTCTATTTTTATGGAAACATTAGTACATTTTGATTTATTTGCTTGATAAATTCATGGCTAATTGTGACGGTGGGTCTATTGTTACTGGGCTCTGCACAATGGAATGCTATTACCCACTCATCTTTGAATTCACTTTGAATAGTTCGTTCCTTGATGGGTCTATGCTGCTACTGTTCTCGATATTTGTTACTGTCTCATCATTGGCTATGAGTTCTTTCTGCCCTATTATTCGTTTTTCTGGACGAGTAGACTATTGCAGATCAGTGTTTGTGCGCGCTTTTGGAGGACTTAACTTTATCATCGATGTGCGGTGTTGTTGTCTCTTCTTCTTGGTAGTTGACTACTGAGCTAGTGGAGCCCAATGCTCTCGCTGCTCAAGGTTGCAGGCCACGTGTCAGGGTTGCCTCTCTGTGGGATTTCTTCCCTGCCGTGGACCAAGATGCCTGCTTGTCTGCAAAATATAAGACGAATTTCTGCAACGCCTTGTTTACAAAGGTTGTGCAGAGCATCTCTCTGTTGGCAGAAACAGCCCTCAGTGAGATCACATCCACTTAAACAAATAAGGGACGACCAATTCTTCTAAGTCCGTGGTCCACTGGAATCTCCAACATAATTCCTGTACCTATACATACATCGTGGCTAAACTAAACACATGGAGAAATAATTAACAACATACACATTCTCCGGTACAGCCACTGGTCTGCAATAATACACATAGGAGAAACAACAGTTGGACAGTAGGGGCTACCTCATGATGTCGAAGCCAGTCGCGTGTCAGCCATGTGGTCATGCAAAGTTTTACAACCATTTACAATGATAAAACATGGCAAGACTTCACAAACATAATCCAACAATAATATTAATAAATCGCGATGAAACAAAAGATTGATCATTTACCTTCTTGACAATGTCAGGCTGTGGCTATACTGCGATGAATGAATTTCACCCGTCATCTGCTTAGTCTTTCTGAGAGAGATTTTTCCGAGCGTAGCTCCTTCTCGCGTGAGGTTCAGACACAGAATGACTACCTAGCCTAGCGGTCAGCCAACACCTGCAAAAATCTGGGTCTGATACCTGTGGCGCACTCTAGCGGGGGTGGCTATATGTCAGCAGGATGAGGTCACTGCCTACCTATGCTTAGCACACAACTGACTTGTGTCGTCTTCTAGGCAGCTACTTTAATTTACAAAGGCTACAGCAGGCTGAACTATTGAAGGCGTGAAGCCGGAGTGCTGGGTCTAACTAGCCGTAGTGCTGGGTCTAACTAGCCTCTCGTGACACTAATCGTGTGTTTGCTTGATAAATTCATGGCTAATTCTGTGCTTACTTGATAAATTCATGGCTAATTCTGTGCTTACTTGATAAATTCATGGCTAATTTTGTGTTTGCTTGAATAGACGTTCATTTGAATCACATGAATGTTCTTCTGTTTAGCCAACAAGCGGCGCGCGCAGACCGAAGTCGCCAAAGGTTCCAAGAACAGTGGTGTGTGCTCTGTCCAGTGACAGCGACAGCTGCGTCATGACCCCAGCCGCTGCTGTCATTGTCACACCATTGTCATGACATCATTCACTGAAGCCACATCTTGCCAAATGAGTCGTATCCCATTCAGCTCTTTCCTATGATGTTGAAGCTTTGAAGTTGCCTTTATTTATTTATTTGCATTATTGATTTTCCATTGTTGTTGCTTTTTTTTAAGATAATTTAATCTGATTTATTTATTTATTAATTTATATTAGGTTTTGTAAATGTGTTTCGTAATAATAATAATGAAACATTTGTAATGCACAAGCATCTCACAAGATAGAGTGATTTGAGGCGGGAATGGTTTCATTAGATTAATCAATTAGTTAATTGATTTATTTATTACTGATTGCAGGTTGTTTCGTTGTGGTATTCATTTGTTCATTCCTTTAATTCATGATGTCATTACTTTATGTAAAGAAGACATTTTTGTACTTCCCCCGCTGACGTATACTTGCTGCCAAAACAGCAGAAAATTTTGCAGAGAAGTTTGAGCTTGGAATGATGTGGTACCCCTGCCAGATGTCTTCGCAGAGGGATTGTGGAATTGCAAAATTGCAATTCATGGGCATTATGGGAAGAAAACCCTGGATAGCGAAAGATTTTAAGAGTAGCATCACTCCAATCGCCACTCAAAAATTCCTGATGAATTATTATTTCTATGTTTAATTTACGTCATTGTTTTATTTATTTACTGGTAGCTGGCTGGTTTTGTTTATTTATAGATATAGTTATTGATATATTAAGTCTTTTTTTAAAAATATTTTATGCAGTTTTTGTCAGGAAAAGAAATAATCATTGTTATTTTTTAATATATTTGGTTGTCTTTAAGATTTTTATAGCATTGAATGCAATTTAATTCAAGGACATTTTTCTTTTGATTGAACTCTCTCTATATATAGCAATAAATAATATACATTTATTGGTTTAATAATACCAGTCTTTAGTGGTTTGGACACACACTGCAGTTAAGGATAATTTCCAGTCTGTTTATATTCAAATTATACTGCTTTTATTCAAATATGGTTTATTTTCGAGTTCTGTTTAACCCCAGTTGTTCTGTGCATTGGTTAAAAGGGTTGGACATTTCATAAAGATGGAATATGTTCATATCAAGCCTAGGCAGCAAGCTGCAGTCAATAGGCATTATCCCTAAATAAACCGAAAGTAGGTTGCTTCCCCTGAAATGCGGTACACAATACATGTTGACAGCTAGTTAGGAAGTACTCCTAAATAAACCGAAAGTAGGTTGCTTCCCCTGAAATGCGGTACAAAATACATGTTGACAGCTATTTAGGAAGTACTCCTATTATTATCAGATTTCCATTGGTGCTTTGGACTACTTGGAGAATAAAAACACCTTATAGATAAATGGTTATTTAATATTATTGGGCAAAATGAGAATCGGCAATGACTTCAGCTTGCATTCGCTAGCTTAGAGGTGAAAAACGTGCGATAGATAAACTGTTACAATATTATCGGGTGCGTATAAAAGTCTGCAAAGACTTTTGCTTGCATTCAGCATAAGATAGAATTAGGCTTAAAGCTGAGTTTGTACATTGACACACTGGGCAGCTGACATCAACCAGACTTTCAGTATAAAAAGCAAGAACTATAATATTCCTGGGTAAAATGAGAATGTGCAAAACCTTACCCTGCATATAGAATAGAATTATGCCTGAAGCTAAGTGTACAGCGCAAGAGCTGCTCAAAGTGCTAGCTGATAACAGGATTTAAACTCAAGCCTGGCTTTTCACAGCGTTGGAGTGAGCTTCAGCCTAACCCTTCATGATCTCATTTTGATAACAGCCGATGCTATTCATGTTTCGCCATTTCAATGTCTGTTGTACAAATCTCATTCTGTAAATTCTAGCGCAGCTAATTTGTGTGTCACGCTGATTTATTCACCCATGATGGACGCAGAACACAGGCATATTGGTTTAATGAAACCAGATCATCTAAATGATGTGGGTTTATTGTTTTAATTGTTGTTGTTGTTATTGTTGTGATTGTTGTAATTGTTGTTGCTATTGTTGTGATTGTTGTTATTGTTGTTGTTGCGGTTGGTATATTTGTGGGAGATTTCAAGCTCTTAAGAAGTACATGGAGCAGGCTAATTTCAAGGTTGCTTCTTCTCTTTTGGGGAATGAGAGTAGAAATTGAAGACTGGTCAGCGCACAGGAGCATTCAATGGCACGGACTTTAAAGATTCGCACTCTTCCACACCCCAGAACGCTTTGTGCCTGATTCTTTCTCTTCCTAGGTGGCAATCCTCTGTGGCTGCTGTGCTTTTGCCGAGAAGGCAGCCTCAGTTTCACCTGCCTTATTAACTCCAAAATGATTAAATCATTGTTAAAAGGCACTTATTTTCAAATCTCCAGCATCAGCATTTTACTCTCGTTGGACCCGATTGATAGATGTTTCCAGTTTCTGTGATACGTACTTGAGCTGAACAGTGGGTTTGCCGTGTTTTTAGCATGGTCTTGTTAGTTATATAAATGTATACTTTTGTGTGAGGGCCCAACATCAAAGCTGGTTGACTGGGATTTTATATATCCTGTGAACATGTATGCTGTTGTGTGTTGGCCCACGTTAAAGGGGATTGATTGGGATTCTATATATATATAGATATAGACATCATGAACATCCCAAACGTTGATGCACAGGATGGGGGATTTCAAATAAATTTGTATGACATTGTGTGATAGTAAAGTTTTCTGTGATGGCTGCAGTTTGACATGAAATGAATACTACATGTTATTTGTTATTTATTGATATACTTTGTGTCTGAGGTGAAGGTGCTATTACAACATTGTGATGAATTTATCAAGTCATTAGTCATTCTTTTCTACTGTAATATTTTGCACATTTATTGATGTATTCATCCATCCTTTGATTGGTTTTTTCCTTCCTTCTGCGTACACTTCTTCTCTTTTTCTTTTTTTTTTAATCCACCAACCTGGTGCACCACATTCTGATTCAGTGTGTCTAGTTCAGATAGACACATCCAACAATAAAGCATGAAGGTATGTGGTGTTTATGTTCTTGGCCTGTGTATTTGGGCTAAATGTAATTCTAAAAAACCGACCATATGATTTTGTTTCTTTACCTCGCCAAATACATTTCAAAAAAATTTTTTTTTAAATTTAAATGAATCTTCTGAATTTTATTTGTTTTAAGTTTTATTTCTTCATTTTGTTAGCTTTTTGCTTTATTAAGTTATTCCATATGTTCTGTGTTCTGATTGTTCAAAGAATCGTTTATTTTGTACTAAATGTGATGTTGGAGAATTATGTGCTGACCTAATAATTTCTAATGGCAGTATTAATTTAGTTTGTGAGTTATTTGTGTGGGGGTGTGTGTTATTTTTCTATTCATATTGACTTTTTTTTGGTCATGGGATGGTGGGTTATTTAGATGAATTGTTATTGGCCTAGCATTTGGAACGTAACAGCAAAGGTCTTGTATTTAGAAGCAGAGATCTTGTATTTAGGAGCAAAGATTATTTACAAGCAAAGACCTTGTATTTAGAAGCAGAGATCTTGTATTTAGGAGCAAAGATTATTTACAAGCAAAGACCTTGTATTTAGAAGCAAGGACCTTGTATTGGAATGTATATTAAACAGTCTTTGATTTTTTTAATAGTGGTTTGTGTTTGTTTGAATAATATTTACTTCTTTTTTTTGTTTGTTTGTGTAGCTTTAGTTATTTGTTTTTTAATTGTTATCCAGTTTAAGAGGACGTATAATAATTATTTACTTTTGAAAAGCCTTCATTTATCCGTCATTTATTTATCTATTGTAGGAATGTATTAGGATTTTTATACATGTGTGTATTTTTTTTTAAGTGCGTATGTTGTTTTCAAAACCATTGTGAACATTAAAATATTGTTCTTTTTTTTTCTTTAAAATTAGTCATTAGCTGCGCACTCTTGTCATCTCCATCTTCCTATATGCTTGCGAAGCATGGACCCTCACAGCAGATCTCCAACGAAGAATACAAAGCATGGAGATGAGGTGCTACAGAAGACTTCTGGGCATTTCCTATACCCAACACATCACCAACGACGAAGTCCGACAGACCATCACACAAGCCATTGGACAACACGATGACCTGCTAACAGTGGTGAAGAAACGGAAACTCCGATGGTATGGCCACGTCACCAGATCATCAGGCTTTGCAAAGACTATTCTGCAAGGCACAGTGCAAGGAGGTAGAAGAAGAGGGAGACCGAAAAAGAGGTGGGAGGACAACATTCGAGAATGGACTGGTTTGACACTGAGCGAAGCCATCAGGGCTGCTGAGGACAGAGAAAGATGGAGTATGCTGGTTAAACGATCATCTGTGGTGCCCCTACGACCTTCGGGTTACGGGACAGGATAGGATAGGATAGGATAGGAAAATTAGTCATTAAACTAGTATTCTTCAACTTGGAGAAATGTAGTTTTATCTAGATTTAAACACTGCCCGATGTTAACATTATTTTTTGCATTATTTGTTATTATATTATTTACCAATAAAATTTGGTCAGAAGGTTATATACATACATGCATGGTTATACGTCTTAGATTAAAAACAATGAAAACTGTATATTATATTTTTTGACTCGCATGCATAGCAATGTGAGTTTATGTACTCAACCTCACCTCTTCCCCCCCCACCCACCCCCCACACACACACCTCCAAAATAAAAAAAATCAAGATTTTTGCAAATCTGTGTGAGATGAATCCTAAATAGACCATACATGAATTTTTGTTTTAATTTTATTTGTCCTTGGGTATGTCTGTCTGTGCCAAATTTGCAAGTGGATTAATATTTCAGAACCTATTTCTACTATCACAACCAAACTTGGTAAGATGATGTGTGCCCATGAGACTTGATAAATGATCAGTGAATGAATGACTTCAAGGTCAAGATCACAGGGTCAACAAATGTTAGTCAAAAAATGAACCTTTTAACAAAATTTCATTTTTTTTCTTGGTTATTAATATTGATTCTTTGATGCATGATAAATATAATTGAGACATACACTCTATACAAATTTGGTCAACTTCAAGGTCAAGGGTACTTTGAAGTGACCTTGACCCTAAACAATTAGATTATCAATGTTTGTAGGGTATAGCGGACTGCCGAGAGCCGTATCAGGACCACACTCTAAACTATGAGAAATATAAAGTCCAAACTTGTTGTATTTAGAGATGATAGATTGACTTTTCATATATTTCCGTTAATCTTGAAGGCCGAGGTAATTTTAGACCTTGGAAAAACATTTGAAAAATATGTCATCATACAGTGGAATGGCTGTTTATTTAAATTAACCCCTATGTTATGCAACAACATTGGGTTATTTGATAAGACATGCATGAGAAGTCACATGAAGGTGAAGGTCTTTCCAAGGTCATAGGTTTTTGGCATAATACAACTTTTGCTGTAGTTTATTAGATAGCACATAAGTGTTTTTTGAGTCAGAGGTCAAGAGCGTATTACTTTCCATTTTAATGTCACCATTTAATTCTTTTTTTTCTGGGCACTCATTTTCATCCCCCAGTGTGGGTGCCTTTTTTTTATTTTTTATTTTTTTTGTTTTTATAAATAGTATCCCCACTTTCTGAAAATGTAATGCTTTAAATTCCAACTGTTGCTGTCTTTCTTCTTTCTCATTCCTACTCTTTTATATCAATCTACTACATGTATCTTCTTCGATAGACCAGTCACCTACCTTTTTTCTTGAAAACTCTCCCACAACTCCTCGTTTGCGTATGGGATCTGTTGGGTCAGCTTGGATATATTGGATGCTTTGTACCAATTGGTCACTAGGGTTTTCTGTGGTATTATTATTTAGCAATGTAGGCATTTTATATGTATGTGTTTTGTTAATATTTTATGTTTATATTCTATTTTGTTTTTGTAAATGGGGGTTCGATAAATTAGAGTAAAGACTCAGCGTCCTCTGCATGGGATGCCTTTATTGTTAAGTGCCGGCTGGTGGAATGCCTTCCGTGGTACTGTTTGAGTTGTAAATGTAATTGTAGATTAAAGTCACACAATACCGAAGCGTATACGCGACTACTGGTTACATTATTCTGACACCAACGAACCAGTTGATGGTAGGGGGAAAATAAGATGGTCACACGTTGGCCAATCCGGGATTCGAACCAGATACCTTTCGGTTACTAGTAAGACGCATTGTTGTTTGAGTTGTTTCAGCAGATCTTTTATATGGATCAGCGGTGAGTCCTCTTTCAACCAAGTTGTGGTCCTGATTTTATGGTCTGGATTTTCTGGTCCTGATTCGGCTTTTTGCAATCCGCTGGACCCTATAAACAATCATTTTCATGATAAGTATTGCAAGTTCCATAAGGAGCAGGTTAGTCATATGGGGGCTTTGCTCTATATTTGTATTTTATTAACTCCACAAAAAATATAAAGACAGACTTGCAGCTATTAGTACTGTATTAGTAGCTCAACACGCAAAATCTCTATTGCTTACTGCTTGGAAAGAATACTGTTGCAACTCATTTTGAATGACACACGAATTAAACATTTCTCCTGAAGAGGGTATAAACCAAGGTCTAGTCTGTGCATGCATGCATTCCATCGCATGGACTTTAAAGATCCTGACGCTCATGTCCTAGATGGGCGAGTGCTGGCTACACAGACACACCCAGCATGCTTTAGGTCCCTTTTCCTCATTCCAGGTCGCCCACGGTTGTGCTCAGTTTTCTGAGAGTCGGACTATGCGCCCAAAGGTTGCAGGTGGGTGCCTCAGAGCTGCTTGAGTTAGATACTATCAACCAGCGCCTTCAGCAGCTTCTGAGCTACAAAAGCGCTATAAAAATCCGATTTTTTTTAACAAATTGGCTTTTACATTTACAATGAATTTTATGTCTTATTTGTCTTAGTTGGTTACACCTATTATTTATTTCTCTCTTTATTTATTAATTGCCTCTATTATTTTTTTTTATCAAATTTTTTTTGTTTAATACACCAAAAGATACTCATTGCAAATGTTCAACATTTCCACTACGAATGTGAAATATATATTGTTAATAAATGTGCATTGAAATGCATACAAAATAAGATATATTAATTTTAAAAAATAGATCTTGACTATTAATTTTAACAAGTGTAATCTTGCTCGTTCACTAAAATTGTGATATTTGATGCGCAACTCGTCTAGTTTCAAACGCAGACATTTTTTTTTTAATGGCTACCTTTCATCACTTAAATAGTTGCTGGTATGTCATTATAATTGGATGTTGGATCCGGTTCTAGATTAGTACGTTGCCAACATCCATAACCAGGCATGAAAATGTAATTTTGAAATAAACAAAAAATACAATTTCAACATTTTTCTCCATCAGCCCATTTGTGTGTGCGAGGACATGCTTTTTCTGTGTCGGTGTGTGTTGTGCTTGAGCACTCTCTCTCAATCTCTTATCAAAAACTCAGACAGTGAAAAGATTTTGTGGCATAAAGTTTTGGACAGGACATGGTTGGTTTTATTATCAGATATTTCACACACACCCACACACAATACACAAACCATCAACATTAGATAATGTTATAATAAATATTTCTTTCTTCCTCAAGAGATGTTCTTACAAAAGACAAAATTATAAAATACACAAACAAGACTCTCTTTTAAACAATTTTAGCTCACACAGCAAGACAACCAGTTCCATCATTTTGCATTACAATAAATATTTATCCTTCGTCAGAGATATACTGATAAGGACTTTACACAATCCATCAATGCATTACAAAATACAATTTTGAACAATCATAATACGAAAATGGCAAACTAACAACAAAATCAATTTTGTGATTAAAATTTCATAATTGAAGAGATATTTTGACAGCTGACAATCATGAAATCTACAAATTAGACTAAGATTTGGAATTTTTAACATAAAAATGGCAGTCTAGCAATGCAATAAGTTTATGTTAGATAGCAAAAATGGATATTCTAACAAAACAAAACAACCAAAAATGACTGCAATTTAAACAGATCTAACATTTAGTTCCTGTAATATCAATATGGCAATAGAATGGAAACAGAACTTCATTTCTCTACTGTTGATTAGTCAGAATTTTTAAAAAATGAAGTAGATTTCGATCATTATGATTTCATTTATCTGCACAGAAAACACAACACACATTCTAACTGCTTTTTTCTCTCTCTCTCTTTCTCTGTCTCTCTCGCTCACTCACACACACAACGCTCATACTGCACAGCCGAGATCGGCCGAGGCTTACGCTCCCCTCTTCCCCCAATCTCTTCTGCTGGTCATAAAGTCTACCCATTAACGCCGAGGAGGCGAAATGTAGTTGCACCATGAAGCCTCACCTTCTTTTTCAATTGGGGATGGGGGAAAGCAATGACATAACACTTCAAGAGAACCTGCAATCTGTAACCAGAAGCAGAGATTGGAGGATGGGTGACGTAAGCCTCTGCCAGTTCAGCTACGCAGTACGACACACATAAATACTCAAAACACATACACACACACAGTTGTAAAACAATTCAATACAAACACATTCTAATACACAAAATAACAGAAAAACATGTGTATACATGAAACAATAAATTGCACTAAAGCATACCAACCAAAAAAAAAATGTATTAAGATAAATACTGCATCAACATACCAACAAACAAATAATGTATTGAAATAAATACTGCATGGCATGTCCCTTTCCAGTGACAAAAAATAGTCAGTACACATACATGCATTTTGATTTTACAAATTTTCTTCATTTATTTACAATAAAAATTTGTTAAAATAATGAAATAAATATTTCAAAATGCAAGGCAGGTGATGATAATAATAATAATGACAGAAAGCAAGATTTTTCTAAAGGTGGTGTAAGACTTTTGTTGTAAACTTTTAAAATGTACGGAGGAGGCGTTATTAATGTCTTTCAACTCGTGTCCAGCTTCATAAGGATGTCCAAACTCTTCTTCCTCATGCCTGTACCTTCCATAGTTTTAAAGAAAGTTGGGGAAAAGGCCTTTCCAAAGCTGGGCGAACTGGAGGTTTTCAATCTATTCCGTTTTATTTTTCTGCTTAAATATTAAATGATGGTCCAATTCAAATGCTAGCCCGTGCCATCAAAACAGTAACTGGGATCACTGTTGCTTAAATTCTCGGAAGAAAAAAACAACATAAACTTAAGCTACTATGCCAACGAATATGGATAAAATGATGAGGGTAGTGATGATGAGGATGAGGAGGCGCCATCAACTACCATTTACCACTGAGGTATGCGCGTTATATAAATCCTTATAAGTTATGTTATTACAATGATGATGATAGTGATAATGGTGATAGTGATGATAATAATGGTGGTGAAGATGAGCACATATATTATAGGATAATAATGACGAAGATAATGGTAGCAATGATAATGCACTGTACAACACATGTCACATCTTTCACTGACCAAATAAGGTTCATAGAAAAGGTTCGTAGGTTCAAACCCACCCAAACAACTACCAATTAATACTAATTCTCGCACACTCTGGCATAGGCACATTAGCCCTCATTCCCACTCCCCCCCTTCCTCCCCTCCCCTTCATCCTCACTCCCTCCGCATATTCACACAGGCAACCACACAATCACGATTACCCAACCTCCGTGTGCATCACTAACCTGCTGAACAGTATAATGTATTTATTCCACGCAAACATGCAAAAAGTACACATAATTATCATCAAACATATTATTTATATGTTACAAAGAACCAACATGTATCTTACATTTTCTACACAAACACAGCCACATTCATGCACCCACACTATCCAAAATTATATTACTTATCTAAATTACAAAGACCAAAACTTTATTCATAACACAAACACTCACATCTCATGCACACATACACAATCAAACATTACATTATTTATAATTAAATATTACAAATATCAACATTTATTTTATATATTTATATTTATATATAATATATATATTATAGAGAAACACACACACAATGTTCTACACTAGCACTTCTCATGTATGCACACACAAAACCAACAGAAAATATCTTTTAACTCCCTCTTCCCCTTCACTCCTCCATTGATCTAATAATCAAGATTCATTTACTCATCTAATGAACAAGAGAGAGAAACCAGCAAAGCAATACCCTATTTTAAAATACTACAAGGCGAAAAATATACTACCCTCCAGGTTAAGAAAGATCCAGTTTCATTCATGTACAAGGTGCTGCATATCAGAAGACATACAAGACAATTAAGAAGACTTATGAATCTTGACTTTATGCAGACAGATTGTTAGCCCCACATCAGGAGCAACATATAATAAGACGTGTGGATCAAGTCGAGGAAAAGCACATCCCCTTATGGCAATGTATTTAGAAACTGCCCTGTGTAAATACATAAATTGCACAGGCTCTCAAGTCTCTTCTTTTGTCTTTGTAACTTCATACTCTCTCTTCTTCTATCACTGTACCAGGCTAGAGTATGAGTATTGTAGCGAGGCCTACGAGTAAGTCAGAGCTCTGGGTCTGTGTGCATAGCGGGTCCATCATTAGAGAGCAAAAGAGTACATTTCCTTCTCCATCATTAGACAGCAAAAGAGTACATTTCCTTCTCCATCATTAGAGAGAAAAAGAGCATCTTCCCCTTCATCATAGAAAATTATATATGTTCCTTGATCTACAATTACAAAACAGTATGTTAGCAGTTTTTTATTCTATATAGCCTCCAAAATTAAAGCACGGGAATGGGGTTTCAAAAATAAGAAAAAAAAAAGTTTTAACAAAAAGCTCTGCTCAGATCTAAGTCTCACGAAATTGTCAGCTATTTCAAACATGAAAACCCTTTCTTGTGCACGCACACAAACACATTTAACACAAGCACACACACATGTGACAAGCACAAACACAAACACACATATGACACAAAATGTACAGACACGCAAATGCACACACAAACCCTTTTAATGAACAATAATCAAACTACATGAGAAAATTAGCACACAAAAAAAGACCATTCATTTTCAAATAGCAAAATCTCAATTAACAAGCTCTATGCAAGAAATAGTTTTAAACTTAGGAAGTTATTTATATATCCATCATAAATGGGTTTTTATATCATTACTCAATACAATAGACAATCCAACAGTTGACTGATCCTTGACTTCAATGATACACCACTATTTCAACCACACTAGCACCGAGTCTTAGTTTTTGAACGATTAAAAAGTAATCCATGCCAAAAATTACACTTTCAAATTCGTCACCATTTTTGTGGCATTCATCAACAAATAAATGAAAACCTCTATAGTGATAAGGTGCGAAAAGGTAACCAGTACCTTTGAAGAGATCCTACAGTGGCCATAACCTTTTGATCATAGCAAAAAGAGGGGCAGTGTTTGGAACTCCTCTTTTCACAGAGCCAGCATGCACTACGAACACTCACAAACCAAATGTTGGTTCAAACAAACGACTAACTTTAACCATCATTAAACATTTTTATTTAGACGTGAAAATATACTCAACACAGCTGCATGGATTTGAGTTAACCAAAAGTCTAGGTCCTCAGTGTGACTCGAGGGGATCCTCCTTAGCAGTGCAGCATTCTAGCGTTTTGCGGCCACTAACAATGAAAACTTGCATTCATGGAAGCAAAAGGATGCGTGTCAAAATTTACTTGCTAGAATGACAATAGGAATAAATCACCTCTCAATCTTCTTGTATGTATATGAAATGTGGCAGCGAGTGCCACCCTTCTGCTTAATTCCTACTTCAAATTTCCTTGTGTGAATGGCAATAGGAATAAATCACCTTGCATCTACTTGTATGTATATACAATTTTGCAATCAGTACAACCCCTCTGTTCAATTTCCTAGTGCGAATGTCAATATCAATAAATGTCCTGGCATCTCCTGGTATGTACATGACACTTTGTAACAAGTGAAACCCCTCTGCTTCATTCCTATGTCAGTCACATTTCCTTGCGTGAATGACAATATTAATCAATCAGCTCGCAATTTTCTTGCATGTCTATGAAATACTGCAAAAAGAGCAACACCTCTGCTGCTCAATTTCTTGGAAAAAGCATACTAAAACTCTAAGTCATCCAACTACACTGTTAGCTTCTTATTCCCTTATCATCATACCACACAACCGCTTGCTCAATTCCATAACTGTAAACTATCAGGCTTCGGGAGGACAAAAAAAATCTCCATCGCACAGTGTCATTATAGCCAACGACTTCCCAAGAACGACTAATTCCATTAGTTTACACACCATCTTCATCATCTCCTGCGCGACTTGCTCGGGGGCACATAAGGTTTACGGCGGTTGTACGATGACCCCCCTCGGCTGCCGTGGTTGGGGTGGTGGTGGTGCTGCGTAGGAGGTTTCTGGGCAGAGCTGTAGCGGCTGGAGCCAGGGGGAGCTGCGGGGAGCTCTGACAGTCCAAAGTCTTTCTGCGTCTCCTCCATAGCCGACAGTTTGGCTTCAATGGCGCGAATCTTGCTCTCTGTGCTGGAACAATAAACATTTTTAAAAACATACCTCACAGATTAAGTAAAAGAATTAAATGAACAATGAAGTTTCACGTCCACACCAAACCCTGCCAATAGGGCAGATGGAAAAGTAAAAGATCAATAATTTATGGTGAGAGGGAGGGAGGAGGAAGGACAAAATTTGGGGAAAATTTGACACTTTTAAAAACCCAAAAAATGTTGGGTAAGATCTATGACCTTGACCTTTAGTTGATCATTCCACTACTGACAACTACTATGTAGCCATCGTCAGGCTACAGCATCCCTGCCAAGTTCCTTTTGAATAACTACGCTTGGTTCTGAGTAAACAACAAACTTTAACAGTCTTCCTGGATGGAAGGACGTACAGAGAGGACAGACGTTCTGCAAGTGCAACAGCACAATTTGTATACAATTTAGGAACTATCTTACCACAGATTTGCACAACTTTGAAAAAGTGAGATTATTGGGTGCATGCATTGACTGGAACAACATGCACACTCAAACCCAGATTGGGGCAGTGAGGGTGGAGATGGGGGGGGGGGGGGGGGGAGAGTTGGAGAGGGGGAAAAGAAATCAAGATTATTTTTTGGTTTCAAACCTTTCTTGTGTTTCCTCAGTAGTCTTTTCCTGTCCTCGGCTGCTGCTGGATATTCCGCTGGTGTTGCCTATGAGATCCTAACAACAGTAATCATCAATCAATCAATCAATCATCCGTCAATCCATCCATCCATCCACATTCTGCAATCAACATCATCAAATTGATGAAGCGGAAGAGTTTGGAGCTGGGCGGATTAGCGGAATACGGGAGACGTGGGTGGAAGAAAGGGCTGGCAATACACATCAATCAATTGATCAATAAATCAAAATCAGTCTACAGTTTAAATGAGTAAACTGTAAAATGAAAAACAAAAATTAAAAAAAGAAGAACAAAAGATTGCTTTGGGCAGTGGCCTTCAACATTCTGCAGCCTACTGTGTGGAAAGCAAAGATCGAAAACAATGTCAAACCATATTCAAAGTGCGAGTTCCAAATGCAGTCAACCCTTTTCAATTCCCACACTCTGTCCCACCCTCATCCTCCCCCCTCCCTACACACATATGGAGAACAAAGATAAGGAATGCGAGAGGAAACACACAAAGAGAGAAGGGGGGAGAGAGAGAGAGAGAGGGGAGGGGTGGGGGGAGTTAGAGAAAGAACAAAATAGTATACAAAGAACAAAAATACCACCATCACCATCATCATTAAAACCATCCAAGGCCAGTATCATCATCAACACAATCCCCAAAACGCCACCAACTCCACTCTCAACTCGCCCTAATCACAACAACAACACTACCACCACCACAGAGCACTTACATTCTGGTACTTGTCGCGTGCCCAGTGAACGATCAGCCGACGAGAGAGAGCCATCTTGCCGTTCAAACCTTTGATTGCCTTTTCAGCCACCTGCAACCAGCCACACACACACACACACACACACACACAGGCATCAATAAATGCTGAATCAAAGCAGGGCAACCTGAAGAGATCGCCATTACTGCAAGTCAGAACAGAACCCCATTTTTAGTTTTCAAATCGTAGGTTGTCTGCATCCAATGTCATTATTTGAAGGGAGGGAGGAAACCAGAGTATCCGGAGAAAAATCTCAGCGACCTGAAAAAAGTCTCGTAACTAACTCACATAAGTTTGTCCCTTGCAGGGATTGATGAAGCTCATGTCCTAGACAGAGAGGGAGAGCCAATGCAAGAAATACATCAGCATGCACTAGCTCCTTGTCTCTCCCATCCCTGGTCGCTCAGGACCGTTGTTAGGAGCATCAAATGACGCACCTAAGCCAGCAAAAGTTGACGGCGCGTTACAGCCTGTTTCGGCCAGTGCAATTCTTGAGCTGGCAAAGCGCTATATAAGAACAATTATAATAATCTAGGATTGATTCAAATAAATTTTAAAAAACAAAAGAGGGTCCTTTGTTGATGAAACTGTCCACCCAGTTGCAAGAGCGGTGCAGTGGTGGTAAAACTCAACTGCGTGTGGAAGACGCTGGTTCGCCTATCACACTTGGGACGGGAAATTTTTCTCCCACAGGAGTCATCTGTGACTCTTTATACGATGTTTCATGTCTCCTCTTCCCTCCCCTCCCTCCCCCACCCCATGTCTCCAACCTAAATTTAGGTTCTTAAGAGTCATTAAGTTGTTCAGGGTGTTGGACAGTGCGCATCCAATACCAAAGTTGGCACCTTCAGCAAAAGGAGGGGTAGTCCTTTTGTGTGTGTGTGTGTGTGTGTGTGTGTGTGTTGCACATTGATCATGTCTATTCACACTTTTCTGCTATCCTATGCACCAACGGGAATCCCCTCAATGAAACATACTTCCGGTTTCTTTCTCCGCGTGTTTTAGTTAGTTATTTCCAAATATTCAAGAATAATAACATGTGTCACTGGCCACCAGTATCGTACCTTCACATATTTTTGTGTGTGCTGCAGTTTATTATCCCTTTCTATCGCCAGTGGCGCGCCTAAACCCTACCTACCTAACATTATTTGTGAATTTTTGAAAAATATTCGGAAAAACATAACGCCCAGATGCAGGCTCGAACCCACACCTGTCAGGCGCCATTGGTTTCTTGCTTGTGGACAAGGCAAGTTAGTCCCGCCTTAGCCCACTTGGCCACAACGCTCGCCTAACATAGTCAACTACTTCGTGTTTTGTGAAGGTTGCGACGGCGAAGCTATGGAAAACTACAAGAGTCTTCAGGTCCTGTTTCACTTTCTGTCGATGATCGACGCACCTCCGAAGTCGCCACAAATGCAGGCCTCTACAATTGTTTTTTGCATCCTTTCACTGAGCATGTACTTCCTCCACCGTTTTTATACTTATCCCACTCGTTTTCTGGCTCTAACAATCGTCGTTTTCGGCAATTTGCCATATTTAAAAGTCACGCATCAAGCTTTGATAAAAGCAAAACAAACCAGACCGGAACTTGGTTTCATTCTAACCTCGTTTTAATTTATAATGGCGATACCCATGAGTTTTTATGAGAGGTGCCGGAAAGTTGTGAATTGATGTGGAGATCCTATCCTATCCTCTCCCATAACATCATCATCTTCACCATCATCATCATGATTATCATTAATCATCACTCATCATCATCGCCAATCATCATCATCATCAGTCAGCATCCTGATCATCATCAACTGTATAAAACTGACCTCTTTGGAGGAGAAGGTGACGAAGCAGTAGCCTTTGGGCTTGCCTTTGTCTGGCCCAGTCAGGTGGTAGATGAAGTCAAACCGCTCCGGCTGGCCAAACTTCTGCACCAGCTTCAGCAGAACAAACCTAAAGCACACAAACACGGCAACACTTACTCACAAATGCTTTTTATGTTATGTGATTTGGTCCCGTCCAAGAATTACGAGTTACCTTACTGAGGGACATTTCCTTGGATTGTGAGATAAAGGCTAAAGTCTTTATAACCAACAATGGAGAACTCGTACGGCACACTGCATCTTGTACAGTATGCTATCACAAGAGCTAACACTTTTTGTCCCCAACAATTATACCTTTTATTTGAACTATTCTTAACAAATACAGACTCACCCACTTCAGTCTCTTCCAGCTATGACTTACAAACACACGTTACCACGTGCACACAGGCGCATAACAAATTTATTGAAAATATCCATGAACTGACCAAACCACTCACGCATTGGCAAAATTGAAACAACGTTTCCGTTGAATATAACAATACAATATTAAATTACACTATATAACAGGGGCCATTTTATATTATGTGCACTGTTCAAATCTTGCAACCATAATCAGGAAGAACCTTTTGCACATGTTACTAAAAGACAAAAACCGGCTGTTGTCACGTTTCATGCTATTATAAAGGTTATCAGTAAATCAAAGTTCTAGCGTTTTCATACATCTTATTTGGGTTGACAGGAGTTTCTAAGTTTCTCTTTAGATTCGGATACATTGATTGTCCCCATAAATTACAAGGACATTTAGTGTGTGGTGCTACCATTCTGTATACAAGGACAATTAATACAGGCAAACCTAATCTGATAGTTCTCTCTGACAACAAATATTGAACAGTTTTATCTGACAACAACTAATAATAAAAATAATAATAATAATAATAATAATAATAATAATAATAATAATAATAATAATACAGGAAGCTATCACATATATTTGTTTGTTTTCATTTGAACTCAAAGCACAGTGATCTGATTGATTGATTGATTTATTGTTGCTTTAGGTCCAGCGGACTCTTCCGAGCCAAATCAGGACCGGACAACCCCCGATCCGCATAAAAGATCTGCCGAAACAACCCTAGTGGGAAAATTGAATGCCCTCCACCGGCCAGTCACTTTACAATAAAGACATCCCACGCGGGGGACGGCTGAGGGTTGACCTCAACTATGCGAACACCCCGGTTACAAAAACAAAATAGAATACAACCATCATTATAAATCATCAACAAAACACATACATATAAAATGCCTATAGTGCGAAATAATACAATCATAGGAAGCCCTAATGACCACCCGGCAGAAAGCGTCCAACACTCCCAAGCTGATCCAACAGACCTCATACACAAACAAGGAGTCTTGTCCAGGAAGAGTTTTTCAAGAAAAAAGGTAGGTCATTGATCTAGCGAAGAAGAAGAAAGTATAGCAGAGTGATAGGACAGATCAGGAATGGGAAAGAGCAAATGATGAAGACAGCGACAGTGGGAATTTAAAGCACTAAATTTCCAGAAAGTGGGGATACTATTTATACTGAAACCCCCGGCACTCCAACAGGGGGAACTGTTGCCGCAGTGAATTAGTCATGCCTACAAAGGCAAGACGGGTTTTCAACTGGGGCTTTCACTGTTCCCTTTATAGGTTAGAACAATCTACAGTGACAAGATTGCTCATGACCCCAAGGGGTGCACAGTGATCTAAATAGATCACTATTACAGAAGGCAGAAGACAAATCAATTTTTATTTTTTGTAAAATTTAGATGCCATTATTGAAGGGAGAGAGGAAACTGGAGTATCCATAGAAAACCCTGAATAGTCCTGAATAGTCTCATATCTAAGTCAACTAAGCTCGTCCCATGAAGGTTTTCAACCCGCCACCTTCAGCATAGCAAACCAGCACTCTGTCAACTGTGCTAATAATAAATCAATAATAATAATAATAATATAATAATAATAATAAAAATAATAATAATAATACAATAATAATAATAATAATAATATAATAATAATAATATAATAATCATCATAATAATAATATAATAATAATAACAATAATATAATAACAATAATATAATAATAATAATAATATAATATAATAATAATATAATAATAATATAATAATAATAATAATAATAATATCCTATCCTATCCTGTCCCGTAACCCTGAGGTCGTAGGGGCACCACAGATGATCGTTTAACCAGCACACTCCATCTTTCTCTGTCCTCAGCAGCCCTGATGGCTTCGCTCAGTGTCAAGCCAGTCCATTCTCGAATGTTGTCCTCCCACCTCTTTTTCGGTCTCCCTCTTCTTCTACCTCCTGGCACTGTGCCTTGCAGAATAGTCTTTGCAAGGCCTGATGATCTGGTGACGTGGCCATACCATCGGAGTTTCCGTTTCTTCACCACTGTGAGCAGGTCATCGTGTTGTCCAATGGCTTGTGTGATGGTCTGTCGGACTTCGTCATTGGTGATGTGTTGGGTATAAGAAATGCCCAGAAGTCTTCTGTAGCACCTCATCTCCATGCTTTGTATTCTTCATTGGAGATCTGCTGTGAGGGTCCATGCTTCGCAAGCATATGGGAAGATGGAGATGGCAAGGGAGTGCAGCAGTCTTACTACTACTACTATAATAATAATAATAATAATACATTGCTTTATAACACACGCAGGTCTCTAACCATTACTGCACTTCAAGGCGAATTAAGTATTCTACTGGTATGTGTAACTATCTCGGTGTTACATTACATACATAGAACTGAAGAGAACCATGGTAAAAACTTACTCCGTGATACGCAGGTCAAGGTTGCCAATCCACAATCGTCGGTCGTTGATGCTGTCATTGTCATCCTCGGGCAGAGGCACAAGACCAGTGGTTGCCATGGTAATTATTGGACCTCTCAGCAAATCTGAAAAAGAACATAACTTGGATCACCAGGAATATTACTTTTGTTCCCCTTTTTTTAAAAGCAATTATCACAATGTGAATATTTAGACACATAAATAAACCATTTATTTATTTTATTTTAAAAAATAAAAATAACCAAAAACATAAATTACAATGTTGCATTGTTTAGAAAGGAAACAAAAAACCACAAACACACATAAAATAAAATTTTATTTTATACATATTAGAGAGACCATATGCATGCGCTCATTCATACACTTGTACTAAATATACACAAAGATCCTATCCTATCCTGTCCCATAACCCGAAGGTCGTAGGGGCACCACAGATGATCGCTTAACCAGCATACTCCATCTTTCTCTGTCCTCAGCAGCCCTCATGGCTTCGCTCAGTGTCAAACCAGTCCATTCTCGAATGTTGTCCTCCCACCTCTTTTTCGGTCTCCCCCTTCTTCTACCTCCTTGCACTGTGCCTTGCAGAATGGTCTTTGCAAGGCCTGATGATCTGGTGACGTGGCCATACCATCGGAGTTTCCGTTTCTTCACCACTGTGAGCAGGTCATCGTGTTGTCCAATGGCTTGTGTGATGGTCTGTCGGACTTCAACGTTGGTGATGTGTTGGGTATAGGAAATGCACAGAAGTCTTCTGTAGCACCTCATCTCCATGCTTTGTATTCTTCGTTGGAGATCTGCTGTGAGGGTCCATGCTTCGCAAGCATATAGGAAGATGGAGATGACCAGAGATCGCAGCAGTCTTACTTTGGAATGTAGACTGATGGTTCTGTCTTTCCAAATGGGCTTCAACCTTGTCAGGGCAGCAGTTGTTTGTGCGATCCTGGAGAGGACTTCCTGTCGAGACCCATTGTCTGACACAATGGCTCCTAAATATTTGAAGCTGTGCACTGTGTTGAGGGATTGGCCTTGTACTTTGATGTCCGTGTTGATGCCATTGGTGTTGTTGGTCATCATTTTGGTCTTCTCTGCACTTATTTCCATTCCATAAGCTCTGGAGGTGGTGTCAAGCCTCTGTACAAGCTGTTCAAGTTCTTGTTCCTCTCCAGCCAATCCATCAATATCATCCGCAAAACGAAGATTGGAGATTGCTCTGCCCCCTATGATCCGGAAAGCAATCAAAGATAACTCACCTTTCAGGGAGAGAGTGCAAATGTGACAATTAGCATTACCCCAAAATCACTCCCCTCCATCCCTCCCACCCTCAAAAAAAAAATCTAAATAAATAAATAAATGCAAATCACTTACTAACTTATACAAGTATAATTTGTTACAAAGTGTACAGCAATTTGTCTCTTAGAATTAAAATATGCTTTGCGTTTTATGGTATTGTGCAAGATTCAGTTTAGGGTTTAGATGCTGCTAATGTCTTTGAATGAAAACTTCCGACTTGTTTGTCATCAAATTTTTATTTTTATTTCTACAGATTAAGTGTAAAATTAGGAAGCAGGACTAAAACAAAAGAGAAAGAGAGAGAGAGAGAGAGAGAGAGAGAGAGAGAGAGAGAGAGAGAGAGAGAGAGAGAGGGGAGAAACAAAGAGAGAGAGACGACAAACAGAAAGAGAGAGAGCAAGAGTAAGACAGAGACAGGCAGACCGACAGAAACAGAAAGACAGTGTGAGACAGCCTAAGAGAACCCAATTGGAGAAGAAAGAAAATCAAGCCAAAAAGAAGAAATGCACAATTCTATAAAAAGAAAAAGGACGTATGAAAGAAGACGAAAGATCGATATGTTTATCGAGCCACCGAACAGGTCAAAGTAATCCAACTTGCCAGAAGAGCTTACTTAACACCACCAATTATTTAATGAAATGCAACATAGTATTCACACTTGGAAGCAAACTACATCTGATGTGATAAGTAACAAATTAAATTAGTCAACAAATAAATACTTAAATAAATAAGTAAATACATAAAGAAGGAAAAAAAAAAGAAAAAAAGAAAACACTGGATTGCACGTTTTAAGCAAATTACATTTGAAAACATTAAGAAAGCTACATCAGTGAATATATAAATAAATAACCTAACCTAGAAAAACAAAGAAAACATTATCTGTTTTAAAGTTTAAATTACCAAAAGTAAACAAGTAAAAACGACTTAAAATCATACACTCTTCAAATAACCGATAAAACAACCTTAGCATTTCAAGCTGGAAAACTGCGCCATAAAACAAAAGTAGCACCCAGTATACAAACCCAAAATGCTTGTAAAGGGATGTCTTTGAGTATTAACAGGTACTACATTACATTACATTATTATTGCTTTAGGTTCAGCGGACTCTTCCGAGCCAAATCAGGACCGGACAACCCCCGATCCTCATAAAAGATCTGCTGAAACAACCCTAGTGGTAAAACCGAAAGTTCTCCACCAGCCAGTCACTTTACAATAAAGACATCCCACGCAGGGGACGGCTGAGGCTTCACCCCAACTTATTGAACCCCCGTTTACAAAAACAAAATAGAATACAAACATCATTATAAATTATCAACAAAACACATACATATAAAATGCCTACATTGCTAAATAATAACATCATAGGAAGCCCTAGTGACCACCTGGCAGAAAGCGTCCAATATTCCCAAGCTGATCCAACAGACCTCATACACAAACAAGGAGTCTTGTCCCGGAAGAGTTTTCAAGAATAAAAGGTTGGAGACTGGTCTAGCGAAGAAGACGATAGTATAGCAGATTGATAGAAAAGAGCAGGAATGAGAAAGAGCAAATGAGAAAGACAGCGACAGTGGGAATTTAAAGCACTAAATTTCCAGAAAGTGGGGATACTATTTATACTGAAACCCCCGGCACCCCAACGGTAAAAGGTACTGCATGAACACAAAACTCCATAACCTATAATAACATCATCATAAGGTGAAAGGCCATAGGACTAGGTTCAAAGGAGACAGGGGAGAAAAATTTACGCTAACATCTAGATGGAATGAATACTCAGAATTATTAAAAACAATAGATGAAATAAAACAGAAAACTGCTAACACTGAAATTGTTACACCGGTGACAAACACATGAATAAGTAAACTAAGAGAACGTTCTTGGACAGAAAAATAAACTTAAACAGTCCAATGCAAATTTTCGAAGGTAAGCTATTCACCAGGCAGGCAAAACCACACAGGGCAAAACAACAAATACAAACACCATCACAAACAGTTCTGCGCAATAAGTGCATCAACAAAATTAACAGATTTGAAGCAAATCAAAATCAGTCTTACAGTCAAAGCATTGGGTTTAGCCTATAAAAAGTCAAATATGAGAACTCCGTTTCCACTTTCACTTGTGGAAAGTTTAAAATGTTCAGATGCGAGGTTTTTTCAATACTAAAGTTGCATAGAAAACATCACTTGAGTCTAGTGATGAAACAAAAAGAAAATTATACAACTGGAAAATCACACACAGATGTGTATCGACTTTGTAAACTACAGAGCTTTTATGAAATTTTGAACATTCTACAAGTTAGCAAGAATACAAAATATTCCTATCTCAGCACCAACTCCAATACAAAAGGTCAAAATTGTTGCAGCAGGTTGATTATAAAGTTAAGTGTGTATTTCAAGGCCTCCTAATGCAGCACTAACAAATGGACCCACATAATGCAGCTTCAATATAGCAGTAGGTTAGTTCAAGCCACAAATCAAGAGGTTGGCAAGAGTGCTTTAGCGCTCTGCATGTTTGATCACGATGGGAAAGGCCTCATCCTCTCTGGTCACCTGCTCAGCGGTCAGTGCTAACGGGGCATTGACGGTCAGTATACCAGTTTTGGTCAACTTGGAGACGATGCTTCGTGGCTCCACGTCGCGGGGGATGGTACACTGGCGGTAGTACTCTCTCTTGGCCTTCCGCCCGTCCGTCGCCTCCTCGTGACGCGCCTGCACCGTCAGAAGCCTCGTCACGTCGTCAGTGGTCACCTGGATCTCATCGGGATTGAACTGACGGAGGTCAAACTCCAGGCGGAACTGGCTGCGGCCATCGCGCGACTTCATCACAGGATTGTCGATGTGGAAGTTCTCCTTCTTGCGCCAGGTGTCGGCGTGTGCGTTGGCTTCCCACAGGGTGGCTGGCGCCAGCTCCGCCCTGCTCCTGCCGATAGGCTGATTAAGCAGGAGGTAGGGGTCTGGCTGGTTCAGCACACGCTCTACTGCAGAACCGTAATGACTGTCGGAGGGATGGTAGTAGACTTGGGTGGGAGGAGGAAGAGAAGGCGGAGGGACGGAGCTGGACTGGGTCTGGGTGTACAGGTGGCTCATGTCTCTAGCCAGTCGCTGAAACTCGCGATCCATACGCTGCAGCTGCTGCTCAGGACTGATGGTGTTGGGTGAGTAGTCCCAACGCACGGTCATAGGCCTGGGCGCTGAAACCAAGGGTGCTGAACTGGGAAAGCTGCAGGTCCTGTAAGGCTCCAACTCAATGTCAAACTCATTCGATCGCCCCCAGGGCAACGTCTCAACGTGCATGGGCACCGAGCGCGTTCTTGAACTGGAACTGGACTCCGTTGTCACCCTTGACTCACGAGACACCGCTTCTGGCTCGGAGGTGGCAAAGTTGCCGCGCTTTTCTTGACTGGACCCCATCTCCATGCTAAACTTTGTGCGTGACATTGTGGCTGTAGAAGACTGGAATCCCTGTGTCACAGTGACTGCTCAATCAATCAGGATGACGAAGCACCACAGTCAATTCTACCTCTGCCCTAAATTCAACTGCGCAATTACGCTGGTCAGCCTAAGATTGTAAAAGCATCCACTTTATTCACATCACAGCAAGTGACCAGTCCTTCACGAATTCAATCAATGTCAAAACAGTTCACAAACAGGACTTTAGAAACATCACAGCAGCCAAACAATTTAGCATGTATATAAACATGAATGCTAGAAATTGCTCCTATTACGCACAACTGTCACTATATCCAGAGAAATGCAAAGTGAAAACTGAAGGAGGAAATAAAGCTTTCAGTTCCACTGGCTGCAGAGGAAAGACTAAAACGATGAAAGAAAGGCCAGCACCTTTTCACTGTTTCTCATCCGCTCTAGAAAATTCTACTAAGCAGTGGCAAAACGTGCTATTCCACATCAGCTAATAGGTCATAACTGGGAATTGTTGTATACAGCAAAAATAACCCTTTCTGGCTAGTAAAGCTTCTCTCAACAACTTAAGCTTCTTGCACTTTGCCACCAAACATGAGGTGAGGGGAGTACAGATGTATTGGTGGTTTGCAAAATGTGACCAAAGCAGTTTTTCAAGAAACCATTGGATGAAGACATGCTCTAAATGAATAAACTTGTTTACACGGCTGTTGTTCATGCAGAGAAGACTTCATAAAAGTGACCAAGCAACTACTACAGGCACACACTGGTATCCTTCAATAATATGGACTTACAAGTTGCCCATCCTACGCAGGGTACAAATAGTGAAAAACAAAATGGATCCATAAACTAAATAATACTACTTGAATGCTAGCAGTTATGTTTTATTCCAATCGTAGAGATTGAAATAAAACAGAACTGCATGGTATTGTAGAGAAAATTTTGTTAACTTAAATCTACCGCCTTTCAATAATGTGAACATAACAAAACATAAAATATCATTGTGTAACCTTGTCATTACACTTTACAGTAACAACCTAGATTCAATCAGTAATAAAATTTAAAAAAAAAAAAGAGTATGAATTTTATTATGAAATATTAATTAATTCTAGTTACAAACTAACATGCACAACTAAAAAAAAAAGAAAATGATTCCGTTTAAGTACATATAGGTCTTATAGCTAATAGCAGATTTTATAGCTTTTTCTCCAGTTCAAGAGCTGCTCAAAGCGTTGGCTGATACTCTAACTCAAAGATGCCCAATGTGCCCTCTTGCTGCTTTGGGAACACTGCCAGACACCCAGTCAACTGAGCACAATCCTGGACATATAAAGGCGTGTAGTATAAGACTGCACCACGGGTTTTGATATTTGCTGTCTTCAGGCAGAGAGAAAAGAAATGTATACTGAAAACAGTACCAAACTGAAATAGGTGTAAGGTAAGTCTCCAGATAAACATGGGGCATCTGTAACTTGTTTGCTTACAAAATTCACAAACACATCACTACTGAAGGTGCTTGATAGAACTTTCTACACTGTCATACAAGGCAGAGCTATTCATGAACGTGATCCACAACATTCTTAATAAATGATGAATTTTCCTAGTGTAATTTAGCAGCTGCCTCAAACTACACATGACAAATTTTAAAGGGGTTCCAACTGATCAGAAACGCCTAAACATTTACCCTTTTCTTTGGAACTGCACTGGGGCCAGAGTATACCAAAGCAAAGTTCATGTTTGCGGAGATTGCAGAATGTGACTGAAAATGTAACAGAAAAACCAGAATGTTCACTCTAACGCCACAAACCCTAACAATCATTTGTGATCTTGATAGAAATTGATCCATTGCCTGTTTTTAGAAATACCTGTCAGTGATTGTGATTGGATGACCGGTCCCCAGACTACAGACAGCACATATTCAACCCGTCTTTATTACCTTCTCTACTTCACAAACAGGAAAGCCAGATTTGTCATTTGACTTCCGATTTGCTCTCTTAGCATTTCATCACAGGCGCTTACATTCAGATCTTGTTATCTTGTTATAGAGACTGTTGTTGGCTGTCATGACCTAACAATACTTTCACTAGAAAGGAACCACACATGTGACTATGGTTAAATTTGCTTCAAAATATAACTTATAAGTGAGATCCACTTTAACATACACAAACGGGATGAAATTGAGAATAAATAAATTTCTTCTACGTTTTAATACTGGTACTGAACTAAAAATCTTATTATAAATAAATAATAAATAAGCACCGTTTTCCTTCCCCCTAACTCTTCTTAACGACGAACAAGAAATAATGGTATTTGTCAGCTCAATTTAAACAAATAATAGCATAATAAAAAGGCTGCAAACTTGTGCAGATATAGTAGTAGTAGTAGTAGTAGTAGTAGTAGTAGTAGGGACAGATGTAGGCCGTGGAGCCTTTCTGAACGTCCCATCTTTTATATTTATTTACAATGGTCTGCCTTGCATGCAATTTGCCTACATATTAATCATAGCTGTAAAATAAGTCTATAAATTTTGGAATTGCATCCAACTGGTTTTTGAACTGATTAGTAGATAGCACTCTTTAAAGACATTGGAAGGTCATTCCAATGTCTTACAGTTCTATTTGAAAAAGAGAATTTCCTAATATTAGTGTTACAGTGTCTAACAAAGATTTTGCCTTCAGATAAGCGTGTCGTATTACTATGAGGATTAGCAAAAAAGTCATTCCATTCTAAGTCATCAATGTTATTATAAATTTTCCTATCCTATCCTATCCTGCCCCATAACCCGAAGGTCGTAGGGGCACCACAGATGATCGCTTAACCAGCATACTCCACCTTTCTCTGTCCTCAGCAGCCCTCATGGCTTCGCTCAGTGTCAAACCAGTCCATTCTCGAATGTTGTCCTCCCACCTCTTTTTCGGTCTCCCCCTTCTTCTACCTCCTTGCACTGTGCCTTGCAGAATGGTCTTTGCAAGGCCTGATGATCTGGTGACGTGGCCATACCATCGGAGTTTCCGTTTCTTCACCACTGTGAGCAGGTCATCGTGTTGTCCAATGGCTTGTGTGATAGTCTGTCGGACTTCAACGTTGGTGATGTGTTGGGTATAGGAAATGCACAGAAGTCTTCTGTAGCACCTCATCTCCATGCTTTGTATTCTTCGTTGGAGATCTGCTGTGAGGGTCCATGCTTCGCAAGCATATAGGAAGATGGAGATGACCAGAGAGCGCAGCAGTCTTACTTTGGAATGTAGACTGATGGTTCTGTCTTTCCAAATGGGCTTCAACCTTGTCAGGGCAGCAGTTGTTTGTGCGATCCTGGAGAGGACTTCCTGTCGAGACCCATTGTCTGACACAATGGCTCCTAAATATTTGAAGCTGTGCACTGTGTTGAGGGATTGGCCTTGTACTTTGATGTCCGTGTTGATGCCATTGGTGTTGTTGGTCATCATTTTGGTCTTCTCCGCACTTATTTCCATTCCATAAGCTTTGGAGGTGGTGTCAAGCCTCTGTACAAGCTGTTCAAGTTCTTGTTCCTCTCCAGCCAATCCATCAATATCATCCGCAAAACGAAGATTGGAGATTGCTCTGCCCCCTATACTGACTGTGCCTTCGTGATCTGCAAGAGCATCTGACATGATGCGCTCTAGGAAGATGTTGAAGAGTGTTGGAGAGAGTAGGCATCCTTGACGCACACCGATTGTTGTTCTGAACCAGTTCCCGATGACGCTGTTATGGAGGACTGCACTGGTAGCCTTGTCATACAGGCTTTTGATGACTTCTATAATTTTAGGGCTGATGTTGTACACTTTCATGGTTGCCCATAGAGCTGCATGCCAGACTCGGTCAAATGCCTTCTTGAAGTCTATGAACACATGATATAGATGTTGTTGGTGCTGTAGGTATTTCTCACAGATTATTCTGAGGTTGAAAATCTGTTCAGTGGTACTTCGCCCTGCCATGAATCCTGCTTGTTCTTCAGCTATGATTTGTTCAGCTTGTGGTTTCAACCTGTTGAGTATTATTTTCAGGAGGACCTTGCTGGGATGGCTGATGAGGCTGATGGTGCGGTAATTTTCACACTCCTGAAGGTTACCTTTTTTGGGAAGAGTGATGACAAGCGACTGGGTCCATGGTGTAGGCCATTCCCCACTCTGCCAGATCTTGTTGCAGATAATGGTGAGAGCATCAGTCATCGCTTCTCCTCCTGCTTGTAGCAGTTCCGCTGGTATGTTGTCCACTCCCGCTGACTTCCCTTTCTTCAGCGATTGCACTGCTGCCTCAACTTCTTCCCGGAGAATTGGGAGGATTTCTTCTTCTTCTCTGCTCTCGGGACATGCTAGAACTGATGGGTCTCCATTTGGTGTATGGTTGTAAAGGTCAGAGCAGTACTCTGTCCATCTGTCCAAGACTTCTTGTTCTTCTGTAAGGCAAATGCCAGACTTGCTTTGGATAGTGGAGACTTTGGGCTGTTTAACACTTGTCAGCCGCTTCACAGTCTGGTAGGCCTTCTTGCTGTTGTTCTTGTTCAGATTGTTCTCTATTTCCTGGCATTGATCTTCTATCCAGTTCTCCTTTGCTGTGCGCATGCCTTTTCGGATGTCATTGTTGATTTTTCGGTAGACATCAGCTCCCTGTGAGGTGTTCTTTTTCTTTTTTAACTCTCTTCGTTTATCACACAGATCCAAAAGTTCAGGTGTGATCCACGGCTTCTTCTTTGGTCGGTGCTTGCCAAGGATCTCAGTGGCGGCATCTGTTACAGCTGAGTTGAAGGTATTGGTCATGGTGTTGACATCTACTTCGCCTGCCCCCAAAATAAGCAGTGGTGCAAATTTCCCTCCAATTGTGGCCTGAAATATTTTTGCCACCTCCGGGTCTTGCAGTTTGTCCAGGTCGAACTTCAGCCTAGTGCACTTTGCTGTATTTACTCTCTTCAAATGGAGCCGGAAAGACATCATCACGAGATCGTGGTCACTTCCAATGTCTGCTCCTGGAAAAGTGCGTGTCCTGCCAATGTTGATGCTTGATCTGAAGCGTTTCTTGACCATGATGTAGTCGATCTGGTTGTGATGTTCCCCGCCGGGACTGTGCCATGTCCATCGTCTGGATTTTTTGTGGAGACCAAGCGTGTTTGCCAGTACCAGATTGTTGTATCTGGCAAACTCCAATAGCCTCAGACCCCTGTCATTTGTCTCGTTGTTGCAGTGGGGTCCGCATGTGTCTCCCCAGTTGTGGTGCGCATCTTGGCCAACCTTGGCATTCCAGTCGCCTTGCACTATGACTATGTCCTTCTTCGGCACTTGGTCAAGGACCGCCTGTATATTTTCATAAAAATCCTCCACTTCGCTGTCTTCATAGTCTGATGTTGGGGCATAGGCCTGGATGATGGTAATGTTGAAAGGGGTTGCTCTCAGACGGATGGTAATGAGTCTACTGGAGACTGGGCGGCAACCCATGACAGTGGCTAGAATGTTCTTGTGGACCAAGAATCCAACGCCGTGTTCGTGCCTGTCATCTCTACCGCTGAAATAGAGCTTGTGGCCTTTGTCAGTCGTTGTTTCACCTAGGCCTTTCCAGCGCAGTTCGCTGATACCTAGAACGTTCCATCGATAGTGGTCCAGCTAGTGGGCCAGTTCTTCTAATTTTCCTTCCGCAGTTAGGGTCCTGACATTCCAGGTTCCTATGACGATGTTGTTTCTCGTGCGGATCTTGCTAGTTTGTCCATCAGTAGCATACTTTTCACCTCCGTCCTGGTGGCCAACGGAAGGCGCGGGCCTTGTGTAGCCGGGCGACGATCGATCCGGCATGGAATTAGTGGATAGCCTCATCATGTGTTGTGTCTTGGGCAAAAAAGACCTGGCAGGGCCCAATCCTCTCCAGGCTGTTGGCCACAGCCGAAATCCACGAATACAGTGTGGCTCGCCTTGGCCCTGAGCACGTGGTCGTTGAACCTGTAGTAACGTGAGGTTCCTCCGCCCTGGCCGGTGACTTCTGTGTAGAAGACTTTCGCCCAGTGATGCCGTGCTAACATCACCCCTGTTAGTCGCCTCTTACGACACGCCGGGAAACGTTGGGTCTATTCTATTTGCCCGAACCCACAGAGCATATTATAAATTTTGAATACTTGTATTAGGTCATAATCTCCTACCAGACAGTGAATGTAAACCAAGGAATAAAAGTCACTCTTTATAGGACATTTTTCTACATTCTATAAGTAACTTTGTTGCCCTTCTTTGAACTTTCTCTATAGCAATAGACTGCCGTTTAAGTTTAGGATACCATACAGAATTTGCATATTCCAGATGGGGCCTCACCAAAGCCTTATACAACATACAAAATGATTCTTTATTGATAAATTTGAAAGTTCTTTTAATTATATTAATATTAATATTGATATGTTTAAGTGTTCCCCAACCCCAAGTAATTCATTTCCATCTGAGGTATATGCTCTACTTTCAATACAGATCTGCAGGTAATCTCCGTAAAATTATTGAAACAAGGGACACAGGAGAAAAATCAAAGAGGAGACTCTTGAGAGAAGAAAAGAGTGAGGCCTACTCTGATTAGTGGCATCAGTATACACGTAAACGGATGATACATTTTATACATATATTGTGGCAGACTACAAAATACACTAAATAAATAACAACTTTGTAGATCTATGATTGTGTCCACTGTTTCACACATCACGTCCTTTTTAGAAACTTGTTGAAAGAAAAATTACCTCACTACAAGTAGAAGACAGGTTTGACCAGATGTTCAGGATCTAACGTAGCTGGGAGACGATGGGCGATCCCAAAAAACTGCGACTAGTACCGATGTTTCCAAGTTCGTGGCTTGTCTGTTGCCGAACTTGTTTTGATCAGTAGTACTACTAGTAGTAGTATTAGGGAATGATGATCAGCATCCTGCGATCACAAAACCCAGGAGTCAGCTGGGAAGTGCACGTGCTACAGCATGAGAGATCATTTTATAGTCTTGAACTAAAAATCAAGCTCCAGAAGGCGAAATAAATGGACCATTCAAACAAAGATCGAAATAAAGTTGTCTTGCTTTCGGCGTGCGGATTGTTTTCGCTCTGGAAGGTTTTCGCTGTTTTCAAACAGTGGAGAGTTGAGAGAGGGGACAACACTCTTGTTCGCCTACACATCTGTGGTAGAAGTAAACTAGGGTTTCATAGGTGGGGGAAAAGCTCACTACGCAAATGCTGTATATTTGTTTTAATTTATTGCAGCTGAACTGTTTTCGTGTCAGTCATTGTTTGATGCATTTAATTTTTATTAACTGTATTATGGTTCCCTGTTGTTCAGAATATAATTATCACAATTATTTAAATTAAGCAGATGTTTTTATTTTCTGATTTAATTAGTCAGATTTAATTGGAATCAAAATCAGCCAAAGGGTGGTCAGACGGTCAGTCCCTTGCATTCCATATCTCAAGAACCACATACATTTTAATGGCTTGCCATCTTTTCTCCACTTTTGTTCGTTAATGTGCGCTTATAATCTTATTATGAACTGTACTCTTTCTTAAGGCAGCATTTAATAAAAAAAAAACGCACACACACACACACACACACACACACACACACACACACACTCACTCCCCTTCTTCTCCATACTCTTTTGGGGGTGCCAGGGTTTTCTGTATGAATAGCATCCCTTTGTGGAAATTTAGTGCTTTAAATTAACACTGTTTCTGTCATTTGTTATTTCTCGTTCCCAATCTGAATCTGTTCTATCAATCTACTATCTTCTTTGCTGGATCATTCACCTATCCTATCCTATCCTATCCTATCCCGTAACATGAAGGTTGTTGGGGCACCACAGATGACTGTTTAACCAGCATACTCCATCTTTCTCTGTCCACAGCAACCTTTATGGCTTCGCTCGGTGTCAAGTCCATTCTCGAATGTTGTCCTCTCACCTCTTTTTCTGTCTCACTCTTCTGCCTCCTTGCACCATGCCTTGCAGGATGGTCTTTGCAAGGCCTGATGCTCTGGTGACGTGGCCATACCATCGGAGTTTCCGTTTCTTCACCACTGTGAGCATGTCATCATGTTGTCCAATGGCTTGTGTAATGGTCTGTCGGACTTAATTCGTCATTGGTGATATGCTGAGTATAGGAAAGGCCCAGAAGTCTTCTGTAGCACCTCATCTCCATGCTTTGTATTTTTCGTTGTAGACCTGCTGTGAGTGTCCATATTTTGCAAGCATATCGGAAGATGGAGATGACAAGGGAACGCAGCAGTCTTACTTTGGAATGTAGACTGATGGTCTCATCTTTCCAAATGGGCTTCAACCTTGTCAGGGCCGCAGTTGTTTGTGCGATCCTGGAGAGGACTTCTTGTCGGGACCCATTGTCTGATACAATGGCTCATAAATATTGGAAGCTATGCACTGTGTTGAGGGATTGGCCTTGGACTTTGATGTCTGTGTTGATGCTATTGTTGTTGTTGGTCATCATTTTGGTCTTCTCTGCACTTATTTCCATTCCATAGGCTCTGAAGGTGGTGTCAAGCCTCTGTACCAGCTGTTCATGTTCTTGTTCCTCCAGCCAATCCATCAATGTCATCCGCAAAACGGAGGTTTGAGATTGCTCTTCTCCCTATGCTGACTGCGCCTTTGTTATCAACAAGCGCATCTGACATGATGAGCTCTAGGAAGATGTTGAAGAGTGTTGGAGAGAGTAGGCATCCTTGACGCACACCGATTAATTGTTGTTCTGAACCAGTTTCCGATGGCGCTGTTGTGGAGGACTGCACTGTAGCCTTGTCATACATGCTTTTGATGACTTGCATAATTTTAGGGCTGATGTAGTACACTCTCATGCCAGACTCAGTCAAACACTTTCTTGAATTCTACAAACACATGATATAGATGTTGTTGGTGCTGTAAGTATTTCTCGCAGATTATTTTGAGGTTGAAAATCTGTTCAGTGGTACTTCGTCCTGCCCTGCTATGATTTGTTCAGCTTGGGGTTTCAACCTGTTGAGTATTATTTTCAGGAGGACCTTGCTGGGGTGGCTGATGAAGCTGATACTGCAGTGAAAAGTGCAGTAATTTTCACACTCCTGAAGGTTACCCTTTTTGGGAAGAGTGATGACAAGCAACTGGGTC
Source organism: Oncomelania hupensis (assembly GCA_036898135.1). NCBI lineage: Eukaryota > Metazoa > Mollusca > Gastropoda > Littorinimorpha > Pomatiopsidae > Oncomelania > Oncomelania hupensis. The sequence continues at coordinate 41,435,757 of CM072527.1, forward strand.
CACGGTGTAGGCCACTCCCCACTCTGCCAGATCTTGTTACAGATAATGGTGAGTGCGTCAATCATCGCTTCTCCTCCTGCTTGAAGCAATTACGCGGATATGTTGTACACTCCCGCTTACTTCCCCTTCTTCAGCGATTGCACTGCTGCCTCAACTTCTTCTCGGAGAATTGGGAGGATTTCTCCTTCTCTGTTCTGGGGACATGCTAGAATTGATGGGTCTCCATTTGGTGTGTAAAGGTCAGAGCAGTACTCTGTCCATCTGTACAAGACTTCTTGTTCTTCTGTAAGGCATATGCCAGTCTTACTTTGGATCATGGAGACCTTGGGCTGTTTACTTGTCAGCCGCTTCACAGTCTGGTAGGCCTTCTTGCTGTTTTTTTTTGTTTCAGACTGTTCTCTATTTCCTGGCATTGATCTTCTACATATTTCTCCTTTGCTGTGCTCATGCCTTGTCAGATGTCATTGTTGATTTTTAGGTAGGCATCAGCTCCCTGTGAGGTGTTCTTTTTCTTCTCTTCGTTTATCACACAGGTCCAAAAGTTCAGGTGTGATCTAAAGTTTCTTCTTTGGCCGGTGCTTGCCAAGGATCTCAGTGGCGGCATCTGTCACAGCTGAGTGGTCACCTACATTTTTTTGGGTTGAAAACTCCCTAAACTCCTCATGCGTGTATGGGGTCTGTTAAGACAGCTTGGGAATATTTCACGCTTTCTGCCAAATGGTCACTATGGCTTTCTATGGTTTTATAATTTTGCAATGTAGGCATTTTATATGCATGTGTTTTGTAAATATTTTAAAATTATGTTTATATTCTAAGTTGTTTTTGTTAACAGGGGCTCGATAAATTAGAGTAAAGCCTTGGCGTCCCATGCATGGGATGCCTTTATTGTAAAGTGACCGGGTGGTGGAGTGCCTTCAGTGTTACCATTAGAGTTGTTTCAGCAGATATTTTAAACGGATCAGGGGTGAGTCCTCTTTCAATCAAGTTGTGGTCCTGATTCAGCTCTTTGCAGTCCGCTGAAACGTATAAACAACAACTAACTAACTAATAAACATTCAAAATCAAGCAAAAACTTGAAAACATTATCTCAGAAAATAATTTATTTCTGCATATGCAATTGTAACAAAATATACACATGGGAAGATGGCAAGTGTAAATAAAATTACACAAAACAAAATAAAGAAACAATTACAAATCAAATCAAAACAAATTACAAATAAAAAAACAATCTATTATAATGAAAACAGTAGGTTGGGACTTGGCATTGCATTTCAAATAAAATTAATAGAGGTGTTCACCAAAACCACCAACAACAAAATAATTTACAGAAATATATTTTAAGTCAAGCAAACCATATATTATATTTTAAATGTAATCTCTGAATTGACCATGTTTTAAACTGCATGGACACAAAATAAATAAATTTTAAAAACAAATAATAATAAATTATATTTCTCTCTCTCTCTCTCTCTCTCTCTCTCTCTCTCTCTCTCTCTCTCTCTCTCTCTCTCTCTCTCTCTCTCTCTCTCTCTCTCTCTCTCTATTTTAACATTGTAAAACATTCAACAAAACAATACTTTTTTATTGTATATTGTAATCTCTTTCCGGATTTACAGTTGTTTTAAACTGTATAGACACAAAGAACATAATAAATAAATACATAAATACCAATAAATTTAATACAATTAACAAAAACAACACTAAATAATTTAAATTAAAACAAAACTTAAATTCAATCTCTGAATTATACAATGGTTAAAAAAAAAAAAATTGGGGCTGCCTCCCATGGGAAGGCATATAGTCGCAGCCTGTGGCACGCCCAAACCCAACCTACCTAACATTAGTTGTGATTTATTTTTAAAAAAATTGCTAGGGGAGCAAACCGGGGTACTTGGAGACCCCCCCCCCTCCCCTCTCCCTCGAGACGTTGCCTGAGTCGAAAGTAAATAATATGCGGAGAAACATAAAGCCCCTTTGGGCAGAACGCACCATTAGCCCAATGATGAGACAGTAGCTGCATAGAACTATCAAGGAGCGACCTATTTGAAGTGATATTTGGACTTTTATGTTAGTATAGTGATTAGAAGATTTTGTATAGAGTAGAAGAAATAAATGTGTGATATTTACTGTTAACAAGTGGCTGGACTACCTATGTTTCATAGCCGTGTGATAGCTAGTGTGACAGTGAATCTTTTACCATTTTCTTTCTATCTCTGAAACCCCAGCCTAACACAGACCGAGCTAAACTTATAAATGTATTAAGATTAATCACCGGGAGATAGCGATCCCTACAGACAAAAGACGAGTGGGTAATAGCATTCCGTTGTGCAGAGCCCAGCAACAATAGATCCACCGTCACGCTCACAACAAAACATATTTATGCATTTATCTATGTTTCACTCGCACAAAAACAACTTAAATGCAAACCATTTCACAGCGATATGGGTATATCACACCGAATTTATATTTAATTTATTTAATTGTTTTTATAGATCGCTTTTCATGCTCCAGAGCTACTTAAGACAATCAGGATCTGACGCAAGCTGCCTGGGTCGCCCACTTGCACTTGTAGCTTTTGGGTGCACTGTCCAACTCTCAGACCACTAAGCACAATCATGGAAGACCTGGTTTGGTAGAGTAAGGACCTAGCTGGTGTATTAGCATCAGGATCTTTAAAGTCCGTACAGTGGAATTCGTGAGTGCACAGACTAGACCTCAAGTTATGCTCTCATTCAAAGCAGTAAAAACCAAGTCAAATCAAACACTTGAAAAAAGGTTGCTAAAAAATCAGCACACTGCAACCAGAAATAAATACAAATACAGTGAACTTCGGATATAGTAAAGTGCCCTGGGACCAAATAAATCTTTAGTATAACCGAATATTTAATATAACCGAAAATCCGTTTACAGTAAAGTTTTTAAAGTTTACTTTACTATAACCGAAACTTCGTTTATAATACAGTTTTAGAGGTTTACTTGACTATAACCGACTTCGTTTATAATAACGATTTTATAGGGTTAATTTAGCATAACCGAAACTTTGTTTTTGTTTTATTTAACGTTTACTAATCCGACACTCTCAATATAAAGAGATAGAAAACGCTGGTCTAAAGTGTATGTGGGTGCACAGGGCTGGATCAATCCATTTTCGAGGGAGGGGGTGGGGTGGGGTGCTAGTCTAGTTCATTTTAAAATGTATGGTACAGAGTGGTGAAACACCACAAGTAAAATTCGTGGCGCAGTGGATAAGTCGCCGGTTTCCTATGCCGAAGGTCGCGGGTTCGATTGCCGCAAGGGGCGAACGTATGTGACTCAGGTACGAGACTATTGAGGTCACCGAGGGTTTTCTCCGGGCACTCTGGTTTCCTCCCTCCCTTCAATAATGGTACAGGATGCAGTCAATATAAAAATTTCAAAAATACAAATTCGATTTTCTTCCGTCTTCTAATAGCGATCTCCCTGCCTGTACACCACCTGTTTGAGTGATGTATGTGTATTTGGTGTGTGTGAGGGTAAAATGAGACAGGTGAGCGTGTATGTTGGTATAGATCGCCGTGCTTTGAACCTTGGGGGAAAGGCGCATACATAGCATAGCATCCTGTCCTGTCCTGTAACTAACTGCCTTACATAACGTATTTCCAGTTGAACAAAAACTTCCATCTTCTACTTTCTTTATTTTATTTATTTATTTATTTTTTTGCTGTTGCCAAGGGGTGGGGGTGGGGGATGCTGCAGCACTCCTAGCACCCCCACTCCCCCCTCCCTACCCCTTAGATCCGGCCCTGGTGCAAGTAAAGAAGAAGAAAAGCAAAACAAATCAGTGAACAAAATAATGACTTCTCGAATTTCCATCTTTTACCAGGATTTCTGCAGACTGTAATCGTCTGTGTGTCTATTTGTCTGTGTGTTCAGGTAACTCAACATCGTTCTAAATTGAGCTGACATTTGGCGCGTTATATACATGTACATTGGAATTGGATCCCATTAATTGATTAGATTCACATAGTTGAACAGTTAAAATAAGACAGTGCAAATCGAACGAATCGCTTTCGTTATTACATATTTTAATTTAGATTAATATTTCTTTGTTGGTTTGTTGTCCCTTGCTCAATTCCACACGAAAACTATGTTTTCCCATTTAAAAAAACACCCCCACCCTCCCCAGCTCCAGCCCCACACCCCCGGACAGCCGTCTATAAGTCGTCGTGGAGACGTTTGTCTTACCAGAGTTGCCAAGAACAAAATTCAAAGTATTTATTTGAGTGGTTGGACAAGCAAGCAATCTCTCTCTCTCTCTCTCTCTCTCTCTCTCTCTCTCTCTCTCTCTCTCTCTCTCTCGAACATGGCCTTTTCAAAATTTAGATTTTCTTCTTCTTTGTGTTTCCCTTCCCCCCCATCCTCCAATGGGTATTACCTATTGCTATCGTAATTACAGGTAAATAGCAATTACGTTACTTGAGTGAACATTATGAATATGCACTCATCGTCAAGATCTATTGTTTCTGGACACAGCCACATGATAACAAGTGATATTTCACGAAAGTGAAAAGGTCCTTTTAGTCTTTCGTATGAAGCCACCAGTAATCCACGGGAAATAGCTGAAAAAGATACTTTTTTATGAACACTTGCAGTAGGTCCATTGTCCCTTATTGGATTCCATTACGCTCACATATTATGTTGATTATTTTTGTTTATTAACTCGGGTATTATAAACTCTTCAAGAATACCTCTCTTATAACCCAGTTTGTGTATATTGATTGAAATGTTACAGTATTATTTGTTTATGTCCGTGTGTGTAAGTTCATGTGTGTGTGAGTGTGTGTGTGAGAGAGAGAGAGAGAGAGAGAGGGTAAGAGAAAAAGAGAGAGAGAGAGAGTCCATTACCGATAAGAGATAACGTGTGAGCCTTCGTGTCCTAATTATTTCAAACCAACCCTTTAATCGGAAGGATAAATCATAAAAGTAGATTATGAATTGTACATGTTGTACTATCGTCATTGTGGAAAAACAAAAAGCTCACAAAATTAAAGCAAACAAAGACATGAACAAAACCTAAACAATATGGTGGATTTTAAAAAAAGATGGTTTGTCTTGCAAAGCCATGCAACAGCTTAGGAATAAATCTCTTCTTTACTTCTCATTTGAAAGTGCAGTCCAGTCAAAACGTTGGTTTCCCAGTTCTCCATTGATTCGGATTCATCTCAGTACAAAAGGTATAATTATAATGTGTTCAACTTATAACACCCTTATTTAGTCATAAACGCATTTCATCATGTATAGCGAAAGTGAAGTCTAATTTGCTTTGTAAGTTTCTAAGCTAGGTACTCTTTTTCTGCCAAACAGTTAAATCTCTCCTTCAGTTTTTCACTCTCCTTCATAATCACTGTTACTGTTGATGCGAAAATTCCAAATTGTTCAGCAATTTCTTTTTTTTTCTTTTTTTCATCTTTTCATCTTCTAGTGCGTGAATTAGATCTATTTTAGGCTTCAGGGTAAGCATGACGTGACGATGTTGCGTCATTATGAACGTCAGTAACTCTCATGAAACTTTAATACAGTAATCTCCCTTGAAACTTTATTATAAGCGGCAGCAAAACTCGCCAGGGGCCTTAGAAAACACTTTATTATAAGCGGACTTTACTATATTTTTTTATTATATCCGATTTTTAAAAACAGAGACAAAGAAGAGTTTTGGTCGGGACCAAGACTGGACTTTACTAAAACCGAATATTTACTTTATCCGGCCTTTATTATATCCGGAGTTCACTGTATATTCTTTTTCTTTTAAAAAAACTAACAAAACAACATGACATTATGGTGTAATTTTATTAACAAATTGGGAAAATTTAATTTCCACACAAATTGTAAAGATTTTGTTAAAAAGATTGTGAGAATTGTGCACATTACAGTTTTTAGTGTCTTTCTTATTTTAGTGCATAAAATCAATATTTACGAGTCCATGTGCACATTTGTACAGAACTGGAAACTAAATAGAACCATTTTAAGTATGAGCCAGAAAATGGATTTCAAGTGGATACAAATGACAGATTTATAATCTAAAATGAACCTGGACCTACATGATGTTCTAAATTTCAGAGATTAAACGTTCCTCAATGTAATTTTCATCACTATGTTATGTAAAAGGTCAAACTGTCTTAATTTATCCATGGGTGCATGTAAGGGGTCCCAAACTCTGCCTGAACTTTTATTGACAGTATATAACAGTATTATCAATTGTCTATTCCTAAGCTGTATTTTCTTCGAGCAGTGTTTCTGCCAGAATCATATTAAAAAGCTTATTTTTCTGGCATAGCCATATATATCCATGTTTATCAGCATCATTATGTTACTGCCCATGTAGAGTCAAAAAGTCATGTCAAAACAAGAAAGGAAATGTCTCAACCTTATTTAAAAAAAAAAAAAAAAAAAAAGGACACCACCATGTAATTGCAATAACAATAAGAGCCCAGTCATAATCCTGAATGCATCAAATATCGCAAAGGTTAAGGATGCGATTAGAAAAGACATACCTCCCCTCTTCTGGTGCCAGTGTTCACAAATTCCATTACAAAATTATTGATTCAATGTAACTAATATTTTTAAATGTAGCCGAGCGGAGAAATTTGACTCCCGTCTCTCGGCCACCACCATTGGGAACACGGCCCAACCTGAGCTGTTATTTTTATTTTATCCCTCAAAAGAGGGACATAAAAATATTTGCCCTGCAAGACGGTGAAGCGTGGTTGGTAGTACCGGGTTGCCGGCTACTAGTGCCACGACACTTCACTACTAAGTCGCTGCCACCGACAAGGTAATCCCGCTTACCACCAAAAGCAGAAGGCGAATGGCCAACCGGGGAGAACAAATGTCGTGTCGCCTTGTCCTGCATATCCCAATGGCATCCCCAAAGGATTCTGCACAGCAGGAGCCACCCAAGGCTAGTCTAACCAAGAAATTCAAGGTAGACAATTTCTCTCCCAAGCCTCAACCAGTCTTCTGCTACACAAACAAGACTTTTTACCATCAACCAAGTTTCTGAACCTGAGGTCAACAGATACTTGAGATTTCATCCCATCCAAAATACAGCATAAAACATGATAGAACAGCATAAAACCTTTTTTTAACAATCCATTTAATCTCAATGACACATTCAAGTACTTCAATAAACAGCAAAACAAAGCAGAGTATTACATTACATTACATGGTTATTGCTTTAGGTCCAGCGAACTCTTCTGAGCCAAATCAGGACCAAAAAATCAAGACTACAACTTCGCTGAAAGAGGACTCACCCCTGATCCACATAAAAGATCTGCCGAAACAACCCTAGTGGTAACACTGAATGCACTCCACCAGCTGGTCACTTTACAATAAAGACATCCCACGCAGGGGACTCTGAGGCTATACTCTAATTTATCGAACCCCCTTTTACAAAAACAAAATATAGAATACAAAGACATAAAATGCCTACATTGCCAAATAATAACATCATAGGAAGCCCCAGTGACCATCTGGCAGAAAGCGTCCAATATTCCCAAGCTGATCCAACAGACCTCACATACAAATGAGGAGTTTTGTTCCGGAAGAGTTTTCAAGAAAAACGTTAGGTGACTGGTCTGGCGAAGAAGAAGAATTTATAGTAGATTGATAGAACAGAGTAGGACTGAGAAAGAACAAAAGAGAAAGACAGCGACAGTGGGAATTTAAAGCACTAAATTTTTAGAAAATGGAGGTACTATTGATACTGAAACCTCCGGCACCCCCATGGGTGTAAACAGAGTATTTGTCCGGCTCTTGGCACCCTGAAGAACTTTCAAGAACATCACTGCAATCTTCTCACATTATTACAGTCTAAAGTGCACTTTGTGCTTATATACTACATTTAACAATTCAGTAATTAATAACAAAGCCCTGAGATACATAGCAAGCTAAATTTAAGTCTTATAACATTATGAACAGATCACAATATAACCGACAGAACAAAAGCCACAACCAATGGAGGCCCTAACCCACACTGAAAAACCTGCATCTAACGCAGAAATAGTACTCATGAGCAGTTTCATTCATAAGCTGATTTGTTACTAAGCATTATAATAATCTGAAACAACATTCAGCAGTTAACCAGTTTGATGACAACAGTATTCAGACAATAATACAACAAGGGGGCAGTTTTATGGACGATTACAATGAATAAATAGGATCCTTACACCGAGACTTACACGTCTAAGTTTTATATATATATATATAAAACAATAACTTAAGCGGTGAAAGTCTACTATTCCTTCATTACACTTGTTCATAAAACTGGTTCATAAAACCTGTTCATAAACATTTCTGTACAACATATTTTGTTTGAATGCCCAATTATTAGGTCAAAATTAGAATAACAGGGTATTAATACCAAGAAATATGGGCCAATCCAAGGAATACATTTTATATCACACAGACATTCATAATATTGTTCATGTTATTTTAAAATCACCAGTTGGTAGATTGTTATAATTTTATTTTTATTGTATTGTCTAATACCACCTAGAGGCAACAGAGGTAAAATTAAAATGCTTAACTGAACTTCATAATCCTATCTATTCCTATCCTATCCCGTAACTCAAAGGTCGTTGGGGCACCACAGATGATCGTTTAACCAGTGTACTCCATCTTTCTCTGTTCTCAGCAACCCTCATGGCTTCGTTCAGTGTCAAACCAGTCCATTCTCGGATGTTGTCCTCCAACCTATTTTTCTGTCTTCTGTTTTCTATTTTTTTGCCTGCTTGCACCATGCCTTGCAGGATGGTTTTCGCAAGGCCTGATGCTCTGGTGTGTGGCCTACCATCGGAGTTTCCGTTTCTTCATCTCTTCATAAAAATGCTCCCAAGTCAGCAGCATATCAGATAGGAAACAGTCCTAAGAGTTATGACTTGAGACAATGACTCTACCCAACACAGCTGTACTTTTATGTCATTAATTAATATTTTAAAACATGCTAAATGCTAACATATAGCATTCTGAAATTTGGTATCGTAAAAGTTTGAAACACCAATCCCTGCAGCCTTTACCCCTCCCTGTGTGTCCTTTATCATGCTACACCAATGGATAAGTGGCACTGGGACCTAATAACAATCACCACAGTCTGGAAATTACTACCATAACAGTTTGCAACATGCTACCTAACACAAAAGTACAAAGGCTGCAACTACAAAAAAACTGGATTGCACTACAAGTACAGTATGGTACAGTCAGGAAAGTAATACTAAGATATACTAACAAGCAAACAACTCGGATTATGGCCCTACTACTTTTCCTACATACTCTACCACCCACCAGCTTCATACACCATCATCATCATCATTACATTACATTATTATTGCTTTAGGTCCAGCGGACTCTTCCGAGCCAAATCAGGACCGGACAACCCCTGACCCGCATAAAAGATCTGCTGAAACAACCCTAGTGGTAAAACTGAAAGCTCTCCACCAGCCAGTCACTTTACAATAAAGACATCCCACGCAGGGGACGCTGAGGCTTCACCCCAACTTATCGAACCCCCGTTTACAAAAACAAAATAGAATACAAACATCATTATAAATTATCAACAAAACACATACATATAAAATGCCTACATTGCTAAATAATAACATCATAGGAAGCCCTAGTGACCACCTGGCAGAAAGCGTCCAATATTCCCAAGCTGATCCAACAGACCTCATACACAAATAAGGAGTCTTGTCCCGGAAGAGTTTTCAAGAAAAAAGGTAGGAGACTGGTCTAGCGAAGAAGACGATAGTATAGCAGATTGATAGAACAGAGCAGGAATGAGATTGATTGATTGATTGATTGATTGTTGCTTTAGGTCCAGCGGACTCTTCCGAGCCAAATCAGGACCGGACAACCCCCAATCCGCATAAAAGATCTGCCGAAACAACCCCAGTGGGAAAATTGAATGCCCTCCACCGGCCAGTCACTTTACAATAAAGACATCCCACGCAGGGGACGGCTGAGGCTTTACCCCAACTACTCGAACCCCCGGTTACAAAAACAAAATAGAATACAAACATCATTATAAATCATCAACAAAACACATACATATAAAATGCCTATAGTGCTAAATAATAAAATCATAGGAAGCCCTAGTGACCACCCGGCAGAAAGCGTCCAACACTCCCAAGCTGATCCAACAGACCTCATACACAAACAATGAGTCTTGTCCAGGAAGAGTTTTCAAGAAAAAAGGTAGGTCATTGATCTAGCGAAGAAGATAGTATAGCAGAAAGATAGGACAGAGCAGGAATGGGAAAGAGTAAATGAGGAAGACAGCGACAGTGGGAATTTAAAGCACTAAATTTCCATAAAGTGGGGATACTATTTATACTGAAACCCCCGGCACCCCAACGGGGGTATCATCATCATCAGCAGTCTCATTCTTTGCAGAATATTAGAAAACCCTTGCACTAAATCTACCAAAGACAGCACATAAGACTGTGTGTCCACTCTCACATAACCATTTTAGTTGTAACCTACAGTTCAAGAGTCTTTTATAAGGTCTTTGTTTCCCATAGTACCTCCACGCACTCCCAGTCACACAGCCCTGACCCTCTTCCCCTTGTGTTTTACCACCTCCTGCCCCATCAGCCACTTTGCTCCTATACAGTTCCTAAACAGTGTACATCCTCCTCCTCCTCATCATCATCGTCATCATCATCATCAATGCAAGTTTCTTAATAACACTTAAAAATAAAATTATTACCCTTTTTGAGAGCGTCTGTTTACACCTCCAGGATACCGAGTATTTGTCAATGAAAATGAGACAGCTGACCAACAAAAACATTTTCAGTCTTATTAGCCTATTCACTGCCTCATGCCCCCTTTCACCTCTTTATAAAAAATGAATAGCAGAATCTTCATTAAGGATCTTATGATGCTGCATACTGACGTCTCACGCTTTCCAATAACTGAGGAGAGTGAATTACTTTTTTAAGCAGCTTGGCACCTAGAATCAACTTGGTTATTGTAATGTCGTAATTATGAAAGTGAAAGTGACTTAATGTTTAGAGTGATCTCCCCTTTATACACACTATAGTTATATCCTTTTCTTTCTTAGCAGATTAAAAAAAAAAGTAAAGTCAAAGTACGAGGACCCAAACGTGACTAGGAGAAGTATTTGAACGTACGCTAGCTTGAAATCATTCCACCTTCACTGTAACGAAATCTGTCCTCATTAATTCTTGTTATTCCAATCAGTGTGTTACACGCTTATTTTAATAAATATTAATATCTCAATAAGTGTCATACATGCTGCAAACAATTTTCCTTGTAATGCTTAAGGACAAAAAAATAAAAGAATTCATTGAATCTCTAAGGCAAGCAAATAAAAGAGATCTGAATGTCTAGGGCACACAAATAAAAGAGATCTGAATGTCTAGGGCACACAAATAAAAGAGATCTGAATGTCTAGAGCACAAAAAATAAAAGAGATCTGAATATCTAGGGCACAAAAATAAAAGAGATCTGAATGTCTAGGGCAAAAAATAAAAAAAGATCTGAATGTCTAGGGCAAAAAAATAAAAGAAATCTGAATCTGTAACAGTCTAACTGTTGATCACTGTGACAATATGGGCACTACTAAAACGCAATGCAGTCTACAGTCCCTTGTTGAAGTACAACTTTTCCGGGATCGGCTTCCCGCTCCCTTGAAGTGCTTCCCAGTTCTGCTTGTCCATAATCTTCAGTTCTTCCACCTTGATAGAGCTGGAAAAATTAAGAAAAAAATGACAAAAAGAGACCTTGTTATTCATCATCTTTTTTCTCGTTGCTCTCTTTTACATTTGATGTCTGTGTCCTAAAATAATAAAGTGACCTCATTCATCACCATCTTTTTTTCGTTCTATTTTTTCTTCTTTTCTTTCAATGTGCTTTTCTACTCTTCCTTCTTTGATGTACAAAATTGACAAAATTTGTCTCTGTATACACTAATCATCAGCCATAACAATGGAATTTGAACAGATATGCATGCAGCAGGACCCTAACAGAAACTAAACTACGATTCCTTGGGCTTGTGCGGATGGTCAGCAGTGGAAAACAGATCTATGGATAAGACACTCGCCCCACACAAGCCCATTGTACATTTGCAGGTGAAAACGTACTTGCACATATAGACACGCTCGCACATACACTCGCACACATACACAGAAGCATGGACACAGTTTCCTGTGAAAATCCATTTACCCTGCAACACAGCACACATGCACAAACACGTGGACACGATCTCACGCTCAAACACTGAGAAAAGAATACACATGCAGCCTGAAAATCCCTGTAATTATTTTAATCATTCTTATATAACACTTTCCAGCTCTTATAACACTTTCTTTCCACCTCATATACCACTTTCCACCTCATATACCACTTTCCACCTCATATACCACTTTCCAGCTCAAGGGCTGCTCAAGGTGCTGGCCAATACAGGCTTTAACTCAAACCCTCAGAGGCGCCCACTTGCCTCCTCAGACGCATCGTCTGGTGCCCCGACAACTGAGCACAATCCTTGGCGGCCAGGGATGGGTAAGGACCTAGAGCTTGCTGGGTTTAATAATAATAATAATAATAATAATAATAATAATAATAAAAATAATAATAATAATAATAATAATAATGGATGCTATATACTCGCCTTTGCCCAAATCAATCAGGCTCAAAGCGCTGCGATCTGTACCAACACACGCTCACCTGTCTCATCCACCCTTCCAAAAACACACACAACAAATACACATCATCACTCAAACAGGTGGTGTAAAGGCAGGGAGATCGCTATTGGAAGACGGAAAGAAAATGGAATTTTAATTTTTTGAATTTTTATATTGACTGCGTCCAGTACCATTATTGAAGGGAGGGAGGAAACCGGAGTGCCCGGAGAAAACCCTCGGTGACCTCAATAGTCTCGTACCTAAGTCACATACGTTCGTCCCTTGCGGGAATCAAACCCGCGACCTTCGGCATAGGAAACCGGGGACTAATCCACTGCGCCACGAGGTATCTGTGCAGCGGGCATTCATCCATCTAGGACATAAAAGTCTGTGCGATAGAATGCGTGTGTGCACAGATTTGACTTCGGTTTAAACTCTCATCTGAAGAAAATTCATTTATAAAACTTACCAGTTCTGATCGAAGAGTGCACAGCCAACAGGCACCATTACTACCAATCTGAAACATACACAGAGCATTATTTCATGGAAACATAAACCAAACACTCAACAACAACTGGAAGAGCAAAGCCCACATGACTCGCATGTTCTTCATGGAACTTGCAATATTTAACATGAAAATAAGTGCCCAGAAAAAAATAAAATGAAAGGGTGGCATTAAAATGCAAAGTAATACAGACTTTGATCTTTCGATCTATGCTTTTGACCTTGAGATGACCTTCACCTCCGACTCCAAACACACTCGAGGACTATCACAAAAACTACAGCAAAGGTTGTATTATGCAAAAAAACACAACAGTGACCTTGGGATGACCTTGACTTTCAGTGACCTTGACCTTGGGATGACCTTGATCTCTCATGCATGATCAATTAACCCAATGTTGTTGCAAACTATGGGTTAATAGCCATTCTACTGTACGATTACCTATTTTTCATGTTTTTGCAAGGCCTAATATGACTTTGAACTTCAAGATCAACGCAAAAACATAACATATATGAAAGATCAATCTATCATCTTTAAATACAAGTTGGACTTTATCTCTCATAGTTTAGGGTCAAGGTTACTTCAAAGTACCTATACTAACCAACTTTCGACAGCTCCAGTGACCTTGACCTTGGAATAAGATTGACCAAATTTGCATTGGATGTGTATCTCATTGATCTCTATCATGCAACAAAGAATTATAAGTTCAATATTAATAACTTAGAAAAACAAGTGAAATTTTGTGAAAATGTTTCATGTTTTGACTAACATTTGTTGACCCTTGACCTTGAAGTGAAGTCATTCATTACTGATCATTTATGAGGTCCAATTGGTATACACCATCTTAACAAGTTTGGTTGTGATAATTGAAATGAGTTCTGAAATATTAATCCACTTGCAAGTTTTGCACAGAGAGACGGTGAACTTGAATAGTTAAACTAGTAGCAGCAATTTATTGGGGAGAATTAATAGGCGTTGCCATGTTATAATATTATATTATTATAATAATAATACTGGAGGTCTCAACTCATTTTATTCTCAGTAAAGTTTTACACACACACAGTCTCACACATCAACAAACATTCATCCTATAAACAAAAGGCGTAAAGGCAGGCAGATAATTAATAAAAGACAAAAAAAAAAATCGAAGGTTTATTTACATGTAAAAGCATTACAACAATGTAGATTAATGTCTTCTAAATAAATGTTATTCAATTGTTCTAATGTTTGCAACTCAAGAGCTGCTCAAGGCGCTATCTGATACAGGTTCTCACACCCAAGATGCCCAAGACGCCCACTTCGGATTAGTACTCTAAACTATGAGCATTAGATACAATGGGGAGGCACGGTGGCCTAATGGTAGAGCTTTGGCTTGCGGAGCTGAAGGTCCCGGGTTCGAGCCCAGGCCGGGGCATTGTGTTGTGTTCTTACTCCCGTTTTCCTACTCCTTCAGATGAGAGTATAAACCGAGGTCTAGTCTGTGTCGCATACATTCCATCATAACAGACTTTAATAAAGATCCTGACACTCATGTCCTAGACGGGTGAGTGCCGGTGACAAGAACACACCCAGCATGCACCTAGGTCCTTCTCCCCCATCCCTGGCTACCCAGGATTGTGCTCAGTTGTCTGGAGCGTTATTACGATGCGCCTAAAGGCTTCAAATTGGCGCCTCGGGCGGCTTGAGTTAGATCCTGTATAGGCCAGCGCCTTGAGTCGCCAAGTACGGTGAGATATTGTGCGCTATAAAAATCCTCGATAATAATAATAATAATACCATAAGATGTCCACATGATGCATAAACTTACGAGAGAGCCGATAAAACAACTTGTGTGGCTGCTGACAGTCCCTTGATTCGTTGGAACAGTTTGGTTGGTTCCACTCTCTCCATTAACAGGGGCAACAATGCTGGGGAGTTAAAACAAAAAAGTCGATGCATAAAATAAATACGAGAAAAATTAATATACTTAACCCCCCCCCCCCCCCTCCCTCCTCTCAAGTTTCAATTCATGGCACTTAAGTGAGATTTTCTCAAAGGAAATTACTTCAGCAAAAAAGTTTGGATCAACAGTAAAGTGAGGAGCTGCAAGTTTTAACAGTTTCCCTGAACAGTGGGATTTTCATTGTATAGCTACTACTTAATCTTTTTTGTTTAGGATTATGACTCTCCAAGTAGGAGCAACATTGCACTGGCTCTGGCACTGTCCTGCAGCCTTGGGGACTGGTTGGCTATTGGGGACCATTCCCAACGCCAACTTGTCCTGATAGTTCTTTGTGACAAAGAGTGGGGAGGTACCATGGAAAAGGCATTCTCCACTATATAATCAAACTTTAGCCCAGTTACTGGGACTGCAGTAAGTTGCGGCATCTGTTGTTCTGGTTGATGGTCACAGTGAAAATGGTGGACCAACATATTCCACACAGATTTGTAATCACTCGAAAATTCTTATCAAGTTTTAAAATTCTAATTTCAAGCTTTCATTCTTAAACACTGAGAGAGAGAAAAAAAGATACATAATTACAGTGCACGCTAGAAAAGAAAACAAAATTTTAAAATAAAAACCACTTACTCATGCTTGGAGCAGCTATTGCTATTCTGCCGATAAACACTTGAGAAATTCCCTTTATCGCTGCATACTGAAACACAATTAACAAACTTTCAAAAATCACAAATAATGTTAGGTAGGTTGGGTTTGGGCACGCCACAGGCTGAGACTACACCTTTCCCAGGGGAGGCGGCCCAGAATTTCCTGATAGAAATGGATAATAATAAACTGCAAAAAAAAAAAAAAAAAAAAAAACACAACAACAACAATACAATACCACTTTAATTGTCTCACACTGAGCAATTACAACGGCGGCAGCACCATAAGTGTTTACAAATGTAACATGTACACACACACACACAAAATGCATTTCACAACGCACAAAACGAACAGTAACAATGAAGCTGTAAAAGTAATTTTACTGCAGAATTCAACCCTCCAAATTGTTCATGCTACATTCTTACAACACAAACAACCCTCATTTGGAATTTCTGTTGGCCACAAAAGTTGAACACCAAACAATTAGGTTGGCGTACTAGCATCGGGGTAGCACACTGGTCTCCAATGCCGAAGCTACTAGTGCCAAATGAAAAAAGGCGTGTGTACAATTCTCGCACAGGCGAAACAATTCACTCCTTGGAGAATCTTGACCGTACCCAGTGTCCCAGGATTGTGCTCAGTTGTCTGGGCGTCAGACGATGTGCACAAAGGCTGCAAGTAGGCGCCTCGGGTGGCATGAGTTAGATCCTGCATCAGACAGAACCTTGAGCAGCTCCCGAGCTGGAAAGGCTCTATATAAGAACGATTCAATAAATAAATAAAATGAGCTTAAGTATGAAGCTTGTCGGGGCATCTACTCCTTGGTCTGAGAGTGTCAACCAAGGTCTAGTCTGTGTGCTATCCATGCATTCCACCGCACGGATGTTAAAGGTCCTGACGCTCATATCCTTGACGGGTGAGTGCCAGCAACATCAATGCACCCATCATGCACTACACTACTGGTCCTCTTCCCCTCTGTCTTGCAGCTGCAGCGCTTTTTCTGAGAAGGCAGCCCAAACTTGGTGGCAAATAAAATCCCAAAAGCCAAATCCAATTAAAAGAAAATCTTTTTAAAAAAAAAAAAAAATGCCCAACATATTTCGACAGACCATCACACAAGCCATTGGACAGCGCGATGACCTGCTTACAGTGGTGAAAAAACGGAAACTCCAATGGTATGGCCACGCCACCAGATCATCAGGTCTTGCAAAGACCATCCTGCAAGGCACAGTGCAAGAAGGTAGAAGAAGAGGGAGACCGAGAAAGAGGTGGGAGGACAACATTCGAGAATGGACTGGTTTGACACTGAGCGAAACAATCAAGGTTGCTGGGGACAGGAAGGGATGGAGTGCGCTGGTTAAACGATCATCGGTGGTGCCCCTACTACCTCCGAGTTGCGGGATAGGATAGGATAGGATATGATAGGATGTCCAACATTACATTACATTATTATTACTTTAGGTCCAGCGGACTCTTCCGAGCCAAATCAGGACCGGACAACCCCCGATCCGCATAAAAGATCTGCTGAAACAACCCTAGTGGTAAAACCGAAAGCTCTCCACCAGCCAGTCACTTTACAATAAAGACATCCCACGCAGGGGACGGCTGAGGCTTCACCCCAACTTATCGAACCCCCGTTTACAAAAACAAAATAGAATACAAACATCATTATAAATTATCAACAAAACACATACATATAAAATGCCTACATTGCTAAATCACGCCTGTGCTTTCTTTCACTGGAAAGGACTTTCCAGTGGAGCAACTAGGCTAATTATAGCTGGCAAGCTCTGCAGCCAGCCGGCTAGCCTTATATCATGCAGGCAGTCTCGCTTCCCGCGCTGCACGCTAACATACTAGACAAAGAACGGCGTATGACTGAGTGGATATCATTCTCTAACTCTGTGCTATAGAATTGATCATATTATGTGAAATATTGTTTGTATTGTCGTAGTCCTTTTGCATTTTAGTTACTTTCATATCTGTGTTTTGTGTTAGCATAAACTAAATCTCAGAATACCATTTCCTTTGTCTTATATTTTAGTCGATTTGACCGTGTGTACTGATCGGCCCTTCATTGCCTTGCAACGGAGCTGTTTTCAATCTAGTGTATATACGCGTTTTAATTACACATTTAAATCCTTTCTACAATGTTCACCATTTGAAGTCACTTAGTACACAGTTTGAACTTTCTGGTGATGTGGTCGACATTATAAAATATTTTCTTGTGTTTGATTGCTGGCCTCTGTAATTGTAGCGAATTTACGAAAGTCTCGTAGTCCTAATGGTGCAAGCTATAGGCACTCAATTGCATGTAGCGCAGCCGCCCGGCCATTTCCCCTTCCTGGCCCTATACAGTACAGAGCTTGGCGCGCGGTTAAAGTAATTATAAGCTTCCAGGCGAGTGCCAGTTGCATAGCTTGTGCTGTGGGTCGCTGGCCGTCTCTCAGCAGGTTATAAGCAGTCCAGCCTGCGTTAAGGGACCCTACGAGGCGGAACTAAGGGAGTTTTTAGACACAGTCTGAAAGGTACTTAAATGCACTGCCGTGAAATAATAACATCATAGGAAGCCCTAGTGACCACCTGGCAGAAAGCGTCCAATATTCCCAAGCTGATCCAACAGACGTCATACACAAACAAGGAGTCTTGTCCCGGAAGAGTTTTCAAGAAAAAAGGTAGGAGACTGGTCTAGCGAAGAAGATGATAGTATAGCAGATTGATAGAAAAGCGCAGGAATGAGAAAGAGCAAATGAGAAAGACAGCGACTGTGATGATATTCTGGGGAAGATACGTTTATCTTACTAGGGGGTAAGACTTATTGATAGATGGGCGATGTGCTACCCCTATCGATCGTTCTTTTACCAGAATTCCGTAAGTTGTGTGAGAGACAGATCACGGCACTTAGGTCACATAAAATTTATATTTGTTCTCGGGAATTTTAGTATCATTTGGCTCAACTTGAGAACCGTTAATTACTAATCAAAAGACTAGATTATTATGTCTCGAGAGAAGAAAACTAATAGCTACACAACAATACAAATAGAATGACACCAGTCGTATGTATGTAATTTCACTTTTTATATATTCAACACAAACTTCAACATTTCTGCATTAATCGGTAAATTAATAAGTAATATAGTTCCAAGTGCTGGGAAAATGTTTTAACAGGTTTCTTTCGTCATTTGCTACCTGCGGTTACGATTGTCACTGTTCGTACGTTTCTAATGTTCTAGTTTCTCGAGGGTATGACTCAGTTCTGGTGGGTGACTTAGCTAAGGTAAGTCGGGTCGCTCTTGAAGCTGTGGGGTTTGGACGTGGTCAGGTAGAATCGTGGTAGTTCTCCTTGGTTCCACGGGAGCGACGGTCAGGCGTTCGTCTCCACAAACTTTGATGATCCCAGGCCCGACCTGTAAAAGTCGGAGCTCTGGCTACAGTATTCTCGTTAGCTATAAGGGTGCGGTCTCCTCTGCAAAGTGTCTATAGCATCAGACACCTGCAGGGTTCCCATATGCACAATTCAATTCGAATCTTAAGGCTAAGGTACATCAAACCACATGCATACTGTCTCAGAAACAATAATCTGGTTCTGTAACTATATATCAAGAACATATTATTTATACATGGCAATCAATATACAATAAACATACACATATCAAAACTATTAGTGTTATCTTACTTGTAGACTCTGGGACTCGTGAAATCGTCTTTTATGTCTCTAGCACCCTCTTGATGAGATGGAGATAGACGAACACTGCAGTTTGTTCCTTTGGTCGACCCTCACAGCTTAACAGTTCTTTTGCGACTGATCAGTTGAGATTTGGTCCCCAAAGGTATGCAAAAGTTCCCAATAGTCTTCTGACCAATCGTTTTTAGCTCTCTTTTTCGTTAATCTCGCATCTACAGAATTATGGTTCTAATTTGAATAGTTCCTCCCCTTCTCTCTTGTCACTGGGCACGCATAATCACTTTTCAAGTGGAGTATCAGGGATAGAGTGAAGAACAGATGCCATAACGATAAGCGGTGTCTGCCCAATACGGATGACATCATCTTGGTAACTTTTGGCTGGAGTGAGCTACTTAGTGTCTCATGGTGCAGTAAGTTAGTTAATCGAAGACAACGCTATGGTTAGTTTTTGACTAAAGTATGCTATTTAACATTCTTGGTCGCTAAGTCTGTTGATGGTATCGGTAGCTGGCGGTGTGCCTGTTTCAAGGAAGTTAATTTGCCATGTGTGTGCTGCTTGTTAGCTAACTGTTGTATTAATGTCCAGTTTCGTTTCGCTGGTATCTCTGTTTCGCTAAGCTAATTTCCTACATGTTTGTCGTCAATATTTATGCTGTTACATAGGCCCCCCAAAAACTATTCTTACACGTAGGTAAGAATTGGTACTGAAATGGTGGCGCAAATATGTACATGCATTATTTACATAGAGTACTGGGGAAGAGGTCACTGGGGTACAAAGCTGGGTGCATCCACCCGCAACTGTGAGGGGTTGGAAGCAAGGTTAGGTTTGTCTACAGTGGGCACGGGGTATCTGCTGAGGTAGTCAGCTCCGTGGTTACTCTTTCCGGGTATGTATTCTACATGAAATGAGTAGGGCTGTAGCAAGAGTGACCAACGCATGAGTCTGGCGTTGAGTTTCTGCGATGACGCAAGGAAGGTTAAGGGTTGGTGATCGCACTGCACCTTGAAATGAGCGCCATACAAATACATCTGGAATTTCTGGATGGCCCAGACCAATGCCAAACATTCTTTTTCTACTGTTGCGTAATTGTGTTCAGCTTTGTTTAATTTCCGGCTGGCATACGCGACTGGCAGGAGGAGTGTAGGGTCATTGGGGTCAGATTGTAGTAGGGTTGCTCCTAAACCTTGATTACTCGCGTCTGTGCGTAGCACGAATGGTTGGGTTGCATCGGGCAACTTCAGGATGGGTTGTGAGGTGAGTCTGGCTTTCAGGGTTTGGAACGCATCTTCGCACTCGGCATTCCATTCTACTTTCTCGGGCGCTTTCTTCTTGGTTAGATCAGACAATGGCGCGGCGATGGAATTGAAGTTGGCAACGAATTTCTGGTAGTAGCCACATAGGCCTAGAAACGATTGCACATCCTTTTTGTTAATCGGGCGCGGTGCCTTGTTCATTTTCGCGATGTTCTTGTCTTCCGGAAGAAGACTGCCGTGTCTGAGTGTGTGACCGAGAAACTCTATCTCTTCGTATCCTAGCAGGCACTTTGTCGGTCGGGCTGTTAGTCCGGTTTCCCTAAGTCGCTGAAGAACGGTAGAGAGAAGTCTTAAATGGTCATCCCAGGTGTGGGTCGCGATTAAGATATCGTCCATAAAGTGATGGAGTTCTTCTTCTTGAATGGGCGCGAGAAGTTGTTTCATCATGCGTGAGAAAATGCTTGGTGCGTTGTTCAGTCCAAACGGTAAGACATTGAACTCATAGTGGCCATCAGCTGTACTGAAGGCTAGATACGGTCTTAGGTGCTCTGGCACCGGTATCTGATAGTACCCTTTGCTTAGGTCTATTCGCGAAAAGTATTTTGCGTTATGCAATTTCGCGAACAGCTGTGCTGTGTCTGGTAGCGGTTCGGCTTGGAATTCCGTCACGGCATTCAGTCTGCGGTAATCGATGCATAGGCGGTGCTCTCCGCTCGGTTTGCGTAATAGAACTATTCCAGCGCTGTATGGGGAGGTTGAGGGGGAAATTATTCCAGCCTCTAATAGGGTGGCTATCTCCTGCTTGACAGCGGTTTGTTTGGCAAGAGGGATAGGGTACGGTTTTACTCGGACAGGGGTGGTGTCAGTCAAGGTCATTGTCACTTCAACTAACGGTGTCTGTCCAGGTATGTCCGTCAACACTGCTTGGTGTTGTGCAACTATCTCCATTATCTGTCTTTGTCTGTCTGTCGATAGTTTTGGGTTGATAGCTACGTCTCTGTAGGTCTCGCTACTTTTCAGCGGATACTCGATAGCTAAATCCTCTGTTGCTTCGACTTCTTCTGCTATAGACAAAGCCATTAAATGATCTGTGGATGTTGCGTCATCGCGGTCTAGGTACAGTTTGAGCAAGTTGATGTGATACATTCTCTCTTTTCCCTTTACCTTGATCCGGTAGTTTGTTCGCGACACTTTTTGCGTGACTACGTACGGGCCTTGCCATGCAATTTCTAGTTTGTTGGACCCGCTGGGGAGTAGGAGTAGGACTTTGTCTCCTTCAGCTAATTCTCGCTCTTTGGTGTTTTTGTTGTAGTGCCGAGCTTGGCGCGCGCGAGCTTGTTTGATGGCAGACGTGGCTAGTTGCCAGGTAGTGTGTAGGCGGCCACGTAACTCCGTTACGTACTGGGTAGCCGTCTTAACCTCTTCGTCTACCTGAGAATCTGTCCATCCACGCTTCAGTGCTTCCAGTGGACCGGCTATCGGACGACCAAATAACAAGGTTGCCGGGGGAAATCCCGTAGACGCGTGTGGAACCTCACGATACGCGAACAGCGCTGCGGCTACGTAGGTATCCCAAGTCTCTGGCTTTTCGTTTACGAGTTTGCGCAGGATGGAAATTAGCGTACCGTTAAACCGTTCGACTTGACCGTTACTCTGAGGGTGGTAGGGAGATGAACGAACGTGTTTCGTCTGAATGAGAGAGAATACTTCTTGCATCATCTTTCCCGTAAACTGCGATCCGTTATCTGTTAGGATTTGGTCGGGAAATCCAACTCTTGTGAACATAGTGACCAGCGCTTCTGCTACTCGTTTGGTATCGATAGTAGGAAGGGGTGTTGCTTCACACCACATGGTGCAAGTATCCACTAAGGTTAGGATATACCGATTGCGCTTTTTTGTGAGTGGCAGTGGGCCTACGATGTCTACTGCTACTCTGTGGAATGGGGTACCGGTGACGGGCATTTCGCCTAGCGTTACTGGGACGGTCCATCTCTTTGATGCTACCTTCTGGCACTGGGGACAGGAGCGGACAAAGCGCGTAATGTCTCCTGTTATTCCCGGCCAATGATAGTGAGCGGTAATTCTCTGAATTGTTGCACTCACGCCCATGTGCCCGCTAAATGCAATGGCGTGTCCTACCTCTAGTACCTGTGGTCTATGTTTGGCAGGGACAACTAATTGAGAGTGGTCGTGGTCTGTTTGTCTGTACAGTAGTCCGTTTTTCTCAAAGAACTCTCCTTTCTTAGGTGGGTTATGCGCCTGAGGGAGTTTTTTGTAGCATTTAGCTAATGTGGGGTCAGCTAGTTGATCTGCCCTCATCTCGGCTGGTGCCGGATTAGCAGGGAGATTATCTGCAGCGTCCTGTCTGATCTGTGTTCTAGTTTGGACTGATGCAACCACTTGAGGCGCAATCGGCGTCCCTAAATACACATATTTACACCCTAGTATGATGTCATACAAAGGTGCATCCATTACTGCCGCTTTTACTTTTCCTGACACATATCGGGAGTCTACATGGACTATCGCGATTGGTAAGGTGGAGGCGGGTATGGATTGATCAGGGCCTTGCAAAGTGACGGTCTCGTCGGTGATGTCTTCAGTCGCTACAAGAGTTCGACTGACGATTGCATCGTACGATAACCCGGTGTCGTATAGACATGACGCGGTTTTTCCGTTCACTACAACTGTTTCACTGACTGGGGGTCGGGACTTATCTGAAGTCTCCAGTTCAACGGTACTAGTTTGACTTACAGCCACTGTGTGCGTTTGATTCGCTGTTCTCCGGCAATCAACGGTGTTATGGTTAGTTCTTTTGCAGTTAGAACAATATTTCCGGGGGTTTTGACCTTGACCGGGCGGTTTCACCGAGTTGTGGGTTTTCTTGTTATCCGAATTCTGCTGATTCTGATTAGACTGCTGTGTTTGTTGTGGGTGGAGTTTCTGGTTGTTTCCATCTCTGCTGGGTTTATCTGTTACCTTGCGTTTAGCTTCGTTTTCATGCGCGGTGGTGTAACGGTCCGCTAGTTTGATTAGATCAGCTAAGTTCTCGGCACCTTGTTCCGCGGTGAACATCCTAGTTTCTGGCGTCATTGCATCGCGTAACTGTTCGCTAAGGATTAGTTCAGCAAGATCTTCGAATGATTCTTCTAGGTTGGATAAGGCTAACCATTTACGCAAGTACGTTTCCAATCGGTCTACAAACTGACTGTGAGTTTCACCTTTTTCTCTTCGCGAGTTGCGCAATTTTTTCCGGTAGGTTTCGGAGGTCAACTCGAACCAAATCAAGAGTGCTTTCTTTAGAGCTGGGTAATCGTTACTTTGTCCTGTGGGCAATTTCGCGTACACGTCATAGGCTGTACCTCTCAATCCTTGAGCTAATTTTATGTTCCATTTGTTATAGTCAAGTTCGAATTCCTGTGCTAAGCGCTCAAACCGATCAAGATATGCATCTATCCTATCAACTTTCTCGTCAAATGGACTTAGAAAAAAATTCATGCCTGGAGTGATGGACGGAGGTTGGGGAGGGTTGTCCGATGAGTTTGACAGTAGGCTAATATTCGGGTCAGTTGCCCGAGCTGCTATCAACTGGTCCCTTTCTTTTTCCCTTGCTTCAATTTCCATCTTTTTTAGGCGTTCTGCCATATCTAATTCCATGCTTTTTAACCTTTCAGCAGCCTTGTCCGCACGATCTCTTTCTTCAGCTCTAGCTTTTTCTGCACAGATTCGTTCCTCTGCTCTAGCTTTTTCGGCATGGATTCGTTCCTCTGCTCTAGCTTTTTCGGCATGGATTCGTTCCTCTGCTCTGGATTTTTCCAATTTATCCCATTCTGAGGTTACATACGTGATTAAATCTTGCCCTGCCAGACCTAGTGCTATCCCCTCTTCTCTCAATTCTCGGCGTACTTTTATGAAGTCGGCCATGATAGATTTCTAGATTTCCAGAGTCCAAAAGCAAGATAACCTAACTACTCTTAGTCAATCTAGTTTAACACAAGTACAATCAAAATATCCCTATGTGAGATGTTACCAGCAATCCACAACAATTTTCAATCAATGCATAAGAAACAATTATCTTACATCAATCAATACATACATGTGCATACAACAATCAATACAATCATGCAATTCAAAAAATCAAGAAAATGTTTTTCCCCAATGCAACTGAGTCAACTCTCGGGTTTTGTACTAGACCACTGTTACGAATCCTAAGTGAGATAATGTTTTCTATTCGTTATTATCTTTAGTTACTCAAGATATAGATACTAAAATTTATCATCCCGGACGAGCCCCCATATGTGATGATATTCTGGGGAAGATACGTTTATCTTACTAGGGGGTAAGACTTATTGATAGATGGGCGATGTGCTACCCCTATCGATCGTTCTTTTACCAGAATTCCGTAAGTTGTGTGAGAGACAGATCACGGCACTTAGGTCACATAAAATTTATATTTGTTCTCGGGAATTTTAGTATCATTTGGCTCAACTTGAGAACCGTTAATTGCTAATCAAAAGACTAGATTATTATGTCTCGAGAGAAGAAAACTAATAGCTACACAACAATACAAATAGAATGACACCAGTCGTATGTATGTAATTTCACTTTTTATATATTCAACACAAACTTCAACATTTCTGCATTAATCGGTAAATTAATAAGTAATATAGTTCCAAGTGCTGGGAAAATGTTTTAACAGGTTTCTTTCATCATTTGCTACCTGCGGTTACGATTGTCACTGTTCGTACGTTTCTAATGTTCTAGTTTCTCGAGGGTATGACTCAGTTCTGGTGGGTGACTTAGCTAAGGTAAGTCGGGTCGCTCTTGAAGCTGTGGGGTTTGGACGTGGTCAGGTAGAATCGTGGTAGTTCTCCTTGGTTCCACGGGAGCGACGGTCAGGCGTTCGTCTCCACAAACTTTGATGATCCCAGGCCCGACCTGTAAAAGTCGGAGCTCTGGCTACAGTATTCTCGTTAGCTATAAGGGTGCGGTCTCCTCTGCAAAGTGTCTATAGCATCAGACACCTGCAGGGTTCCCATATGCACAATTCAATTCGAATCTTAAGGCTAAGGTACATCAAACCACATGCATACTGTCTCAGAAACAATAATCTGGTTCTGTAACTATATATCAAGAACATATTATTTATACATGGCAATCAATATACAATAAACATACACATATCAAAACTATTAGTGTTATCTTACTTGTAGACTCTGGGACTCGTGAAATCGTCTTTTATGTCTCTAGCACCCTCTTGATGAGATGGAGATAGACGAACACTGCAGTTTGTTCCTTTGGTCGACCCTCACAGCTTAACAGTTCTTTTGCGACTGATCAGTTGAGATTTGGTCCCCAAAGGTATGCAAAAGTTCCCAATAGTCTTCTGACCAATCGTTTTTAGCTCTCTTTTTCGTTAATCTCGCATCTACAGAATTATGGTTCTAATTTGAATAGTTCCTCCCCTTCTCTCTTGTCACTGGGCACGCATAATCACTTTTCAAGTGGAGTATCAGGGATAGAGTGAAGAACAGATGCCATAACGATAAGCGGTGTCTGCCCAATACGGATGACATCATCTTGGTAACTTTTGGCTGGAGTGAGCTACTTAGTGTCTCATGGTGCAGTAAGTTAGTTAATCGAAGACAACGCTATGGTTAGTTTTTGACTAAAGTATGCTATTTAACATTCTTGGTCGCTAAGTCTGTTGATGGTATCGGTAGCTGGCGGTGTGCCTGTTTCAAGGAAGTTAATTTGCCATGTGTGTGCTGCTTGTTAGCTAACTGTTGTATTAATGTCCAGTTTCGTTTCGCTGGTATCTCTGTTTCGCTAAGCTAATTTCCTACATGTTTGTCGTCAATATTTATGCTGTTACAGCGACAGTGGGAATTTAAAGCACTAAATTTCCAGAAAGTGGGGATACTATTTATACTGAAACCCCGGCACCCAAACGGGGGTAGGAGGATGTCCAACAAAAACCCTCACCCGAGACTTGGTGACTGGCTCACCCTGGTCGTCATACAGCAGCACTCCATCGATCAGCTCACTACAACAAACAGTAAAACCACAATGCCAGGAGATGACATGAGCGGTGCAAGGATTGGTCCGTTTGCCAAATACGAGTACAAGATTTTGCGTGGACTATTTCAAAGCTGCCAATTACCATGTTTTTAAAATGAACAGAACAGTAACCTTGTATCACAGACCATGCAGTGACTCTCATGAAGACTAAAGGCTATGAAGCCTTGCTGGTTATATATCCTATGCTATGCTATGCTATTAAAAATTTTAAAAAATTAAAGAAAAATAATAAAATGAAAAACAAACAAACACTGCGGTTTGATTACAGTTTTCAACATAGTGTATCTTATAATATATCAAAGAAATAATGCAAGCAATATAATTTGTAGAACCGCTCTCCATGACTCTCTATTATATGCAAAACAAAACCACAACACGAACAAAACCTTCAGTTTGACGAAAAAAACAAATGCTACCTTGGGATGCGTTTTATAGCATCAGATATCTATAGCCAACAATTACTTACATCATATTAGGGGACATACACACATACATTGGCTTTCTGGACTATAATCAAGTCCATTACTATTGCACTGCACTTGTACAGATAAAACCTTTTTATTTCCTTTGTTATTTTTGGCTGAAAGTCCATGGGGCAAGAGCCTTGGATAACACTAGTGAAATCTAAACAGAGCCTTGGCATGGCCTAGACTTGAAAAGCAGTCTCTGTATTCGTACGATTTTATTAATTACAAAATAAATGCTATTGAATTTCTTTTTAATTTTCTGGGCTGCCTCCCCTGGGGAAGGCGTAGTTGCAGCCTAGGGCATGCCAAAATCCAACCTAATAAATATTACTCTTTATTTTTCTTGACATTTTTGTTGGGGGACCAAACCGGATTACCCGGGGAAAACCCTTGAGACGTTGCCCGAATCGAAAGTGTCACGGACCGGTTTTATAATATTTCAGTCCGATGACTTTTTGTATTGTAGTCTATTCCTGTGTGAAGACATTAATTAAAATATTTTTTATTGATAACTAAATTCTGATTGGTTGAGCTAGTCATGTGACGGCTAACCACTGTACATTCAAAGATAGTCATTCTCTTCCTGTTTGTACCACGGAGTGGTTGTGTTTGAACTTTTGGCAGCTGTGTCTGCAGAAGTTCCGGCTGGGGGCCTCGAGGCACAAGAAGAAGAAGAAGGGAGAAGAAGAAAGAAGAGAAGGAGAAGAAGAAAGAAGAAGAGAAGGAAAAGAAGGAAGAAGAAAGAAGAAGAGAAGAAGAAGAAGAAGAAGAAGAAGAAGAAGAAGAAGAAGAAGAAGAAGAAGAAGAAGAAGAAGAACAAGAACAAGAACAAGAACAAGAACAAGAAGAAAGTCAAGAAGAAGACGAAGCCTCAAGAAGAAGAAGAAGAAGAAGAAGAAGAAGAAGAAGAAGAAGAAGAAGAAGAAGAAGAAGAAGAAGAAGAGGAAGCAGAGGAAGAAGAAAGAACGGAAAACGAAAGGAGAAGAGGAAGAAGTAGCAGAGGAGGAAGAAAGGAGGAAGCATAAAGAAGAAGCCAGAGAAGAAGCCAAAGAAGAAGACGAAGAAGCAGACGAGGAGCGGTAGTAGCAACAGTGGCAGCCTCGGCAACCGTGGTAGCAACCACAGCGGCGGTCGCAGCAACAGTAGCAGCCTCACAACAGTTGCAGCAACCGCAACAGCAACAACTGCAACCACAACAACAGCAGCTGCAACAGCAGCAGCTGCCACAGCAGCAGCAGCCACAGCAGCTGCCACAGCATCAACAGCCGGAGGAGAGAGAAGACGGAGAAGTAAACTGAGAAGAGAGAGAAAGAAACAAGGAAAGGAGGAGTAGACGGATACGTGAAAGAGAACACAAAAGAGAATACATAGACAGAGACAGAGGATTAACACAGGCACAATGGATCATAATTCTCCGTGAGACTCTTACGCTAATTCTCTCTGTGGACGGTGACCGGGATTCTTTATGTGTTATTGTGAGTGTGTGTAATTCACAGATGACTCCTACAAGAACGTGAGTACAGAACAAATTGTATATATATAGGTTTAATATTCTTCCACCGGTTATTTAGGAACCCAGCTTTGGATCCGGAAACTTGAGAATGTACCCAAATCCAAGGTAACTTTCAAAACGCGAGAAAAAGTAACTTTCGTCTCCTCTAGGCGACGAATTAGGTCAAGCTGTATTTGTTTATAGGTCAACTGTCTTTTACGAACCGTTTGAGAATGTTTTCGAACCGTTTATTGATGCCGGATAGTGTCCTCACTTGGTTTCATACAGTTTAAGAATCCAAGAAGGCAAATGGGTTTTTCCGTCACTTTTTAACAGTTTTTGGAGGAATGTTCCTATAAACAAGGATTTATAAGTATATATATATATATTCGCGGATTGATTGTACTTATGTAAATTTGTGTTGATTTTTTTTCTGGTAATAGAGGGTGTGTGACAACAAAAGAATTCTTGAGAGTTAGGAAGTGTGAGACGGGAGGACACGCAGATTACTCACGCATGCAGACACGCAGTTCTTGATATAACCCCTTTCGTTACAGAAAGTAACTAATATTCGGAGAAACATAACGCCAAGAGGCTGAATCGACCTCACATCATGTCAGGCGCCATTGACTTCTAGCCTGTGGACATGGCAAGTTAGTCCCGCCTTAGACCACGCGGCCACAACGCTCACTTTGCTTGGAACTCTGGTTATTCATCTAGTATAGAAAAAGCCTGTCATATAGTTACGCTGATGCAGATTTTTACAATAGTCCTGGGTTACAAATGATCAAATCTCAATCTTAATACTTATGAATAATGAAAAACACTTACATCGATTAACAACCTTGTGCTAGCTTTGCAAATGAACGGCTAACTTAGCAGCAGGTATACCACACAATGGCACTGGCAAACAAAGGAAGTCGAACTTTGACAGGATCATCTGCCGTCCAAATGCTGCCCATAATTCATAATTACGAATTTGACTGATATCAACATTAAGTCAAGCACTTAGTTCAAACTTACAGTTAAAAAAAATATGTGTCGTGAAAATAACAAACAAATACACTTTGGGGGATTACACTGTAATTTCCTGAAAATATAGAGGAGAATGTGCACTCAGTGTGTGTCCAAAACAAACAAAACTCTCAAAAAGAAAACACAACTGCAAGCAATGGTGAACAAGAACGTACCTCTGCCTCATGAGAGGAATGTTGACTGCATTAGCCGCCATTACTGCAGCAAAGGGCACGAACCTCTGGAATACCGACTGTCCTCTCTACAAAAACACAAAAACAACAAAACTCGTGTCCCAATGCACTGAAATTGTTTACTATACCTCTGTCGCATCAATGCAAGGTTGAACGGGTGAGCGGCAAAGATGGCTCCAAAGGGAACAAGCCTCCTGTAAAGCGAGTGAGTTGTCTACAAAAACAGAAAGGACACGGCAACTGCGAACTGTGCTTACACAGATCAGACAACTCCTTTTACAAGTCTTTCACTACTGGAGAATGTCAGCCTTACAGTCTGGTATCCCAGTGTATGGACTATAAAGATCCTGACGCTCATGTCCTTGATGGGTGAGTACCAGCTATACAAATACATCCAGCACACACTAGACCCCTCTTCCCCTATCCCCTGTCACCCAGTATTGTGCTCAGTAATTGGGCGTCAGACTATGCCACCAAAGGTTGCAAGTGGGCGCAACGGGCACCTTGAATTAGATCCTGTATGGGTCAGTGCCTTGAGCGGCTCTTGAACTGGAGAAAGCACTATATAAGAACGATTAATTCAATAAAAACATAAATATTGCCCAAAAGCAGACTCGTAGCTGACTAGTGACTTTGGCTACCTCCATACTCTGATGGGGAAATTCTGTCAGCACCATTGATGCTTTCAACATCTCCCCTTTCAACATTCCTGGGTTACTCATTCTATGTGGAAATTGCATTAATTTTTAATTCTTTTGTGGCACACACACAAAAAGCAAAATGTAACCAACAGCAAATCGGCAAAGCTATAATATTTAGGATAGTAAGCTCAAAACTTTCAAGAGCTGACATGACTCCTGTTCAACATAGGTAAGCAGTCATAC
Source organism: Oncomelania hupensis (assembly GCA_036898135.1). Lineage (NCBI taxonomy): Eukaryota > Metazoa > Mollusca > Gastropoda > Littorinimorpha > Pomatiopsidae > Oncomelania > Oncomelania hupensis. Next base: position 41,466,588 of record CM072527.1, read on the forward strand.
TTACATGAGCCAAAGCCCGTTTCAAACCCAACGCCACAATGAGGGCGCAGGACGTAGCGCTAACATAGGCCACCATCAGGCGCCTGGAAACAAAAATACAGGATGGGATTTAAATAATTTATTTCTTATTTAATCATTCTTCAATAGAGCTTTTCCAGCTCAAGAGTTGCTCAAGGGGTTGGCCGATACAGGATCTGACTCAAGCCGCCTGAGACACCCAGTTGCAACCTTTGGGTGCATAGTCTGACCCCCAGATGACTGACACAATCCTGTGTAACCAGGGATAGGGAAGAGGGACCTTGTGCATGCTTGGTTTATTTGTGTTGCTGGTACTCACTCGTCCAGGACATGAGCATCATGATCTTTAAAGTTCCTGCGATGCAATGTGTGCGTGTACAGGCTAGACCTCAGTTTATACTCTCATCTGAAGGAATTGAAATCTATCAGAAGATAACGCACAAAAAATTGCATTGCATTGATTACGACTTTGTTCAATCTATATAAGGGCCAGTGGTATCAAGGACGAGTCAATTCAAGTCAAGTCAGGTCATTTCAAGTCTTTTTAGTGAATAAAGATTTAGTTGACTTGATTGTTTGTGACAATGAGTTTGCTTTCAAAAATGGCACTGTTGTCACATGAAAAGAGGATAATATAATCATTGCTCAACCCGAATGCTAAGTTTTTAATTTTAGGCATCTCTTCCTTGTTATATAATTTATGTACACAAACCATACACACTTTTACTGCTGGGCTAATTTTGGAATCAAACTTGATGCTACTAATAGGCACATAAACACATGAAGTTACTCTATCACAACCGTAACATTTGAAAGAGATTTTTTTAAAACGTCTTTTTTTTTTTTTCCTCGTGGGCCAACACTCACTGTGAACTTGAAAATGATCTGAGATGCTGAAATGGGTGATCTTGGGGTTCTTTAATAGGGTACTGGGCAATAATTCTTAGTTAAATGTACAAATCCAGAAGAGTACCATGAAATTACTGCATATTTGTGAATGGGCACAAGAATGGAACCAATCATATATTGTGTAAAATAATTATTGTTAAAAAAAAGAAGAAGAAATTTTGGCAGCATTCTTACAGTTACCAGCAATTTTGTGTTAAGACAAATTTGTAAATAAACACAAGAATGCACACAATCATGATACAAGATGTTTATATATATATATATATATATATATATATATATATATATATATATATATATATATATATATATATATATATATATATATATATATATACTCTCATACCACCTGGTTTCTGGCAACACACGTATGTTACGCGACCTTACTTGTGTCAACATGGATAGGAAAGTGTCAACATTGAAATGTTGTCAGAAAACGGGTACACTTTTTTTGCTGTTTTGGATTACATGGGACATAAATCGTGTTTTTTTGACATGTTGTCAAAAACCTGTACTATGAATGCAGTTAGTTCCCTTGCTACACTCTGTCGTGCTTCTGAGGGTCCATATTAATTTTGATGAGACAGGCTATTAGTGAATGAATGAGAGCACGCGCTGTGAAGTGACGTCTTGTCTGTGATGTGTGACGTAGCACGAAGACACTCAAAATGGCGGAGCTCAAATCGGTGAGTGGATAATTATGTCTTTTGTAAATACTTATCAACGTTTAATTTGTTTTGAAATAACTTTAATAGTACGTAAAGCTCTGCTCCATAGTCTGCTCTCTTCACTTCTGACTTTTACGACCCTCCTGGCGCCCTTGTCTCATCTCTGTTGCCGCTTTGTGCGCTCCATATCACCGTCATCGCTACCTTCAGACTCAATCAATGCATTTCCTCCTTCTGAAAATTGTAGCACCGCTCCTTTTACACGTGCCATTCTACTGCAAATTGACTTCTTATAACAACGGCCTCCCTTCAACCAAGTCCCCTATGCGCTAATGTGTCCGGGGACGTTAATCTAACAAACGTGAACGTGAACGTGCAGGAATGCATTATGTAGGCTACTTATGTAGCCATTCTTGCGTTGTAGTTGCACTTCAGTTTTGTAAAATATGAAGTTATAGTAAAAATTGACTTGTTGCAATTTGCCATTAATTTTTGGGAAATGCGTATTAAAAATTAATATTGTAATGTTACTATGGTAAATATTGCCCCAATTAGAATTCCATAATCGTATAACGCATTGTCTAAAGCAGTGTCGACATCCTGTCTGTACATGTCAATCCTCTTGTCTGCTGTATCAACATAAAGTTTTGCATGGAAAATACACTACAGGCTGTCAACAATTGTCGACCTTGGCATTGTGAGGGTTAAATCAGAAAAGAAATATTACTTTTTTTTTAGATCTAAATGTCTAATCTGGCTGGGGATTGAATGCTCAAATTTGAGATTTGTTGACTGGCCGTTTGTTTCTAATTTCTCTCAATATATTTTTAAATCGTTGAAGTCATTATAGACGTATACCTGGTTGTTTATTTTCTTATGTACTGTGTTTAAACAGCGAGTTCCGAGGATAAAGTAGCAGCATAGCTGGAAACATCACCGTTAGCCCGCAAAAAAGCAGCGCATCGCTCTGTTTCCACTGCCCCATCTCAAACTGGTAAAGAAGAACGTACATCTCTACATGTCGTCCTAAAGTTATTCCATATTTTTTTTAAGTTGCATAACGTTTTTAACATTTTAGTAACTTTTAACATCTTCAGATTTAGTGTACACTTTTTAGTGTTGTCAATTGGACGTGAGTTTGATCATCAGTGAATTTTTTTCAGACTTTTACAAACACCTGTTATAATAGTGTACATAATGTTAATGCAATAACAGTAAGTCAAATGAAACATAAGCTGGCTGTTGTAGTATAGTTCAAAGTTCAGCGCATTAACGGAGCAAGAAGCTTCTGCTCTGATCCTCAGTCATGGAATTCCTTATATGTTATACAGTATGCTACACTTCCAACATTAAAAAAAAGGCAGTTGAAAATCTGTTTGTTTTTTCAAAGAGTATTTTATGTAACAATTTCTGATCAGATAGCAGGATCATCGATTTGTTTTTCAATTGTTGTAATAATTAATAATAATTTTGACTAGTTAAAAACAGGTAATTTTTTTTGGGGGGTGGGGGGGAGGAGGAGAGGGGAAGGGTGATGTGTTTCCAGTATGTGTATATGGATTCTTCTGACTGGTTTTAAATTGAAAATATTTGTTTTTCTTGTAACCGGTCTTTGGGTAGGCTCGAAAAAATATTCAGTTATTAATATATTTATTATTATTATTATTATTATTATTATTATTATTATTATTATTATTATTTTAAATTATTTATTTTTTTAATTTTTTTTTTTTAATAATAGATCTCGTTATTTGAAAACAGCAAGTCTACCGTACATCTAGATGGGAGGCAATCCTATCCTATCCTGTCCCATAACCCGAAGGTCGTAGGGGCACCACAGATGATCGCTTAACCAGCATACTCCATCTTTCTCTGTCCTCAGCAGCCCTCATGGCTTCGCTCAGTGTCAAACCAGTCCATTCTCGAATGTTGTCCTCCCACCTCTTTTTCGGTCTCCCCCTTCTTCTACCTCCTTGCACTGTGCCTTGCAGAATGGTCTTTGCAAGGCCTGATGATCTGGTGACGTGGCCATACCATCGGAGTTTCCGTTTCTTCACCACTGTGAGCAGGTCATCGTGATGTCCAATGGCTTGTGTGATGGTCTGTCGGACTTCATTGTTGGTGATGTGTTGGGTATAGGAAATGCACAGAAGTCTTCTGTAGCACCTCATCTCCATGCTTTGTATTCTTCGTTGGAGATCTGCTGTGAGGCTCCATGCTTCGCAAGCATATAGGAAGATGGAGATGACCAGAGAGCGCAGCAGTCTTACTTTGGAATGTAGACTGATGGTTCTGTCTTTCCAAATGGGCTTCAACCTTGTCAGGGCAGCAGTTGTTTGTGCGATCCTGGAGAGGACTTCCTGTCGAGACCCATTGTCTGACACAATGGCTCCTAAATATTTGAAGCTGTGCACTGTGTTGAGGGATTGGCCTTGTACTTTGATGTCCGTGTTGATACCATTGGTGTTGTTGGTCATCATTGTGGTCTTCTTTGCACTTATTTCCATTCCATAAGCTCTGGAGGTGGTGTCAAGCCTCTGTACAAGCTGTTCAAGTTCTTGTTCCTCTCCAGCCAATCCATCAATATCATCCGCAAAACGAAGATTGGAGATTGCTCTGCCCCCTATGCTGACTGTGCCTTCGTGATCTGCAAGAGCATCTGACATGATGCGCTCTAGGAAGATGTTGAAGAGTGTTGGAGAGAGTAGGCATCCTTGACGCACACCGATTGTTGTTCTGAACCAGTTCCCGATGACGCTGTTATGGAGGACTGCACTGGTAGCCTTGTCATACAGGCTTTTGATGACTTCTATAATTTTAGGGCTGATGTTGTAAACTTTCATGGTTGCCCATAGAGCTGCATGCCAGACTCGGTCAAATGCCTTCTTGAAGTCTATGAACACATGATATAGATGTTGTTGGTGCTGTAGGTATTTCTCACAGATTATTCTGAGGTTGAAAATCTGTTCAGTGGTACTTCGCCCTGCCATGAATCCTGCTTGTTCTTCAGCTATGATTTGTTCAGCTTGTGGTTTCAACCTGTTGAGTATTATTTTCAGGAGGACCTTGCTGGGATGGCTGATGAGGCTGATGGTGCGGTAATTTTCACACTCCTGAAGGTTACCTTTTTTGGGAAGAGTGATGACAAGCGACTGGGTCCATGGTATAGGCCATTTCCCACTCTGCCAGATCTTGTTACAGATAATGGTGAGAGCATCAGTCATCGCTTCTCCTCCTGCTTGTAGCAGTTCCGCTGGTATGTTGGGAGGCTGGTATGTTGGGAGGCAAACAGATTTAAATTTTAATGTAAATCACTTGTCAGTCTTGTAAGTTTTGTTTTTTGTCTTTTCTGATGTACTGTGTAAATTGTTTTAACAGCGAGTCCTAAGGAGAAAGTCGCAACAGTGTTGGAAACATCACATGAAGGGGACTGTGAATGATGCGGCAGCATCATCATCTCTTTCCCCTAGCTCTGCTCTATCTTCAGTTGGTAAGGAGGTCAAATTTTATTTAATGTATATGTACTTTAACTGACACTTATACTTTTTTCTCTCCATGGACATGTATTTTCGATTAACTAAAACAAAGGTAACTGCACAGAACTGGAGGTAATGTTTCACTCTTTACAAAAATCAACAATGACATCCGAAAAGGCATGCGCATATCAAAGGAGGGCTGGATAGAAGATCAATTGCAGGAAATAGAGAACAATCTTAACAAGTACAACAGCAAGAAGGCCTACAAGACTCTAAAGCGGCTGACAAGTGTTAAACAGCCCAAGGTCTCCACGATCCAAAGCAAGTCTAGCATGTACCTTCAGCCTAATCAGCCATCCCAGCAAGGTCCTCCTGAAAATAATACTCAACAGGTTGAAACCCCAAGTTGAACAAATCATAGCTGAAGAACAAGCAGGTTCAGGGCAGGGCGAAGTACCACTGAACAGATTTTCAACCTCAGAGTAATCTGTGAGAAATACCTACAGCACCAACAACATATATACCATGTGTTTGTAGACTTCAAAAAGGCGTTTGACCGAGTCAGGCATCATCGCATGCAGCTTTGTGGGCAACAATGAGAGTGTACAACATCAGACCTAAAATAATTGAAGTCATCAAACGCCCGTATGACAAGGCTAGTAGTGCAGCCCTCTACAACAGCGCCATCGGAAATTGGTTCAGAACAACCATCGGTGTGCGTCAGGGAGGCCTACTCTCTCCAACACTCTTCAGCATCTTCCTAGAGCGCATCATTTCAAATGCCTTTGCAGATCACGAAGGCACAGTCAGCATAGGGGGAAGAGCAATCTCCAACCTTCGTTTTGCGGATGACATTGATGGATTAGCTGAAGAGGAACAAGAACTTGAACAGCTGGTACAGAGGCTTGACACCCCCTCCAGAGCCTATAGAATGGAAGCAGAGAAGACCAAATTGATGACCAACAACACCAATGGCATCAACACAGACATCAAAGTCCAAGACCAATCCCTCAACACAGTGCATAGCTTCAACTATTTAGGAGCCATTGTATCAGACAGTGGATCCCGAGAGGAAGTCCTCTCCAGGATCGCACAAACAACTGCTGCCTTTGCGAGGTTGAAGCCAATTTGGAAAGACATGACCATCAGTCTACATTCCAACGTAAGACTGCTGCGCTCTGTTGTCATCTCCATCTTCCTATACGCTTGCGAAATATGGACCCTCACAGCAGATCTACAACGAAGAATACAAAGCAGTGAGATGAGGTGCTACAGAAGACTTCTGGGCATTTCCTATACCCAGCACATAACCAACGACGAAGTCCGACAGACCATCACACAAGCCATTGGACAACCCGATGACCTGCTCACGGTGACACGTCACTTTAGCGCCAGCACTACAGCGCCATGATAGGGGAAAAGGAGGGAATGTTGGGGGAGGGGGTAAAATTATTGGCGTCAGAGAGAGAGAGAGAGAGAGAGAGAGAGAGAGAGAGAGAGAGAGAGCACTTCGTGAGTTACAGATCAAGTCTGAATGAGTGGTTTGAGTTATATTCAGAGAGAGAGACAGATATAGAGAGAGAGAGAGAGAGAGAGAGAGAGAGAGAAAGGGGAGAGAGAGAGAGAGAGAGAGAGAGAGAGAGAGGTGTTGTGAGTGGTGTGATTGATATTCAGACGGAGTTGAGTTGAAATCGGGTTATTTTTCTGTACATTACTCCTGACGTTCTTTGCCGTGGAAACATGGCAAAGATTGCAGAGTCCTACCTAAGCATACGGAGAAAATAAAAGTTTAGCTACAATGGCTACTCCTTCCGCTTCGATAAGAACAGTACAAAAGATCCAGAATTGTCTTTTTGGCGATGTGACAATGGTACATGTAAGGCCAGACTGCACCTGAGAGATGGGGCAGTGGTGCAGGAGGTGGGGGAGCACCTCTCTCTCTCTCTCTCTCTCTCTCTCTCTCTCTCTCTCTCTCTGTCTTCCTCTAGCGCTATAATGTACTGCGCTACAATGTACGGCGCTAAAATTTCGCCACGCTGAAATGTACGGTGCTGAAAAGTCCCAGCGCTGAAGTGTACGGCGCTGAAGTATCCTCGCGCTGAAGTGTATGGCGCTGAAGTTCTGGTGCTGAAGTGCTGGCGCTGAAGTGACATGGAACCCCTGCTCACAATGGTGACAAAAACGGAAACTTCGATGGTATGGTCACGTCACCAGATCATTAGGTCTTGCAAAGACCATCCTGCAAGGCACAGTGCAAGGAGGTAGAAGAAGAGGGAGACCGAAAAAGAGGTGGGAGGACAACATTCGAGAATGTACTGGTTTGACACTGAGCGAAACAATCAGGGTTCCTGAGGACTGGGAAAGATGGATTACGCTGGCTAAACGATCATCTGTGGTGCCCCTACGACCTCCTAGTTACGGGATAGGATAGGATATATTACAAAGCTTAATATTAATGTGCTTTGAAACCGCACTGTTTCTGTATTCGTTTTGATTTATGATGTTATAAGCCACAAAACAAAACAACAATTTTTTGTTTCAAAATTGTCTTCTCATTTCCATCTAAATGCTTAAACTGTAGCCCCTTTTATGAACTTGGCAAACAAATATATCTGAAATTCGGTAAAAGGAAAAAAGCTTATGACATCCTGATACTATCATACTAACAAAACATTCCGACGTCTGCAAATCTGAAAATCAAAGTGTGTATTCTAAAAATTGAGTGGAGTAATGTTGTTTGTTTTACATTTGCTCTTTGGTTTCTTTGGTAGATGATGACAATAAATCAAGCTCTGGATGGACCAGTGTTGGAGAGCAAATTGATTCTGGTAAGTCATCACATCGGTTATTGAAAAAAATCAGCACTGTTTTCCTCTTGTCAAGAGCAAGAACATGGATCAATCTTTCCCATATGGCAACTGAAACCATTCGTACATTTTTGCTTTAGAAGGAACATAAGTTTTTCCAAAATTCTGACGATCCTGGATTTTGTAGATGTTTGTCTGCTAAACTATTGAGTACTCATTGAGGCGCCTGTGCTCAGTTAAAAGTGATCTTTACAACAGTACCGTACTTACAACTTAATGCCACGGTTAAAAGAAGGTGAATCAGTTTCAGTGGTCGATGCTAGTGTCAAAACTAAGTGCCGTTGGCCATGGTTAAACAAAAAGAATATCACAATAGAGCGAGTTTGTTGTATGAAGTTAAGCCGTCCGAGTCTTCTGTATTGTTGGGTCTGCAGTTTGTGTTGACTATTGCCCCCGTTCTGTGCAAGAAATCGTGCAACACACCTATTTGAACCAATTTCCAAGACAAACCTGAACTTTTCTTTAAATAAAAACTGGAACTGACTGCTTTTTGTTACACATGTCTTTGTTTCTCAGATGTTATGTACACATAACTTATTTTATTATATAAATGTGTTAGTTAAATAGCAATCTTTAACCTCCTGATTTAAACAGAAAATTTTGCTTTACAATATTGAATATATATGTTTAAAATAAATAATTGCTGGCCCCTTCTAATTTCCTAGGTTTTAGGATTTTTTTGTGTATGTGCTAGAATTTGAAACCACAAAACATTGTGAACTTTAACCTGATCCCTCTGCATAGCATAATGATCAACAAAATGATCTCTTTTATGAAAATATTCTTACCAGTGAGTAGCCTCACTACATTCTCTTTCAATGTTCATTTTCAAGACTCTACTGCTTACATGTATATTGTTTCAAATTCTGTCGTTTTTTCATATTGCCGAGGTTCGTAATCGAATCCTAAAAGGCGGGTGGAGTATTAATGACACTTTGGGTCAAGTACATGGGTTTTGTGAGTGTGTGCAGTTGAACATGCCAAAGCTGGGACTGGGAAAAGAAAATACGTCCTTGACAAGAAGCAATACTGCATCTTCTGCAACAAAGGACAACTGGCTCTCCCAAGACATTTTCTTATGTAACACAGACACAGAATTTACCATCTTGTCTTGATGCCTGCTGTGTGGGGTTGATTTAGCAAGATTGTCATCTTCAAACACAGAACAATCTGGGGTTTCTCCACTGTCAATTTTGGCAAGCAATCTTCCAACTTTGGTGATCTCAGTGGTACTTTCATGCAGGCGATAGTACTCTTTTTCAATGTTCAGAGAGTGGCCCGTGTGATTTGCTAGCAATTTCTGCTCATTGGGTGACAAATCAAACAGTTGAGTGATTGTAGCTCCATACTTTCTGCATTTCGTCGATGTGATCAACTCTGGCTTCTGTAGACCAATATCTGATGGGACAGCATGGATGGCTTGCCAGCCATCCAGGTAACCGTTCATAGACTTAGATGCAAAGAAAAATGGATTTGATACAGGTATAGCTACATCAGTCATTATTTCAAGAAGAATGTACAGAGATTCTTTCACCTGGGGAGGCAGGGAGTAAGGGGGGCTCACACGGATTAGTTAGTTCTTCATTTTAAGCCCTAGTGCTCCCGTTTCTCCTGTGAGGGCGTTTATCGCCCTCCCCCCTCCCGCCCCCTCCTCCTTCGACAGTTGATGGTTCGGGTACATTGCCGCACCCCACAGTCACAGAGACCGCTAGGGATTCGAACCCTTAAGTGACAGGTTCTGCGCCTCCCGATGGCAGTAGATATCCTGGGCTGCCTTACTCAGGCTCGAAGGCTTGGTGGAGAGACTTGTTCACATCGTGGCTGGGCTTGTCGTTACGGTTCATAGCTTGGCTGTGGGAAATCCGTCTTCTCCCGGTCACACAGCCAGTTCACAGTCCGACTCCAAGGCCCCTGCCTCGAGCCCAAATAGTACGCGGGACGGGATGTCGTAGACTCCCCCCCCCTTCCCTCCCCCACCCCGGCTCTGGCTCCCCTGTGGAAATAGCGGAGCATTCCTTTCTAAGGGACGCTGTCTGTCCGTTTCCGAATTTATTAAGCGGCATGATAAGCCCATAGCGGAGTTTGTCTCCATCTACAACCGGCGTTCGGCTAAAGATGTAGTCTATACATTACGGCTGAGACTCAAGTCCCCTTTACCCCCGTTGGGGTGCCGGGGGTTTCAGTATAAATAGTATCCTCAATTTCTGGAAATTTAGTGCTTTAAATTCCCACTGTCGCTGTCGTTCTCACTTGCTCTTTCTCATTCCTGCTCTGTTCTATCAATCTTCTAGACTATCTTCTTCTTCGCTAGACCAGTCATCTACCTTTTTTTAAAAAAACTTTCCGGGACAACACGCCTTATTTGTGTATGAGGTCTGTTGGATCAGCTTGGGAATATTGGACGCTTTCTGCCAGGTGGTAGATGTTATTATTTAGCAATGTATGCATTTTATATGTATGTGTTTTGTTGATAATTTATAATGATGTTTGTATTCCATTTTGTTTTTGTAAACGGGTGTTCGATAAATTTGAGTACAGCCTCAGCGTCCCCTGCGTGGGATGTCTTTATTGTAAAGTGACTGGCTTGTGGAGAGCGTTCAGTTTTACCACTAGGGTTGTTTCAGCAGATCTTTGATGCGGATCAGGGGTTGTCCGGTCCTGATTTGGCTCGGAAGAGTCCGCTGGACCTAAAGCAATAATCATGTAATGTAATGTAAAGTCCCTTTTGACGGAGGCTGCTCTCAAGTCTATGGGCGTGGTAATCCGAGACAGTCCTGACCCAGTGGTGGGACCGGATCCTACCTAAACTGGCCTTCCCGCGTGCCCGCTGGCTGCCGCTCTGGTTCAAGCTTGATCTGGTGCAGTTTTCTTTTTAACCCGCTTTTAATCTTACTCGGACGTGTTTTATCATTAATTTTAGATTAAATTTATATAATTTGATTGTTTTTATATAATATAGGCCCTATACTGTTCCGTGCAATAACCCGGCAGACCTGGTCTGTCTTCATATAAAAATTATTTTATCTCTCCTTAGACAATAAATAATCCGCTCACTCTGCCATCCTAGTCGCCCTTTGGCCCTCCTCCCTCCCTCTGCTATACCTTTGGCGGCCTTGTCTTGGCGTCCCTTTTGCTACCCTTGTCACATCTTCACTCTACATTATTGACGCCGTCTTCCTTCCGATTCAACGCATCTTCCTGCTGGTTGTTGTAGCAGCTTTTGCGCTCCTTCTTCATTTGACTCCATTCTGCAAAACGACATCTTATTACATCGGCCCTCGTTCATCCAAGTCCCCTATATGCTTATGTGTCTGGGGACGTTAATCTACTTGCCTGCCTGCGTAACCTCAGTGGGGAATTGCCTAACAACAGACAGGAAAGGCCAAATAATTTGGCAATTGCCTTACTAGGGTTTAGGCAGAAATTGCCTTACAGACAGAAATTGCTGTACAGGTGAAGATATTTGTAGATTAGTTATTGCCAAGAATACGTTTTTATGAATATGTGTTTACGGGGTGTCGGATAGTGCAGTGGTTGGAGCACTCGCTACTGTGTCGAAAGTGAAGCACCGTCCGGTGCGGTTAGCACTTGGATGGGTGACCGCTAAGGTGTGAAGCGACAAACAACAACGCCCCCAGTTGACTCAACTGTGATTGAGTACCTACTCTCTTGAGGGTGGGGAAGGTAAAGCAGCGAGGGAGAGAGTTGGGCATCACCCTCATTACGCTGGCCCAAGATAAGTGTGATCTCCAACATCACGCTCCCCTACGGCCACAAGGCTATGGGACTGTTCACGCTTTCCTGATGTGCGCTACATTTTCTTGCCTAATGACATAAGGCACAAATTGTCTAATGTACATGAAGTATGGTTGGCGGTTCTCCACCTGTCATTATGTACAATGGTATGTAGTATGCATTGCAGTTTTGCTATACTAGACAACCACTGACTACCAACATCATCGTCTGTGGAGTTTTGATATATGCTTCAGATGTGTTGGCTTCCAATCATTGCCTATATATATGCAGTTTTCCATGTTTGAGAATTGCTATTTTGGAGATGTGTATAAACATTTTGAAGAAAAACTGTTCAAATGAATCATTGCTTATCTGTTGTTTGTTGTTGTTGTTGTTGTTGTTGTTGTTGTTGTTTTAAAGTGAAGCAACGTGTGTTCATTTATGTGTGTACTGATGTGACAGTGACAGATGTGAGACAAGTTTCATGCTTCCTTGATGTGGGACCACGGTTTCTTGCCTTCTTATGTACATGTAATGTCTTACAAAACATTTGTATGTGTATGTTTTTTAAAGGTATTATGGAGACATTTAATGTGCAAGTGTGATTGTTTTCGGAACACCCCAGTTGGAGTGCCGGGGGAGGGGGGGAGGGTAGGAAGGGGGGGGGGGGGGCAGTATAAATAGTATCCCCACTTTCTGGAAATTTAGTGCTTTAAATTCCCACTGTCGCTGTCTTTCTCCTTTGTTCTTTCTCATTTCTACTCTGTTCTCTATCAATCTACTATACTATCTTCTTCTTTGCTTGACCAGTCACCTACCTTTTGTTCGTGAAACTCTTCCGGGACAAAACTCCTCATTTGTGTGTGAGGTCTGTTGGATCAGCTTGGAAATATTAGACGCTTTCTGCCAGGTGGTCATTGGGGTTTCCTATGATGTTATTATTTGGCAATGTAGGCATTTTATATGTATGTGTTTTGTTGGTATTTTATAATGATGTTTATATTCTATTTTGTTTTTGTAAACGGGGGTTCGATAAATTAGAGTATAGCCTCAGCGTCCCCTGCGTGGGATGTCTTTATTGTAAAGTGACCGGCTGGTGGAGTGCCTTCAGTGTTACCACTAGTGTTGTTTCGGCAGATCTTTTATGCGGATCAGGGGCGAGTCCTCTTTCAGCGAAGTTGTGGTCTTGATTTTGTGGACCTGGTTCGGCTACACTTGTCCTGATTTGGCTCGGAAGAGTCCACTGGACCTAAAGCAATAATCATGTAATATAATGTAATCCGTGTGAGTGAAGTGAAAAGTTTAAAAAAAAATAATTCTTTTAATACTTTTATATTTTTATGCTATTGACTCATTTTGAAAAAATGTTGAATGTTCCGTTGATCTCATGATCTTGGTAGTCATTTTGGATTTTCATAATTACTTAATAATTTTTGCCTAAAGTTCTGAGCTTATTTTGTAATTGTTCTCAAGCTTTTACAATGGATGATATCCATTACATTATATGTTTGGCTTATTTGATTTATAACTGTAAAGTTTTGCATTTGTCATTAATTCAAGTATCATCTTCATGTTGTTCATAATTTTTTTTTAATCAATTTTAAAAATTCTGTTTAGCCTTGGTCTTTATTGTTTATTTATAGAGGGTTGCTTGCATGATCAATTGCTTGATTGATGATGTAAATCTCATGCAAACTCTGAATAAAATCAAATCATCCCAACCAAGTGTTCGTCTTATTGGACAAAGACTGCGCGATATCACTTTCTACTTTTAATCACTCATATGCACTCACCCTGCAACATTTATAATGTATTATTATTTAGATAACAAAACAACCCAATTCTTTTAGTACAAACAAATTGCCATAGCTTTTGGGTTTAAGTAATAACATCTTTGACTTTGACAAATAAATACATGTTTTTTTTTTATTTTCTTAATTTTGTTATAATTATTTTGATCATGTGTTTTCTTTCTTTCTCTCTCTCTCTCTCTCTCTCTCTCTCTCTCTCTCTCTCTCTCTCTCTCTCTCTCTCTCTCTCTCTCTCTCTCTCTCTCTCTCTCTCTCTCCCCCTCTCCCTCACACTATTGTATGTGAAGTGAAAAATACCACAGCAAACTATCCTATCGTATCCTATCCTATCCGGTAACTCGGAGGTCGTAGGGGCACCACAGATGATCGTTTAACCAGCGTACTCCATCTTTTCCTGTCCTCAGCAACCCTGATTGTTTCGCTCAGTGTCAAACCAGTCCATTCTCGAATGTTGTCCTCCCACCTCTTTTTCGGTCTCCCTCTTCTTCTACCTCATTGCACTGTGCCTTGCAGGAAGGTCTTTCCAAGACCTGATGATCTGGTAACGTGGTCATACCATCGGAGTTTCCGTTTTTTTCACCACTGTGAGCAGGTCATCGTGTTGTCCAATGGCATGTGTGATAGTCTGTCGGACTTCGTCGTTGGTGATGTGCTGGGTATAGGAAATGCCCAGAAGTCTTCTGTAGCACCTCATCTCAATGTTTTGTATTCTTCGTTGTAGATCTGCTGTGAGGGTCCATGTTTAGCAAGCATATAGGAAGATGGACATGAGAGCGCAGCAGCCTTACCTTGGAATGTAGACTGATGGTCCTGTCTTTCCACATTGGCATCAACCTCGCCAGGGCAGCAGTTGTTTGTGCCATCCTGGAGAGGACTTCCTGTCGGGACCCATAGTCTGATACAATGGCTCCTAAACATTTGAAGCTATGCACTGTGTTGAAGGCACCGTCAGCATTGGGAAAAGAGCAATCTCCAGCCTTCGTTTTGCGGATGGCATTGATGGATTGGCTGGAGAGGAGCAAGAACTTGAACAGCTGGTACAGAGGCTTGACACCACCTCCAGAATCAATGGAATAGAAATAAGTGCAGAGAAGACCAAAATTAATGATGACCAACAACACCAATGGCATCAACACGGACATCAAAGTCCAAGGCCAATCCCTCAACACAGTGCTTAGCTTAAAATATTTAGGAGCCATTGTGTCAGACAATGGGTCCCGACATGAAGTCCTCTACAGTATCGCACAAACAACTACTGCCCTGGCGAGGTTGAAGCCATTGTGGAAAGACAGGACCATCAGGTTACATTCCAAGGTAAGACTGCTGCGCTCCCTTGTCATCTCCATCTTCCTATATGATTGAGAAACATGGACCCTCACAGCAGATCTACAACGAAGAATACAAAGCATGGGAATGAGGTGCTACAGAAGACTTCTGGGCATTTCCTATACCCAGCACATAACCAACGACGAAGTCCGACAGACCATCACACAAGCCATTGAACAACAAGATGACCTGCTCACAGTGGTGAAAAAATGGAAACTCCGATGGTATGGCCACGTTATCAGATCATCAGGTCTTGCAAAGACCATCCTGCAAGCACAGAGCAAGGAGGTAGAAGAAGAGGGAGACCAAAAAAGAGGTGGGAGGACAACATTCGAGAATGGACTGGTTTGACAATGAGCGAAACAATCAGGGTTTCTGAGGGCAGGGAAAGATGGATTACGCTGGTTAAACGATCATCTGTGGTGCCCCTACGACCTCCGAGTTAGGGGATAGGATAGGATAGGTATTAATGTATGTACTATTAGTACTGTGATTATTTGAGAAGGGAGATGTAGCAGATCTTGACTTGGAACTGTATGTGTGTGTTTTATTAGTATTCCATGTGCGTCATGGTGTTTATTTTACGTCATTGTAGGAAGTGTGACGTAGGAAGAAAGAAGAAGAAGAAAAATAAAAAAAACGAATCAGCTAGCAAGCTGCCGTCTTCACGGTCTTTTACAGTTTGAATGCATATCTTCCACAGTCCCAAGAACATGTTTCATTTTATGTTTTTAAAAATATTGTTACGTATTTATAATAACAGTTGTCCATAGATTAATCTTAATGTATTTGTTCAATCAGCATGCCCGTTATAAAAATATATTTATATATATAGTGTATGTTAGTCGCATAACCGTTTTTTGACCACATATGTCACAGACAGGGTGTTGTGGCAACCTGTTTGTTTCTCAAATTTCTCGAGGTGTAATATATATATATTTAATATTGACCCATATTTATAATCACAGATGTCCATTTAACAGTCTGACATCAAATTTGACTTTATATGACCAGTAGAAATAGGTGTTGCCAGAAAACGGTGCCAGAACACATGTCGCGGTAAACCATGTATTATGCGTATATATATATATATATATATATATATATATATATATATATATATATATATATATATATATATATATATATATATATATATATATATATATATCTGTTATTTAGTATTTTATTACTAATTTTTAGAAAGTATTATTTTTTTAAATATTATGTTTTAGGCACAACTGTGAATCCAGGCAGTACCTGTAATGTCTAAATGTGTCAGTAAATTCATGACAGCTTTATACTTATACCCACTGTATAGTACAGAAAGCCATAGAAAACTCCAGTATGATTTACTCAAGAACTAACCAGAACAAACATTGTCAGTGAAAATACCATCTTACATCACAGAATTTTCTATGAACTTCAAAGACTTTACTTCTTGTTTCGTGATAAACCCCCAATCCTCCGTCGGCGGTAAACAAGCAGTTCAGGAAAGATCGCAACATTGCAACAACACTATCGACCGACGGAAAAAAGCATTTTGCAAGTTAGTTAGTTAGTTAGTCATTGTTTACAGAGTCCTATCCTATCCTATCCTACCTTATCCAGTAACTGAGGTCGTTGGGGCACCACAGGTGATCGTTTAACCAGCATACTCCATATTTCTCTGTCCTCAGCAACCCTGATGGCTTCGCTCAATGTCAAGCCAGTCCATTCTCGAATGTTGTTTCCCCACCTCTCCCTTGGTCTCCCTCTTCTTCTACCGCCTTGCATGATGGTCTTTGCAAGGCCTGATGATCTGGTGACGTGGCCATACCATCGGAGTTTCCGTTTCTTCACTACTGTGAGCAGGTCATCGTGTTGTCCAATGGCTTGTGTGATGGTCTGTTGGACTTTGTCGTTGGTGATGTACTGGGTATAGTAAATGCCCAGAAGTCTTCTGTAGCACCTCATCTCCATGCTTTGTATTCTTCGTTGGAGATCTGCTTTGAGGGTCCATGTTTTGCAAGCATATAGGAAGATGGAGATGACAAGGGAGCGCAGCAGCCTTACCTTGGAATGTAGACTGATGGTCTTGTCTTTTCAAATGGACTTCAACCTTGCCAGGGCAGCAGTTGTTTGTGCGATTATTTACAGGGTCCAGCGGACTGCAAAGAGCCGAATCAGGACCACAAAGTGGTAACACTGAAGGCATTCCACCAACCGGACACTGTACAATAAAGGTATCCCACGCAGCGGATGTTGAGGCTATACTCTAATTTATTGAACCCCGTTTACAAAAACAAAATAGAATACAAACATCACTATAAAATATCAACAAAACACATACATATAAAATGCTTACATTGCTAAATAATAATAGTGACCAATTGGCAGAACAATATTCCCAAGCTGATACAACAGACCTCACACACAAATGAGGAGTTTTGTCCCGGAAGAGTTTTCAAGAAAAACGTAGGTGACTGGTCTAGCGAAGAAGAAAATAGTATAGTAGATTGATAGAACAGAGAAGGAATGAGAAAGACCAAATGAGATAGACAGCAACAGGGGGAATTTAAAGCACTAAATTTCCAGAAAGTGGGTATACTACTTCTACAGAAACCCCCGGCAGCCTCATGGGAAGGGGGGGGGGGGGGGGGGGAGGGTGGAACATTATGCAAAGCCTTTCCAGCATCAACACAGAACTAAATCAAAGGTAAATGAATGCTATCATTGCACACTTAGCAAAACAAAATTATCATAAGTATCAAGAGCATTTCAATAGTAACAAAATGCAAGAAAAAAAACACTTACTGATTGCTGACCTCTGTTTTAGCATTGCGATTGGTGAAGTTCACCAATGCGTTGAACGACTGGTTGGTCCACTGCCAGAATATCACAGCCTTGCTGGACCTAGGCACACAGAGCAGCGTAGGACAAAAAACAAAATGTTATAAAGGCATTAGAATACAAAGTACTTTATTGTTGATGAAACAAAACTTTAAAAAACATGAAGTCTTTAGGATACTTTAAAAGCAAAGATTTTTCAATTTTTTTTTACATTTTTTGTTAAAATGCGTCTTGCTGGAACATTTTCAAAAAGATCACAAGAAGACCTGAGCTAAACATAAAAGAACATGGCTGGTTTATTTCAAAACTCAAGAAGAAGGGGGATGGGCAGTCTAACTCCCAGTTAACAACAGATAAATCTGGGACGATCATGCATGAGATCGCAAAAATGCAGTGATGTTCATGCCCCTTACTTTGCATTTCATGTTGATGCTAATGATGATCACTTGTATAGCACGCTTTTTCCCTGCTATGGTAGCATGCCCAGTGCGCTCAGGCAAATAATGACAGAAAAAAAGGAAGAGGGAGAAAAAAGAAAAAAGAAGTGCCAGCTACCACATGTTTACACCCTTTAGTTGACTTTCAATAAATGATTTAGATTTTATTATTATTATTATTATTATTATTATTATTATTATTATTATTATTATTATTATTATAACATGGTATACCCCCATTTCTATCTTTTTTTGCAACTCTTGACAGATAAAGGCAGCAAAACAGGGAGATTAACTAACTTGTAGAAGGTGAGCATGGCACCGATCAGGATGGTTCCCCCTGGAACCTGGAAGGACATGCGGCCAATCACATTCTGCAGCTCTCCTGTGTCAGGGTGGAATGCAGACAGGTAAACCTGTTGTGCTCGCCGCAGCTGTTTCTCCGTCGTCCCGGCTGGCTCTCGTCTTTCTCTGGAACAGTTTTGCACTAAAGTCAAGTTAAGTTTAGTTAAGCCGTTACGAAGTTTAGCCCTTAGCTTTTAGGAGATGACATCATTTTCCAAAGCACTAACTTTAAAAAGGGTGCCGTTATCTTTAAATATGAAAATGTAATAAAAGTTATTATTATATAATAATAGTAATAACAGTAATAGTAATAATAACAGTAATAGTAATAGTAATAATAATAATGTTAACCCAAAAAAGGTGTCCCATAACCTTTCGGAGAGGTTTCTCTTTTCTCTTGGCCAGTTTAATGAGGGTGGCACTCATCTTCTCTCTCTTAATTGCTGCTTTACTTTCCCCAGTTTTAAACAGAGCCAGCTACCCATTCACAGCTGGGTGGACCAGAGTGCATTGTGATTTGTGTGCGCGTTTCATTACTTGTTGCTCAATAGTGGTCTTCCAAGCATGGACACCCATCCAAGTACTAATAGGTCCTGACATTGCTTCACGAAACATTTCTTAGCGAGTGCTATTGCACCACTCAATAATAGTTTGAAAAAAACATTTAAACTGAAAAAATAAATAATAATATATATTCCTATCCTATCCTGTCCTGTCCTGTAACCCGGAGGTCGTAGGGGCACCACAGATGATCGTTTAACCAGCATACTCCATCTTTCTCTGTCCTCAGCATATATATTAATAAAAACAATAATAATAATAATAATAATGATGATGATGATGATGATGATGATGATGATGATGATGATGATGATAATAATAATAATAATAATAATAATAATAATAATAATAATAATAATACAGGATGCTTATAATTATTGTTTATGCAGGGCCTAAGAAAAGAGCACTACCGCCTACCTATCTGCTTTATGTTTCCCCACATACTCAAGAGAATGACAAAACAAATACCTGTAGGCCTGAAGCAAGTCTCTTGACTCCAACAGTTTTTTGGTGGGGATAAAACTGAGACGAGGGTCTGTAATCCAAGCGTAGTACCGCAGCCTACCTTGAAATGTGCACTGATCATATGGCACTTTGTTCAAGTCTACTCGCTCCATACCTTTTTCTCCTACCAATATCCTTAAGACAGAATATTAGGCTACAAACAAATAAACGTCTTGAAAACAACAAGAACAAAAACAATAGTTCATAAATTAAAATCTGAATCTATTGCCGTATTGCCACTATTGGTCACATGCTGGAGTACAAAAAAAAAGGTAGATACCACTTAATAAATTTAATGCATTGACCGTTACCATATTTTCATTTCCCAAGCTTGTTATTCAACTAGCAGAAAAAGCAGCCAAATGCTGGGTATACTTCTTGTTACCGGCACTCACCCGTCTAGGACATGAGCGTCAGGATCTTTAAAGTCCGTTATGATGGAGTGCCTTTCTAAGGTTAAAATTGTACAGCTATGTAAAACGCTTTTTTTTTTCTCTCCCCAAAAACCACATCCAAGATCACGGCGACTTCCCCCTCCCCCTCCCTCTCCTCAGTATACATGTATCAACAACGATCAACGAATTTAATTATTGGTACAAGAAGAAGAAGAAGAAAGAAAGAAAGAAAGAAAGAAAGAAAGAAAGAAAGAAAGAAAGAAAGAAAGAAAATTAAAAAAAGTTATTTAATCATTTTATTTTATGCCAATGCCATTGGCGATGGTCCTCGACAATGTCATTCAAAAACTAACTTTGAACAATTGAGAGCTTCCTTATTTTAAAGCAATAATACAAAATAATATGCATCCCAGAAACTTCTCAATGCCAACTTTCTCTGGGCCTATGAGCATCAAGTTCCATTTTGAAAGCGTTAAAATATAAGCTGACACAAATTTACTTTACTTCGCTCTTCTTCCGATAGTTTATCGACCTCGAAACTTATGGAGAGTGTGCTCCCTGGAAAACTCTTCTGCATTAAAAACAAGGTCAGGTCACCAAGCTGTGACGTCACGCGTAGTTACCCGAAAGCAAAGCCAAACGACTTGAAATCATGGTAAGAGGCTGATTTGTACACAAAAATAACCTTACTTGTTATTTTTACTTTCTACACTTTGCGGGAAAAGTTATATAGAACTGTGCCTTTGCACAGTTTGTATGTGTTTATAGTAAGTATGAAAAATAACCCGTTTGAAATGTTGAGGCCAAGGCCCAAGCATGGCGTGCCAATGCCCATTATTACATGTATAATGGCTTAGGTATGCATAGGCCGTAATAAATGTAGAAGCAGTCATTCTTTCCATTAAAAAAAGAATTGTTGATAAGCCAGAGAATAAGCATTTTCGGCATAATCTGTTTGTATCATACGTTTTAATATATGTATTTTCTGGTCAAAATAACATTTTAATGTTGAAACGTTTGCAGATGTTTAAAACTAAAAGAGTATTAAAGCAATTTTGATTGCTCCCATCTCATTCATTGATTTCATATTTCAGTCCATGTACTGCTCTCAACGGATGTGTTTAACTCTTGTACTTTCATGTGTGCTGTACAGGGTTTGCTTGCTCTACTTCGTAAATTAAAGTCCAGTCCAGACAAAGAGCTTCGCATTTTGCTTCTAGGTCTGGATAATGCTGGCAAAACAACTCTTCTCAAACAACTTGCATCAGAAGATGTTAGTCACATTACACCTACACAGGTTGGTTGCTGTGATTTTTCCCACAACAATTTTTTTTAAAATTTACCTCGATCTGTTTTCTCAGATTAGTTACAGCGCCTCATATTCTGTGTCTGAACTTTGCTAAGTACCAACATAAAAGATGACATCATTTTTAGACCTGGTAGAAAGTGACAGGCCTGTCTTTAACTTTTTTTAAATTTAAGCATCCTTAACTTTTCACAGATATAAGAAAGTATGCATTTTCTGAAGGTAGATATAGATTGAATTTTCAAAATGTGACCGATTAAAGTATATGAATGCATATTTTGTTAAAATATTATATTCTAGGTTGTTACAATCTTCTTGATGCACTCAGAATGCAGGAAATGTGCACGTGGAGTTCATAACCACCATCATTTATCACTGAGAGACTATTACTACTTTCTAAAGCCAAATTATTGTTGTTGTTGTTGCACCAATTTTTATTCATCAGATTAACATAAGTTGTACTGATATAAGCCAAAGCATGCATGTTCATATTATTCCCACAGAAAAACAAATGAGCAGATGATAATTCAGTGTTAAAGTGAATGGTTTTTGTCCTATCTTCGGCACTGTACGTACGCAAATAATTAACCAATTAGACCCTACTTTTCGAAACATCAACACCTTATTGTTTGGCAGTGAACATCTCTCCCACAAGAAAATGCCAAATTCTTTTCAAGAGTTCACACATTCCTCACATCTAGTGACCGCTTTGTTTAGAAAATAGCCCAATTATGCAAGATCACCTCTGATTGTGACCTTGATACCAGTTAAACCAATCCCTGTTGTTTCCCTCTCCCTAGTAGTTACATCCCTTCACACCACAAGTTCATTAATAGCTGTCAGAGTGAAACTGATCAAATAATTGTCTCTTTGAAATGGAATAGATGAGTTCATAACTATTTTAAATATCTGTTCACGTGCAAACACGCAGTCTCGAACTATTTCTTTGTGTGTGTGCGTTGTTTTTGTTTTACTTTCTTTTTTTACTTGAACGCAACTTTTTATTTTTTTATTTTACAATTTTCCTCCTCCAAACTGATTTTTTATCTCATCGTTTTAGATTGCTCCAGCTATTTATTTACCTTTAAATCGACAGCTACTATATTGTGTAAAGTTTACTCTTGGGTGCATGTAATGATGTATTTGTTTCTCGTTAGTTAGTTCATTCATTTATTTCTTTATTACTTTTTTTTTCCCTTTTCGATGATATTGTATTTCTTGTCTCTTATACAGAGAAGATTAATTAATGTACTTCTGTTTTTTATTGCTTTTGTACGCGTTCCTGTTCGCCAGACATTTCATTGTTGTCATTTGTCAAAGGGTAGCACTTATTTAAGCTTTGTTTTTTTTTGTGCCCATTATGTTCTCCATGCTTTGTTTGCTTGTCTCGTGAATAATAAAATTCTGTTTAAACCAATGATTTTTGGTCATGCATCTTCCACACTGTCACAGTTATCCACTGGAAAATAGATCAAAACTGGTCAAAATATTTGCAAGTTAATGTCACCAACTCAATCCTCACCCAGTCACAGAAGCGTCTGATTAAGTGGTTGAACTCTTTAGCTCTTTAAGAGCAAATCCAGGATGATTTGCGTTGGAGTCTGATGGATCGTCCCTTTAGGCTTCATCTTTTTGACACAGGATAAATTGGCCTGATTTCCTAAAGCTTAGTTCATCTGTTACAAGTTGTTATCAACATTATGTATTGTTTATAAGCAATAAAAACAGCTCTCCTGCCCCAACACTCCCCCTCTCCTTCTTGCCACCTTCATCATCATTGACCATAATTTTGATCATCATCATCATTAAGTTCATCATCATATTTATCAATATCATCAGCAACAAAAGACTACAACGAACATCAAACATTCAAAGATGATGGTATGAGATCCTGATGCTCATGTCCTACACGGATGAGTGCCGGCTACATAAATACTCCCAGCAAGCACCTAGGTTCCTTCTTTCCCCTGACCCGGTGTTTGTGCTCAGTTGTCTGGGTGTCAGACCATGCACCCAAAGGTTAATAGTGGGTGCCTTGGGTGGCTTGTGTTAGATTCTGTATCGGTCAGCGCCTTGAGCAGCCCTTGAGAAGGAATCATGCTATATAAGAGTAGACCAATTAAATAAATCATCATTCTCGTCACCATCGTTAAATTCCAAAGTTACAAGCTCATCACTACCACACTCGTCTATCCTAATTATCAGTATCAACAACAACATTGTAATTACAACAATCGTGAAAGTTAATGTTATGAATGTGAAGAAAAAAAATGAAATGACTGAGGCCAGTTGTTTACAGTATAACTTCACAACATGGTTATTATTATTATTTTATATTTTTTAAATTTATTTTATTTTTATTGTTACAATGACGTGCGGCTATGTGCAGGGTTTCAATATCAAGTCAGTGCAATCATCAGGGTTCAAGCTTAACGTCTGGGACATCGGTGGTCAGAGGCGGATTCGACCCTACTGGAAAAATTACTTTGAGAACACAGACTTGCTGGTAAGCCTCAAGAACTGTTGTTGCCTTCTATGGTTTCATTTCCATCTTCTACTAGCGATCTCCCTGCCTTTACACCATCTGTTTCAGGGATATATGTGTGTGTTGTGCGTGAAACATGTGAGCATATATGTTGGTATACAACTCCGAGCTTTGAGCCTGATGATTGTGTTTTTGGGGAAAAGCACGTATATAGCATCCAGTATTATTATTATTATTATTATTATTATTATTATTATATTTATTTTATATTTTAAATTTATATTTAAATTTATTTTATATTTATTTTACCATACACCAAATGGAGACCCATCAGTTCTAGCATATCCCGAGAGCAGAGAAGAAGAAGAAATCCTCCCAATTCTCCGGGAAGAAGTTGAGGCAGCAGTGCAATCGCTGAAGAAAGGGAAGTCAGCGGGAGTGGACAACATACCAGCGGAACTGCTACAAGCAGGAGGAGAAGCGATGACTGATGCTCTCACCACTATCTGTAACAAGATCTGGCAGAGTGGGGAATGGCCTACACCATGGACCCAGTCGCTTGTCATCACTCTTCCTAAAAAAGGTAACCTTCAGGAGTGTGAAAATTACCGCACCATCAGCCTCATCAGCCATCCCAGCAAGGTCCTCCTGAAAATAATACTCAACAGGTTGAAACCACAAGCTGAACAAATCATAGCTGAAGAACAAGCAGGATTCATGGCAGGGCGAAGTACCACTGAACAGATTTTCAACCTCAGAATAATCTGTGAGAAATACCTACAGCACCAACAACATCTATATCATGTGTTCATAGACTTCAAGAAGGCATTTGACCGAGTCTGGCATGCAGCTCTATGGGCAACCATGAAAGTGTACAACATCAGCCCTAAAATCATAGAAGTCATCAAAAGCCTGTATGACAAGGCTACCAGTGCAGTCCTCCATAACAGCGTCATCGGGAACTGGTTCAGAACAACAATCGGTGTGCGTCAAGGATGCCTACTCTCTCCAACACTCTTCAACATCTTCCTAGAGCGCATCATGTCAGATGCTCTTGCAGATCACGAAGGCACAGTCAGCATAGGGGGCAGAGCAATCTCCAATCTTCGTTTTGCGGATGATATTGATGGATTGGCTGGAGAGGAACAAGAACTTGAACAGCTTGTACAGAGGCTTGACACCACCTCCAGAGCTTATGGAATGGAAATAAGTGCAGAGAAGACCAAAATGATGACCAACAACACCAATGGCATCAACACGGACATCAAAGTACAAGGCCAATCCCTCAACACAGTGCACAGCTTCAAATATTTAGGAGCCATTGTGTCAGACAATGGGTCTCGACAGGAAGTCCTCTCCAGGATCGCACAAACAACTGCTGCCCTGACAAGGTTGAAGCCCATTTGGAAAGACAGAACCATCAGTCTACATTCCAAAGTAAGACTGCTGCGATCTCTGGTCATCTCCATCTTCCTATATGCTTGCGAAGCATGGACCCTCACAGCAGATCTCCAACGAAGAATACAAAGCATGGAGATGAGGTGCTACAGAAGACTTCTGTGCATTTCCTATACCCAACACATCACCAACGTTGAAGTCCGACAGACCATCACACAAGCCATTGGACAACACGATGACCTGCTCACAGTGGTGAAGAAACGGAAACTCCGATGGTATGGCCACGTCACCAGATCATCAGGCCTTGCAAAGACCATTCTGCAAGGCACAGTGCAAGGAGGTAGAAGAAGGGGGAGACCGAAAAAGAGGTGGGAGGACAACATTCGAGAATGGACGGGTTTGACACTGAGCGAAGCCATGAGGGCTGCTGAGGACAGAGAAAGATGGAGTATGCTGGTTAAGCGATCATCTGTGGTGCCCCTACGACCTTCGGGTTATGGGACAGGATAGGCAGGATAGGATAGGATATTTATTTTCATTGATTTTTTTAAATTGATTTTTTTAAACTTTTACAATATTTCTGTTTTTGTATTATCACAATTATGATGATGACGATGATGATGATAGTGATAGTTATTAAGTGCACTTCATAAAACTGAACTTAATGCACCTAACACTCACAGACTAACTCGAAAGTATGTTTGTATAAATAAATAAATAATAATAATAATAATAAGTGCTCAGCCTCACAAATGCATCCATGTTAGTGTGATGTATGACCGCACAGTCGGCAAGGCATAAGTACAGATTATGAGGAAAAGTGAAACCAAAGGTACAGTAGATATTCATTTTAGAAAAAAATTGACTATATGGAACAGACCAAAGTTATAAAACAAGTACACATTCCTCCATTACAGACTGAAGGAACTAAGCTTTGTTTTGTGTTTTATTGACCAGATATACGTCATTGACAGTGCAGACCGGAAGAGGTTAGAGGAAACGGGAGAGGTTTGTATAGTTTACGCTGTTTACTATCCTACTTGCCCAGAAGTTTTCCCACGTTTTCTCAGTATATAATATATGCCAGTTATACTCGTTCTTAGCAATGTTTTGTAGTAATTAAAGAAAATGTTACCTGCATGCATACTTTGAGGTAGTTTTTCCCTGTGTGCTTGCATTGAAATAATTTTCCCTGTATGTCTACATTGTAACGGAAGTAATTTTTCCTGCATGCCTACACTGAGGTAATTTTCCTTGTATACATTGAGATAATTTTCCTTGTATAGGCATTTTATTTCTACATTGAGGTAATTTTCCCTGTCTGTCTACATTGAGATAATTTTCCTTGTATAGGCATTGTAATGGAAGCAATTATTCCTGTAGGCCTACATTGTAATAGAAGTAATTTTTCCTGTATGTTTACATTGAGATTATAATGATCCCTGTATGCCTACTTTGAGATAATTTTCCCTGTATGTCTACATTGAGATTATAATGATCCCTGTATGCCTTCTTTGAGATAATTTTCCCTGTATGCCTGCTTTGTGATGGAAGTAAGTTTCCATGTATGCCTACATTGTAATGGAATTAAATTTATCTGTATTATATATTAAATTATAAATTATAATATATCTATATTATACTGGAAGCAAGTAATTTTCCTGCATGCCAACATTGCAATGGAAGTAATTTTCCCTGTATACCTACATTGAGATTATAATGATCCCTGTATGCCTACTTTGAGATAATTTTCCCTGCATTGTAATGGAAGTCATCTTTTCTGCAAGGCTACATGGAGGCAACATTGATAAGCGTTACAGAGCAAAGGGCTACTCAGTCTATATTTGTTGTTAACACAATACAAGATACAAGATGATTTATTGTTCCCAGCTTTACACTAAGAAATACACAACGCCAGAGGTGCCTGTGGCGATGCCACAATTCAAGCTTTATTATATGCATTCCAGCAGGCGCAGGGCCAGAAGAAAACACAGGTCTTTGATGCAGAGTCTAGGGACAGACAATTCATAGTAGGATATACTATGAAAAAAAAAGTTCAGGCAGACCTTTTGGGACTCCGCGTGAACATGCACCTCCCATCAGTTTGTTGTGGAATGTCAGATTATACCCTGGTCCTGGGTTGTTCAGGAGTTGCGGGAGCTCCTGGAGGAGGAGAAGCTGGCTGGGGTACCGGTGATGATCTTCGCCAACAAACAGGATCTGGTCAACGCCCTCAAGGCCCACGAGATTGCCGACGGCCTCAACCTCAACTCCATCCGCGACCGCGAGTGGAGGATACAGCCGTGTTCCGCTATCAACAACGGGGAAGGAGTGCGGGTTAGTATAGGTTTGGTTTTCTTATTTTCTTTATTTCTCTTGTCCCTCCCCCCTGCTTCCTCCAACATCCCTCCAGAGCAAGGGATTGGAGGTGGTTGTGGGGGTGGTGTGTACTGTGTATTTGGGATGTATAATACACAGAAGAAGGGATAATGTCAAGAAGTCCTGGGATTGTGGTAACATGTTCAGCTCTTGGAATATAGCCTTCTTTTCTTTCTTTTTTTTCCCCACGAAGATTGAGAAGAAACAAAGCTACGAATGGGACAATAATGGCGAGGCACGAAGCAGAGACTGGCCTCCAAGTACCTCTGACTAAAGTGGTTTAAGAGGCAAGCGTAGGCCTGGGCAACTCTGTACCCTGTATATGCACATACTTGTACTAATCTGGGTTTACCTGTTCTATGGATCATTGTGATAACAGGGTTACTAGAAATGTATTTAGTGCAGCGCTAAAACAAAACAATATGTTGATTATTTTAGCGCTCCTTGGACACTGTTCTCAGCATTTGCTGTAAGCCAAGAGGGGGAAAGGGGGCTGGGGGAGGGGGGGAGTTGGAAGCACTGGTCTGTGGTCTGTTTGCCAAATGTAAGAAATGAAATTGTGCGGTCTACCTACAGCTTACAGTTTACTTGTCCAACGTGCGAACCATTTTCCCCTTTCCTTGCTCACTCCCTCTTCATCCATTTGTTGATAATAATAAAGCAGGGGTGCTACAAGTGAAAGCCTTGATTCTCCACTCTCTTAGCTGGGCT
Organism: Oncomelania hupensis; assembly: GCA_036898135.1. Taxonomy (NCBI): domain Eukaryota; kingdom Metazoa; phylum Mollusca; class Gastropoda; order Littorinimorpha; family Pomatiopsidae; genus Oncomelania; species Oncomelania hupensis. Next base: position 41,494,751 of record CM072527.1, read on the forward strand.
AGTGACCTGGCCATTAACCATAAGTAGTCCACCAGAATGTTCACGCACCTGTTCACCACTTTTCACACATAAAGTCAAACTGAAATTTGATAGGTAATGAATGATTGAGTCAAACTTGACTCAAAAGTGAGATCAGCTATGGAAAGAGGGAATGGACGCCTGAGAAAGAAAGCTCTCCCTTCGGGCAAATGAATGGCTTGTTTTTGTTCGTTCGTGCACTTTTTTTTTTTTAGCTCACCGGGTGAGTGCTTTCAACTTTCCTGGAGAGGAAGTGGTTTACTATAAAAGGCTTGAGGGAGGGAGGGTGAGGGGGAGGGGAAACAGAAATGCCGTTTTTTTGAATTTGGTTTTTAATACATTTTTTTCCCCCTGTGTTTTTTGTTTTCAGGATGGCATCGAGTGGGTGATAAAAACGTGCAACAGCAAGAAAAAGTGAACACATTCCTGCCCTAATTTTGGCATCTCTCTGTTAAAAAATATCCCCAACATTATTATCGTCACGAGCAAGACAGTATACGCTCAAAATCATTCAGCAAGGTGTGAGCAAAGGAAGCAGGAGGGAAGTGAAGTTGTAGTGTTCTTTTCTTTCTTTCCTTCTCTCTTTCTTTCTGTTCTTTTTTTTTTAAAATTATAACATGAATACAAGAGGCTTCGTGTGGAAGGAGTAGGTGGAGAGGGGTGAGTATGAGGGGGGGGGAGGTCTTAGTGGCAAAGCATGTTGTGGTGTTCCACAGAGAGGCAGGTTGTGTTTGTACATTTTTGACAGGCTTAGAACTCGCTCGAGGAAACGCTCACATCTGGTTCATTCTCGTTCTCATCCCTTTCAAGGCGATTTCAAATTTGCTTGTGGGTGTGTGCAAGTGGAAATGTACATTTGAGGGGTAACACTTTAGTGTGCGGACTAGTATTTCAAGATGCGCAGTATGAACGTATATTTATCATTTATTTACGGCTGTTGTTGTGTGTGTATCAATCATGAAAAATGATTTGATAGCAAACAATGCTTTGTGGCTGGCATGCATAGCAATGTGAATCTTTGTACTCGCCACCCTCCCCCCCCCACCCCCACCTTCTATCCCACCCTCCCTCCCCCCCCCCAAAAAAAAAAAAATGTTTCCAGATTTTTCTAAATCTGTGCAAGGTGAGTATGTAGTCCAAAAATAATTACTTTAAAAAAAAAAAGTGTCAGTTCATCCTTCCATGTGTCCGTTGTCTGCCTTCTTTCTGTGCAAAACTTGCAAGTGGATTAATATCTCAGAACCTATTTCAACTATCACAACCAAACTTGGTAAGATGGTGCATATTCTAGGTACTTCATAAATGATCAGTGAATTAATTATTTCACTTCAAGAGCAAGGTCACAGAGTCAACAAATGTTATACAATTTTTCACAAAATTTCAATTTTTTTCTAAGTTATTAATATTGAACTTCTGATTCTTTGATGCATGATAAATATCAATGAGACACACATCCTAGGCAAATTTGGTCTACCTCACTCCAAGGTCACAGGAGCTCTGCCGTGTTTTGGTAAAAGGAAGTAAGTCCACTTTCCCCCTTTTCAAGATAATCGATTTTTTATATCTCCTAATTTAGTTTTTGCCAATATTTGATTATTTGAAAAGTAATATGATAGAACACATCTTCTAAAACTTGTGTTTGTTTCAGGCGAAATAATGTTAATGGTAAGAAGTAAATTGGAAATAATGAAAATATTCTGGTAAAGGAAGTATCTTCCTGCTTCCTTTTACCTGATCATAGCCTCAGCAACCCTCATGGCTCATATATATATATATATATATATATATATATATATATATACATAGAGAGAGAGAGAGAGAGAGAGAGAGAGAGAGAGAGAGAGAGAGAGAGAGAGAGCAGGGTTGTTATGTTCTTCATACACCAATTGGTTTAATAGGTTTGGATGTACATTGCAAAAGGAAGTAGAAATGCATCAAATGCTAGGCAGTAAAGTAATTGGAGAAGATAAAAAGATGGATAAGAAGAAAAAGAGAAGAGCGGATAACAATTATTTGATTGTTGATTATTAGAAATTACGCTCGCAGTATGCACATCAGGTAACAGATTTAATGGGACACTAAGTGAAGGCAGTATACAAGTTAAAATTCAATATTCTTTATATTTGACTATTGAGAACAATAGTGGTGCGCTACTTACTATGACATTCATCTATGACATTTATTTCAAACATTAATAGCAACACTGACCTACATTTATGGTAATGATCTCCTACCAAACAGTAATCAGTAGCACGGCGTACAGCATACGGAAACAAAAGGTCTTCAAAATTCTGATTATATAAATTAATTTATCAGTGGACAAATAAGTTTAAAGAGATAACGCACTTTTCTCTTTGTCTTCTTGATAGCTTGCTTGTGCAATCTGGACATCTTTTTGTTGATGCCAGTTTGCTTTTTTTACTTAATGTTGTTAAGAACTGTTCTTGTGTCTCTGCTGCTGTCGACTGATTCATTTCCAGACAAAATGGACACTCCTCTACTCCAAGTTACACGAATTAAATATTTTTCTTTGTCAGAAGTCATCTGTAAGCAATGAACAGCAGATCTCAGGATACCTTTTAGTGCAGTCGTTATGCATGAAAGTGATGGTCAGCTCAGAAGGTAAGGATAGGCGATATGGCACATGAGCACGTCTATAGTGACTAATGGAAGGATGGAATGAGTCGATATGGTTTTCAATCTGTTCAAAATCTTCGCCCTCTAATTTGTTTGGGGAACTTTTTTTTCCACCTTTGGCTGATGGAGGTGTTGCAGATCCTGCGAGAGTGGTACTGCACAGTGTATTTATAAATGTGTCTGATTTATATCAAAGTGCATGCATAAAAATGTTTTACAAACTTTTATTGGACCAGATTCAGTTAAAAAGGTTTACTTTCTACTAACTTTTAATTTTTCCAAAGTCAGTAAAGTTTGGTTCTGCGGTTTTGGGTCTTCGTTTTAGTACTTCTTTCGATTCGTTCATTCAGCCATCTCTTTCTTGGATCATACGACTGTTTCCAAAAGGCTGAGTACATTCTAGTTCGACTCTCATTACAGAACGTGTTGGAACACTTCTGCCTGCATGACCGTTGGCATGGGGGCAGCATTTGATGTTTTGCTCTTTCTTGCTTTAGTTTGTCCTTGCTGCAAGGTCTCATGTTGATTTTCACAATCTGAAAATTTACAATAAGTATTTATTTTATAATTTTTGCATTAAAAAATAAAGTAACAAGAAAAATATGCTGCTCTCCACAATTTTAATTAAGATTTGTTTCTCCAAGTTCGAGAACACGAAAAAATAAATCAAGATATAAAAACACTTTTTTTTAAAGTCAATAATACATTATCTGATAAATGCTGTGAATAGTCTGTAAGTATATGTTTGTAAAAAAGTTAAAATTAATACATTAAATTAAATTATTTACAAAAATAAACCACATGCTAACAAAAGAAAACTTAAAGAAAAAATCTAAAGAAGTCCCATAATTTTCTTTTCTAGTCACAAATGTATATTTTAAATAAAATTAAGATGCATCTTCCACATTATCAGCATTTATTTAGAATTAAAATATAAGCATATAATGTATTAAGTTATTTTATACAAGCTCTCTTGAAAATAGTTGCAAACAGGGAAACAAAACCTTGAACAAAGTTATCATTTCAAATGCAAATTATTGGATGAGTTATAATTAAATCTCATCTGAGACTGATTTCAAGCAATGAAACTGCTATCTAAAAATAAAATCAAAACTAAAAACAAAGCAAAAAATATCAATAAAAACATGCAGCCAATAAATCAATTTAATAAATTTAAAAAAAACTAAAACAATTGTGTACAAACATCAATTTGATTCGGTTTAAGTAATTTCTTTTTGAAAAATGTTGCAAATAAGCAAATGAAAAATAAACTTTGTGTGACATGAATTTGGAAAACTTAGTTTGATTTTTTTTCCAATTCATTTAATTACTAGTGAATTGGATATATAAATTTAAAACAAAGCGCAAAAATGTGTTCACTAGTGGCGATGAAACCGACAATGCATGCGACATATATCTTGTGGATTACAGAATGCAATCAGTAGTTTGTACAGAATGGAAATGAGAATACCAATAAAGATACTGTATCAGTAATTTCAATCCTTGATCTCAAAAAGAAATGTTATGTTTCTTGATTGTAAAATTATGTAAAATTATCTCCTTAATTGTGACCAAAGAATCGTCTCAATTTCTGTCCCATTTTATATTTTGTATGTATAATATAGTGAATTCTGCTGCAAGAATAACTTGCAAGCATACTTTTTAAAAATTAAAAACAGTGATAAAAAATAAATTAAAGTTCCAACCCCTGAAATTTTTTTCATGCAAATATGATTGGAATTGTGGTTCATATGTGTGTTATGATTACTACTTTCAACAATGAATTCCAGATCTCCTGCTGTGAGGTCATCCTGTAGTTTATACACATAAATGGATAAATCTCCATCATATATCATGTTATGCCACTCTGTGTAACCAGGAACACTTGATATGACAGTCCCTTTGTATGGTGTCCTGATCCCCTGGTTCATTATAATGTATAATTTTCTTGCCGATGAAAGGAGAGGTTGTTGAGTGACGAGTGACATTGAGATTTTACATTATCGGCAAGCTGCTGAATAGAGTAGTCCTTGTGGTTGTGGCTGAATTGGCACAAAAGCTTGTCTGCCTGCTGTTCCAAGATCACCCTCCTGAAGTTTAGCTGTGCCTACAAAGCTGCTTTCATTTGTTTCATTTCCTTGATTGATTTCATATTGCTATCTACTTCATCAATTCTCTGTCAAAGATCGTAGTACAACATGTTGTTAATGGTGGTAAGTCTCTCGTTTACTCTCCTTTGTTCTTTCTGGATTTTCTCTTGTCTTATTTTCCTCAGACTCTCTTCGTGCCTTTTGTATGTATCGCATGCGATTCTGATACTTCTTCCTGATTTCTCGTCCTTTTTTCCTTGATTTGTCCAAGCACTTCTTTCGCTTTTCGTCACTCAAAGACTCCATCCACTCGGCCGTTTTGTTCAGAGAAAACATTGTGTACGACTCGTTGCATAATGTAGAAGCCACAGGCCTGTACTTCATCAAAGAATCTAACAAACCAAACACCCGTTCGGGAAACTTATTATGACATGGCACTGATGTAGTTTCCTGGCCATTTCAGCAATCACATGCCAGTATCGACCACCAGGCAAGTGGTCAGAAGCAGCTTTCTCTAGTACACTCAACCAGTCTTTAAACAGCAACTGTAGAACACAGCAAAAGTTGTCATCATCGTCATCATGGGCTGTTAATCTGTCATGTATTTCATCTTTCTTGATTGAATCGGGGAAGGGAGCAAGTTCTCCGGTCAGGACATCAGTTGCATCCTCTTTGGCCTCTTTGAGGAAGTCATGCAGTTTTCCAAAGATTCGGTTGGCTTCTTGCAATGTTGTCCCTGTCTCTTCAAGGTATCTCCAAAATGGAGCTGTCACAATCTTGAAGCAGAGACCTAAAGCCTTGATCGTGGACATCTGCAGTTTGTCTGTTACATTTTCATATACTGCTCTCTGGAGACCGTTGGAGGCAGTGCTAACATTGTGGAAAAAGTCAAGTATTTCTTCTTGCAGAGAAAACATTACTTCCGAGGTGGAGAAGAGAATATTAAAGTGATTTCTGCAGAATCGTACGAGGAGTTTCGACAATTTTTTTTACCTTCATCTCTTCCTTGGCAAGGAGGTGTGTCCGAAATTCTTGAAAGCAACCGTTCTTTTCATCTCCTCCTCTTGAAAGGCATTAGGAGGCTTGGCGTACAAAACGTATGGCTTTTCCCTCATTTGATTTCCACAAGTCTTCTTGGGTGTCATCACTTTTCCTGCTATTTCAGCGAAATTCACTAGAAGGTGTAAGCCACAAAAGAAATTGTTAATCTTAGATAAGGCCTCCTGTTCTTCTTCGGAAAACTGATCATAATCCTTGTAAAACTCTGACAGAATGTCTTGTCGGTAATCTTGTAGCAGTTCATGAAACTTTTTCTCTGTAGCCGCTCTATTAGACATCGTATTTGTGATATTTCTCAATATCTCATTTCCTGCTTCCGTCGTTGTGGATTGGTCGATATTGCTAAGAATCATTTTGAAGGCATTCAAACATGTTTGTGCACTTTTGTCGGGGATATCGCAGAGGTCTAACACATAATCCTGGACATCATCTCGCACAGCGAACACCTCAAAAGAATCTCTTTTCTTGCATGTCTCATCTAACATTAGTGTAGAATCTCTGTTTTCTTGGAGAGGAAGCTGTCCAACAATGGAAGCTCTCCGATATCCCATATATTATTGACGGTGGTTGACATAACGTTTTTCCACACAATTCAGATACAGAAGGCATGACTGAAGAAACATTTTCCTCTGAAACTCCGAAATCCAACAACTTCATAACACATTGAACAGTTTCTGGGTTGAAAGTTTTGTTGTCGTCATTTGTTGTCTTTACAACTGTGTTGCAGTCATCTTGCATGCTTTGGATGTATATCACGTCTTGTGTAAGATTCTTTATCCTTGCTTTTAACTTTTTCACGTTCTCTGCCCGACTACTTTCAACTTGCTGTTCATGGTCCTCAAGCTTTTGAATGAGGAAGATCTTGTCTTTGTTTAAAAGTTTGTTCTCTTCTGAAAGTTGCTTGTTTGACTTTTCCACGAAGGCAAGTCTTTTCAACAATTGATTATTTTGTTCCCTTTGTCTTCCTAAACATTCTTGTAAATGGTTTATCTTCTCTTCCATAGACTCTATTTCTTTTCCTGCTTGTTTTTGAGCTCTAACAAGTTTCTTCTTAGAATAACGTTGCTCCTTTCCTTCCTTTTTCTTTCAAAACTTCAGCAAGGGCACTTTTTTTTTTTCATGAGAAAGTTTACGAGATGTTGTATCTAAAGATGCTTGTGTTTTTTTCAAGTTTTGCCGGTTTTGTATAAATGTCCACCTGTTCTTGTATGTTCTTGAAAACTTGACTTTCTGAAGTAGAAGATGTAAATGTTCCTGCTGGGACTGAAATGTTGAATGAAGGTTTTTCAAATTCTCTTTTTTTGTCTCCTTGGAGAGTTTTCAATTTTGTTTTAATTACACGAAGTCTCCTAGTAAATGTGTTTTCAGGCAAGCCTATAGCTGTAGAAAGATCATAAAGGAGACAATCAGAACTATGCCGAATTTCTTTACTTAGACGACGAATCTCGCCATTGGTAGGTGGAATTGAAAAGTCTATGGTAAAAAAGTTTGCAAGTTTACTCCGTGCTGCCTCCATGATGAACTACTTGTGTCTACTGTGGGAAAATGTAGGAAGGTGATCAGAGTTGATCAGAGTGAACACGGTTTGAGTTTCTGCATTTTTTTTTCATAAAATTATTATACCTTCAAAGAATATTTTAGTTCTTTTGAACAGAAAATAATTAAGAGAAAATTAAAAACTGAATGCAAATAAAAAAACAACAAACTTACTGATCTGGAAGTGCAGCTTCTGCGCTGAAAGTAGCCTCTCCATGTTTCCTCTTCCTGCACAATGTTCCAGCGATATGAGAGAGAATAAAATACATGTAGTACAACAAACTCATACAAGAAAATGCGACAGGGTTGCAGAGTCATCCACCTGCCCATCTTTAGGTCATTTTGGGGTCTATCGTGTAATTTTTTTTAATGTCAAATGGATAATTTAGATATCATTTTTGGGTCTATTGGGTCACTTTTGAGACTACTGAGACAAGTTTAGAAAATCGGACAGACAAAGTGACGGTCATTTTGTGCCTGGGGTCGGAAAAGTATGACACAATCGTAATGACAGCTCACTAAAATAACATAGTTTCATTTAATAACAAAAAGAGAGTTACCCTAACTTTGAGAGTGCACACTACAAGAACTTTTTTTGTTTGATAACAATTAAAAAAAGAAGTTACCTCAACTCGAAGAGTGTACGATGTGTTTGGAAGAGATGGTGATGACTCAGCTGATAGCTCTGCTAAGTTTAAGTGCTCAATTTCACGATGAGGCCGCTTACCAGCAGACTCCAAATCTTCATCTCCAAGAGTCTGTATCAAATCATCAAAGTTTGCTAAATAATCATAGCAGAAAATATAGTTAGTTTAATTTTAAAAAACAAATGACAACTACCAATATATTCATATCTAAAATAACCATGTGGTATTCCTCTTTCGAGCTCAGCTCGTCAGTTTAAAGAGATGGTACTGAAGGCATTAGGAATTTAATAATTGATGTTCGTAAGAGTACACACAATATCAAATTTGCTCAACATCGTGTAAAAAAAAAAAGAAGCTTACCAAATAGCATTCTCATAAAAAATTAAATAAAAAAACATAAAAACACACAAAACACATGTGAACTCCTCAAAAATAGAGGTATCTGCAAGGAGTCACTGGCTAATGTTGTTTGCTCATCAGCCTCAGGCTGATGTTCAGCAGGCATACTTGACAAAGACACATCACTCCATCTGTCTGGCAGAAAGGACAGTAAATAATGCAAACAAATTCCATTTAACAAATGAATTAGCCATCATAATCATTCAAATGAAATGAAAATGCCTAGGATTGAGAAAAATAAATAAATAATATGTATTACCAACAATAAAACTTGTCCTCTAAGAATGATATTCTCAGCATTCATCAAAACAAAATAAATACAGGAAAACATTAAAGCGTTAAATTAACATTCTGTCCAATATATAAGCAGGCCATCGGCCGGTCACCTAAAATCTAAATTGCAAAAAAAAAAAAAAAAGCCTCTTTAATGGCTATTAAAAAAAGTTTTAACTTATGTTAAAAAATTAATGTTTTTTGCAATATACATGTTATCCTGTATTAAATTTAGGCACCCCCCCCCCCCCCCAAATTTTTTTGTTTTTTTTTCTTCTCAAGATTTATACAGATGATGAAGGGCATGTAATGAAGTGTATAGTGACATAATAAATAACTCAAATTTGTCAAAAAGTGGACTTGCTTCCTTTTATCAAAACACAGCAGAGCTGTCCAAAGCTGGTTTGCATAGGTAATTTGAAGTGACCTTTACCCTAAACTATGGAAAATAATAAAGTCCAAATTTGTTGTATTTAGAGATGATAGATTGGTCTTTCATATGTCCCATTTTTGTGTTGATTTTAACGGACAAGGTCATTTTAGGCCTTGCAAACACATTTTTTAAAATGAGTAATTGTACAGTGCGATGGCTGTATAATTAACCCATAGTGTGCAACAACATTGGGTTATTTGATCATACATCAGAGGTCACATAAAAATCAAGGTGTCACCCCAAGGTCGCTGATATTTTTTGTTTGATTTTTTGTGTGTGCCTAATACAACTTTTGCTGTAGCTTATTTGAAGGTACATGAGTGTATTTGGAGCCGGAGGTCAAGTTCAAGAGCATAGAAAGATCAACATCGGTATTACTTTGCATTTTAATGCCACAGTTTTACTTTGTGCTTTTTTTGTGGGGACTAATTTTTATGTTAACTATTGCAAGTTCCATACGGAGCATGTGAGTCATATGGGCTTCGCCCTTCTAGTTCTTGTCTTTTTTTTTCTTTAAAAAAAAAAATAATGACCGGACAGTTCTTGTGTTGGTTGGATCTGATGACATGTAAAATGTATTTTTGCACTGAAGATGGTTGAACTTGTTTTCTGTATTAACTTGCTTGTACTGTTTTGTGTTCAGCTACTTTGGAAGATTCCTATTTATTTTATTTTATGTATATTGAACTTATTTTTAGATGTTAGCTTTTTATTTAAAAGCATAATCACGGTTTCATATGTGTTTTTTAATTTTTTTTGTACCATACTATCACAGTTTAGGAGGCTATTCTATCTCGTTAATAACAGTGTGAAACTCTGCACCTTTTTCATTTTTTCCCCTCTGCGATTTTTGTTATTTTCCAACATGATGTTGATGGCATTCGGTGAGGGTCAGTGGTTTGAGATGTGACACTGTGCACCACCAGTGCTTACTTCAAGGGTTTGATCCATGGCACTCAGTGGTTTGTGCTCTTCCATAGTTCTGTGGCTTCTCAATGAAAATGTTGACACTCTTTTGTGGCGTTTGATTATTCCCCAGTTTAACAGAAGGCATTGCTCCTTCTGCCTTCCACTAAAATGGGATGCTACTCTTGAGATCTGCATGGATACCATTTGTGCTATCTGCATGGATACCATTTGTGCTATCTGTGTGTGTGTGTGTGTGTGTGTGTGTGTGTGTGTGTGTGTGTGTGTGTGTGTGTGTGTGTGTGTGTGTGGGCAAGCACTATGAGCACCTCTGAGTTGAAAAGTTGCACTATACAATTATAGAAATCTAACCAGTGTCATTGGTTTAGTCCAGCCATTTTATGAATCAATATTTTTTCATGTTTGTTCATTTGTTCTTTAATTCAGACTTTTATTTTTCAAATAAGGGTACTTAAAAATATTTTTTTAATTTTTCTCTTCTTCTATATTTTTTCTTTTTCTATACTTAGCGTAAAACATAGTTCATCAAGGTATACTTCAAAGGGGGCTATTGGCAAGGTAGCTTGCTTCACTGCGATGTATCATCATGTATGTGATGTGGGTTTTTTTAACAAGAAAATCATGAACAATGTGACCTGTTCGGTCCTCATTAATATTTTTTCTTATTCTCAAAGTGTGTAGGCGTGAAGTACTTTAGTTTGATGATGACTCTATTGTGTGATCAGTATTTTCCTTGTGATCTTATATTTTTAGGAGAATAATGTATTTGGTTGGATGATTTTTTGACAAGATTTTGATGCATGAAGTGCTTTTTTTTAAACATGATTTATTGGTACCATTATAGAAATCTGTGTTAGTTGTAAAAGAGTCACAACAGTAATAAAGAAATCAATGCACATATAAACGTTGTGAAGTATTGCAAATGAAGAAACAAATGCAGGACATGAAACACATGGGCCTCCATATATTGCATTTTGTTCTCTCTGTACATTTTGTTGTGCATGCTTTCATATGCCAGCCACCTGTTCAGTATAGATTTATTTAGAGGATTCTTGTCATGATTGTCCGTCCAGGAAACTTTCTACTTCAAGAATATTTGGGTGAAGCAGAAGAAAGTTATCTACAGATATGTGATTATGCCATAGTGTTTTTGTGCGTTGTTTTATTTTCTTTTGCAGAATGTTTTTTATTCCAGTCATGTGTTGTGATTAATTGGGCTGTGTGCTGAGCACATTGCTGTTGTAAAAAGTACTGCACCAAATTAGCTTTGAGTCACTTCTTGTCACCATATAAAACCTTTTTTGTGTGTATGTGTTTTTAAAAAAAAGTATATGTGTGACTTTTGAAGTTGTCCATGGCCAGTGTAGAGCAGCACTTAAGTTTCAGATTTTTTATTTTATTTTTTTGTTTTCCAAATTAAATCCTCCAGTTGTTTGGTTGAAGAGATATAGTTACACATTGAGGACCTTCACGCTATTAAAACATTTTAACGTGCCAAGAATTCCTTCCTTTTTTCCCCTTTTTGGTTCTTGATGACGAACACAGATTGTCCCATAAAAATGTACATTCTTAGGCAGTATCCCATGCAAAGCCTACCTTCTTTCCCTTGGCTCCATGTATACTGGAGTATCAGGATCGATCAAGCCTAGGCCATTTGTAAGAGTGTGCCTTCTCAGTCTCCTCTGATACTCGGTTTGGGATCAGTGTAGAGTCTGAGGCAAAACTGCCTCTTAATGTACTAGTATAGTTTCATAATAATAATAATAATAATAATAATACTGACAGCTGCATATGCCAACTTTACAAAAGCCTGCCACAAATGGTCTTTTTAAATTATTCTTGATGCGAAATAGAGATCTTCACGTTGTTTAGCAATAGGTTGCCGAGGGCACACTGAACAGAAAGCTGGATTGATTATGATGATGTAGTCTTGTATAGTGCAGGTCTCCACAAAAAGACAGCCACAGAAGTTGGAAACACAAGTTTAACAATACACAACAACAAAAAGTAGGAAAATGGCCATCCAGATGTTGAAAGGAAATACACTGTATTCAAACTAGTGACAACGTCGCAGATAACAAGTGTTGACAAGATTTAAAGCGGTACGTCTTCAAAGCTTTCTTAATTTGTTAAACATCTACTTATGATGTTGAAAGGAAGTACACTAATTCAGAATATGTTGGCATGGCATGTAATGACTATGGACAAGATTTAAAGATCTTGTCTTCAAGGCTTTGTTTGTATGTTAAACATCATTGGTAGCTTGATGTGAAGACCTGTGATGCCGTAAAAGAACTGCAGTTGCTGTTAATCACATAAGTACATGTATTACTACCAAGAAATAATCTTATTGCATCTCATAATTATGTAAGTAATAATATAATAACATAGATAGTTATGATATGGCTGGCAGTATTATTTCTGGGTAACTGTGGTACACATGAAAGAAGCAAAGACGTCCTCCATGTATCAACCCCCCCCCCCCCCCCCCCCCCCACCCCCTGCCCCTTATACATTTTCTAATTATTGAGTGCCTTGTTGGGTGTGCTTTTGTTCATTCAACTGAAGTAGATTGTTCTGGAAATCTAACCAAGAATTAGGTCAGTGTGTCTGGGTACCCTTCCTTCCCCCTCCCTTTCCAACACACACACACACATTCACACACCCACACCTACACATTTGTCTTTACCTTTAACTTCAGATTTACTGAACTATCTCTCATGCTTTATGTATTAGTTCAGAAAAAGAGTAATAGCAAAAGCGATGTTTTATCGAGTGCATGTATTTATATGTAATGACTATGTAAAGCGTGGTGAGTCTGGTCATAGGCTGGAGTACCCGCTATATAAAAATCAGTTATTATTATTATTTATTATTATTATTAATAAATGGTAATATGTTGCTTTAGTGATACATATCAACAGTTTAAAATAATTTTGGGAATCTATCTTTTTTTCCAAAAAATGTGAAATACATAGGACTGCAAGAGGTTGAGGTGTTATAATTTAAACAAACAATCAAAAAAATCAACCTTGAACCGAAAAGTCATGACTTAACACTGCGACGTTTTGTGGTGGTGGTGCTTTGTTGTTTTGTTTTTTTTTTGTTTTTTTTTTTATGCAGAACATTTTGTGGAATATGGTGGATTTTCTTTTATTTTGTGATGTTGCATTTCTGTTACGTACGGTGTGTGCTGCTTGTATTGTGAAATGGTAGTGTTTGGTTATTAACTTACTTGCTGTCAGTGAGTACCGTGTTAAATATCATTTTGTTTTCAAAGAACGTCTTGCACTTTTACTTCAAATTGATGTTATTTGATTTTTTTTTTTTTGGGGTGGGGGGGGGGGGGGGGGGGGAGGATGGAAGTGAGGGGGGGAGGTGGAAGGGTGAAAAGGAGGAGGGGAGGAAAGGATGTGTAACTACAGTGACGACATTACAGTTTGAAGAACTGAACTCTTATACAATTTTTCTTATTACTTTTGGGTTGAATTTTTGAGGCCAGTTGACTCTTAACTCTTCATTAGCATCAGTGGTTGTTTTTGGTTTTTTTTTTAGGTGAAGAAAATGTTTACAAACAGAAATATACATTCCAAGAAAGAAATCAGGGCTTTAAAAAAAATATTTATGAAAGAGAAGCGTAGATTATAAATCATTTGAAGGAGCGACTATATGTGCGTGTACTTTGTGGTAGTACTACAGTTAAGGTATTACAGCAGTAGTGCCAAAGTGTTTTCCTTTGCATTGTACTTGTGGGTCTATAAAATTTGTTGCCACGTTTTGCAATACATTGTAATGATCTTTACACTACACCGTGTTTTACACGTTTTCATTGTCGTATTTTCGGGATTGAAAGGATTGGAGCCGAGGTTGTTTTGACAGTTGTGCGTCGTACAAACTAATCAAAATATCAAAATGGTTTAGGTTGATGTCTTACGATCCTTTTTTATCCACTCACATATTTTGTTTTCTTTGAAATAAATATATAATGAAAATAAAAAGAAAGTCAAAAGTTTTTGTGTTTGTGTGGGTGTGTGAGAGAGAATGGAGTGGGTGAGAGTGAAGAGATGACTAACCTTGGTCATAATTATGTTATAATGTTGTGTTACAATCACCTCTCTTTGATACCAAATCAAAGTTATTTAAAGCTTAAAACAAAATTTTAATTTGCTTTGTTTTGAAACTTCGTTCATGCTTCAAATATAGCAAGGGATTTTAATTTCATTGTACTTTGATTGAAGTGTCAAGGTTGAGTTTTTTTTTACAAGTCATGGCTAGTTTGCACAAATTAAAACACCCCCAGAAACTTCATATTACTTTAATAAACAAACTGAGGTTGAGATTCATCACAGATAAGTTCATTTCAAGCAAATGCTTAACTTGAGAATATCACACACTCACACAAACTCTTGTATTTCCCATTGCAAAAGATATAAAATAGATATAGTCTAATGACATGAATGAGCCTTCGTGAGAAATTTATCGAACAGTGTAAAGACCAAAACAATCCTATCAGTCACTTTAAAAGGAAACAATCTTGCACATGATTGAGGAATATATAGGAATACAACGTATAAAAAAAATGTCCTATACAAAAATTTATACTTTTTTTTTTTTTTAAAGGCATAATATAATCATAAATCTATCAAAATACATTCAAAACGGCAAGAGAAAACAAGTTATCGTGTACCTAAACTATTTAACAATAACTTTTCCATGCTTAGGTTAACAAGAAAGCACTTCACAATCGAAAAACAAATAAATTCATGTACCAAAATACTAGTATATTATTTCCAAAATATATTTTATCCTGTCTGCATTTATAATTCACTAAGTTCCAGTATGTTAAATTATGCCATGAACATTTCTTCACGGATACGATCATCACAGGAAAGCAAACGCACATCGACGCACAAAAAATTATACTCCACCCACTCCAACAAATACACACAAGCAAAATACATTTAAAAAAAATTCATTGACGTTATTATTTTGAACTCCACATTTACACTGTACATCTTCAAAATATCGTACAATCAACAACAACCACAACAAAGATTTACTGATTACAATATTGAAATAACAAAGGTGGTAGAAGTGTCCTTTATATAATATCAACTTCACACAATGTAGACACACTTTTCGACTTAACAAAATTGGAAAGCTGTTTTTTGTTAAATAAAATTTACTACATCACGAAACTGAAAGTCTGGTTCTCTACACGTACAACCCTAGACCAACAGAAGCACATTGCATCAGAGACTAGAGCTAAAGGATGAACTTCACACGACAGAAATTAACACTAAAAACACTTATCCACAAAATTCAAGACAAACTCTTGGATCCTGCTACAAGCAAAACAAGTTGGCAACGTTATCTGTTATTTATGATCAACTTCAGTTTATAGGCTACTGTTTTGTCTTGTGGCCACTACTTGTACAAATGGTATCACTTTCAAATGTCATCTGTGAACAAAATTAAAACATAAAAGATTAAGCTGTAGTGTAGCCTTTAGCTTAGTTAGCTAGAGTGCTAGTTTACAATGCTGACTGTTGTGGGTTCCACCCCACTGTGACTACTTTCTGTACTTAGGTACGAGCGTTTCCGGTCCATCCATCACTTTTTCTTCCTTGTATTTTTCCTATTCACTACCCCCTTAACCGTAGTCAACATTCTGTAAACTGCCAATGGCTGTATGATATTCCAAATGCAGTCTGTCTAAACTTAAAAATAAACACCGATTTCGTCCCCCCAACTCCTAAATCTAATACCACGATTATTGCTTGACAAGGAGATTAATTGCTTGCTTGAAGAAAAAGATATGCATGCCCCATCCTGTACTGAAGTAAATTAATGATTATGGGATACAACCGGCACATCCCATTGCGTTAGCATAGATTCAAACCTCGAACACCAGAAGCTTAAAATGTCCTTGCTCGAAGATAAACTTTGATAATATAAAACACCAGCTTCGTTTCTTACTTTTTCACAGGATGCTGCAAATCCTTTGACGGGCCAGTACTTCAGCTTTCTGAACCCCCAACTCATGACTGGCCAATCCACAACATCCAACTGTAATGCACCTGAACTTTAGACTACAAAGATGCTGATAATGTGATACTCCTTGACTTGTAGCCATGTCTATGATTTTCTAGTAAACATGACCATGCAAGCAAAGTCATAAATTCTACATGGTGTTGGTATGCAAAATTTCCTGTTCATCTTTGTTGGACGTGTTACCCTAAAGCCGGCGTCACACTCTCAATGCTTCAGGCTGTTGATGATGGCATGAGTGAAAGAGGTAGTGGTGTCTTGGCCTCCCATGTCCTTCGTCCTCACCTGAAGGCACAAGAATGGCGTTATTTCAAACCCAATTGCTCACGTTTATTTTAAGACCTACTGTTTCATTATTTCCAGTGATGATTTGGAGTGATGATGGATTTTGTCAAGCCCAAATGTCCACTCATCATGTTCACTTATAAATCATAAGGTTTCATAATTTCAAACCATAATGTTAACTTACTTCAAACCCGCATGTGCCATGTGCACTTATTTCAAACTCAGCTGTTCACTTACTTCAACCCTACTGTTTATTTGAACTTCAACTGTTCATTCATTTCAAAACTTAAATTTCACTTATTTCAAACCCAAATGTTCACTTATTTAAAATCCAAATTGTTTTAACTTCAAACTTAAATTTCACTTTTGTTCACTTATTTTCAAATCCAACTATAAACTTTTTTCGAACCCAACTGTTCACATATTTCAAAGGTTCGCTTACTCCAAAGGTTCACTTACTTTAAACCAAATTATTTACTTATTTTTATTTCAAACAGTAAAGTTCACTTATTTCAAACCATATGTTCACTTAATTCAAACCATAATGTTAATGTATTTCCAACCATAATGAGACAGACAGAGAGAGAGAGAGAGAGAGAGAGAGAGAGAGAGAGAGAGAGAGAGAGAGAGAGAGAGAGAGAGAGAGCAATAGAGAGAAAAAGAGGGAGAGACAGAGACGGAGGAAGAAGAAAAGGGGAAGGAAGGAGGAGGTAAAGGACGGGACAGGTGCTAGAGCTTGTTTGTTGTGTCACCTGTGTTGTAGCGATACATATGTAGATATGCATTAAAACAGTTGGTGTGTTTGAAGCTTAATTATTTATTGATGCTTTAAAAAAAAAAAATTCATTAAAAGGTCATTCCCCCCTATGTTATCCTTTTGATGGAGTATAGTAGATTTATTTGGATTATTGAACGCGTTGAGAAAGAGAGGTATGTACTGCCTGTGTATAAGAGAGGGAGAGAGGTAGAGAGAGATTTGTAGGCATGATGTGTAATCTTAGCTCACCTTGTATAAAATGTTTCATTTTTGATTTAATTGTGTACCCCAGTTGGAGTTGGTTGGGTGGATAGTTAAGAGTACTTAAATATGAACAAATGAGTATGATAAATGAGGTGAACCATTGATGATAATGCACGATCACCCAAATAAATGAGAGTCGTCGTTCATTGGTTTTCAACCGAGTCAAGTATTTGTGTAATCAATTATTCTTGTCTATTTCAAGTGTGGTGGGAAGAAGTTTTTTTTTTTTTTTTTTTTTTTTTGCGGGGGGGGGGGGGGGGGGGTGGGTGGGGGGTGATTGTTTCTCTTGCTTCTGTTACCGCTATCTATCTTAAGGCCTTACGCTATATTTCTTAAATATTGGTTGGTTTAACGTTGCGCCTGCCTGTGCGTATAAACGAAGTACGTGACAAAGGCCTACTAATTGGAAATTACTGTTAGGACCCTTACTGGTTATTTATTTTAAAGCAAACTGTTTCTGTAACTTAATAATAAGGTCTTGGTGCATTATGGGTGTCAAATGTAATTTTGTACAATTTTAAAAAAATCAAAAGATATTGCACCTGAGGGGTTACTTATTTTGGAGGGGGGGGGAAGAGGGAAAGGGGCATGAGGGGGGGGGGGTGCGACAGAGAGAGAGGAGACCCTAAGAGGCAAGTGGTGGTAAACCCCACCTTTCCAGCTTTGACGACTCTACTGATGGCATCCGAGATGATGTGCGAGTGGTATTCCAGGTTGATGTGTCTCAGCATGTTGCAAGCGCTCAGTAGCACGGCTGTGGGGTTGGCAATGTCTTTTCCCACGGCCTCCGCAAACGCATGCCTCGCTCCCTGGAAACCGTCGGCACGTTATTTATCCTGTGTTTCATTTGACTTCCCCACGCATTTAGTGGGTTTAGATGATCGGCCATTCATTCTCCTGCCTCCATACTCTCCACGAATGCATGCGCACACACGAATACTACAAAACAAGAACTAAATAACTAAACTTAGGTGAAAATGCAAAAATTCAAAGTGATCATGTTTGTCTCCAAAACACAATATCGTTATTTTTCCACGCTAAGTTCATTATTATTATTATTATTATTATTATTTTATTATTATACCTGTTCAAAAACAACCACGTTGTTGCTGTAGGATTCCCCAGGCACTACGCCAGCTCCCCCCACCAGTCCAGCCGCCAAGTTGTCCACGATGTTTCCGTACAGATTGGGCATGACCATCACGTCGAACTGATGAGGCTTCGACACCAACTGTCATAGGCACACATCAACTACAGTTATCAATGAGCACAATGGTTAAAATAAAATTGCCCGTATGTTTTCCTAACTTTTTTAACAGTTCTTATATAGCGCGTTTGCAGCTGATGGCGCTGGCCCATACAGGATCTAACTCAAGCCTCTCGAGGCGCCCACTTGCAGCCTTTAGGCGCATAGTCCGACGCCTAGACCACTGAGCACCATCCTTATTTGTGTAGCCGGCACTCATCCATCTAGGACCTGAGTGGCAGGATCTTTAACCCTCTAACACGCGGAGCGACCTAGAGCGACCGATATTTTTGCTATGTGCATGCTCGCGGAGCGACCGGTAATGACATGGTCTGATCAGAGCCTGCCATGTGGAAATCTATTTATAGCAAACGTGCGAGATTCTCGCACACGTGATCGTGACTTCCTGCTGTTTTCACGACATTTTTAGAGTGTGTAGAACGCACACAGTGAATTTTCAAAGTTTGATTAAAATTTGAAGTTCGAGAGGCGGAGAATTATGGCGTCAGATTCTGCAAGAATCTGATGAAGAAAATGACCAATTTGAAGGATTTTAGGAGGCCGATTTGGTACAGGTTAATGATTGAGAGGATAGTGATTTGGACTTTCACTTTGACGATCTTTTTCTGTCGGATTTGAATAACAAAAACGATGAACAATCGGTGCTTTATTATTTGAGTCAGTGATCGTATTGCTGCATGTTGTGCAGTATGCAAATGTTGACATTTAGATTTTTTTTTCCAGTTGCAACACATTGTAAAAATGTGTGTGTAACATTTCATTTTGAAGAAAAATATGTGGTTGATTTATTAATAATAAGTGGAACATAATTTTGGGTGGTGCATTTTAAATTAATTTTTGTATGTGCATGGTGTAGCATTTTGACGGAGTTACTTGCTTTGACCTGGGAAATAGAAACAGATAAGGCTCCTGTGGGGGTTAGAGGGTTAAAGTCCATGTGATGGAATGCAGACTAGACCTCGGTTTATAGTCTCATCTGACTAATACTGAACTCCTGAAAAAGGTTGAATGAATGAACATTGAAGTGTGACCACAACACCCACCATTGGGGATATGGCAGACAGGGATAACCACCCCAGGAAAGAGAGGGGGAGTGGGAAGGGGGGGGTTAGGGGGATATCGCTTAACACTCCCTGCCACGCTTTCAATTGTTCTGTTGTCACCTATTACCACTGAGCCGACTGCATTTCATTATGTAATCTAAACCCCTTTTTTGTAGGCTTTTGCGCATCCGTACAATACAAACACTAAAGGGTTAAAACCGTACCTGCATGCAGCAGTTGTCGATGATCATGTTCTCGTATTTGATTTTGGGGTACATCTTGGATACCTCTTCGCAGCACTGCAGAAACAAACCGTCGCCCAGTTTCCTGCATACACACACACAACCATCATTTTGATTATGACAGGAATGTAACATCAGAAATGTTGACGACAAAGATGTGGTAACTCAGCTTAGAGATAAACAGATAGTATTGAATAAAACCTGACGTTAATGTACCAGCCCTCTAAAGGAAAGTTTACATATGTTAAATTAACCTCCTTGAGACGTTCACTCCCGAGACAACCAAGCAGACCTCGCTAAACAAGAATGTTAGTTAGCTTACTCGACCATCTGACCAGAGTCTCTTGACCGCTAAAGTAGCCATGCGACTCATATCTCTTTTAGATCTACTCTGCGTTCCGTCCCTGACACTCGTGGTTGAGACGTAACCTATAGGGGCTCAAAACCAGGACAGGAGAGCAAAATTTCCAAAAGAAGATTCATGTAATCGCGAGAGCGAGATTACTAGCCACGAGAATTAAACGATTGGTCAGAGATAACGTAGAGAACCCTGCATTTCCCCGTATACGGCGCTTTAGCCGAAGTGTGGAGCCACGAGGGTCAAAAAGAAGCAAACTGAAGTGAATGATTATCCTCGGCCATCACCAAGAAAGTGATAGACTAGAGACGGTTTCACGATTCCCAGAGACTAAAAGTAAGGTAACACTAGTAGTTTTCCAGTACTTGTATGTTTATATATTATATTGATTGCCATGTATTAATATGTTCATGTTATGTATTTACAGAAAACGATTATTGTTTTTGACACGTTGTGCATGTTGCTTGATATATCTTAGCCTTAAGATTCGGATCGTAGTGTGCATATGGGAAACTCGGCAGGTGTCTGATGCTATAGACTTCTTGCAGAGGGCACTACACATCTATATATCGGAACAGAATATTGTAGCCAGAGTTCTGGATTTTACAGTTCAACTCTGGGACGGTTTGCGGAGTCAACGCATGACACTTTCTCCCGTGGAAAAGAAGGAGATCATCTAGATTCTACCTCACCACGTCCGGCTCCGTAGCTACCCGACTCGCCGGATCAGCCTGAGAGCGACCAGACTCCCTCAGAGTGACCGCCAGACTCAAGCACGCACCGACACAGAGCAGCTAAGTCCCTCTCAACTGCAACTGACGTAGAACTACTCGGAACAATATTAGACCACCAGAACAATATTAGACCATCAAAACATAGACCTGCTTAGCAAATGATGAAGAAGAACTGCTAAAAAAAATAGCCCAGCACATTGAACAGTTATAGTTATTAATTTACATTTAATTGAAGTCTTGTTAAATTTGTGTTGAACATATAAAAGTTGAAATCACATACATTTACGACTGGTGTCATTCTATTTGTATTGTTGTGTGTCCACTAGCTCTTCTTCTCTTGAGACCAAGTAAACAAGTCATTTGATTTGTAAAAAAGCATGTCTTAAAGTGAGCCAATGATACTTTAAAATCCGCGAACAAATATAAATTTTATGTGACCAAGCACCGTGATCAGTATCTCACATCGCTTTGGAATTTTGGTAAAAGAACGTCTGATTGAGGTAGCTTAACGCTCCATCTATCTACAAGTCTTACTCCCCTTGTAAGAAAAGCGTATCTTCTCCAGGATATCATCTACAAGGGACGCCTTGGCAACAGTGTTAATTCGAGACAAACTTCCGTGCCTCCCCATTTTTCAACTGATTTGTTTCCCATAAAGTTCAGAAATGCCGGCAAGTTGTTCTATAGTGCTTTTCCAGCTCAAGAGCTGCTCAATGGGCTGGCCAATACAGGATCTAACTTAAGCTGCCAGAGGTGCCCACTCACCTACAATACGAGTAACCCAGCCTAAATCACTAAAACCACCAGAATTGCAAATTGCCCACTATAATAACAATAATAATAATAATATTAATAATACGCGCCTTATTCCTAAATCAGACTCAAAGAGCGGCGATCTGTAACCAACATACACGCTCACATGTTACAGACACATGAACACCAAACACACATTCATCATTCAAACGTGTGGTATAAAGGCATGTCGCTATTAGAAGATGGAAAGGAAATCACATATTTTTATTAGTGAAAGTTTAGATCGACTGCATCCAAAACCATTATTAAAGGGAGGGAGGGAGGGAGGAAACCGGAGTACCTAAAACGAGACCTCTTGGTGGCCTCAATAGTATTGTACCTAAGTCACAAAAGTTTGCCCCTTGCGAAAATCAAACCTGCGACATTGGGCATAGAAAACTGGTGACTGACCCATTGCGCCTCGAGGCCACCCCCACCCACCCACCCTCACAAAATGGTAACTATAGTTGTTGGGTCAGCGGGCTGCAAGTTTTAGGCATATTCCATCTTTTATCATGCTGTTTGAAAGGACCTAGATTTCATTGTATCTTCTATTGTATCGTTGCAATTTTTCTGTACAGTAAATAAACAGTAGAACTCTACCTCCACCTCAGTGGTTGTGCTTATCAGGAAAATGTGACACAGTTATATCTTTTTGACCAAAGAACCGCCCCACCCCCCACCCTTTTTAAAAAAAAAAAAGTGGACCCAACTTTCACATACACATCCGTGCAAAGGGATGGCCAAACTAAAAGAACCATAGCGACCCTCGCATGCATAACTGTAGCTATGTTTGTGTTTCAAAGTCTACAGAAACCGTGTCTAGGCAGGAATGTTTAGTCCTAGTGGGTGTAGTGTCGCTCTCATCACTGCTTCAGGGTCCTAACTCACATAATGTTAGCTTTATGCACTGCCGTCACTTTCTGGCGGTTGTGCCTCATGGCGTAGTCGAAGGCAAACTTAGCGATGCGCATGGAGTTGGCTCGGGTCACGATCTTGAGAGACTCCACCACACCATCCACACTCTCATGCTCCAGGGCGCTGTACTCCCCCTCCGTCTGCTCACGGATGATGACAAAGTCCAGGTTCTTGTGGCGCGACTGAAAACCTGGCAGACTCTTGATCCATACCACGTTGGCGAACAGGTCAAGCTCTCGTCTGCAACACATGTCGGTCAACACCGTTAATGCATCATTCATCAGTCAACATGATAAGGCAGAAGGAATTAGGATAGAGAGAACTCAGGATAATAATAATAATAATAATAATGTTCGTCATTTGTAAGGCGCCTTAGCCTAAGGATCAAGGCGCTGGCCGATACAGGATCTAACTCAAACCGCCCGAGACGCCCACCCGCAGCCTTTGGGCGCATGGTCTGACGCCTAGACAACTGAGCACAATCCTGGGCAGCCAGGGATGGGGGAGAAGGACCAAGTGCATGCTGGGTGTGTTCTTGTTACCGGCACTCACCCGTCTAGGACATGAGCGTCAGGATCTTAAAAGTCCGTTATGATGGAATGTATGCGACCCACAGACTAGACCTCGGATTATACTCTCATCCGAAGGACTAGGAAAACAGGAGTAAAGTGTCTTTCCCAGGGACACAGCACAATGGCCCGGACAGGGATCGAACCCGGGACCTTCAGATCCGCAAGCCGAAGCACTACCATTAGACCACAGTGCCTCCCTATGATGCTGAGATCAGCCTAAGTAAATAATATTTTGAAGGCTAAATAAACAGGCCTATGTTTACTGTCATGTCAATCAGGATGGTTCAGTTGTCTGGGGGTGCTTGACAGTGCATTTGCTACTACAAGTTAGCATCTTGGGCTGATAGAGTTATATCCTGACTTCAACCAGTGCCTTGAGTAGCTCTCTGAGATTGAGCAGGCAAGCGCACTATAGTTTAAGCACAATTGTTATTTTATGTACTGGAAATGCTAATATATATCATTCAATGTACCACCTCAAACCCTGGGTGAAGAACAGTTTCGAGGTAGATGAGATGGTGAAAGAGAGACAGATGGGGAGATTGGGAGAGAGAAAGAGAAGCAGTAGAGAAAGAAAGAGAAGAAGAGAGAAGTCCAGAGGGGTAGAGAGAGAGAGAGAGAGAGAGAGAGAGAGAGAGAGAGAGAGAGAGAAAGAGAGAGAGAGAGAGAGAGAGAGAGAGAGAGAGAGAGAGAGAGAGAGAGAGAGAGCAGGCCAGAGAGAGACAGAGCGAGTGAGAGAAAGAGAGCCAGACAGAAAGTGAGACAATAAAACAGAAAAAGACTGAGGGGGAGAGAAAGAGAAAGGAGAGAGCTATTAGAAGCAGTAGAGAGAAAGAAAAAAAATAAGGAGAGCAGACAAAGACAGAGAGAAACAAAGACAGACAGACTATCAGGTAACCTGATCTTCATGTTGAGCGTCTGCAGCACTCCGCCTTTGAAGTTGGAAGGGGAGGTGATGATACCTTTCAGGCCCACCCCGTTACGCCGAAACGACTCAATCACATCTTCAAAGCTGACGCTCCGAGCCGGCTGCACCTCACTGTGGTTGATTCACACAGCATGGGGGAGGCAAAAATATAGTGAAAACATATACTGAACTGACAGTCTCACTCACTCTAGGAAAAGGGATTGGAGTTTTAAAAACATCCAGGGAAAACTCCCTAAGAGATGTACAATCCCCTTAAGATCAATGATGTGATTAGAAAAATTGATACCTTATATAAAGGACTATTACTATAATAATAATAATAATAATAATAATAATAATAATAATAATTATTATTATTATTATTATTATTATTATTATTATTAAGGCAAGATCAGGATAATCTCTGCAAACTTTTACACTACATAGTATGATCATAGAAGAGTTTATTAATCCATATTACTGCAGTTAAAACTCTCCAATGGGTATGTTAGCAGGTTAAAAAAAAAAAAGTCCTTGGTAACATCAGGATGCCAGTCTAGCAAAAGGTCTAACTGATTCAGTCATTTAGGCATCACTCAATACCCCCCTGTTCACAATACTCTCGTTTGGTTACTATCCATTTCACAACAAGGCTTTGTCCTCAAGCACCGCTGGGTTAATCTATTGGGCGACCTGTTCTTTATTCTATGGGAGAGAAGCCATTTACTGCTATAGCAGATGACCTTCTGAACATTCCTGACACACAAAAGTTTGGCTACAACTTTCACAAGTATCAGATATGAAAATGTATCAATAGGCCAAAGGTCGAATCATCTCTTAGAATGAATCAGAGATATGTTGTTGTTTTTTGTGTGAAAATGGTTTATTTGGACATCAGGTGCACAGATCTGCACGTGTTCGTATCAAGGACTCTGTAGAGCTGTGCAGTAAACCTGTTGCCCCTATTGGGTTGTTACCAAGGCTGTATAGGCAGCCTGCCGAAAGAGATTGCTGACCCCAGTCTGAGAGTCAGCGGCTGTGGAGAGCAAACGCCTACACACAATGCCTATGCTTGGACACTCGGCCAGTGTCACCTGTTTAGTGGAACCCAGTCTATTCTGTGTCACAATGTGTCTGGGTGTTGTGGAAAAAAAGGCTTCAAGTCTAACCTGATGAACAGTTCCTCAAAGTCCACAGGCACACCAGCGGCGGAGAAGACATCTCGCACACTCAGCATCAGATCTGGCCCCACCCCGTCACCTGGCACCATCGTCACTTTGTTGCGACCTTCAGGTCGGGTAATGGGCTCCGTGATTTGCTGTATAATGAATGAATGAACTGATAACCTAATCAATGAATAAGAAAGAATAAATAAATAAATAATATACAAATAAAAAACATTAATCAAAATTTAAAAAAAAACACCTTTGGGTGTTAATAAAATAAAAAAACAACATCAATTTAAAAATAAATTAAACATAAATAAAACATAAAAAACAAGGTTTGGGGTTAACAATTTGCTATACATGGAGTGTCAAACGCACAAGGTTTAGAATGTTTCCAAATAAATGTTGTTTTTTTTAAATGTTCAACTGCACAACTGACAGAGATTTTATAAGGGATCCTTGATGTCAGTTCTAGAGCTTGTTGGTGGAGTGACTTTCCTTGGCTCCATGATCTACAATGAATACATGGCATCCAAGAAGAAAAAATCGCGCAAGAGCGGGGAACATTGTAGCGCAAACAACCGCTGCAACTCTCAATAAAATTTTGACTGTAAAAGACAGTCATTTTACCGATTTCCAAAGGACAAACCAAGGTAAATCCTGGTGATTTTTCGTCTCAAAATCCAATGATAACAAGGTATTTAGCACATTGTATGAACATGCCTTGAATGAGAGATTCAGTGAAGGTAGAGTCGTCAATTACAATTAGGCATCACAGACCTGTTGCCGATTCTAATGTTCTTGTTGGGCTGGTCATTGAAGGGTCTCTAAAACTGTTTTTTCCTAACAGGCCTAATTCTAAAATCACTGAATAAACAGGTTACAGATCTTTAGATCAGATTGAAACTGGTACAGACGCAGCACATATCCAAATGATGAGATTTTTCAATGAAAAATTACATAGACGTTTTGCAGTTTATGGGTACCATTTGTAAACATTATTATGGTAAACTATTTAGATTTGCCACAAACTATTGGAATTCAGTTGAGTTTGTGAGAGCAGACGTGTTTTGTAATACGAGATGTGATGCCTCTAGAGAGACACAGTCAGTGGGTGTATGTGTTTTTAAAATTGTTTCGTGTGTAGTTGTTTTGTGTTAATTCATTCCGAGGGGAGTGTAATATAGTCCATGTCACTTTTTCAGGTGCACAGTACGGAAACAATTTTGCAGGCGGAAAGACTGCGAGGAGAAGAAGATAACTGTGGAGGAACTGATCGCACAGGGTTACGTCTTCTTGGCCATATGGTTAAGCTGCACTGCTGTATTAGTGAAATGGTATGTTTTGAACTTTACATTACAATGAATTAAAACGTGCAGGTAGAAGAGGAGGCACAGTGGCCTAATGGTAGAGCTTTGGCTTGCGGATCTGAAAGTCCCGGGTTCGAGCCCAGGCCGGGGCATTGTGTTGTGTCCCTGGGAAAGACACTTTACTCTCATTTCCTACTCCTTCGGATGAGAGTATAAACCGAGGTCTAGTCTGTGTCGCATACACTCCATCATAACGGACTTTAATGATCCTGACGCTCATGTCCTAGACGGGTGAGTGCCGGTGACAAGAACACACCTAGCATGCACCTAGGTCCTTCTCCCCCATCCCTGGCTGCCCAGGATTGTGCTCAGTTGTCTGGAGTGTTATTACGATACGCCCAAAGGCTGCAAATTGGTG
This sequence comes from Oncomelania hupensis, assembly GCA_036898135.1. Taxonomy (NCBI): domain Eukaryota; kingdom Metazoa; phylum Mollusca; class Gastropoda; order Littorinimorpha; family Pomatiopsidae; genus Oncomelania; species Oncomelania hupensis. The sequence continues at coordinate 41,521,854 of CM072527.1, forward strand.
CCTCGGGCGGCTTGAGTTAGATACTGTATCGGCAGCACCTTGAGCAGCTCTTGAGCTGGAAAAGCGCTATATAACTATAAGAAAGATTAAATAATAATAATAATAATAATAATAATAATAATAATAATAATAATAATAATAATAATAATAATACAAGGAGTGAACAACTAAAAACTGTGTGTACTTCTCAGTGCTTTTTATTTTTATTCCTTAATAACTCCCCGCTGGACCTAAAGCAATAACCATGTAATGTAACTCCCCCTCTCTCTCTCTCATTTTTCTTGTGGTGATAGCCAGAGCAGCATGTAGGAGCTTCTTGCTGAGAATACATGCACATCAGACATTTCTACTCCACCCTAATGCCCTCCTGCACCAACAATCCCCCACCCCCAAAAAGCTGCATGCATTAATAATCTCTGGCTGTACAAATGTTCACTACCTGGGGAAAACAGCAAATCCATAACTGCACGTGAATTTCTGTGATAAATAGTTAGCACTTGCCTAAAGAAAAAATCAATACAAAGAAATTGTTTAAGGGGACAATTATGAAATGACTCATTAATGAGTGTTAGCAAACTTATTTTTCACTTAAAACCTACACACCAAGTTTCACAATAATCCGATCGGTAGCTTGGGAGAAAACGTATGATCAAATTGCACTGTGTATAAGGGCTGAAAGAACGGGATCACGGAGTCAGGAAGGATAATCCATGTCATCCACCACATATGACGTTAGAAGGGGTGTCCCATCTTCCCTTGTAAAATCTTTGCCATTGGCATTGATGAATTAACTAGAAACCCCAATCTAGCTTCACCAAAACAAAACAAAATAACGAAATAAAATAATTAATAATCAAATGTAACATTAAATGCAATGATTCCAGCCTAACTCCTTGCATTAAGATAACATTTACATATTATATACTATACATGCAAATACCAGCAATGTAACATAATACTGCATAGAACATGTTTAGAATAATGAGACCATGTCATAAGAAAAGTTATAATAATAATAATAATAATAATAATAATAATAATAATAATAATGGATGCTATACACGTCTTATTCTTAAATCAGACCAACATACATGCTCACATTTAACACAACAAACAAACATTCATCATTCAAACATGTGGCATAAAGGAAAAGAAGGCGAAAAAGGAAATCAAATTTTATTTCTGAAATGGTAGGTAGATTGCATCAAATATCATTATTTGAGTTCACAAATATAAAACAACATTAAACATGCATCACAATATTGGATTTAGTTGTGTAAAGGTCAAATAAATAACGAAATAAAAATCTAAATAAATATTTAAATAAATAGCTTTATAAAAATTGAAATAAATAGCTTAAATAAATAATAATTAACTAAATAAATTTATAGATTAATAAATAATAACTAACCAAATAGACAGATAAATAATAATAACTAATCAATGTTTAATTAACTAAATAGCTAACTAAATATTAAAATAAATAAATAAATACATAAACAAAATGTTCTTACCACTGGTGAACATGATTCAGTACTGGTGTGGAAAGGATGAGAAACAAAACTAGCCAGAGGCTGTAACACATGACCACCATCTCAAAACAACATGCAACAACAAAGAACTCAATCCAGGCATGCCTACCCTGAATTTGAAATTTTAGTATTAGCCTTTTCAAATTTCAGTATTACTATTACGATTTTCGTATTTACTTTTACTACATATTGTTTTTGCACTCATCCTTTTTGATATTATGCGAAGATTCCAGTGATTGATTTGCTGCCACAATCTTCTTCCTCATAATTCTTGATATGCTGTGGGCCTTCCACGTGCCGCTTCATGTTGTTCATACCACCGGCGGAGATGCCAAACTGGTTGGCACAAATCGTACTTTTGAGTCAGTGCTGCCGCGAATAAAGAAAAGACACTTTTCTGAATACGAGGCAATATATGTCTGCCCCTTGTGCCGTTTCTTTGAAGATTCAGATTCACAATCACTTTGCTTATCCATTTGTTTGGACGCCATGTTTTGAATTCTGTCTGACGAGCACCAATCTTCACTGCAATTGCTCAAAAACTGGTTCGGCAAACATTTGGTGCCTCTACCAGAAACTTCGATGCCACGTGTCTCTACTGCGACTGTGCATTAAACAGAGTTCGGCTGTCTTCGGAAAAAACGTCATGAGGTGCACGAGTTCGATGTTTTTCCAAATGTTGTTTTTATTTATTTCCGAACTGTGAAACAAGTATCAGTATTTTCCGTAACGCTTGCCGAGTTTTTCAAATTTCCGGAAAAAATACTGAAATTCTGAACGGGTAGGCATGCCTGTCAATCAATGTAAAACTGCAGAATTAAGCCACAAAATCAAACCACTCTTGGAGGCAAGTGTTATGAATGGATAATATAAGGAATGAATAGGCAACTCACACCTCTTAAGTTATATACATATGATATGGCTATAGTATGTGTAGGTTTCCTATGAGTCCCTCATCCCCGTTCATTTGACTACCCCATGGCCATGCAGAATCGTGATGAGTTGATGATAATGGGCACTACAGAAACTACTGTTCAAGCAATGAATTATGTATCAGTCAATTGTTGAGTCCATGAAAGGGCCTTTACTCTTCAGCCTGTTATGATGCTGACACTACTACTTCTATACTTATGTGTCAAATCTAAAGACATTAAAAAAAAAAAAAGCTCAACAAAGAATGAACAAATAATGGCTGTATAATAGCAAGCCTATTGAACAATGTTGTACTAATTCATTAGAAAGGCACGCAACCTAATATATACAGTGGAGTCCGGGTATAACGAATCTCAAGGGGGGGGAATTTCGGGTTCGTTACAAGCGGGATTCGCTGTAGAGATTTGTACTGTAAACGGAAGTACACACCGGTGATGAGTACACATCACAACATACAGTACGTAGATCGATCTAGGCCTACGAAGTTTATCAACAATGACTTCATTCAAGGCTATTTATAGCAGCCAATGACAGTTATGACTTCAAGGCCTGGTTGACCTATGTACGAACTGGCATGCTTCTGCTGCTGTTCGCTATTGGCGATGAGCCAATTGAGGCAAAGTAGGCCAAGGGAATACATAAAGGGTTCGCTACAAGCGGAGATTCGTTATTTGCCTAGCTGGATTTGTTCGTTATAGGAAGGGATTAAATAGTAAAACAAAGAAGGGAGTGTGTCGGGAAATGGATGGTAGTACGCTAATCGCGGGTGTTCGTTATTCCAAGGTTCGTTATAGGTGGACTCCACTGTAACATTAACAAAATCTAAAGCTCAACTTTTATTAATTGTGTCCATAGCACTTTTCTATGTTGGCACTGAAAACAGTACACTGTTGTGCACATCGTATATTAGATCATTGAAAAAGGTTTGTGCACACTGTACATTCAACAATTTACGAAAAGTCTGCCAGCCAAAATAAGAACTTAAGGTTCAACTTCATATTAAAAAAGAAAATATAAGCCCAACTCAATTAAATCATGTCGTGCAATACAAAATCTGATAATAATTCATATAAATTCAACATATTCAGAACATTAGCTGTTGATATAACAGGCAACAGCTATGCATAACATTACAGTATGCATTTCTGAAGAAATAAACAACATGCATGCTGGAATATTAAAAATATAAAATCTAAACTTCAAGAAACCACAAAACAAATGCAATTTAACTTTAGTTCAACTTTGCTGTGGATGTTCCAACTCCAGCAAGACTCACGTTTCTCCCAGATTGTATATAGATAGGCGATTGGCTTTTATTTTTCTCTTCTGCCTCAATAATGTCTCTAACTATTTCTCCCGAAACTTGTCCAAACGGCCTCGGTGGACTGCTTTTTCCTCTTAAATAAAGGTGCCTTGTGTCAGTTATAAATGTTCTTAGTACCAGAGTTTCATTATTTTCTTTACCTTGAACTAACGGTTCTGCAGTTCTGCTATTCTGTTAAACAGAAATGCATGATCTGATGATGATCTATCATAAAAACTCTAGTCTAGCAAGAAAGCTTCTAAACAAACGTAATATCAGCACTTTCCAGAAAAAGAAATTACAAACGGTTACGTAAAAGTTAAATTTTAGAAAACAAATCCTGTAAAATGTGAGTCAAGGGGAGAGAGAGAGAGAGAGAGAGAGAGAGAGAGAGAGAGAGAGAGAGAGAGAGAGAGAGAGAGAGAGAGAGAGAGAGAGAGAGAGAGATGTAACTTTCACTTTGAAGGAAAATGACATTGACTGAGCTTATTTGTTGCACGCAGTTAGTAAACACTGGCAGGAATAAGCACAACATATATTCCCCACCAATAATTGACACGTCACAACATAATATTCAACGTACATTGCTCAAAGCTCGAGGTGTTAGTGACAAACAGCTCAGTTTCTGCAGCAGACTGCGGGACGATTTCAAGGTTGAAGCCATCTTGCCGGTTGTGACGTCACACTAAGGGAGTGTTCGTTGAATTAAGCCTTGTAGTTTGTATGTAATAGTCTGATTTTGTTTGAGTAAAATTGACATTATAGCTTTAGGGCTAATGAGCTAAATTAGTCAAGCGTACTCAGCATAAAATGCTTATTAATTAATTATTGTATTTATTTATTTATTTATTGAATTGTTATTCTGCTTCACTGTCAATTACATTATGTTTACCTATACTTAGGCTACATAGTTCAGACATTACATGGGTAGACTGTACCCAAAGATAAAAACAGCAGATTTCGTCAGAAATATGATTACTCGTAACAACTTAAAAAGAATCTACTTATATCCTTATAAGTTCGCAGTTCAGTTTTTTTTCTTTGTAAAATTCTATCCTATCCTACATACATTTGATGTAAGTCAGCGCATGCTACACAACCTTACGTACAGAGACCGTACTAAAGCAATACTTTTCATAGTTTTGGCTTTGCTCAAGCCAATGCTGTATCACGATTTTTAAAAAAGAATTGTTGGTGCTACTACTTTTGGTTTAGTTTCTTAGATGCAGTAACATGAGGAGATGGGAAATAGAAAAGAAAGGAAAGAAAGGGAAACAAGCAGATCGAGAGGAGAGAGGGAGTGCAAAATTAATTATCACTGACCTGTACTAGAATACAGGTCAGTGATATTATATTCAGATCGATTAGGGGCGATGTTATCATTGCATCATAGCCTTTTTTTTATCTTTATATGCCCCATCTTAATGAGACTCTGAAAATCCTTATTGGGAAGAGAGGGGACTATAAACTGATATATACATACATATTCTTAATGAGATGAGTACATGTCAGGTCGTAAACCACCTAAGATATTTTGCCAATGTTTAACCATCAAAGTCAAGTATTATACTTTTGTAAATTTCATGTTGATTGGTAAGATTTTTAAAGGAGTTAGTATAACTGGGTGCTTGCTCTTTTAATCTTAGATGTTATTTATTCCAGTTATTCGTCACTCTGTGACTAAATGTAAGGGGAAAGTGTGCATGTATACTGAACCCCTTTAGGATCAAACTTCTTCGATATTTTGGTGGAAAGTAGACAAAAGCCATAAACATGAACGTCATTTAAAAGGTACAAACGTAGGTGGCCTTAAACGTTGAAAGCTGTAGTGCCAACTGTTTCTGTCTGAGACTGATTTTTTTAAAGTTGTGAAGGGCCTATTTAGACACCCTAGCGGCTAAATTGAACTTAAACGAAGGGTAAATTGGATCTAGGTTCAATTTGTGCGCACATAGTATAAACATCTACTAAAAAAATTATGGAATAAATTGTATTTGTGTCTCTCTCTATCACACACACACACACACCCCCACCCCCACACACACACTCTCTCTCTCACCTAGGCAAATATACTCACCTATATATATATATATATATATATATATATATATATATATATATATATATATATATATATATATATATATATATATATATATATATATATATATATACGCACTCACACACATAATCAGTAACATCGCGCTACAATGACAACAGCCTAAAAAATATTTAAAATAAAGATTTTTATTACTTCCAAAAGACCATTTCTTTAAATTATATGGCAATGCACTGACTTGGTATAAGTTTTTTTTTTGTTTTTTTTAAATTACGCTTTCAACTACTGCCACCAAAAACGGCATACAAAAATTCAATCAAAGCAAATTTATATATTTTTTTTAAATTTAAAACAAAGACGAAAGAAAGCAAAGGAAAATTAAAGAGTTTATTTACTTGATAAAGATCGTTTATCAAAATGAATCAATATGTTTATTAACTACTAAACCATTCTGCTTCAAAAATAACACATTTGTTCTATTGAACCAGTGGTGCAAGTTAGCCGCCAAGGTTCAAATTACACTGGCCTCATGTTTTTATATAAGGAATGATCGCAACTTGGTTTAGATTCGTGTGTTTGTTTATATGTTTGTGCGTGTGTGTGTGTGTGTGTGTGTGTGTGCGCGCGCCCTATCACACGTGTGTGTTTACACGTGTATGTGTGTGTGAGAGTGAAAGATATAGAGTGTGCGTGTGTTCACACGGGTGTGTATGAGTGAAAGAAAGAGAGAGAGAGAAAGTGTGTGTGTGTGTGCCCCCTTTCTTTCCATCTCTATCTCCTGTCTCCTCCTGCGCATGCCACTCAGAAGCATTACTTTTTTTTTTTTACATGTTTATACATGTTTTTATTTATTTATTTATTTATTTATTTATTTATTTATTTATTTATTTATTTATTTATTTATAATGGGTTAAAAGAAGGGACTGATGCTTTGAAATGTGATTCCAGGAGTCTATGCCATAAAGTTTGATAGTATGCAACACAAGTCATATTCTTTATTTTTAACTTGGCACAGTCATTAGTACATGTGACGTTTTTTTTTTTAATTGTTGCTGGGCTCTGCACAATGGAATGCTGTAACCCTCACGTCTTATTCTATGGGAACTGCTAGTGAGTCACCCGGTGAATTACTTTAATACATTTATTTGTTTAGCTCGGTCTGTGTTAAGGCTGGGGTACAGAGATAGATAGAAAAATTGTAAAAGATCACTGTCAAACTAGCTTTCATACGGCTATGAATCATACGTAGTCCAGCCACTTAATAACAGTCAAAATCACACATTTATTTCTTCTAATCTCTGCACGATCTTCGAAGTACGAATCTAACTTAAAAGTTCAATTGTCAATGCGAATGGTTCGATCGCTGATAATCTAGGCAGCTACTTTTTCTTCATAGGGCACTGGCTACTAGCGTTCATGAAGAGTGGACTACTGTGGTCCTTTTGATACAGTTTTAGTGCACTGTTTCCTGGGCAATTAACTGATTGGTTTCATGGTTGAAGCGCTGCGTTGAGGTAGGTCTGTGTTGTCGTTGCTTGTGTTCGACGGGTGGGCTATCCTGCGCTCGATGCTGTAGATGCCTCGGCAGCCAACTCGAATCGTAGATTAGGTTCTATTCTTTGTTGAGTAAGGCTCATGATATCCCGCCTGCTCGTCTGTAACATAATTATGAGACGAAATTCTGCACAACCCTGAATAATAGGTCTGTGCAGAGCGTCTCACTGAAAGCCAAAGTAGGCCCTCAGTGATAGCTCCACATCTCTGTACATAAGCGACGAACATTCTGCTAAGTCAGTGGTCCACTGGAATCTCCACTCTAATTTCCTATACATACATAAATATAAATCGTGGCTAACTATACACATAAAGAATTAATAATATTATAAACATTCACTGGTATAGCCACTGGTCTGCATGCAAACATATAGGTTAAACAACAGTGGTTCCGTCAGGTATACCACATGGCGTCAAACCCTGTCGTGCTTGACACGTGGTCAGCTTCTCCACGTGGTACGGCAAAGTCGGACTAACAATTCAAATCTATGCATAGCAAATTCCACAAACATAATTTCAACAATAATATAAATACATCACGATGAAACAGAAGTATGTTCATTTACCAGTTCGACAATGTCAGGCCCGTGGCAACTTGATTGAATTCAAATATTCAACAAGCACTGCTTCCCTGTTCGATCAGTGGAGATATTTCTCTGCTCGAGTGTAGCTGTGTACTGCTCAGAGCTTTCCACACAACTGACCTTATACTTGGCTTTGACTGAATCAACCAGAACTGGTCCTAACCACTCTACCTGTGTCCCGATTGGCTGAAACAATCTAAGTGGCTATAAAGTTCGAAACACCATCGTAGGCCGCGATGATGTCACTAACACTAAACGGCTCGCGTCAGCTCGCAGTGTGTGTGTACACATCAGTTTTACCTTAATCGTCTGCTATAGACTACTGTAACCTTCTAAGTTTTACTACTGCTAAACAAGCAAAAGCTCAAATAGCGCGGGGTAAACGGGTCTGCTTGTTACAGTACAATTACAATATGTACAACTTACTCCTCTTCCTTTTCCACCTTCTCTTTGAAATAACCATAGTATGAAAAGTGTACATAAAAATTCAGGGCATAAATTAACATTAACAGTCTTGAGTCCTATTACAATATTTTACATTATTGTTTTAATCCAAAACTACCCACTCTATTCCTACTGGTTTGAATTTCTTAGTAATATTACTTCTTTGTTTTCGTTCTTACTTTTCTTCTTAACTTTTCAAGTTTGTTATTGCCTTTTAAATGTAGGACCACGTGATTCCCGCAAATAGTGACGTAAAACACAACCCAGTATCAGTGCAGCGCTTCCACAGACTCGTTGCGAACTCACAAACTCTGTAATTGACAATTTAATCTGCTCCTTATTTGAAATCTACTTTTGTGCACGTAAGTTGACACATACAGCATTCTTTTTAGTGGTTATCATACATGTTTCGTCTAAATGCTTCCGTTTTACACTTACCTATCTTCACTTTTTAAAATTTTGTACTCAGAACGTCAGTCGCCATAAAAAATAACTGACGTTTCTGTTTTGGATCTAGATCTAAATCTAAATCCTGGCCAATAAAACTAATATTAAAAGCAAATACAAAATAATGTTACACTTTATTCTGGTATATATTACAACAATAGTTGGTTGGCTAGTGCTTGTGTATTCAGAACTCGATCGTGTGTTCTGGATCTGGATCTGGATACTGCCGATGATGTTGTTGGCAGAAAACACCACAGGAGCCATAGATGGCTATTAACGTGGTGGTGTTCATGCATGTTTAGTGGAGTGTATGGCATACAAAACGAAAACGAAATGAGGATGAACTTACACCAGCTTGCAAATGTTTCATTCACATGCATAGCAATGTGAGTTTATGTACTCGCCCCACAATTTTTTTCTCGTCCGATTTTTGCAAATCTGTCCGAGATAAGTCCTATAAATAGTCCAAAATTGACATTAAAAAAAAAAACACAACTATCACAACCAAACATGTTAAGATGGTATAAATTCACGAGACCTTGAAAATGATCAGTGAATGAATGACTTCACTTTAAGGTCAGTCACAAGTTCAACAAATATGTTAGTTGTTTTTTTTTTTAATCCACAAAATTTCAATGTTTTTTCTAAGTTATTAATATTGAATATGATTTTTGGGTGCTAGATAGATATCAGTGACACACATGGTGACATACTATGCAAATTTGGTCAACCTCGCTTCAAGGTCAAGGTCACTGAAGCTGTCCAAAGTCGGTTACAAAATACCCCTTTACGTACTTTTGTCTGACATATTTGTCAAAGTTTATCTACGTTTTCCTATACCTGTGAAAAGTTCCTGGGATGCTAGAAACAAAAGGAAAATATACATGTCTGTCACGTTCTGTCAGATCTAAAAACAACTTCGTCTTTTTCGCTAGTACTTTGCAAAAGGACCTTGTCTTCATGTATGGTAGAATTTAACTAGAATTGAGGCTGTCAATTTTACTGTGATGCAGCTGAAAGGCCATGGCAGAAGCTGCGGAATCTGCAGGGGACGGGTCGTCGGAATTGTGTGAGACGGAATGCAGCGTCTGCCATGACTTCTTCAGGGAGCCCAGGCTGTTACCATGCGGCCATCTTCTTTGTCGCGAATGTCTGCTGGCCACACTCAAATCTGAAACCGCACCCGAATGCCTCCTCTGTAGACACATCATCATGGATCCAGGGAAGAAAGATCCGCGTCAGTGCCTGGAGGCACTGGCTGACAGCTTAATCCCACCAGACCTGGCCATGGCAGGGCTGGCGGAGGCCGACCGTCTGCTGATAAAGCCTCACAAGTGCTGCATCTGTGACGAAATGATGGCCACATCCTTGTGTCTGAACTGTGGCGACTTGTTCTGCTATAACTGCAAGAAGATCCACGCCAAGCAGAAAGTGTCCATGCATCACGAAGTACAGGAGATCAGCGTGCTGACAGTGGATAAGCTGGCCTTTCAGCGCCCCACCCCGTGCCCCGGCCACGCCGACCAGTTGTGTGAAGTGTTCTGCCCCAGTCACGAAGAAGCCATGTGTCACATATGCGCCAAATCCCGCCATTGCCAGTGCCCGGATCTGACGGACCTGCAGCGGAAGGCAGAGGAAAGCCGTGGCAGGCTGGTTCAGATGGCAGCCACACTGAAAGCATCCGAGCGAGAGCTCGACCTCACTATACACCAGTTAGACAAGCACCTGCACGAGACTGTAAAGAAAACCAAGGAGTCTGTGGAAGCGCTGCACGCCGTATGTACGCGCCTGAAGTCAGCCATTGACGCCTGCGACAAACGTGCCCAGGATGAGGCGGAATCAGCGTTATTGGACATCAGTCAAGCTGTGATAGAAGGGAAGGGGTATCTCTCAGCACGACGGAAAATAGTGGCGCGACACAAGAAAGTCTTGGAGCGAGTGCTGCAAATGAAGAAACGTGAGGCAATTATAACTATGACGTCGCTGCTGTCAGCACGAATGGGAGGGCTTAACCTTGGCGTGACCTTGCCGGACAACGCAATGGTCATTTGCCGGCTGGCCTTGATCTTTGAACCCGAAATGGTGAACCGGTTGGAGCGAGAGCTGTCCCACAATTTGGCTCAGGTCATCTGTGACCCTGCAGGCCTCGTCTGCTGCGAGGCAAAACTCTGCAGATGTAACGTGAGTGCTCTCTCCCTCTCCCTCTCTCTCTCTCTCCCTCTCCCTCTCTCTCTCTCTCTCTCTCTCTCTCTCTCTCTCTCTCTCTCTCTCTCGCTCTCTCTTTCCGCCACCCCACCCTCCAAGTGAGTCAACCTACAGTTAGCTTCCCCTGATTTGAATAACATCTTACCTAATTTTAAATTTTTTCATAATTTTCCTGTTATTCTATCTGCATCGGCCAGGGCCTTAAGCAGGAATTGAACTGGAAAAAAGCGCTATATAAAGATGATTAAATACATAAATAAATAATGCTAAGGTTGTTAATGTTGAAAACAATGAAGTGCCAGTGTTACGCTTGAGACGCGCAGGATAGATTCAATCATTTTGTTTTGCAGGGCATGCAATGATGTAGTGTATTTTTACCTTTGATTTGATTTTGCGTTGTAGCTAGAAGAAGCTTTTTATAATGTTGATCATTTTCATCGGTCGATATTGTTGAGAATGTTCTGAAATTATTTGTTTAATATCGATCGAAGCTTCTAGACCTTACGGGTAAAAGCTGGTCGAATCTAAACAAATGACGTGAGGCAGTGCATAGTTCCAGTGACGAGATTTGTTTTGATTGGGTATTATTGCGTCATGCTGGAATGTTCCAACTTGTTCTCGATTGCAGAGAGGCTATATAAGTAATGCACTGTCTTCTTGTGAGGATGATTTTTGATGATGATCTTTGTAGTGAGTTTCGGAAAGCGATCTTGTATGCAGTTGTTGTTTGCTGAATAAAGTTGGAAAACTTTATACGACCACTCCTGCCTTGTTGCTGAGTGAGCAGGCTGCGTGGATAAATGAATTCGAGTTAGGCCTACACATATCAAGATTCAAGCATCGGGGCTGAATCAACAATTGATAAATACCGTGTTAACAGCCAGTTCTTAACCGCTGTGCGACGTGGAATAAAAGTATTGGTTTGGTTACAGCGGGCGGAGCTGTGCTTCCACCAAAACCATGGCAAGAACATCAGACTGAGTTGGGACAAGAAAACAGCGGAGCGAATTGGTGGGGACTCTTCTGGAGGCATCGTGGTCGGCTGCCAGCCCATGAAAGTGGACATGCTGTACCAGGTGACTTGACGGGCATGGCGATTTCAGCCAGTCTGATGCTTCTGAAAACCTATAGTCTGTAGTTTAAGGACACTTAAATAAGCAAAGAAAAGAAGAAGTTCCGTTATGCTACCATTGCTAACCTGTCATTGTTTTTATATTTCTAGATAAGTCTGGAGATACTTTGAAATAGGAATTATAACGAGCCAATGTCGGCCTTTGTCCGTCTGTCAGTCGGCTGGCTCGTCGCTCCAAATGTAACTTTTTTTTTGTTCAAAACAAACTTATTGCCTTATCTCAAGAATAACTGAAATTAAATTCGTCATTTTTAGTTTGCGGATACTTTACCTACGGCTAGACCATTCGTATGTGTAGCCTACTTTCTCAAAGGTCAAAGGTCCTTTTGCTTCACCGTTTTCTAAAACACGTTTTGTGCAGTATCTAAAATTTGTCCTTGCCGAGTTTGAAATTGTTTTGGCTTGAAGATAGGTCAGACAGTGGTCTATCGTTCCATGTTTTACTTTTGCTTTGTTAGAATAACGCCGAGTCACAACACAGCCAAATAAAAATACAACTTTAAAAAAGGCTAATTTGTCGGCAATGCGTGTGAGTATCAGATCTACAACGAAGAATACAAAGCATGGAGATGATGTGCTACAGAAGACTTCTGGGCATTTCCTCTACCCAGCACATCACCAGCGACGAAGTCCGACAGACCATCATCATACAAGCCATTGGACAACATGATGATCTGCTCACAGTAGTGAAGAAACGGAAACTCCGATGGTATGGCCACGTCACCAGATCATCAGGCCTTGCAAAGACCATCCTGCAAGGCACAGTGCAAGGAGGTAGATGAAGAGGGAGACCGAAAAAGAGGTGGGAGGACAACATTAGAGAATGGAATTGTTTGACACTGATCGAAACCATCAGGGTTGCTGAGGACATAGAAAGAAGGAGTACGCTGGTTAAACGATCATCTGTGGTGCCCCTACCACCTCCGAGTTATGGGATAGGATAGGATAGGATAGGATCATGAATTACATTTGAATGGCTTAATTGCCATCTTGTTAAAACCTGTTTGTTTTTCTCAGCGTTGCTCGGCCTTCTAATATCTAATGATTTTATTTACTCACATGCAAAGCAATGTGAGTCTATGTAATATCCCATCCCCACCCCTACCCCTACCCTCTCCCCCCACTCCACCTGTTCCTCCCTTCTCCCACCCCCAAAACAAACAAACAAACAAACAAAAACCACCAAAACACATAAAAATCTTGATTTTTGCAAATCTTTGCGAGATCAGTCCTAATTAAAATAGTCCAAAAATGACATTAAAAAATGTACATCCGTCTACGTCTGTCTGTGCGCTATCTGTCTGTGCAAAATTAACCTATTTCAGCTAACACACCCAAACTTTTAAAGATGGTGTATATCCATGCGACTTCATAAATGATCAGTGAATGAATGACTTTACTTCAAGATCAAGGTCACAGGATCAACAAATGTTAGTAAAAAAAATTTCAAATTTTCACAAAATTTAACTTTAAAAAAAAGTTATTATTGAACTTATGATTTTTTGATGCATGATAGATATTAATAAGACAAACATACTATTCACATTTGGTCAACCTCACTCCAAAGTCAAGGTCACTGGGGCTGCCAAAAGTTGGTTCGTATAGGTACTTTGAAACGACCTTGACCCTAAACTATGAGAGATATAAAGTCCAAACTTTTATTTAAAGATGATGGATTGATCTTAAATATATGTTCCTTTTTGTGTTGATTTTGAAGGTTAAGGTCCCTTTAGGCCTGGAGAGGACTTCCTGTAGAGACCCATTGTCTGATACAATGGCTCCTAAATATTGGAAGCTATGCACTGTTGAGGGTTTGGCCTTGGACTTTGATTTCCGTGTTGATGCCATTGGTGTTGTTGGTCATCATTTTGGTCTTTTCTGCAATTATTTCCATTCCATAGGCTCTGGCGATGGTGTCAAGCCTCTGTACCAACTGTTTAAGTTTTGTTCCTCTCTAGGAAATCCATCAATGTCATCCGCAAAACGGAGGTTGGAAATTGCTCTACCTCCTATGCTGACTGTGCCTTCATGATCTGCAAGGACATATGACATGATTCGCTCTATGAAGATGTTGAAGAGTGTTGGAGAGAGTAGGCGTCCTTGACGCACACAGATTGTTGTTCTGAACCAGTTCCAGATGGCGCTGTTGTGGAGGACTGCACTGGTAGCTTTGTCATACAGGCTTTTGATGATTTTAATAAGGTTAGGGCTGATGTTGTACACTCTCATGGTTGCCCATAGAGCTGCATGCCAGACTCGGTCAAACACTTTCTTGAAGTCTACAAACACATTATATAGATGTTGTTCGTGCTGTAACTTGTAAGTATTTCTCTCAGATTATTCAGAGGTAGGCATCCCTGACACAAACTGATTGTTGTTCTGAACCAGTTTCCGATGGCGCTGTTGTGGAGGACTGCACTGGTAGCCTTGTCATACAGGCTTTTGATGACCACAATAATTTTAGGGCTGATGTTGTACGCTCTCATGGTTGCCCACAGAGCTGCATGCCAGACTCTGTCAAACGCTTTCTTGAAGTCTACAAACACATGATATAGATGTTGTTGGTGCTGTAGGTATTTCTCGCAGATTATTCTGAGGTTGAAAATCTAAATCTATTCAGTGAATCACATGCTCTTATGAAACGGAGACCCATCAGTTCTAGCCTGTCCCCAGAACAAAGAAGAAGAAGAAGAAATCCTCCCATTTTTCCGAAAAGAAGATGAGGCAGCAGTGCAATTGCTGAAGAAGCGGAAGTCAGCGGGAGTGGACAACATACCCATGGAATTGCTTCAAGCAAGAGGGGAAGCGATGATTGACGCCCTCATCATTATCTGTAATAAGATCTGGCAGAGTGGGGAGTGGACTACACCATGTACCCAGTCGCTTGTCATGACTCTTCCCAAAAAAGGTAACCTTGAGGAGTGTGAAAATTAATGCACCATCAACCTTATCACCCATCCCAGCAATTAACAGGTTTCAAAACCCCAAGCTGAACAAATCGTAGCTGAACAACAAGCAGGATTCGGGGCAGGACGAAGTATCACTGAACAGATTTTTAGGCCTTGCAAAAACATTTTAAAAATAGGTCATCATACAGTAGAATGGCTTTAAATTTAACCCATAGTCCTATCCTATCCCGTAACTCTGGGGTCGTTGGGGTATCACAGAAGATCGATTAACCAGCGTACTCCATCTTTCTCTGTCCTCAGCAACCCTGATGGTTTTGCTCGATGTCAAGCCAGTTCATTCTCGAATGTTGTCCTCCCACCTCTTTTTCAGTCTCCCTCTTCTTCTGCCTTCTTGCACTGTGCCTTGCAGGATAGTCTTTGCAAGACCTGATGATCTGGTGGCGTGGCCATACCATCGGAGTTTTTGTTTCTTCACCACTGTGAGCAGGTCATCGTGTTGGGAGGTGGGAGGACAACATTCGAGAATGGACTGGCTTGACACTGAGCGAAGCCATAAGGGTTGCTGAGGAAAGAGAAAGATAGAGTACGCTGGTTAATTGATCATCTGTGGTGCCCCAACGACCTTCAAGTTACAGGATAGGATAGGATAGGACATATTTAGAGGTGGAGGTCAAGGTCATCTCAGGTCAAGAGCGTAGAAAAAAATCAAAGTCGGTATTTGCATTTCAATGCCACTCATTTTAATGTGAAATATTGCGAATTTCATAATGAGCATGTGAATCATATGGGCTTTGCCTTTCTATTTGTCTGTACGTGATGCCTGGTTGTTCTGTGTGTTTGTGTGTGTGTGTGTGTGTGTGTGTTTGTGTGTGTTTGTGAGTGTGTGCGCGCGTGTGTGTGAGTGTGCGTGAACAGGTACGGCTAGACAAGAAAATTACTTCCACTGGTCACTACATGTACGTGGGAGCCTTGGATACCAGTCCCGAAACCCTGGACCTGCCCGATGCTAGCACAGTTTGCCCCTCCGCCATAGTGATCTGCGCTAATCAAGTCATCGTCAATGGCAACAAGGTGGGCTTTTTCACTGTATTACACACCTCGTGCTAAGTAGTTTGTTTGGTTTAAAAGTGTTGGACATGGAGCGTTTTTGACTGACATGCATAGAGTCGCAACAACGAAAATGAACATTTAATTTTTCGATGATTTGTTTGTCAGGTAATACATTTGGGAATGGCTTGCCATCTTGTTTGAACTTGTTAGTTTTTCTCAGCCTTCTAATCTCTAACGATTTTATTGACGCACATGCATAGCAGTGTGAGTCTATGTACTCACTTTCCTTGCCCCCTCCCTACCCCACCCCTACACACACAAATCTAGATTTTTGCAAATATGTGCAAGATCAGGCAGTCCAAAATTGACATTGAAAAAATGTCCGTCTGTCCGTCTGTCTGTCTGTCCTTTGTCCGCCATCGGTCCTTGCAAAACGTGCAAGAGGGTTAATATTTCAGAACCTATTTCAGCTATCACAACCAACCTTGTTAAGATGGTGTATATCCATGAGACCTCATAAATGATGAGTGAATAAATGACGTCACTTCAAGGTCAAGGTCACAGGGTCAACAAAAAGTCAAATGTTATTTTTGAACTTTTGATTCTTTGATGCATGATAGATAATATTATCAATAAGACTCACATACTATACAAATTTGGTCAACCTCACTCCAAGGTCAAGATCACTGGAGCTGCCCAAAGTCAGTTAGTGTAGGTACTTTGAAGTGACCTTGACCCTAAACTATGAGAGATATAAAGTCCAAACTTGTATTTAGAGATGATAGATTCATATATGTTCCGTTTTGCGTTGATCTTGAAAATCAAAGTCATTTTAGGCCTTGCAAAAACATTTTAAAAATAGGTCGTCGTACAGTGTATATTTAATCCCTAGTATGCAACAACATCGGGTTATTTGATCATAGGTGCATGAGAGATCATCCCAAGGTCAAGGTTACTGAAGGTCAAGATCATCACAAGGTCACCATGTTTTTGACATAATACAACTTGTGCTGTACTTTATTTGATTGTATTTGGAACCAGAGGTCAAGGTCATCTCAAAGTCAAGAGCATAGAAAAATCAAAGTCGGTAGTACTTTGCATTTTAATGCCACCGTTTCTTTTTTCTTTTTTTTTCTGGGCACTCATTTTCATGTAAAATATTACGAGCTTTAAAAGAAGGATGTGAGTCATATGGGCTTTGCCCTTCTAGTTGTTGTTTGGTATTGTTGTTGTTGTTGTTGTTGTTGTTGTTGTTGTTGTTGTTGTAGCCATTAAATCGTGGTGGAGCTTTTAGAACGAAATATACATGTATGAATAATAGTTTAGCAATGCGTTATTTCTCCTGCTATCTTGCACTGCATGTACAACCGTGGGCATATTGACACGAGTTATATAAGACCTAGGTGTGTCCTCAGATCACGTCGGCTGTGGGCAAGAAACTGAGAGACTTACCCGTCAAGAGCATGATCGGGATTTTGCTGGACGAGAAACGCGCGCTGCATTTTTACCTGGATGGCGAGGACCAAGGAGTGGCAGCCACTAACCTACCTGATCCCTGCTACCCGTTCTTTGAGCTCTTTGGTCCATACAAACAGGTCTTGCGGTTATTTAGTTTGTATATGTATGTATGTATGTATGTAATTGTATGTATGTATGAATGTGTTTGTGTATGTATGTATGTATATATATATATATATATATATATATATATATATATATATATATATATATATATATATATATATATATATGTATCAATGTGTTTGTGGATGTAATTGTATGTATGTATGTATGAATGTGTTTGTGTATATACAGGGTGGGCCAATAAAATGTTACCACTTTTTAATCCTAAATAAGTTGGGTTTTTTAAATGAGAACGTTTTCGAAAATTGTATTCACAAAAATGTCCAAATTATTATTTGATACCAAACATAATCAATTTTTTTACTGGATTTCCTCAAACAATTCTTTCCTAGAGATAGGCTTTTCTCATGGCTCACAGACAACTCATGACCTGCCTACTCCCCCGATCTTTCTCCCGCAGACTACTTCCTATGGGGGAACATGAAGGAGAGAGTGTACTACAACAACCCACAGATCATTGGGCCCTGAAGACCAACATCCATCAGGAAATTCGGAGAATCGCACTTGAGATGTGTGGCAATGTCATCACAAACTTCAATGTGTGTGTTGCAACTGTAATCCAGAGAAGAGGAGCGTGGATTGAGCATACCATCAATTATTAAACTGTGTACAGAACAGTGAAAAAGTGGGAAATCTTTGCTATCAAATGATAACTTGGTGCTTCCGTGACATTTCTGTGAAGAACATTTTTGAAAACGTTCTCATTGTAAAATCGTATGCACAATGAAAACGTGGTAACATTTTATTGGCCCACCCTGTATGTAATTGTATGTATATATGTATATAATTGTATGTATGGTATATATGTTTGTATGGTATGTATGTGTTTGTTTAATTAATATTTAATTTTTCTTCTATAATTATTTGTTTTCTTAATCCAATTTCCATATAAGTATACATCTATAACTCTGTCTGCCTGCCTGTCTCTCTCTCTCTCTCACTCTCTCTCTCTCTCTCACTCTCTCTCTCTCTCTCACTCTCTCTCTCTCTCTCTCTCTCTCTCTCTCTCTCTCTCGTTATATAAGCAAAATAATCCTGGCAGTTTTAACTGACAAATGGCTCTCTGCAATGAATAAATCTACTTTGTCAGGAGTTGTTTTTCTTGATCTTTCCAAAGCTTTTGATCTCGTCAATCACCACATACTGCTTCAGAAACTTGAACTGTACCTCAATGGCTCAGTTACGGTAAAATTTTTTGCAAAAACATATTAAAATTTGGTCATCGTACAGTAGAATGGCACTGTTTAACCCATAATAGGCAACAACGTTGGGTTATTTCATCATACATGAGTCTGAGAGGTCATGGAAAGATCAAGGTCATCTCAAGGTCAGTTTTTTGGCATAATACAACTTTTGCTTTATAGTTTATTACATCATTCATGAGTGTATTTGGAGCAGGAGGCCAAGGTCATCTCAAGAGAAAGATCAAAGTCGGTATTACTTTGAACTTTAATGTCACAGTTTCATGTTATTTTTCTTTTCCTTGGCACTCATTTTTATGTTAATTATTGCAAGTTCCCTAAGGGGCGTGTGAGTCATATGGTCTTTGTCTTTTAGGTTAGATTTATATATGTGTTAAATTTGTGCCTGTTATTATTTTATTACTAAAGTGTTTGCTTTTTTATTTTATTTTTGGCAGGTCTGTACATAATATAGTATAGACCTTGAATATATATATGTACATGTTCATAAACACAGTGGGCTTACAATACATTAGAGCAATTGTTCCGTTGTACATATATATGCAATGTTTGTACGTATTTCTTGTTTTAATTTCAGATGACTGCTCTTCCATTGATTATCTTCAAGTCAGTTTAATATCCCAGAAAACATTTGACCATCAGACGTGTGTTGCTTATCACTGCAAGATTAGACTTTTTAATCGTCATTATTTTATTTTGTTTAAAAACTTGATTATTTTTTTATTATCACGGTAGATCTATAGACTAGTCTGTTATGCGAAGCTGTTGTATGAAAATATTTGTGTGAGAACAGAAATTATGCGAAATTGTTAAACGAAAATGGCTATAGGAATTTCTTCTCAGCCTTTTATTTATTGTATATATTTCTTTCAGTGTGCATCATTTTTCTCCTACTAGCTGTTCCTTGCCCTTCCGAATTATTGACAAGTAATGATTTTACTAGGATTACATTTTACACTTTTTTTTTTCACTAGGCATGTATTTAAAACAAATTATTTTTCACTAGACCACACTTTAAAAAAAAAGAACTTGTTACTAGTCATATGCTTGAACAATTTTAAAAGAAATCTCTAGGCGAACGCTAGAATAAGCTTTTTTAAAATCTCTAGGCATACGCTTGAACAATTTTAAAAAATATCTCTAGGCAAATGCTTGAAATTTTTTTTTTAAACTCTCTAGGCATATGCTTAAACATTTTTTTTTTAAAAATCTCTAGGCATAAGCTTGAACAATTTTTTTAACAACTTAAAATCACTTGGTCTACACTTGTAAAAAAAAAAATCGCTAGTTATACACTTCAAACAACACCTAAAATCACTAGGCATACATTTAAAATCAATTTTTTTCAATAGACTTACATTTAAAACATTTTTTTAATAGACATACATTTAAAACATTATTTTTCAACAGATACATTTAAAACATTATTTGTCAACAGACGTACATTTAAAACATTATTTTTCAATAGACATGCATTTAAAACATTTTTCACTAGGCATACATTAAAACATTATTTGACAACAGACATACACTTAAAACATTATTTTTCAATAGACATGCATTTAAAACATTTTTCACTAGGCATACATTAAAACATTATTTGTCAACAGACATACACTTAAAACATTATTATACAATAGACATACATTTAAAACATTATTTTTCACTAGGCATACATTTCTTTTTAAAAAAAATCACTAGGCATACTTTTGAACAAAATCGCTAGCTGTACACTTCAAACCAAAAGCAAACAAAAAAAATCACTGTGTATATATATACTGAAAACAACTAATTTTTCACTTGGAAAAAAAAAAGAACTAGGCATACTTTTGAAAAAGAACCACTAGCTGTGCAATTCAAACCCAACAAAAATTCACTAGGTATTCACTGATTTTTAAAATATTTTTATCTAGACATACACATAAAAAAAAATATTGGTGACTGCATATACTTTAAACAAAATGATTTTTTTCACTAGGCATACAGAAAAAAAAAACAAAAAAACAACTCTAGGTAAGCAGCATAAAAACAACAACACTAGGTATGCATATAAAACAAATGATTATTTTTTTTTTTTACTAGGCATACGCTTAAAACAAATTCATGTTTGTTTGTTTTTTATAATCATCTTAAAACTAATAATTTTTCAATAGGCATACACTAAGCTTTAGAATATACTTCATGCAATCAAGCCACAGTCTGTTATTATTATTATTATTGTTATTATTATTATTATTATTATTATTATTATTATTATTATTATTATTATTGTTATTATTATTATTATTATCATTATTATTGTATTTACATTTTTCACTAAGTTTTAAAATGTATTAGTCTGATGGTTGTTTCAATGTATAGTTTTCTATTCTCCCCCTTCCCCGGTCGCCTAGGATTGTGCTCAGTCGTCTCAACGTCAGACTGTGCGCCCAAGGCAGCACGTGGGCTCTTCGGGCGGCTTGAGTTAGATCCTATATCCACCAGCGCCTTGAGCAGCTATTGAGCTGAAAAAGCCCTATATAAGAATGATAAATAATAATAAATAATAATGTACATCGCCCAATAAAGCTGCAGTCCATTGCATTTTATTTTTATTATTATTTTATTTTTATTATTATTATTATTATTATTATTATTATTATTATTATTATTATAGTGTTATTGTTATTATTATTATTATTATTATTATTATTATTATTATTATTACTATAACTATTATTATTATAGGCTGAATTTGTTAGACCTCAGTTTCGTATGTGAAGATCGTGAGTTATTCATGTGCAAAGTGGGACTGATTCCTTTGACTGGCTCACTTGACTTACTGACTGCTCCTATTAATAAAAGATAGTAGTAATAGTAGTAGTAGTATTCATTTCCTTCCCTTCCCCTCTCCAACACACATAGTTCGCTGTTTCCTGCCTTTTTTTTTACAAGTGATATTTATATCTAGATTTGGAACAATAAAATTAATGGTATTCACTACCACACAACTCCTGTGTTCATTATTTTACAGTGGAAGAGAGAGCGAGATGTGCTTATGCCTTTCATTGATTCATTAATTTCTTTGGTTGTTTTTTCTTTCTTTCTTTTCATTTCTGTTTTTTTTTTCTTTTCATTTCTTTCTTCATTCTTGGTAGCGTCGAAACATCTGAAGTATTATTTATAATAAATACAAGTATCATTTCGATTAGTTTTTAATACTAAGGGACGTAACTGGAGACAAAAGACTAAACTCCATATTTGTGTAGTTACACGGAGTTGTAAAACTTAAACCATGCCAACGAGACTAATCTCTCTCTCTCTCTCTCTCTCTCTCTCTCTCTCTCTCTCTCTCTCTCTCTCTCTCTCTCTCTCTCTTTGTGATGTGGGGGCTGTGTGTAATTCTCTTTCAAATAAAATAATATACAAAAATAATAAAGAACATAATGTCGCGAAAGAAACCAAATCACGCCAATAAAATAAACCCTTATTGTAGTTTGTAACTTACTACAGGAAGCGACCGTCAAACAAAGAGCCACAGAGAAGCACAGACTGTCATTTACGGAAGAATCCATGACAAACGCTAGCAACTGTGTATGTTTCTCGGTTACCAGCCTCTCACTTGAGCTGATCAAGGCGCTGGTCGATACAGGATTTCACTCGAGCCGCCCGAGGCGCCCACCTGCAACCTTTGGGGCGCATAGCCTGACGCCCAGACGACGGATCACAATCCAGGGCGACCGGGGATGGGGAGAAGGGACCTAGTGCGTGCTGGGTGTATTTTGTGTAGCCGGCACTCACCCGTCTAGGACATGAGCGTCAGGATCTTTAAAGTCCATGCTATGGAATGCGTGCGTGCACGGACTAGACCTCGATTTATATTCTCATCCTACCATCCGTGTTTCCCAAACCACACCAAAGCCAAACATATACAACACATTTCTAATAGAGCACACCCAGGTTATAGAATTTTATTAAGCCAGAAGCATAGCAGGAAATTTTTTTTTATGGTGGGAGGGGGGAGGGGGGAGGGTTGGGGGTGGTATCGAGTGTCGTTCAAGCCAGCAATGCCCACAGGCGCTTGTATCAGGACACGCGAGCGCCTATGCCTGTGACGCGTCTCCCTTTGCTTATCTATTATAGATAACCAAAGGGAGACGCGTCACAGGCATAGGCGCTCGCGTGTCCTGACGCTTGTATCAGGACACGCGAGCGCCTATGCCTGTGACGCGTCTCCCTTTGGTTATCTATAATCAGGACACGCGAGCGCCTATGCCTGTGACGCGTCTCCCTTTGCTTATCTATTATAGATAACCAAAGGGAGACGCGTCACAGGCATAGGCGCTCGCGTGTCCTGACGCTTGTATCAGGACACGCGAGCGCCTATGCCTGTGACGCGTCTCCCTTTGCTTATCTATTATAGATAACCAAAGGGAGACGCGTCACAGGCATAGGCGCTCGCGTGTCCTGATACAAGCGCCTGTGGCAATGCCTAACCAAAGTGGGTCTGTAGACAGAGGCGAGGGAGGGCGGTCGTGCACACATTTAGATGGAGTGGGAATTTACAGTTGAAAGCAGAGAAAGAAACAGAACTGGCAGCAATTGCAGCGATTGTGGCCAGTCACGGCCATTATTCATCCAAAAGGACAGAATTAATTACCTCGTTATTAGCCAAATTGGGTTTCGGGTCCGACAAGCAAATCATGATTTTATCTCTATTTGTTTAGTTTTTTTTTTTGTTTTTTTTTGGTTGCTTTTGTATGCTTTGTTTCACAGGCGCTTGTATCTGGACACGCGAGCGTCTATTCCTGTGACGCGTCTCCCTTTCAGGCCTTTGGTACTATAGATGAACAAAAGAGAGACGCGTCACAGGCATAGGCTCTGGCGTGTCCAGATACAAGCGCCTGTGGTTTGTTGCACGTTTGTGTGCGCGCAATCAGGTGTGTGTGTGTGTGTGTGTGTGTGTGTGTGTGTGTGTGTGTGTGTGTGGCTAGGTAGAAACGACGTTACTCTGACATACACTTGAAACTCTACGTACTTTCTTTTGACGCCCCGTTATTTTGACGTCCAAATAGTGTTCCGTTAGGGTTTGGGCTGTGTTATGTTAAGGGTTAGGGTTAGGGATAGCTTCAAAAAAATGGCAAAATGTCAAAATGATGGTAAATGTGTCACAATAACGTATATAGAGTTTCACGACAGACATCACATTGTGTGTGTGTGTGTGTAAGATACAAGTACAACTCTCCACTTCTTACATACAAATAACACTCATCATCCCTAGTCTACATGCTTTCAGGTTGCCAAAAAAATATCTGGTTTGTCTGACCAGCCAAGAGCCAAACTCACTGTCTACTTCTTCAATGCCAATAAAACTCATCATCCCTAGCCTACATTGCTTTCAGGTTGCGCAAACAATCTCTGGTTTGTCCGACCAGCCAGGAGCCAAACTGTACTATGGGAAATGAACAGTTCCCGACACAAAGGCGTCCCCTAGTAATTTACTTACTACCTAAATTGTGACATCCTGACATTTCAGCACGGTGGATAACAACTAGCAGTTTCAGGGGAATGGCGCTTATATACCAATTGTGGAATGTAGTCCAGTCCACATACTCTTATAATAAGTCAATTACCCCGAGAAACGAGTAAAAATTACAACTATCACCATCATCATACCGATGTACTGTTTTGCACAAACAACGACCCCAATGAAAGTATCATTTCATAAAAGTCGTTATCGTCGCCATGCAGCTGCAGCAATACAGGCTGTCATTTTCGTCGTCATCATCGTCGTCGTCTTCATCATCATCGTCATTATCGTCGTTTCCATCGTCGTCGTCCTTGTCGCAATCGTGTTGTCATCATCATATATTTATTAATTTATTTAAACGTTATTCATCATTATCATCATCGTTACCATCGTCTGCCTCTTCCTCCTCATCATCATTCCTCCTCTGTAACGAAAGGGGTTATTATCAAGAATTGCGTGTATGCGTGCGTGAATATTCTGCGTGTTCGCCCGTCTCACACTTCCTAACTCTCAAAACTTCTTTTGCTGTCACACCCCCTTCTATTACTAGAAAATAAACAAGAATCAACAAAGTTTACATAAGTACAAACCACCCAATCAATAATATGGAAAAAAAAATATGTATATATATATTTTTGGTACTCACGTACTTTGTAGAAACAATCCGTGAATTAATATATCATTCACAAATCACACACATAAAGTTCCAAGGAAATAATCCGGGAGATTGTACACTGATCTCACAAACCCACAAATAATTCTCAGTCAGAAAAATCCAAATGTCACCAGTCACAATAAACCAATATCGATCTGGTCAGTTAATCCAAGTGTCACTAGTCACAATAACACCAAAGAGGTCCCAGTCCCGTCGACAGAGAGAGTTATTCCCCAGAGTTTCACGGAGGCTATGAATCGCTATGTCTTTCCTTTGTTCTGAATCCTCTGTCTCTGTCCATGAATATTTCCTTCGTTCCTTTCAATGTCTCCTCATCCTTATCTCTATCTGTCTCCTCTCTTCACCTCCTTCAATAATTCCCCCCAGCCGCTGTCGCTGCTACTGCTGCTGTGGCCGCTGTCACCGCTGTGGCCGCTGTTGCTAATGTGGCCGTGGTTACTGCTGCTGATGATGCAGCAGTGGTTGCTACTGCCGCTGATGTAGCAGTGGTTGCTGCTGCTGATGATGTAGCAGTGGTTGCTGCTGCTGCTGATGTAGCAGTGGTTGCTGATGTAGCAGTGGTTGCTGCTGCTGCTGATGTAGCAGTGGTTGCTGATGTAGCAGTGGTTGCTGATGTAGCAGTGGTTGCTGCTCTCGTCTTCTTCTTCGTCTTCTTCTTTGGCTTCTTCTCTGGCCCCTTCGTCTCCTCCGTCTTCTTCTCCTTCCTCTTCTCCCTCTTCTTCGCCTTCTCGTCTTCTTTGGCTCTTCTCTTGTGATATCCTCTTCTTCTTCTTCTCCTTATTCTTCTTCTTCTTCTTCTTCTTCACGACTTCTTCTCCTTTACTTCTTCTTTCTCATTCTCTTTCTCTTTCTCTTTCTCTTCTTCTTCTGCTTACTCTCATTCTTCTTCTTCTTCTTCTTCTTCTTCTTCTTCTTCTTCTTCTTCTTCTTCTTCTTCTTCTTCTTCTTCTTCTTCTCCTTCCTCTTCTTCTTCTTCTTTCTCTCTCTTTGCCTCGAGGCCCCTCAGCCGGAGACTTATTGCAAGTTGAGGTTTCAACCTCAAATCAAATACTAATCCAATTTCAATTCGTTACTCAAAAATATACAACGATCCACCATCTCCATCACCCCCCTTATCCATCCTTCATACTAATATCAAAATTATCTATTATTAATTCTTATTCCACAATAAGTAGAATATAATCATGGTTAAATTATTATTATGTTCATAATACAATATTTCAATGATAAACAATAAATATATACCTGCAGACGCAGCTGCCAGAAGTACAAACACAACCACACTGTGGTACACACCAGAAGAGACTGCTACACGTTTGAATGTGATTGGCCAGTCGTCACATGACTAGCTCAGCCAATCAGCATTCAGTTTTCAATAAAAAAAAACTATTATTTATGTCTTCACACAGGAATAGACTACAATACACCAAAAAGTCATCGGACCGAAATAGTATAAAACCGGTCCGTGACAATACCCCCTTCCTGCAAAAAGAAAACGCCCGAGTTTTCTGAATTTTATCAGAAAGAAAAAATTACTACAATCCATGTCCGACTAAACTGTACAAACAAGCGAAAAGAGATAACTGGTCATTAGCACTTATCTTAAACACAAACATATTGTATTAAGAAATCACCCAAAGCGCAATAGACATACATGATATGTAGTTCAAGTCCAAGCATGTTATCGTGATACAGTGAAATTAAAAATCAAAAGGTACATAACAGACTATTTTACAGTATTCCAATAGATTTCCAAGCCTTCAATATATAACAGCAGAATTATATACACAGCAAGTTCATGTTCCACAGATTTTATGGAATACACTGATCAACATTTGATCTTGACAGCATATATGCAAAAACATTGGCAGTACCAGGCAAGGCTTCAATCTCAAACTGAAACTCTTGAAGTGCCAACGCCCAGCGTGTGATTCGAGCATTCTTGAACTGACCCGAACGCAAGTAAGACAATGGCCGATGGTCAGTCTGAAGGATGAACGACTTTCCCCACAGATACTTTGAAAGCTTTGTGAGGGCCCAAATGATAGCCAAGCATTCTCTCTCTATGGTACTGTATCGTGTCTCCCTATCAAGCAGTTTGCGACTGACGAATGTGACAGGGTGCAATTCACCATCATGATTTTGAAGCAAAACCGCGCCTATGCCGAAAGCACTCGCGTCAGTGCGAACTACGAATGAACGCGATACGTCTGGCAAGACAAGCACAGGCGAGCTTGACAAGATCTGTTGGACAGCTCGAAGAGCCACTTCGCACTCATCAGTCCATTTAATTTGTCTGTGCGAACCCGAGCCGACCAAGTCTGTGAGGGGTTTGACTACCGTGGCAAAGTTTGGCACATAGCGTCTGTAATAGCTGATGAGTCCTAGAATTGAACGAACTTGACGTTTGCTTTTGGGAACGGTTATTTCCAACATCTTCTGCAATTTGGAACTTTCAGGTTTCAAGGTACCACGACCTACAATGTGGCCTAAAAATTCAAGTTCTTGAAAACCGGCGAAAATTTTGGACGGTCTAGCTGTAAGACCTGCAGCCTGCAACTTTGAAAGAACACCTCGCACATGTGCGAGATGACCGTTCCAAGTAGTGCTACATGTCAGAATGTCATCGAAAAAGTTGATGGAAGACACCTCGTCAAGCCTCAACAGTCGCATCATGCGTGCAAATGTAGCGGGAGCAGAGACTAAGCCAAAGGGCATTCTAATCCACTGAAACAGGCCTACATGGGTTGCGAATGCAGTCTTTGGCCGGTCAAGTGGGTTCACCAGAATCTGCCAATAGCCCTTCGAGAGGTCAATTTTTGTGAAATAAGTACCGTCAGCCAGTTGTGCAAACAAATCATTAATGTTAGGTATTGGCTCTGCGTCAAAAACGGTGATTTTGTTGAGGTGCCTATAGTCTATGCAAAATCTAGTCGAGCCATCTTTTTTCCCGACTAGGACAACTGGAGATGAGTATGGGGAGCGTGACTGTTCAATAACCCCCATGTCGAGCATAGCCTTGACTTCTCTTTCAACTGTCTCTTTAGATGTCAACGGCAAATCATAGGGTCTAAGTCTTACAGGTACGTCTGACGTCAACAAGACGTCATGAAAAAGATCCCCCTGAAAAGTGCCTGGGGCGGTGGTGAGAATATCTGAAAAATCTGCAAAAACACCACGAAGTTGTTGTTTCTGACCAAATGTCAACTTGTCATCAAGGTGGAGATCGTTTACACTTTCAGTTTGCACAGACGACACAGTGGGTATGATGATATTATCTGATTCAGCTTCTGCTGAAATGACGGCCACGGATGCTATTTGGACCGAGTCTGTAAAAACTGGTATAACCTGAGGCAGACCTTGAGCAACGGCATCAGCACCGTGTAGCTCATCATCCCATGGTTGGATGACGTTCCAAGGCACGTTGGGCAACTGACCCACATTAACAGCGTGAACTTCGTCAGGACGTTTGACTAAGCCTATATCATCAGAATTATTTACCTCCAGTGCAATCTGAGCAGTTGGTTGGCGCCTAAGGTACTTTTTCAAAAGATTCGCATGGAAAACTTTCGTCTTTCCGTTGATGACAATCTGATAGTCCGGATGCATAGCTTTGCTAACTCGGAAGGGACCTTTCCACTGCATGAGCAATTTATTAGAATCCGTAGGAAGCAACAACAGGACTTCGTCATCTTCCTTGAAAGACCGAGGCTTCGCCTTCCTATCATGATAGTGCTTGTTTTTGGCTTCAGCTTTCTTTATGTTTTCTTGAGCCAGCTCACAAGATTCCAGGATCTTGTTTTTGAGATCAAACACATACTTGTACAGAGTCTTTGCATCTTCATTTTGAGAACCTTGTGACCAAGTATTCGCAAGTAGTTGAATGGGTCCGCGAGCGCGACGACCAAACAAAAGTTCAAATGGTGAGAATCCAGTGCTCTCACTAGGAAGTTCTCGACACGCGAAAAGTACCGCGGGCAAATACCGATGCCATGCTTTTGGTTGTTTTTGAATGAGCTTCTTCAACATCGGTTTCAACGTCCCATGAAAACGTTCAACACAGCCATTAGCTTGTGCGTGATATGGCGACGTATGAATGGCCTTGATCGATAGCAAATGGTGGATTCCCCGCATGAGATCCGAGTTGAACTGAGTACCACAGTCTGACAAAATTTCCTGTGGACATCCCATGCGCGAGAAAACGGAAAACAGTGCTTCACCGACCGAAACCGAGTCAATGTGTTTGAGCGGAATAGCTTCAGGGTACCGTGTGGCTATATCAATGATGCTGAGTATGTATCTGTGACCCTCCTCAGACGGCGGAGAAATCGGTCCTACCAAATCAACGGCAACCCGTTTGAATGGTTCTGAGATAGTCGGCATCTTTTCCAAAGGAACTGGTGGAATTCGACCTTTTGAAGATGTCTTCTGGCAAATGTCACACGTTTTAACGTATCTTTTTGTGTCAGCGGACACCCCTGGCCAAAAAAATTCTGATAGTATTCTGTCTGTTGTTCTACGGATGCCACAATGACCAGCCATGATCGTATCGTGGGCTGTGACAAGAACTGAGGATCTTAGAGTAGTGGGAACTACTAACTGGTCTAATGTCCTTTTGCTGTTTTCGTAATGCCTATGCAAAATGTCATTTTGAACAAAGTAGGAAACTGAAGCTGATCCTATTGTCTGAATTTGACCTGACTTTGAAAGATCAAACAAGGGTGATAGACTATCATCCTGCTTCTCCAACCGAGCAAAATCTGATGGCGATACATTCAAGTCTTGTGTGACCGAACTCAAAGGTTTCTTTGGGATATCTTGTCTCTTGCCTTGGGCACGAGTCGTAACACAACAAGTATGACCTTGATCCTGGATGAGTGTGGTAGCAACCGAAAGAGGGTCAGACACACCTGGCAAATTCCCTAATATCAAATCAGCCACTGGTTGATCAATGACACAACACAAAATAGTGCCAGAGAAAAATGGAGTGTCGACAGACACTTTGGCCAACGGAAATTCTTCAATGTTTCCACCGAATGACCAACATTTACACTCTTCGCCAGTGTACTGATCGTCCGAAACCAGTCTTTTGCGAACGCCACAGATGGTAGCACCCGTATCTCTGAGCACACTTGCTTTGAGGCCATTTACGGTACCTGATACTAGTTTGAGATGACCACAGTTTTCATTACAAACTGAGCAAACGACCTCAGTGACCAAAGCTGACTGCACCTGAGTGTCATCTGAAGAGTCCTGATATTCCTGAAAGTCATTTTGATTGTCTTGAGGCTCTGGATAAGCTTGGGCAACAGCAGAATTGCCAACAGCATAAGGACACCATGTTGATATGTGACCTACACACCCCCACAACAATAGCAAACTATGCCCTGACTATTCTGTCCCCTGTTAAGAGGAGGTCTGCCTGCGAAACGAGGACCAGGTCCCGAATACGTATTTCCACGACCACGAGGAGCCTGATTGTTTTGAGCGCCCCGTTGCGCATTCATGTTCTGATGTGCAAAACCCCTGTTCGGAATAGGACCTGCGGGTTGGTAGTTTCCACGCGGAGAGCCACGAAATCCCGATCCCCGGAAATTATTCCATCTTTGGCCAGTCCCACGAAATTGATTCTGAGTGGGAACATTCTGAGAAATCGACGCGGATGCAAAAATCGAGTCATCCGACTTCCGTGCCAGTTTCTTCTCCGGGTGAGCCATGCGAAATGCTTCAGCACTGTCTATCAAAGCCGCGAATTTTGTCAAATTTCTTTCTTTCAAAAACACGGCGAGATCTCTCGAAACAGAAGCAATAAACTGCTCACACAAAATCAGATTCCATAGTCCATCAAAAGTCTTTTCACAATCTGATAGTTGGATCCATCTTTCCAACAAGTGAGAAAAACGCTTTGAAAAAGTTACAAAACTTTCCCCCACTCAGGCCTAACTGATCTGAATTTTTCTCTGAATCCATCTGCAGTGCACTGAAATTTCTTAAGAAGTTCTTGCTTAAGATCATCATATGAAACTGTACCGGTAGCAGACAAAGAATGATACACAGCTAAAGCCGGGCCTTGTAGCAGTGCAGTTAAGTAAACAACCCATTTACTGCTATCATAATTAAGAGCTTTAGCATGCGCTTCAAATCGGTACAAAAAAGAATCAATGTCATCCCTATCTTCTTTGAAAACAGGTAGTTGGGGCAACTTCGGAAACGAAGGGTTAGAACCTCGGGGGGTCCTAGGGGTAGTGTTCTCGCTCTGCAATTCAGCCTGTTTTATCTGAAGTTCAATCTCTTTTTCCTTTAGCTTAAGGCTTTGTCTATCAAGTTCCATCTGATAATCCATCTTCAATTTCCTTTCCTCACGTTCTAATTTTTTTTCATCTCTTTCCAGTTCTAACTGCAATTTTTTTGCATCCTGTTCTAACTGCATTTTTTTAGCATCCTGTTCTTGTTTAACCTTTTCCTGTTCTAATTGAAATCGTTTTTCCTCTCTTTCCTGTTCCTGTTTAAACTTTTCCCGTTCCAGTTCCTGTTTAACCTTTTCCTGTTCCCTTTCCTTAGCCCTATCATGTCTCTGAAAACACTGCTCAATGTACTGCTGTAGCTTTTCGTCAGAAAAACCTAACTTCTGGGCTTGAGTCAAAAATGAGTTAAACAGAGTATCGTATTCCTCAACAGAAGACATGGTCAGTTGAATTCAAAAGCAAATTACTAAAAGTAAGACAAAGCGAGTGACAACTTAACTAACTTAATGTAATACAAGGTAAAAATTATTTTTCCCAAGTTTCACAAGGCCAGAATTATTACAAAAATCAAAAGCAAATTCAAGTTTGACAAAAGAAAATTATTCAAAATCGAAGCAAGCGAAGTTTGTCAGATGAAAAACCATTTCGAAATCAATGCCAGTTCAAGTTTACAACATAAAATTATTTCAAAGTCGAAGCAAGTTTAAGTTTAACAAAGGAAGTTATTTCGAAATCAATGCTAGTTCAAGTTTGACAAAAGTAATTATTTCGAAATCAATGCAAGTTTAAGTGTGACCAAGGTAGATTATCTCGAAATGAAAACAATTTCAAGTTTACAAAACAGCATACCATAAAAGAAAAGCAAAACAATGTTTAGATTATATTCAGTCTAAGTACAAGCAAGCATAAGAAAACCATACTAAATGCAACAATTAATAACTAACAATATTCAAATCTAAATTATGACAGGTGAAATTTTACAAGTAATTTGTTTTGAAATGAAAACAAAACAAAACAAAACAAATAATAATAATAATGAAACACTATACTAAATAAACGAACAACGACAACAACATCACAGCACAACAACGAGAGAACTAAAATTCTAAGC
Organism: Oncomelania hupensis; assembly: GCA_036898135.1. NCBI lineage: Eukaryota > Metazoa > Mollusca > Gastropoda > Littorinimorpha > Pomatiopsidae > Oncomelania > Oncomelania hupensis. The sequence goes on from CM072527.1 coordinate 41,554,393, forward strand.
TAATATCGGTACAATAGAATACCAGAAATCAATAGAAAAACAACTAAGTTCCACTTTGGCTAGAAAACACCGGAAGTTCCGTTAAAATGCCAAAAATAAATCCTAAACACCTACAACAACTAAAATAGGGATGTGACAACTATAACTATACAAGACAGGATCCTAATAAGTATAGAAAGAAAACAAAACAATTACTGAAAAGCTGAACTAGAATTAGCAATATATATACAACAGGAAGAAAAATGAATCTAAGCCCTTTCTGATCCCAGAACTATACAAGGAATCAGACCCGTAAGGAAAGAATCGGAGACGGGGTATAATCTATATAAACAACAACATACTACCCAAAAAGAAATGAAAACAACAATTTAACAAGTCAGTTACACAGTACACACTTGTACACCAAAGTTAGCACACCAAAGTTACCTGCCCAAAATTTATACAAAACCCTTTTACTGTTCAACTTATTCAATTAACTCCCACAATATAAACTCCCACTAAGATTATTTAATAATCTAACTCCCACTAACTAACTACGGGTTTCAGGGTCACCACTGTAACGAAAGGGGTTATTATCAAGAATTGCGTGTATGCGTACGTGAATATTCTGCGTGTTCGCCCGTCTCACACTTCCTAACTCTCAAAACTTCTTTTGCTGTCACACCCCCTTCTATTACTAGAAAATAAACAAGAATCAACAAAGTTTACATAAGTACAAACCACCCAATCAATAATATGGAAAAAAAAATATGTATATATATAGTTTTGGTACTCACGTACTTTGTAGAAACAATCCGTGAATTAATATATCATTCACAAATCACACACATAAAGTTCCAAGGAAATAATCCGGGAGATTGTACACTGATCTCACAAACCCACAAATAATTCTCAGTCAGAAAAATCCAAATGTCACCAGTCACAATAAACCAATATCGATCTGGTCAGTTAATCCAAGTGTCACTAGTCACAATAACACCAAAGAGGTCCCAGTCCCGTCGACAGAGAGAGTTATTCCCCAGAGTTTCACGGAGGCTATGAATCGCTATGTCTTTCCTTTGTTCTGAATCCTCTGTCTCTGTCCATGAATATTTCCTTCGTTCCTTTCAATGTCTCCTCATCCTTATCTCTATCTGTCTCCTCTCTTCACCTCCTTCAATAATTCCCCCCAGCCGCTGTCGCTGCTACTGCTGCTGTGGCCGCTGTCACCGCTGTGGCCGCTGTTGCTAATGTGGCCGTGGTTACTGCTGCTGATGATGCAGCAGTGGTTGCTACTGCCGCTGATGTAGCAGTGGTTGCTGCTGCTGATGATGTAGCAGTGGTTGCTGCTGCTGCTGATGTAGCAGTGGTTGCTGATGTAGCAGTGGTTGCTGCTGCTGCTGATGTAGCAGTGGTTGCTGATGTAGCAGTGGTTGCTGATGTAGCAGTGGTTGCTGCTCTCGTCTTCTTCTTCGTCTTCTTCTTTGGCTTCTTCTCTGGCCCCTTCGTCTCCTCCGTCTTCTTCTCCTTCCTCTTCTCCCTCTTCTTCGCCTTCTCGTCTTCTTTGGCTCTTCTCTTGTGATATCCTCTTCTTCTTCTTCTCCTTATTCTTCTTCTTCTTCTTCTTCTTCTTCACGACTTCTTCTCCTTCTCCTTTACTTCTTCTTTCTCATTCTCTTTCTCTTTCTCTTTCTCTTCTTCTTCTGCTTCTTCTTCTTCTTCTTCTTCTCTTCTTCTTCTTCTTCTTCTTCTTCTTCTTCTTCTTCTTCTTCTTCTTCTTCTCCTTCCTCTTCTTCTTCTTATTTCTCTCTCTTTGCCTCGAGGCCCCTCAGCCGGAGACTTATTGCAAGTTGAGGTTTCAACCTCAAATCAAATACTAATCCAATTTCAATTCGTTACTCAAAATATGCAACGATCCACCATCTCCATCACCCCCCTTATCCATCCTTCATACTAATATCAAAATTATCTATTATTAATTCTTATTCCACAATAAGTAGAATATAGTCATGGTTAAATTATTATTATGTTCATAATACAATATTTCAATGATAAACAATAAATATATACCTGCAGACGCAGCTGCCAGAAGTACAAACACAACCACACTGTGGTACACACCAGAAGAGACTGCTACACGTTTGAATGTGATTGGGCCAGTCGTCACATGACTAGCTCAGCCAATCAGCATTCAGTTTTCAATAAAAAAAACTATTATTTATGTCTTCACACAGGAATAGACTACAATACACCAAAAAGTCATCGGACCGAAATAGTATAAAACCGGTCCGTGACATCCTCATCATCGTCATTGTTGTCCCCTTTGCAGTGACGGGGGTTTTCTGTATAAATAATATCCCCACTTTGTTATTTGTAGAAATTTAGTGCTTTTTAAATTACCACTGTTTCTGTCATTCTCATTTGTTCTTTCTCGTTAGTCATTCAATCTACTATCTTATTCGCTAGACCAATCACCTACCTTTTTTTTCTTCAAAACTCTCTCAAAACTCCTGATCTGTTGAGTCAGCTTGGAAATATTGGACGTTTTCTGCCAACTGGTCACTAGCGCTTTCTATGGTACAATATGTGTGCATTTTATATGTATGTGTTTTGTTAATATTTTATAATGATATTTATAGTCTATTTTGTTTTGTAAACGGGGGTTCGATAAATTAGAGTGCTGCCCCGCGCCTCCTCGATTGTAAAGTGACCGGCTGGTGGGGTGCCTTCAGTGTTACCAGTAAGGTTGTTTTCAGCAGATCTTTTATATGGATCAGAGGTGAGCCCTCTTTCAACCACGTTGTGGTCCCGAATCGACTCTTTGCAGTCCGCTGGACCCTATAAACAATGACTAACTAACTAACCAAATTGCTTTCGTCGTCGTCGTCTTCTTCTTCTTCCTCCTCCTTCTCATCATCATCATTATCATCAGCTTCTTCTTCTTGATCATCCACTACGCTATCACGACCACTATGAACATTGAAGTGTGACGTCTACACCCACCACCGGAACGACAGTTAAAAGTGCTTGTTAAGTTCTTGGAGAAAACTAACACTAGTACGCTTGTCAACGGTAGCTATTGATGAGCTGCCTCGAACTGGTTCGGAACGACGTGTAAGTGAATACTCTTTAATCTTATGAAGGGGATTGGGGGAGTGGCGGTGGGAGGGGACGCTGGGTAGAAGATAGGTGGCGGTGAGGGAGAAGTGGGGGTGGGGGGGGGGGGGGGCAAGGGAGAAAATAACAGCAGCAGCAACAACAACCACTGATTTAATATGATAGTGGAGGAGGAAAGCGAAGCTTAACGTCATATTGCGTAAGAGTTAAGGGCGGATCACCACGTCGCCACCTTGACAACACTGTAAAATTTACGGTTTTCATTAATGCTGTTGTGCTGTGCAGCTGCAGAGAGAGAACTGTCATCTTGACACTACAGTTGCTCTTGCCCCAAACTTTATTTAAAATTTTGGCATCTATCGATTCCTTCCTCTTCTCCCTCTTCTTCGCCTTCTCGTCTTCTTTGGCTCTTCTCTTGTGATATCCTCTTCTTCTTCTTCTCCTTATTCTTCTTCTTCTTCTTCTTCTTCACGACTTCTTCTCCTTCTCCTTTACTTCTTCTTTCTCATTCTCTTTCTCTTTCTCTTTCTCTTCTTCTTCTGCTTCTTCTTCTTCTTCTTCTTCTTCTTCTTCTTCTTCTTCTTCTTCTTCTTCTTCTTCTTCTTCTTCTTCTTCTCCTTCCTCTTCTTCTTCTTATTTCTCTCTCTTTGCCTCGAGGCCCCTCAGCCGGAGACTTATTGCAAGTTGAGGTTTCAACCTCAAATCAAATACTAATCCAATTTCAATTCGTTACTCAAAAATATGCAACGATCCACCATCTCCATCACCCCCCTTATCCATCCTTCATACTAATATCAAAATTATCTATTATTAATTCTTATTCCACAATAAGTAGAATATAGTCATGGTTAAATTATTATTATGTTCATAATACAATATTTCAATGATAAACAATAAATATATACCTGCAGACGCAGCTGCCAGAAGTACAAACACAACCACACTGTGGTACACACCAGAAGAGACTGCTACACGTTTGAATGTGATTGGCCAGTCGTCACATGACTAGCTCAGCCAATCAGCATTCAGTTTTCAATAAAAAAAACTATTATTTATGTCTTCACACAGGAATAGACTACAATACACCAAAAAGTCATCGGACCGAAATAGTATAAAACCGGTCCGTGACATCCTCATCATCGTCATTGTTGTCCCCTTTGCAGTGACGGGGGTTTTCTGTATAAATAATATCCCCACTTTGTTATTTGTAGAAATTTAGTGCTTTTTAAATTACCACTGTTTCTGTCATTCTCATTTGTTCTTTCTCGTTAGTCATTCAATCTACTATCTTATTCGCTAGACCAATCACCTACCTTTTTTTTCTTCAAAACTCTCTCAAAACTCCTGATCTGTTGAGTCAGCTTGGAAATATTGGACGTTTTCTGCCAACTGGTCACTAGCGCTTTCTATGGTACAATATGTGTGCATTTTATATGTATGTGTTTTGTTAATATTTTATAATGATATTTATAGTCTATTTTGTTTTGTAAACGGGGGTTCGATAAATTAGAGTGCTGCCCCGCGCCTCCTCGATTGTAAAGTGACCGGCTGGTGGGGTGCCTTCAGTGTTACCAGTAAGGTTGTTTTCAGCAGATCTTTTATATGGATCAGAGGTGAGCCCTCTTTCAACCACGTTGTGGTCCCGAATCGACTCTTTGCAGTCCGCTGGACCCTATAAACAATGACTAACTAACTAACCAAATTGCTTTCGTCGTCGTCGTCTTCTTCTTCTTCCTCCTCCTTCTCATCATCATCATTATCATCAGCTTCTTCTTCTTGATCATCCACTACGCTATCACGACCACTATGAACATTGAAGTGTGACGTCTACACCCACCATTGGCGATATGGCGGACGGGTGCGATAACCACCCGACCAAGGAAGATGGGGGGGGTAGAGGGGGAGGAAGGATATAGGGTCAACACTGAACACCCTGAACAATCACACTGTTAAAGTTGGACATTGAAAAATAAGCCACTTTTTATTTCGCCCACCAATTAGGGATTCGAACCTCGGTGTACCAGGTGAACGCCCTTCGATCCACGGAGCTTACGAGCAGCGGGGTCAACGAACTAGGCTACCCGCGGGATCCACAATACAATAGGAAGCGGAACGACAGTTAAAAGTGCTTGTTAAGTTCTTGGAGAAAACTAACACTAGTACGCTTGTCAACGGTAGCTATTGATGAGCTGCCTCGAACTGGTTCGGAACGACGTGTAAGTGAATACTCTTTAATCTTATGAAGGGGATTGGGGGAGTGGCGGTGGGAGGGGACGCTGGGTAGAAGATAGGTGGCGGTGAGGGAGAAGTGGGGGGGGGGGGGGGGCAAGGGAGAAAATAACAGCAGCAGCAACAACAACCACTGATTTAATATGATAGTGGAGGAGGAAAGCGAAGCTTAACGTCATATTGCGTAAGAGTTAAGGGCGGATCACCACGTCGCCACCTTGACAACACTGTAAAATTTACGGTTTTCATTAATGCTGTTGTGCTGTGCAGCTGCAGAGAGAGAACTGTCATCTTGACACTACAGTTGCTCTTGCCCCAAACTTTATTTAAAATTTTGGCATCTATCGATTGATTGATTGATTGATTTATTGTTGCTTTAGGTCCAGCGGACTCTTCCGAGCCAAATCAGGACCGGACAACCCCCGATCCGCATAAAAGATCTGCCGAAACAACCCTAGTGGGAAAATTGAATGCCCTCCACCGGCCAGTCACTTTACAATAAAGACATCCCACGCGGGGGACGGCTGAGGGTTGACCTCAACTACGCGAACACCCCGGTTACAAAAACAAAATAGAATACAACCATCATTATAAATCATCAACAAAACACATACATATAAAATGCCTATAGTGCGAAATAATACAATCATAGGAAGCCCTAGTGACCACCCGGCAGAAAGCGTCCAACACTCCCAAGCTGATCCAACAGACCTCATACACAAACAAGGAGTCTTGTCCAGGAAGAGTTTTCAAGAAAAAAGGTAGGTCATTGATCTAGCGAAGAAGAAGAAAGTATAGCAGAGTGATAGGACAGATCAGGAATGGGAAAGAGCAAATGATGAAGACAGCGACAGTGGGAATTTAAAGCACTAAATTTCCAGAATCACGCAGGCGCAAAGGTTTTTTGTTTGTTTGTTTGTTTGTTTTTTAACACCAGTTTTCCTATCGCACTTTTTGGTGTAAAATGTTTGTGTCACTCCCGTTACCAACAACTTTAAAATACACTTTTTTTTTCTTCCAAGAAACAATACAGGATGTGAACACACTTTTTGTATTTCCAGAATTATATGGGTCAAGGTCAAGGTCAAGATCGCTTTGTTCTATTAATAAGCTCCTAACCTCCAATAGCGCTGTATACTCATTCCTCTTCCTCGAGGCCTTGCTACCACGGTCACATCTCTTCACGCCTCGTCGAGCAACTTCGACTCCACTATTCCACCTCTGCGCGCCACCTACTTTGGCTCAACACTTCATCCATGACTTCCTACTTCTTCTTCTTTGTTAAATTAAAGTCCCTAGACACATGGAGCGTATAAGGGACGGGGAAGGGGGGGGGGAAGGGAAACTGACGTCCTACATCAATTACGACTTCTTATATCAAGGCCCTATACGCTACGGGGTCCGGGGACGTTAATCTACCTACCTACCTACCTACGGTGTCCGGGGACGTTAATCTACCAAAACGAAACGAATGTAGTCCTGCTCCCAAAAAGCAGAAGACGATTGTCACCAGTTGGGGAGAGCATAGGTCGTGTCGCTTTGTCCTGCATCATCCAAAGACCACAGCAAAGCCAAAGAATTCTGCACAGCAGGAGTGGTGCCACGAAAGGCCAGACTAACTACTAAAGGACAGGGTCAAAGGGCGACAACTCACGTCGCCTCCTATTCCGACAAAGACATAAGGATTTTTACTTCTTACCCATTGGCGGTTGAAATTCTTCGGGCTTTCTCAGCTGAAAGCGTTGTAGCCGCAAAAGCAGCGCCACCTAGGACAGAAGAGGATAGAAGGAGGATGGGAAGGAGGGGGGGGGGGGGGAAGGAGTGAGGACTTGTGTTGTAACAGGAACTGCAGTTGCATGGTGGTTGTCACTGTATTACAGTTTATAGGGTCTTCTATTTATAGGCTGCTTATATCAGTCATAATCCAGTTTGCGTACAGTTTTATGTATAAGACGAGCCATAAAAAAGAAAATAAAAAGGCAAGCTCTTCAAATGTATTCTCACAGAGAGAGAGAGAGAGAGAGAGAGAGAGAGAGAGAGAGAGAGAGAGAGAGAGAGAGAGAGAGAGAGAGAGAGAGAGAGAGAGATGGAGAGAGATGGAGAGAGAGTGGAGGGGGGAGGCAAAGAGAGAGTGAGAGACAGACAGACAGACAGAGAAAACGTTTTCTACAAGTACAACTTTAAAAAAAAATTGAGGTGCACAGAGACAGACAGCACAAAAGCTGGAAACAAAAAAGTTCCAAACCGACTGTCCAACCAACAAAACTGACCACTGTGGGCAAAAATAAAAGAACATTTCAACCCATTATCCAAATCATTTGAGGCAGTTTTGAAATACAGCACAACACATGTTTAGTGGTTAATAAAAAGAGATGACCCTAATGGACTTTGACCCTTGAGATAGTGCAAATGCGATGGCCAGGGAGACCAAAGCCACTAAATTGGACAATGTCCTTATGAAAGATGGGAGGAAAAAAAACTACTTTAAATTCTTCTTGATACACGGCTTGCAACGGACTGACCGACGCCAAGATAACATCAATTTGGCTCGTTCTGGTGTTGGGACTAAATCCAAATATTCTCAGAAAAGTCTGGGATTTTAACACACACACCCATACACACACGCACACACACACACACTAACAAGATACTTAATCATTGTTGG